>NW_004624738.1:8153118-8199818 GCF_000247695.1 Heterocephalus glaber | reverse complement strand
CTGGGATTACAGGCTTGAGCCACCGCATCAAGCTAAAATCATATGTTTTAAATAACTCATTTTGACATTTACAGCATCAACTCTAACTAGACATAGTTTGTTCTTACCATAGGATCTAGCCAGTGAGAGTATCACATCCCCTTGGCCATACACATCTCTGGCCAGGAGATTTTTTTTTTTTTTGGGTATCGGGGATTGAACTCGGGACCTTGTGCTTGAGAGCCAGGAGCTGGAACCACTGAGCTAAATCCCTGGCCCCTTGGCCAGGAGAATTTTTTAAATTTTTCATTTTTATTGGTACATGTTTGCAGTACATAATGATTACATTTTTCATTTATGGGGAGTTGGTACATGTACATACACATCTTGGGCATGATGGCACATGCCTATAACCCCAGCATTCAGGAACCTGAGACAGAAGACTCACTGTGAGTTTGAGGCCAGCCTGGGCTACATCCTTAGACTTTGTCTCAAAAAGCATAACACATCTTAGTTCTTTTTATATCCTTTTCCTTTTTCTCTCTCCCTAGGCCAAGAGAATTAAAGTCTAATCCCAGATTTTGATTCTCTTTTCTTCCAAACAATTCAGCCATGGTCTCAAGTTTGTATATTGAACTCAAAAGAACAAAAAGTATAATAATTACCTAAAAATCAAGGTAGTACACTAATTTAATCTCAGATACAAAGGAGGCTGAGGCAGGAGGATCTTGACTGTGAAGTCATCTTAGGCAATTTAGAGAGAGACTGTGTCTTAAAAAAAAATAATAGAAAGGGCTGGGTGTATAGCTCAGCAGAAGAGGACATGCCTAGCCTTCACGAAGCCCTGGATTTAATCTCCAGTATTGCAAAAATAAATAAATCAGGGCCGGGGATTTAGCTCAGTGGTTCCAGCGCCTGCCTCAAAAGCACAAGGTCCCGAGTTCAATCCCCAGTACCAAAAAATAAATAAATAAGAAAGAAAGAAAGAATATATGATTTTTTTATACAATGGAGTACTACTCTGCCACAAAGGATAGGCTTGAGACATTTCCAGCTAAATGGATGCCCCTTGAGACCATACTCTTAAGTGAAACAAATTGAACACACACGTTTAAATACCACATTGTTTCTCTGGTGTGAGAAACAGAAAGTGGAAATAAGGACCAAAATGTAAATACATATTGGGAAATGGGAAGAAAATGTTCAAATGAGAAGGGGAACAAGGAAAGGGGGAGCGGGAAAGGAAAGAAAGGACAAGAAAAGAGAGAATAGAAAGAAGAAATGAAAACAAAGCCTTTGTAAATAAGGAGGGGAAGAGGGGTTGAAGGGAGGGGAGGGGGATGGGGAAGAAAGAATCAAGATATGTCATGTACAGGTACAAATTCCCTACTATGAATACTATCATTATGGATATCTAAAATGTACCAATAAAATTTTTAAAATGAAAAAAAAGTACACAGCCAGGCACAATGGTGCATGTCTACAATCCCAGAACATGTGAGGCTGAGGCAGGAGGAACTCCACAAATTCAAGGCATGGGGTACACAGTACGACCCTGTCTCAAAACAACAGCAATAACAAATACGCAATCCAGTGAGTTTTTAAAGAAATATTCACAGAATTTTGCAACATTACTGCCATTTTATTTTAGAATATTTTCATTGACCTCAAAAGACTGTATCCATTAGCACCCAGCCCCCCTTCAGCCAGCTTCTGATAACCACTAATCAATTTTTTTTTCGGTACCAGGGATTGAACTCAGGACCTTGTACTTGCCAGGCAGGTGCAACACCACTGAGCTACATCCCTGGCCCTTTCTCCTCAGTTTTAAATCAGTGACATAACCGGAAGGTGATTGTCTAAGCTCTCCCTCCCCACACACTCAAGACCAGTCTGAGTACCTTGCTTAAACCTTCTCTACATCCAATTCAGCAGCATTTGTGATGCATGAGGCTTCCAGAAAGACTTCATGGGAAGATGGAGAAGAGGGTTACACCACATACCAGCAAAATTTCATTAGCTCCCCATCTGACCAGCTAGACCCGTTCTCCTGCCAGTTTTCTCCTTGCTGCCATGTTACTCTCCTCCCTCTCTCTTCCCCCACATGACTTTAGAGATTCTCTTTTCTTCCAGACGTCAGCCATGGACCCAAGTTTGTATATCACACTCAATAAAACCAAAAGCTACGGGGATTTAGCTCAGTGGTGCCGTCGCCCGCCTCGCAAGCACAAGGTCCTGAGTTCAATTCCCGGTACCAAAAAAACCAACCAAACAAAAAGCTAATAGCTACCCTAATAGCTCCCTAAAAAGCAAAACAGTGCACTCCTGTGATATGAGAGACTCAGGAGGCTGAGGCAGGAGGATCTTGAGTGTGAAGTCAGCCTGGGCAATTTAGAGAGACAGTATCTCAAAACAAAAAAATAAAAAGGGCTGGCTGTAGCTCAGCAGAAGAGGACATGCCTAGACTGCGTGAAGCCCTGGGTTGCATTTCCTATATTGCAAAAATAAATAAATAATATTTAAAAAGCAGCTATTTTTCCTCAAGTGTGCTCCTTGGGAAAGTGAGGCAATGCCTATCTCACCTCATCCCACAGTGACAGAGCCATATTAATAAATAATAAATATTTCCCAAATGCATATTAAGAGCACAATCACAATCCTGGGCTAAGCATTTTACAAAATGACTTCATATTGTGTAGCTCAGCTCTGGCTCCATTGTAGAGCTTTAAATGTGAGTTAAATTACTTTTCTTTTTCCTGGGGATGAGGCCCAGGGCCTTGAGCTGCTGAGCATGAGCTCTCCGACTGAGCTGTGCCCCAGGCCCGAATCACTGCTGAGCCTCCACACTTCCATTTCTTTTGCTTAACAGCCTTGTGGGCTCCAACAAGAAAGTGTCATTATTTGGTTTCTGAAGATGGCGAAATCAAGGTACAGTGAGTGAGCGGTTTTGGCCTTGATCTTTGGGTGGCTTATCTCGAGCCGGACCTGTGTAACTGTGACTGAAACCTCACCAAGAAACCACAGTGGAAAACGTTACCAGTGAGGGACACTGCGTGATTCTGGGCCAGTGACATGGGCTCCAGCAGCCGGGACTGGGGAGGGGCCGATAAGGAGCCTGGGAAGCAGGAGGGAGCGGACAGGAGCTGGGAGCAGTGCCAGCCCTGGGCAAGGCCGGTTCTGTCCCCATGCGGGAAAGTGTGACTCACTTTGGGGGACATGGGCTCTCCAGGTCTGCTGAATCCCCTCGGGGTCCCTTGAGTCTGGGCTGGGCTTCTGCAGTATGACTTCCCACAGACTGAAGAATGTGCTGACCTGACAGACCTACTGTGAATCACGTTTTACAGAATGAATGCATAATGCTGCCTCTGGGCTCTCCCTCAAGAGCTCCGTTTAGAGTGAGTTTATTCAACAAACATTTACTGAGCGCTGTCTACATGCCAGGCAGTGGTGGGGACCCACACAACATGGTCATATAAGGGCCCTGTCCTCAAAGTGTGCACACACACTAATGAGAGGCGACACCAAACAAAAAAGGGAACGAATCAATGCATAACTTTCACCTGTGACGGTGCCCACCTGGGGTTACGGAGTCCCATCTGTGCACCAGGTTGTGACACCCTCTCATCTCATCTGCACCAGAAAGACTTAAGAGGCCAGGGATTTAGCTCAGTGGTTTCACTGCCTACTGCGCAAGCACAAGGACCAGAGTTCAATCCCTGGTAACAAAAAAAAAAAGAAAAAAGAAGGACTTAAGAAGCTGTAGTTGCCAGGGGTGGTGGCATGCACCTGTAATTAAGTGTCCTAGGAGGCTGAGGCAGGAGGATCACAAGTTCAAGTCCAGCTTGGGCAACTTAGTGAGACTATCTCAAAATAAAAAATAAAATCGGACAGGAAATGCAGCTCAGCGTGAAGGCCTTGGGTTCAATCCCCAGTGTTGGGGGAAAAAACTACTGACAAAGATTGGGAATTGGAACTCCCCCACACTGGAGAAGGCCACATCCAGGGCTAGATGACATACGGTCAGTATGGAGGTTCCTGAAAATACTAAAAATAGAGCTATCATTTGATCCAGCTATACCACTCTTCAGCATGTCCCTGAAGAATTAAAGTCAGTATAATACGCAAAGTAGACACTTGTACAACCACGTTTATGGCAGCACAATTTACATTAGCTAAGGTGACTATCAATAGATGAAAATATGGTAAACATGGTATAAACAGTAGAATATTATTTAGCCACAAAGAACAAAAGCTTGCCATTTGCAGAAAAGATAGATGGAACAGGAGACCATCAGTTAAGTGAAATAAGCCAGACTCAGAAAGTCAATTATGACATTTTCTGTCATATGAGGAATCTGGGGGAAATTTTTTTATTTTACAAAAGGGAGATTCTATGAAAGCAGAAGGAAGCCTATTAGAGAAGAGGAAGGGAATTGGGGGAGATGAAAGAAAAGAAGGACAATAGGCCCGGGGATGTAGCTCAGTGGTTCTGGCGCCTGCCTCGAAAGCAGAAGAACCCGAGTTCGATCCCTGGTACCAAAAAAAAAAAGAAGGAGGAAGATAATGGTGAGGGAGAGAGCAAAGTCCGTTATATGCATGTACAAATATTTCAGAAGGAAACTCACTAGGCTCCAAACACTAACCCAGGAACAGGAAGAAAGAAGAAAAAGAAGGGGCCAGGGATTTAGCTCAGTGGTTTCGCCGCCTGCTGCGCAAGCACAAGGACCCGAGTTCGATCCCTGGTACCAAAAAAAAAAAAAAAAAGAAAAAGAAGGACAAGGAGGAGGAGGAAGCTGTAACTCAATCTCAGGGGATTCAGCATCAAATTATTCCACTCTGGGGCCGGGGATTTAGCTCAGTGGCACTGCACCTGCCTCACAAGCACAAGGTCCTGAGTTCGATCCCTGGTACCAAACAGCCAAACAATTACTCCGATGTGGTCCAACCTGGCCCGCAGAGGCTCCACATCGGCAACCATGCCCAAACCCCTGCCTCCCTCGCCCCTGCAGTCCGGCCAGGGCCTCGATCTTCCCAGTTCTGGGTCTGTGGCGTGATCACCACATTCATTCTCCCACTGGATGGGCAGCTCCTGAACTCCTCCCGGGAGCCAACCGTCCTGTTGAGGGCCGGGATTCAAAAATGAGGAAGCCGGGGCCTACTCCCCAGTTCACAGCCACGGAGAGGGACACACATAACCCTAACCTAGGTCAGGCTGGAGAGGGGCTGGCCACGGAACGTTTCCCTGAAGAAGGAATATAAGCTAGAGATTTTTTTAAAAGATTTTCTTTTTCATTTTCTTTTTGGTGCCGGGGATCGAACTCAGGACCTTGCACTTTCAAGGCAGGCAGCGGCACCACTGAGCTAAATCCCAGGCAAAAAAAAGATTTTCTTTTCTTTCTTTCTTCCAGGGATTGAGCCTAGGGCCTCTGCACTGAGCTACATCCTTAGCCCTTTATGAATTTTCATTTTTTTAATTTTTGAGACAGGATCTCACTGAATCACTAAATTCTTCAGGGTGGGTTTGAACTTGCAATCTTCCTGTCTCAGTCTCCCAGAGTGCTGGGATTACAGGCGCACACTACCAAGGTTGGCCTGCTACTTCTTTACAAAAATGACCATTATTGAAAATTTGGAAACCTCAGAAAACAAAAGGCAGTTACAGCCACCGATAGAGCCACTGGTGATAATAATTTGGTGCTCTTTGCTATTTGAGCTTATTTTTAAGTGCAAAGATTTACCTTGATAGGGAAGGCAGGGAAGAGAAAATATTTGGCAAGGCGACTGTCCTGCTGCTGCCTTTAAAAGCCAGATGTAACAGATGAAGACATAAATACGTATTTGGTTTGTTCCCTGAAATGTCACTGGTACCGGCCAGTACATGACACTTAGTAGTTGCTCAACATGTATTTGTTAACAGAAAGGAAGGGGGGGAGGAGAATAACAATGAAGATGTAATGGAGCTGGGTGTGGAAGTTCACGTCTCTGCTGTCCCAGCAGCTTGGAAGGCTGACTCAGGAGGATCGCTCAAGCTTCTGAGTTCCAGACCTTGTCTCATAAACAAGAAAGAAAGAGATGTAACAAAAGACAAGTCCTTGTTTCTTTCCTTCTCTTTCCTCTCCACCCACCCGCCGACTCCCCAGCTCCCCAGTGGTGCTGGGGATGGAGCTCAGGGCTCCCCATGCTAAGCATGCACTCTTGACTAATAAAGCCTGAGGCTCAGCATGTGCAAGGCCCGACAGAGAGGGCCCTGGGAGGGGTGGGCACTAAGCAGAGGACGCAGGCTTGTCACTTGTGGTAGGTGAGAACCGCAAAGACTGCCGGGTGTGGTTCCAGGAGAGAGGGTGTCGGAGGAAAGGGGAGGCTTCGCAGCCGGGAGGTGAGAGGGGAGCCGGGCCTAGGGGAGGTGGCTGAGCCCCAGCGACGAGATGGGCAGCAGACGGGGCTGTGGCTGCCTACCCCGGCCCCGCGGCCCCTTCCTTGCTCGCTGGGAAAGTTGCTGCGGAGGCCTGGCGTCCTTCACGATGTAACGCACCTGGGAGGGTGAGGGAACAGAGAGGTGATCTCTGCCCTCTCGCTTCTATCTGGTGACTGGGGCAGGGCTCCCGGTGGCATCGACCCCAGGGTGCTGCAGACCGAGCCAGGGCCTCAACAGCACCCCCCCCCCCAACTGCTTTTTTTAAAAAATAAATGCAGCATAACAAAAGTTAACAGGTAAAGTCAAACAGGTCCTTTACTAAGAGGGAAAATAACCGGAAAGCATTTTATCTCATGCACCTTGCAATCGCTGCTTGCAGCTCCGTGGCTTCGGCACACATCTCAGGCAGGGATGAACGACTTGTACATTTTTCAAGGGTTTCCCGATTGCCAGGGCAGGTACACGTAGACGTTAGATTTGGAGACAGTTTCTCCAATGACCCCCGACATACGCCATGTTAGAGGATCTCTCAGCAGAGGTCATCTACAGGGAAGAGCAGGCGCTCAGGCTCATGAGCGTGTCCCGAACCCAGCCTGGACTCCTGGACACCAAGTCTCCACCACTCCTCCTCAGACATCTGATGGCCTTGGGCCCCTGTTTGGATTGTCCTCGGGACAATACGACGTGCTGGTGCTCGTGCTGCTTGCCAGCTGACGGGTAGATCTGATCTGCTGTGGGCCTCCTGCGGTCAGGACAATGCTCATCTCTGGCTTCCCTTCTTCTCCATTCTAGAGGTGAAAGTCAAGGCCTTATGCAGCCTTGGCAGGTCCTCTTCTACTGCACCAGACCCCTCAACCCCCTCCTGTTTTACACCTGACCAAGTGTATAACTTCTGTTCTCTGCTGAGTTCCAAGAAGACAGTTCTAAAGGTCAAATCCCCATATTTTCTAGTCTCAGCTACAATAACACATTCAACAAACAACACGAAAGGGGGCTGGGGCCTGACTCAGTGATACAGCACTGGCCTGGCTTGTGCAAGGCCCTGGACTCCATCCCCAGTACTGTGGTGGGATCTCCTCAGCCCTTTTCATTTTTTGAGATGGAGTCTCTGTTAAGTCACTCAGATATGCAGGCTGCACTCCAACTTTCCATCCTCCTGCCTCAGCTTCCTAGAGTGGTAGGATTACGGGCATGTGCCATCACACTGGACTAGAGCTTTAAAATAAAATACCAGTAGGGCTGGAGATTTAGCTCAGTGGTTCCGCCGCCTGCCTCGCAAGCGCAAGGTTCCGAGTTCGATCCCGGGTACCAAAAATAAATAAATAAATAAATAAATAATAAAATAAAGTAAAATAAAATACCAGTAAAGGATTGCAGATGTATGCACTCTGGAGACAGAGAGGAGACAAGCAGTTCACTTACTTGTGTAAATTGAATCTTTTGGTAAGCTTTATTGAGGTGTATTTTCATGCAATAAAATTCACCAATTTAAAGTTTATAGTTCAGTGAGTTTTGACCAATGTATGTAGATATGCAGCCACCACCACAGTCACGATGTGAAGTACAGAAACCCTCAAGTGCTCTCAGGATCCCTAGTTAGTCAACCATTCCCCTCCAACCTCTGTCCCCTGGCAACAACGCGTTTGCTCGCTATGTCTATAGTGTTCTGCCTTTTCTGGAATCCATATTCACACATTATGTGATCTTTTGTGTCTAGTTTCTTCTACTTCACATAATGTTTTTAGATTTTTCCTTTCTTTCTATTTTTCTTTTTTTTTTTTCTTTTTTTTTTTTTTTTTTTTTTCTTTTTTTGAGACAGGGTATCTGTATGTAGTTCAGGCTGATCTTCAACTCACTATGTAGTTCAGGCTGGCCTTGAACTGGAGGTGATCCTCCGGCCTCAGCCTACCCAGCACTGGGATTACAGTCATGCACCACCTGGCTAATGTTTTTAAGATTCATCCATGTTATGCATGTATCAGTAGTCTATTCCTTTTCATTGGTGAGTAGAATTCCATTGAATGGATACACTTTAAATTGTTTATCCATTCATCAGCTCATGGACACATTACATTATTTCTAGGGGGTTTTGTTTTGTTTTGTTTTGTTTTTGGATACTGGGGATCGAACTTGGGTCCTTGCGCTTGCACAGCAGGCGACGAAACCACTGAGCTAAATCCCCGGCCCTGTTTTGTTTTGTTTTTGATACAGGGTCATATTATGTATTCTGGGCTGGTCTTCAACTCACTACATAGTACATGCTAGTCTCCACTTGCAATATCCCTCCTGCCTCAGCCTCCAGGGGGCTGAGATTACAGGCGTGTACCACTACACCCAGCATATTTCTGGGTTTTGGATACTATGAAAAAGTTCTTATAAGCTGGACCTGTTGTTATGTTGTTACAGCACGGTATGCTGAAAAGACTATGCTTCCTCTACTTGAATGGCATTAGCACCTTTCTCAAAAGTTTTTTGGGTTTTTTTGTTTTTGTGTTTTGAGAGGGTGGTGAGACAAAGTCTCGCCATGTAGCCCAGGCTGACCTCAAACTTGCGATCCTCCTACCTCAGCCTCTCAAGTGAAAAGTCAGTTAATCTCGACTTACTTTGTTAATCTCATGACTTAGAATTATATATTTCTCATCTATTCTGTTCTCTTGATCTGTATCAGGGGACAGAACACACCACCTGTTTTGTAGATAAAATTTTATTAGCATACAGATGGCCAAGCTGATCCGCTCCTGTGCTGCCTGGGGCTGCTCCGAGGTGCCCAGGCTTGCCTTGAACTCGCCGCCTGAGGAGCTGGGGTCGCAGGTGTGCATCACCGTGCCTGGCAAATGGAGTGGATTTTTTAAATTTCCCTTTTCCTGGGCCAGGGATTTAGCTCAATGGTTTTGTCGCCTGCTGTGCAAGCGCAAGGTCCCAAGTTCGATCCCTGGTACCAAAAAAAAATTTCCCCTTTCCTGTGCCTGTGCTGCTGGTATATAGAAATGCACACATATGCACTATTGTCTAAGAGGTCCCTGAGACTTCATTGTTCTTTCATTATTTTCCTCTATTAGGAACCTTGGGTAATTTTGATAGCTCTGTTTTCAAAACCACTGATTCTTCCTTGCTTACGCCCAGGCAGCTGTTAAATCCATCAGTGAATACGGTAGCTGAATCCTTCCCAGGCTTTGAGGGGCAGATCCAAGGCAGCCCCAAGACCGAGACCGGGCCAGTTTGGTGGCTCTGGAGGCCACTCCTGCAGAGAACGCTGCTCCCAGACACAGTCTCTCCGTGGCCCTTCTGGGGCGACTGTCGTGACCCACGTGGCCTCTCTCCAGATAGTCAGCAGTGTCGGTCCCCATGTCAGATGGGAACCTAAGCTGTCAGGGGGACTCTTCTGTAGGTCTCCATCTTAAAACTATTGTTTCGTGTATTTTGTTCAGTTTTTAATTGACTAAGGAAAAAATAAACCTAGGCCTTATTCCTATAGCTAAAACAGACATGACCCTAGTGTGTTATTATTATTATTATTTTTTTGGTACCGGGGACTGAACTTGGGTCCTTCTGCTTGTGAGGCAGGCGGCAGAACCACTAAGCTAAATCCCCAGCCCAACCGAGTGTGTTATTTTTAAATCTTGCTTTTATTCTTTTTATTTTTTTTTGCAAGATGAGGGTCCAGCTGTGTTGCCCAGGCTGGCTAGAACTCCTGGGCTCAAGTGATTCTCCTGCCTCAGCCTCCTGAGTAATTGGGACCATGGGAGAGCACCACTGTGCCTGACTGTTGGAGTCATTTTTATTTTTTATTTTGGTACTAGGGATCGAACTCTGGACCTTGAGCTTACAAAGCAGGCAGCAGAACCACTGAGCTAAATCCTCAGCCCCTGAAGTTATTTTTAAATTGAAGCACACCACACATTTATAAACTTTGCAAGTCTGAAGCTCTTAAGTGTGCAGCTCAAAGCAATCACACCTGTGTGAACGCAGCCTGTATTAATGCCTAAAACATTACCAGCAGCTGGAAATGTCACCCTGCCTTCCAGTCACTTCCCGTGTCCCAGCGTAACCTGCACACTGACATCTGATATGCGCTGCCTGTTTTTGTTTTTTTAATTTTATTTTTTATTTACTTTTTTTCTGTGGTGCTGGGGATGGAACCCGGGGCCTCACACATGCTGGGCAAGTGCTCCACCACTAAGCCGCACGCCCAGCCCTTTATGTCTTTTTTTTTTTTAACATGTGGTATATATTCTTTTGTATCTGACCTTTCTGGTGTGGTCTGTAAAGCAATAATTAATTTTTACTGCTGTGTAACTACATTCTTCATGCATTCTGTGGTTGAAGGGCATTTGACTTGTTCTAGATCAGAGCTATTATGAATATGCTGCTATAAACCTTTTTTCGCGTGTATTTTGTATGTCTAGGAACTGCTGAATCGTAGGGCAGGCATCTTTTCTGCCTTGGTAGATATTACCAAATAGTTTCCCAATGTAGCTGTACACGGGTATCCCCACTAGCAGAGTATGAAGTTCCAGTTTCTCCACGTCCCCAGCAGCACGTGGGATTGCTTTCACGTTAGCCTTCCTCACGGGGGTAACTCACCGAGCCCTTCAGAGCCTCCCATGGGAGTCATCCAAGACCAGCTCCAGGAGCTGATTGCTAGTCTGAGACACTGTGTACAGCAGTTCTTCTCAGTGGCTTTGCAAGTTTCCTGAAGCACTTGTTTGCTATGTTTGTGTTCCCTGTGTTGGTCAGCTTTCCTTCACTGTGACACACTACCTGAACTGATCAACTTGTGAAGAGGAAAGGTTTCTCTTGGGTCCCAGTTGGGGGTGAAACTGTCACTCAGCCCTGTTGCTTTGGAGCTGTGGCAGCACAGCACATCTCAACAGGGTGTGGGCGGAGCCCCGTTCATCCTCTGTTGGTCAAAAACTAATGGGGGAGGCATGGCACCAATATCTCTTCCCCTTCCTCCTCCTTCTTCTCCTTCTCCTCTTCCTCCTGCTTCATCTCCCCCATCCCCGTCTTCCTTGCCCTTCCTCCTCCTCCTTTTTAATTTTGAGACAGGGTCTTGCTCAATCATTACATTCCCCAGGTTAGACTCAAACTTGTGATCCTCCTGCCTCAGCCTCCCAGACTGCTGGGATTCCAGACCTGTACCACCATGCCCGGCCCAATCTCCCCTTGAAAGGCCCACTCAATAACCTGATTTCCTCCAACTAAGCCTCACCTCTTAAAGGTTCTGCAGCCTCCCAATAGTGCCACAGGCTGGGGACCAAGCCGTACACATAGTTCTTTGGGAGGCATTCTGCACCAAACTGCAGCACTCCACCAACATTATCTCTGCACAGAATTTGGAAGCCAAGTGTTACATAGTAAACCAGGTGAAGAGACAGTGGGAGGGAAGGCAAAAGGAGGCATCTGTGGCAGAAGAAACAATATGTAGAAAGGAACGAAATCCTAATATGGCTTGGCTCAGGAGTACCTGGTACAAGTGAACATGATCCTTGGGGCTGCTATTTACCCCAGCATCTATGACAATGGCATTACCTGGAATTGTGCAGTATACAACCCATGAAATGGTACGCAGCAGCCATACCTATCATGGTCAAGGATGATAAGAACTGGTGTGACCAGAAGCCAGGATAAATTGGGTAAAGAACAGAAGAAGCCACATCCAGACATGGGGCAATACCACTGACTCAGCCTTTGTCAGAGGATTGCTTTAAAACTGTACCCTGCCCAAACCCCTCCCGGACTAGATGAGGGATTATACAAGCTTCCTCCTCTTAGCAGCCTAACCCTTACATGTCAACAGGGCTGCCAGTGAACTGGGGCTAAGGTGAAACCCAAACGAGGAAGGAGAAATGCTGAGCAGGCTCTGGCACGTCTTGCTCCACAGCTCTGGCCTCAGCAAGTAGAGGAGCCAACACCCTGAGCTTCCTCTCTTGGCTTCCTCTCTGTCCGAAGCCTGTCACCCTCTGGGGCCTGGGAAACTCGGCAAACCTGGATGGGAAGCTGTGCCTCGCCTTCCTAATTGCTAGGTTCATCACCAGGGAGGCTTCTGAGGGCAAAGAAAGTGAAAGGAAAACCCCAGCACTCCCAGGTGGCTCCCCCATGGCCTGCCAGAGTGCAGCAGACCCCCCTGAAGGCAGCCTCGGGGTGGGCTCTCTGCTCTGAGTCCTCATGACATTTTATACGGCTGTGTCTTTTTTTTTTAATTCAAAAAAATTTTTTTTCGTGGGGATTGAACACAGGGCCTTTTCACTGAGTTGCATTCCCCAGCCCTTTTTATTTTTTTATTTTAAAACAGGATCTCCTATGTAGCCCAGGCAGGCCTTGAACTTGTGATCCTCCTGCCTCAGCCTCCCAGAGCCCTGAGATTGTGGGCGTGCACCATTGAGCCCGGCGTGGATGTGTGTTGCATCCTGGTGAATGCCTTCCAGTGACTGGAGTTGGGGCCCCTCTATCAGATTCGGAGGAGCTCTCCACTGTCTGAAAAGGTGGGATCTCTTGTGGGAGGTAAGGATCCCATTCGAGTTTGGTCAAATTCAGTTCCCTGAATCACAAGTGCATTCCTCAAAGTCCAGTGCGGGGTAGGGGTGGGGCAGAGAGGCCAAGGGAGGGTCTCTCTTGGCTCTGGCTACAGAAAGAATAGTCAGGACCTCCTGAAGGAGAAAAAAGACAGGACAAGGATGGGGCACAATGCATCAGGGCTCTCACTGTGGGACTCCGTGTGTATATCTCAGGAGACCCAGACTGTAGCTGAAAATTTTCCAGCCCTGAGACTGATCAACTGTGAGACCAGTAGAAAGTTTCCCAACCCAGTTTTTTTGGCTTATTTTTCTGCTAGTTCAAGAGATGACTTTTTTGCTTCTTTTTTTTTGGTGGTACCAGGAATCGAACTCAGGACCTTGTGTTTACAAGGCAGGTGTGGCACTTTTTTTTTTTTTTTAAACAGGTTCTCACTATGTAGTCTAGGCCGATCTTGAACTTGTGGTGATCCTCCTGCCTCAGTCTCCCAAGTGCAGGGATGACAGGCGTGCACCACCGCGCCTGGCCAAAAGATCACTTTCAAGTCACACAGCAGGGATGTGGTGCACACTTTAAACTGTTCCTCAGGGGTGGAGGCCCTTGGAAGGATTAGAGAGGAATAGCCGTTACCTGACTGGAGGGAGAAGACCAGTGCCCCAGGACCGCCTAAGGAACAGCCTAACAATGACGTGCAGTATGGTTATTGGTTCTATTTTAAGCCAGACTTAAAATAAGCACGAACTCCCTGGGCTGACACCAGCTGGGCCACAGTGTGCGTGCTCAGGTGCCAGGAGGGGAGGGGGAGCTCTTTTGGGCATCCAAATCGTTTCCAGTTCATCCGTAAATATTGACAATCTGGGCCGGGGATTTAGCTCAGTGGTTCTGCCGCCTGCCTTGCAAGTAAAAGGTCCAGAGTTCAATCCCCAGTACCCAAAAAAACACCAAAAAACATAAATATTGACAATCCATACAAAAAATAAACCATAATGCTCCAACAAAAACAAATAAGAAAGAAAGTCAAAGAGGGTATTTAACTGAATGCTAGACTGTGCAGTGCGGCCCCATGCTGAGGGCCCCGTGGACCCCAGAGGCTCGGTGCTGGGGAAAGCCCAGTCCTTCTGGGGTCTCTGGGGTCGGCTGGATCCGCAGGTGAGGGGCATCTAGACAGGCAAACAGCTGGAAGTAGAGGCAAATAAATCACCTCCAAAATCTCTTTCACACCCACTGAACTGGAGCTTTCAAAGAAATGTCACAGCCCTTGGGTCTTTTTGGTCTTCCAGCAGCCTTGAGCATCGGGCAGAGCAGAAATTCCCACCTCCAGGGCCCTGAGAACCGAGAGCAGCTGTAGGGGGTGTTTACTCAATCCTGGCCTCTCTTCCCCTTCTGCAGTGAGAACCCTGGTTTCCCTCCCCACAGCTTCTCCCAGTTCTCAGCCCACCCAGGCCCCGACTCCACCCTGACTCCGGGCTGGCGGAATCCGGCCGGGACACCACTGGCCCCACAGTCGGGGCTGGGCTTGGGACCCAGGAGGCCAGCGAGGCTCAGGTCTGGGGCCATTGCTGGGTCACTCGGGTCAGACCGAAGCCAGCACACAACACAGCAGACCCGGGATCCTCCATCCCACTGGACCTGGGGCTCATCTGGCCTTGGGAGTTTTCTGAGATGAGCCAATACACTTCCGGCTTTATTTAAGCCAGTTTAAATTTGGTTTCTGTTATTTGCCACCCAAAGAGTCCTGAGGAGTTCAGAAAGCTAAAAGCATTTACATGACTGGGGTGGGGGGGTTGAAACGGGTCCTGCAGTACTAGAGTGTCGAAGGCTCTGATGTGCAATGTTTAGACTTAAAATTTTTGACTTCATGGCAATGCAAAGCCAATAGGCATTCAGCAGAAACCACACTTCTGCTTGAGAATTCCGACCTTTTCGCAGGCTGCTAGAGCTCTGCAGTATGGTGGCAGCAGTGAGCTGCTCCCCATGGGCTGGATCCGGAGAGGGGAAACAGCTGCACTCTGCAGTGTGCTGCTTTGCTAAGCCCTCGAGCTCTGCAGGTGAGAGTCATCAAACGCCTTCTCAACTGACTATTTTCTACTTAGAGTAGGCTTATTGGGGATAGCCTCATTGTCAAGGATCAACTGTATTCTACTTTCTTTTTCCTTTTTGCAATACTGGGGCTGAACCCAGGGCCTTCACCACCCCCACCTTGGCAAGGTCTTGCTAAATGGCTAAGTGGCCCAGGGTGGGCTTGAACTTGCAATCCTCTGCCCTCAGCCTCCAGGAGTGCTGGGATTAGAAGTATGTGCCCCTACACTTGGCTTGTACTTAACATGGGGATGATTATACCCCCTCCGTTCATTCTAAATTATATGTTTTGTGTACTCTTCAGAGTGAAGGATATAATGCATAATTTTTATTTTATTTATTTATTTAATCTATTTATTTATGGTACTGCAGATTGAACCCAGGGCCTGAAGCATGCTAGGCAAGTACTCTACCACTGAACTATATCCCTAAATCCTTATTTTAAATTTTGTTTTGAGACAAAGTCTTGCTCAGTTCTCCAAGCAGGCCTCAAATTTGGTATCCTCCTGCCTCAGGCTCCTCAATAGCTGGGATTACAAGTGTAATGTTTTAAAGTTTAAAAAGAAAAAAATAGGGCCGGGGATTTAGCTCAGTGGTTTCCCTGCCTGCTGCGCAAGCGCAAGGACCCAAGTTTGATCCCCGGTACTAAAAAAGAAAAAAAGAAAGAAAAAAGAAAAAAAAATAGTGTGGTGGCAGTCATCTGCAGAATAAGATGGAGAAGACAGACTTTAGAATCAGAGCCGTGGAAAGGAAGTGGGGGCGAGGTGGGGTTTGGGCTAGGGAAGGTACACTACAGGCAGCAGGAATGGGGTAGTGCTGGAGATGGAAGGTTAGGAAGAGCTTCACTGGAAGATGTGACTCTCCAAACAACGGTAATGAAAGTAAGCCGCTGGTTAGGGGGTCGGGGGCCTCCATGACATCTTTAATTCTTCCAAGCAGGAATATCCGAGCTGTGGGTCTGCAGTAACGATCACTGGGGTGGAAGGAACCGAAGCTGACTTGCGCAAGCTCCTTCTGGAAGTCCAGGGCCCGCGTCTTCCTTCCTTGTCTTTCTTCCTTGTCTCTGCGTTGTTCCTTCTGCTTCCCTCTCTGGAGGGCAGAGCTGCAGAGGCTGGGCTGCTGGGAGTCGAAGCTGCTCAGCCAGGCCACAAGCCAGCCACTTCGCGCTTCTTCACCAAGCTCCAGGGCCACTAACGATTGCCCTGAGAGGGAAGCCTCCAGCCAGGGCCCTGGATTCTGGACGATGGCCTCCAACCACGTAAGGAGCCAGCCTGCGGGGCTCCATCTGGTGGAATGTTCTAGAGAGATTCGTCCCAGAATTGTCCTTCCCATTCTTTCCTAGGAAATTCTATCCCATGAGTGATTTTTTTGAGATAGGGTCTTCTATGTAGTTGAGGCTGACCTTGAACTCACTGTGTAGCCCAGGCTGGCCTGGAACTCATGGTGATCCTCCTGCCTCAGCCTCCTGAGTGCTGGGATCACAGGTCTGTGCCACTACACCTGGCAAGACCTCTTTAATTTTGAGACAGGGTCTTGCTAAATTCCCCAGACCATCCTTGAACTTGTAATCTTCCTGTTCCAGCCTCCCAAATAGCTGGGATTACAGGCCTGCACCACCACGGTGGCTCTGCTGAAACTAGTAATAACTTCCTATTGCACGTTAGATAACGATGTCCCCTCCACACACATCCCCTTCTCTTTTATGTCATTGTGACCACATTCAGGTTCCAGGGCCTGCTAGAATGTTTCCACAGGTCTTGTCAGAAAGGCCCCATGGGGTTGCAGAAACTGAAACAGAGGTTGTGTGACGATGGCCCATGCTAAGGAGCATGAAAATGGCAGCTCCGTTTTAGTTCCATCTCCGGGTCTCCCTTTTCTCAACTGTTCAGTGTTCAAGAACAAACCCAGCCCTGCCTCTCTAGCTGGGTACTGTGAGGCTCGGGGGAGATAAGGAACTCAGAAAGCTTTTGTGAGATATGAGTCCTGAACAAACATCGCTGGATTGTTCCTTTGTTCCTAGTGCTGCGTACACTCCCTGGACCCGGGCCGGGGCCGCTCCTTCCCTCCCAGGGCTGCCTTTTTGCCTTTTTTTTTTTTTTTTTCTTGTACTGGGATCGAACTTGGGACCTTGCGCTTTCGAGGCAGGCGGAACCACTGAGCTAAATCCCCGGCCCAGGTCTTCTCTCTCTAATAACCCTCACGTCTCTCTTTGCACTTCACGCTCCTCTCCCTGCCCTGCGGGAGCTGGGCGGGGCTGCCCCTCACCGGGCATCTGAGGGCGCAGGCTTGGGGGATGAACGCCAGGCCTGAGCTCAGGTTTCCCTGTGCTGCTCCCTCCCCACGCCCATCAGCTGTCGCTCTGCGGAGAGCTGCAGACAGATGTCCTGGGGTCAGCGTGGCCTTGGAGGGGAGCTGGCTCAGGCACAGGCGCAGGCGCAGGAGAGACCTGGCGGTGAAACATGCTTGGGATTGGAAAACAGACCCCACGGGGCACCAGGGGAGCTTGGCTCCACTTCACCGTCACTCCTGTGGCACCAGCAGGCAGCCAGGCCCCTGGTGTTCATTTTGGTCCATTTTGAACTCCAAACATGATTTTTCTTTTTTTTTTGGTACTGGGGATCGAACTCGGGTCCTTGTGTTTGCGCAGCAGGAGGCAAAACCACTGAGCTAAATCCCCAGCCTATGATTTTTCGTTTTCTTTTTTGGTTTCTGGAGACAGGCTCTCACTATGTAGCCTGAGTTAGCCTCGAACTCGTGATCCTTTTGCATTGGCCTCCTGAGTGCTGGGATCACAGGCATGTTTCTTTCAAAAATTAAAAAAATAAGTATTTTAGAAGCTGGGTGTGGTGTCATGTGCCCATAATTCCACACTGTGGGAGACTGAGGCAGGAGCATTGTGGGTTCAAGCCCAGCCTGGGCAAGTTAGTGATTTAGCAAGACTCTGGCTCAAGATAAAAAAAATGTTTTTAAAGTACTCGAGATATAGTTCAGTGCAAAGGCCTTGGGTCCAATCCCTAATACCAACCAACCAACCAACAAACAAACAAGTAAAATTTAGAGACAAGGCCTCTGTTTTGCCTAGACTGGCCTCAAACTCCTGGGCTCAAGTGATCCTCTTGCTTCAGCCTCCTGAGTATCTGAAATTACAGGTATGCGCCATGGTGCCCAGCTTGCGTTCTCTCTCTCTCTCTCTCTCTCTCTCTCTCTCCCTCCCTCTCCCCTGAGAATTTCCACTGAGCTATATCCTTAGCCTCCCCACCTTTCTTCTTTTCTTTTGACACAGAGTCCCACTAAGTTGCTATGTTGCCCAGGCTGAGCTTGGTATTTGGCCTCAGTCTCCCAGAATTCTTGGGTTACAAGCACGTGCCAACACACCTGGCCTTTTTCTCAATAAGGAAAAGAGGCTGATTTTGGCCCAAACGTGATGTGAGGCTGTACCTGGAGAGGACCTTTCCGCAGGCAGAGGCCTGAGGCAGCGAAGGCATCCAGGGTGAGAGGAGGTGGGAGCGCTCTCCAGGTGTGACTCCAACCAACCAAGGCCCAAGTACTCCACGCCGTCGAGGAGAGTCAGAGCAGGTAAAGCCCTTCACCCGCAGTCCCTGGCCTAGAGGTGCCCACAGTTGGAGAAGAGGCATCATGAACGAAAAAAGCAAAAACTAGCAAGGATAGCAGGAGCGCTGCCCCCGTTCACAGCCAAAGGTCTCTGGGGCCGAGGCAGCGACCCAGCTTCCTGGGAGGGGAATCTCCCCTGTGCCTCTCTCTCAGTGTTGAGGAGAAAGGTTCTTGCTGTTTGTGAGTCACACCAGGAAACTGTCCATCTCATTCCTGGATGCAAAAGCCCAGACTCGGTCTGACTCAGGACAGAGGCTCAGGACCCCGCCTTGCCCTGTGCAGGAGCCAAAGGAAGCAGAGATTCAGGCATGGGGTGTGTGTGTGTGTGTGTGTGTGTGTGTGTGTATTGCAGCACTGGAATTGAACCCGGGGCCATTACACTGAACCACATCCTCAGCCCTTAAAAAAAAATTTTTTTTTTGGTAGCTGGGATTGAATTCAGGACCTTCCACTTGCGAGGCAGGCGGTGGAACCACTGAGCTAAATCCCTGGCCCCCAAAAAATTTTTTTGAGACAGGATCTCACTGAGTTGTTAAATTGCCCCCGACTGGGATTGACCGTGACCCTCCTGCCTCAGCCTCCCAGAGTGCTAGGCTTATAAGGGAGAGCCACTGCACCCAGCTTTAGGAGTTTTTTTTTTTTATTAAGGTCAAATGTGTGAGAGATTAAAGTGTGGCCTCAACCTTGGTCTCCAGACTTTCTGTCATAGCTGCCTCCTCTCCAGCTGGTGATGGTTGATCCTCACTATGAACATTTATGTCCCTCCCAATTTATATGTTGACATTCTAGCCCCAAGGTAACAACATTAAGGGGTCAAGAGGGTGCTGTGGCATGCACCTGTATTCCCCACCTCTGGAGGCTGAGGCAGGAAAATCGCTTGAGCCCAGGAGTCGGAGGCCAGCCTGGAGAACACAATGAGATCCCCATCTTTGACAAAACAAAACAAACAGAAAAACAAAACCGCATTTGCCCACCTTGGGCAAAGCAGAGAGAGACAGAAAAGGAGAGACATAGAGTCAGGCCCTGGGAACCAGAGGCCACAGGAACTGGTCAGCCCCTCCTGTCACATAAGGATGCAGGGGAGGTGCAGCCTGAGGTCTGCGCTGGAAGCGAGCCCTTATCAGACACAGAATCTGCCAGCACCCTGGCCTGGCTTCTTAGCCTCCAGAGCTGTGATCAACAAATATTTACTGTTTACCCAGACTGTGGTGCTGTTACAGCCACTCAAACTGACTGAGAACACCCGCCAGACATGGGCTCAGCTTATAGAGAAGGTACAAACAAGAATGAAGAGCACCCAGCAGGAATCGACCATCCTGTGGGTGAAGTCACATGGTGGAATTTACAGGGTAGTGATGATGGGTCACAGTGAGATACAGCATGCTTGCATGAATCTCTCCTTCAAAAGAAACAAGAAGCCAGACACAGAGGGATGCACAGTGTAGGAAACTTATTTAGAGAGCTTAAAAGAGGCAAACCAAAGGCATAATCTTTAGCTGGTAGAAGAACAAAGGAAAAGCAAACACATGATTATCATAAAAGTCAGGACATTGGTTATCATCATTATCATTATTATTAATTTCTTGGGTTGCTTGTTACTGGGGACTGAGCCCAGGGCCTCACATATACTAGGCTAGTGCTCTACCACTGAACTACATCCCCAGACTTTTTTTTTAAATTTAAGACAAAGTCTCACTAAATCACGCAGGCTGACCTCAAAAATGAGATCCTCCTACTCGGCCTCCACAGCAGCTGGGATTACAGGCACATGGTGTCATTCCTGGCTATTGTTATTTTTAAAATTTGTTGCTGGCCTGCGCAAGTGCAAGGACCTGAGTTCGATCCTCAGTACCAAAAAAAAAAAAAAAAATTTCTTGCTGGGGCCTCGTGCATGCTCTGCCACTGAGCTATGTCCCAGCCAAAGTGTTACCTTTGGAGGGGAAGGAGGAGCTTGAACCTACAGAAGGCCCTGCAGACGGCTGCTAGAACATCAGCAGTCCCCTATTCTCATCCTGGGTGGCGAGTATACAGGCGATATTTTCCCATAGTTCTTCAAATGGTATTTATGTTCTGTGTATCTTTCTGAATGTGTGTTTTATTCAACTAAACTATGTGATATTGCCACTATTCAATCCTGTTAATCTACAAAATAGTGATTTATATGATTCAACTTGATGTTCCACAATAAAAAAAAATAATTTACATCAAGTTGAGAAACCATTCAACATGATGGTTGTGAGGGCTATCAAAAGCTTCATTCTCCAGTTATTCATTATTCATTCACTATTCATTCATGTTTCCGGGGAGGTTATTCTGAAGCAGGCAGATTTCTAGGCACTGGGATACAGTGGGAATTCTGTCCTGGGGCTTGCCATCACACGGGAAAAGTGATCAAACCACAAACACGGAACCATCTAGCATGTCATATTGTGATATGTGGAAAGCAAAACAAGTAGAGGAAGGGAACAGGGAGGAGGAGACATTTTAGGAAGGGGAGTCAGAAAAACCAGGAGGAGGTGGCGCCTGAAAACACCACGGGATGGAGGGCGAGAGGGAACGGCTGCAGTGTCGGGGAGCTCAGCAGAGGCCCCGGGGACAGGCCCGGCTGGACTGAGGGCCAAGGAGCCTGGTGTTGCTGAAACACAGCGAGGGAAGGAGAGGATGGGAGACTTGAGAAGGGAGGAGGCAGCAGGGACAGTCAGACGTAAGACTGCACGGAGGGGGCCGGGGATTTAGCTCAGTGGTTTCGCTGCCTGCTGCGCAAGCTCATGGACCCAAGTTCCATCCGCGGTACCCCCCCCCCCCAAAAAAAAAAAAGACTGCACGGAGGAGGACTTGGGATTTCCCCCGAGAGTCTCAGGGCTTGGCGGGAGGGCAGAGAGCAGGAGCCAGCGACTGGATGTGAGGTTTAGAACCAAGTATCTGGCTGTTCCGGGGCGGGGTGGGGGTAAGTAGAGGCCGGGATTCCCTAAAATGCTCCCACCCCGTCCAGGACGGCACAGACAGAGAGGGCAGTAATGGCGTGGCACAAAGCGCTTTGGTGTCAAGATCAATAGATTTTAGATTTTGTAGGCAGAACGCAGATAGGATTTGTTTTTTCTTTTCTTTTCTTTTCTTTTTTTTTTTTGGTGCCAGGGTTCGAACTTGAGACCTTCTGCTTGCGCGGCAGGCACCAGAACCACTGACATAAATCCCTGGCCCCAAATAGGATTTGTTGACGGACTGCATGTAAGCTAAGAGGAAGAGGAGTCAATAATGTGTACAATACTAAAAAAAATAGAAGACAACCGTGTACAAGGTATGGTCAAAACTCTTCTTAAAATGTTCTTCATTACTTTGATAATAAAAAACTTAAGTATGGCAAAGTTAAAACAAATCTTGTTGGGGAAACAATATACTCACAGATGGAAGGATAACAACATTAAAAAAAAAAAAAAAGATGATTCAGTATGAGTTAAATCAGAGCCAAGCATGGTGGAGCATGCTTGTAATCCCAGCTACTAGAAAAGGCTGAGCCAGGAGGATCGCAAGTTCAAAGCCAGCCTGGGCAACACTATCTGAAAATAAAATATTAAAAGGGCAGAGGATATAGCTCAGTATTGGAGCGGTTCTACATTCAATCCTCAGTACTGGAAATAAACATAAAGTAAACAAGCAAAAATAAACTCTAGATGCTAATTGCACATAGTACAAATTGCCAGTGAAGGAAAGAAAGAGAACACACATACATACGTGCATGCACACACACACACACACATGCGCCTGGAAGAGACAGGTGTCTCTCTCCAGAGGAGGCAGGAGTTGGGTTGCTGGCAGGGGAGAGGTTGAGAGCCGAGGCTCAGGGCTGTCCTGGGTGGTGGAAAAAATACTGGACCCTGAGTGAGAGAAATTAGGCTCCAGTCCCACAGCGGGCACTTAGCAGTGGAGTTAACGAAGTTTAGACGAAGCATCTGTGACCCAACTATTAAGTGTTCCATAAAGGACAGCTACTATGAACTGTTGTTTTTTTACTATCTAGATTTTTTACCTTATTTTTCTAGTCTTTATTTATTTATTCTATTCTTTAAAAAAATTTTTTTAGTTGCCAAACCCCATTCACTAAAAATTACAGTAAAGAGCATAGATGATAAACTATAAGGGAAAGAGGAGTTATTTGACATCTAGACTTAAAGGCTGGGGGTGTAGCTTAGTGGTAGAGCACTTGCCTAGCATGTGTGAGGTCCTAGGTTCAATCCCCAGAGCCACAAAAATAAATACTGTCAAGAGATTTTTTTTTTTTCCTAAATCTTGGCATGGACACCTCAGAATCTGGAGTTGGATAATTTTAGTGACCGACAGCCCAGAAACTTGGATGGCAGCCAGTAATTTTTGTCGCATGGTCACGTCTCCCTCTACTGGCCAAACTTGGTATTGGAGGGTAAATCCAAATCCTGAAATACTGCTTTCTTCTCAGAGCATTCTGCTCACCCGTGTGTGGTGCTCTAGCTGCCACTGGACCACGGTGAAAGAAGATGAGGTGGGAATCCCTTGGAGGAAAAAGAACTCTCACCGTCAAAGGAAATTCTGCAAGGAGCTTTACACTCTCAGAGCCAAGGAGGGATGTAAACGCTCACACCAGACCTGGGAAACACCTCATCTGCAACTCCCTGGCACAGTGAGCTTGCTCAGCTGGTCTCAGGGGAGCCTACCAGGGCTGTGGGCTTGGAGTCTTAGGAGCTGGGTTCCCTCCTCCAGTCACCTCGCCAGTCTGTGTGTGTTGGTTTTTGTTTTGGTACCGGGGATTGAACTCAGGACCTTGCGCTTGCGAGGCAGGCGCCGGAACCACTGAGCTAAATCCCCGGCCCTACCTTGCTAATCTGAAGCTTGGGATCCTCCTTGCAAGTGGGGATATCAGTATTTTCCCCTTTCCAGGATTGATGCGACAGCCAAGTGAGCAATGGATGGAATGATAGTTTATTAGCCGTTAGTCACTCTCCAAAATAAAAGTTTATTCTGAACACTTCTTTGTTTCACTTCATGATTTTTTTTTTTGCCCTGAAGGTCATCTTTGAACATGCATTCATCTGATGAACAGAATACTGATTAAGTATGTGTAATCGTGAAAAGTCTGTAATCATGCACTGCAAGTAGGAAAAGGAGACACAGAGCTCCTGTCTGCAGGAGGCTTGTGTTATGGTGAGGGAGACAGACCCAGTTAACAAGAGTACAAGTCAAACTTCAGTGAGCACTGTAGGAAGAAAACGGAGGCCCTGGGCTTGATCCCCAGCACTGGGGGGAAAAGAGTAGTTAAAAGGTAAGCTAGGAATCATAAGGAGAGGAAAGCTTAACTCTGGTAGAGTCAGGCAAGTCAAAGAAGTCTCCCCAGGTCCGGGGATTTAGCTCTGGCACCACACCTGCCTCTGAAGCACAAGGTCCTGAGTTCCATCCCCGGTAAAAAGAAGTCTTCTTAGAAGAGGCACTATTATTTTATTTTATTAAAAAAATACTCATAGGGCTGGAGATTTAGCTCACTGTTTTCATCGCCTGCTGCGCAAGAGCAAGGACCTGAGTTCGATCCCTGGTACCAAAAAAAAAAATACTTATCTTTCTTTTTTTTCTTGGTACCGGGGATCAAACTCGGGTCCTTCTGCTTGCGAGGCAGGCACAGGAACCACTGAGCTAAATCCCTGGCCCATGTGCTATATCTTTATCAAACAACCAGGGGTGGATGAATTATAATTATGCTAAGTTCTATGAAGGAAAGATCAGGAAAGGATAAGAAATATTACAGGGACATATTGTAGGTGGGGAAATGAAGAACATTCTCTTTAAAAAATGATATTCAAATCTCCATCTGAAGGGTGAAGAGGAGGTTTCTAGGCAAAGATGGTGAGGATAAGCATTCTAATAGCAGAAAAAGAATGTGCAAAGGCCCTGTGGTAGGCAATTGGAAGGAAGCTGATGAAAGCCACCGTAGTGCACAGGGAGCAAGGTGAAGGGTGACAGGAGATATGAACAGGTATGATCATAGTTGACCATAGTAGCCTTGGAGGCTGCATTAATGATTCGGACTTTACCTAAAAAGCAGTGAGAAGCATTAGAAGGTTGTGAGCCTGGAGTGACACAGACTTAAACACACCAGATATGTGTTTGTGAAGATGGCTTTGTAGACGATGGGAGAGTGGGGATAAGAGCAGACCTGGGGAGGCCAGGGGACGATGGTTTGGCCATGGTGGCGGCTCTGGAAGGGGAGCAGAGGTTGATGCAGTCAGGTCTTGGCCTTGGCTGCTTTTTGGACCTGTTGGCTTTGGAGCGTTATGCGCAAGGCCTCCTGATGCACTCTCCGTTTCAGCCCAAACAACTTGGTACCTGTCGCCTTTCCCGGAACCAGTCAGACAGCACCAAGGGATGCTGTAGATCTGAACAGATTTTGTGGAAGTTGCGTTGACAGAATCGGATGGATTCTGTTCTGTTTCTTTTTGCAGCGCTGAGGCCCAAACCCAGGGTGCCAGGCGTGTTGGGCTGGTGCTGTGTCACCAGGACTCATCCCGGCCTGTGGACTCAGTGTTGGATGGACACCGTGAGGGCCCGGAAGAGCTGTGTGCCGAGTTAGGGACGAGGAGCCAACCTGGAGGGGAGAATGAGGAGTTCATTGCAAACAAGAGGAATCTGAGGGGCCTGAGAACCATTCAAGTGACGACGTCCATCATAGGATTAGATGTTTGGGGTCCGGAACTCATGAGAGAACTCTGGGATGGAAACAGACTCAGGAATCATTTAGACAGTAATTGAAGCCATAAGCTATTGGGACCTTAGGGGCAGCTCTGGCCTTAGTGAATTTCAGCATTCATTGTTGGGTTGAGGGAGAATAACCGACTGAGGAGACTCAAATTAAGCAAACAGAAGAAATGCAGGAGAAAGTCCAGAAATGTAGAGTCACAGAAACCATGGGAGTCTAGACTTTCTCAAAGAAGAGAGAAAACGATTGTGTCAAAAGCTCCCAGTGAGAGATGGAGCACTAGAACTGGCATAGGGGACTCTTCCATGGCAGGGGAGGGGTTGCCTTTTAGAGAGAAGGTCTCACTGTAGTCCAGGCTGGCCTTGAAAGAGGCCCTCCTTTTTTCTTTTCTTTTTTTTTGGTACCAGGGATTGAACGCAGGACCTTGCACTTGTGAGGCAGGTGTGGCACCACTGAGCTAAATCCTGGGTCCTGAAAGAGGCCGTTCTTTGATGGTCTTGGTAGAAGACCCTATTGAGTCATGGGAGTAGAAATCATACGAAGTTGAGCTGAAGGACGAAGAGAAGACAAACCCATGCAGACAGGATTTATGCGTGTGTGTCTGTGTGTGTGTGTGTGTGTGTGTGTGTGTAAAGTGCCGAGAGTTGTACTCAGGGTGTCATGTATGCTAGGTGTGATGGTAACTTGTGGTGACAGCTTGAATGAGAAATGCCTAGTGACTTGTATTTCTTTTTTTTGGTACCGGGGAACGAACTCGGGACCTTGCACTTGCAAAGTAGGTGGCGGCACCACTGCGCTAAACCCCTGGCCCTACATATATATATATATATCTCATATATCTATCTATCATACCTATATATCTATATCTTATATATATATGATATCATATTACATTGAATCTGTTCCTCTAGTAAACCCTAACTGAGCAAATGCTCTATCACTGGGCCCCATTCCCAGCCAATGGCTGGGTGGACAGGAACAGGCACAGTCAGCCGGACATTTTAGGCAGAAAAGCAGCATGAACAAAGACACAGGGACACAAAGGCCATGGCATGTTTAGGGGACCTTAAGCAAGGCAGAGTGGCTGGAGACCCAAATACGGAAGAAGGAAGGATGGTCAAAGACAATGCTGCAAAGAAGACATGAGTGTCTACAGCCTTAGAGGCCAAAGGGAAGGAAACTCCTATCTGGCAGGCAATGGCATTTCAGTTTCCCTCCAGTGCAGGATGATCCGGGCCAGAGCTCTGGAAGGTGGTGACATCAGGTGGAGAAGTGTGAGGATCCATCCTAGCCATTACTCTAGTGGCAGAAGAGTTGGCCAAAACAGGAAGAGGGTGTTCAGAACCAAAGCCAAGTGCAACAAGAAAATAATTCAACAACCAAATGGCCTAGCCAGAAGTCAGCTTGTCAGAGCCAAGAGAGGTCCGTCCACAAAGCCAAATCCTCACCGTGTAATTGGCCCAAAATGCCACAAGCAGTGAAGCTTGATGGGGAGGTGAGGGAGGTGGGACAGGAAACTTCAGAAACCGGATGCTACCAGATAAGCCTTGAGCCCCTAGCCCAGCTGCCATTCAAGTCCTGGGGATTTGGGGATTTGGGGATGGGTAAGAACTAAGGAGATAAGCTTTCTAAGTGTGGGAAAAGTTAACAGTTCGGCCCTCTAAGGAGAGCATGATTGGAAATGTTTTTGCGGAGAGACTGCTGGCAGGTCTGTGCAAGGGGGCCTTGAGGTTTCAGGCGGCGGCAAGTCCTCCACCTGGGTCTCGTGTGCCGGACAGGAAGGACAGCACCCCGAGGAGCAGACCGAGGGAAGGACTCTGGCTCGGTCAGTGGGCCCGTGGGACCGCTCGTTACACCGAGAGCAGAGCCCGAAGAGGAGCACCAGCCACACGATGTCCCCTCGGTACCAGAAAGACTGCCTTCACACAGCTGTCGCCAGCAGCGTGTCCACATCAAGGGCTTCTCAACGCACCATCCAAGGTTCATTCAGGCCTCCCAAACACTCCATGAGGTGGATGTTATTTCTCTCCCCTTCTCCAAGTTTTTTAAGCAGAAGAGGAAACTAAGGCTGGAGCAAATTCAGTGGCTACTCAAAGTCCCAAGTTCTTGTGCTGCCCAAATGGCAGGGCACTGAGTGCAGAGGGGCGGCAGGGTCTCTGGGCAGAGGAACAAAGATGCAACACAGCAGATCCAACTGAGGAAAGGAGACGTGGGGTCGAGAAGGAGCCAGATGCATAGGGATCCTGGAATACCGTCCCCGGAAGGGTGGCAGAGGTGAGGCTGGCAGGTCAGAAGACCCGTGGGACACAGCAGGCGGTGGAGGGGAGGAGACAGCCGGGCACCAGTGCGGGTGTGAGGCGAGCCAGCCTGAGAACGGGGAGGCCTCAGGGAAACCAAGGCAGGAGAGGAGGCCAGCCCAGAAACGTGTAGCAGTCAAGCTTCCGGGGGCCTCGCGACACCCAGAGGGGAGGCTGGTGACATGTACCCATCTTTCTGGGGACAGAAAGGCCGGAGCTGCGGGAGGCCTGAGGGGAGGCAGCGGAGGCGAGCGCGGGTGGCTGGACCTCAGCGCCCCCAGTGATGCACGCGGAGAGGGCGGGACTCGAGGACCCGAGGGCTGGAGGTGGCGTTAGCAACCTGCTGGAGCCCAGTAACAAAGGCAGGACTACATCTCCCAGCATGCTCGGCGCGGTGGGGTGACGGCGGGTGGCGGCGGCGCCGCAGCCGACTGGTAGGCGCGGGACCGGGTCGGCGCCGAGCCTGTCATCCCAGGGGGGCCGGGTGCGGGCGGCGATGCGCCGGTGTCCCCCGCCCACCGGCCGCGCCCGGCTCGCGTCCCCCGCCCCGAGGCCCCGCCCCTCGCCCCACCCCAGCCGGGAGCCCTAGCGGGGCGCCGTGCGGCGGTAACATCCCTCTCCGCCGCTGCTCCGCCCCATCGCTTCTGTTTTTCTCCCAGTCTCCGGCGGCGGCGGGGCGGCGCGGGAGGCGGAGGCAGCGAGGCCGCGCCGGCTGCGATGAATGATCCCCCAGCCTGGGGCGAGGACTCCAGGTGAGCCTCTGCCCGCGGGGTGCCCGGAACCCCGGCCGCCCGGCCCCGCAGCCGCGCCATGGATCCCTAGAGGACGGAGGAGAAGACAGCCTGCCGCCCACCCCCATCCCGTTTTCCTCGTCCTTTATCTCATTGTTGCCGGAGCTGTTTACGGCGGCGGCGGGCGCTCGCTCGGCCCCAGCATGGGGCGCGCTCCGGGCACTGCTCTTCGGCGGGCGCAGCCCTCGCGGCTGCCCGCGGGCTCTGCCTAGTCCGCCTCCCCAGCCCCAGCCGGTGCGCCGGTGCGCCGAGGACCGGAGAGCGGAGGCCCGGACTGCAGCGGCGGCGGGGCCACCTCCCCGCAGCATCCCCACCCCCTGAGGCTGAATGCGGATTGAAGAGCGGCGCCTGGGGGCTGGGGCAGGGCCCGCCTCCGCCCCGCGGATCCCGACCTAGGCAGCAAGACAGCGGGAGCCACACAGCGCGGCAAGATGGCCAGTAAGACCAAGGCCAGCGAGGCCCTGAAGGTGGTGGCCCGGTGCCGCCCCCTCAGCAGGAAAGAGGAGGCCGCCGGTCACGAGCAGATCCTGACCATGGACGTGAAACTGGGCCAGGTGACCCTGCGGAATCCCCGCGCGGCCCCCGGGGAGCTGCCCAAGACCTTCACCTTTGACGCCGTGTACGATGCCAGCTCCAAGCAGGCAGACCTGTATGATGAGACTGTGAGGCCCCTCATAGACTCTGTCCTTCAGGGCTTCAACGGCACCGTGTTTGCCTATGGCCAGACAGGCACCGGCAAGACCTACACCATGCAGGGCACCTGGGTGGAGCCCGAGCTGCGCGGGGTCATCCCCAACGCCTTTGAGCACATCTTCACCCACATCTCCCGCTCGCAGAACCAGCAGTACCTGGTACGGGCCTCCTACCTGGAGATCTACCAGGAGGAGATTCGAGACCTGCTCTCTAAAGAGCCAGGCAGGAGGCTAGAGCTGAAGGAGAACCCCGAGACGGGAGTCTACATCAAAGACCTCTCCTCCTTTGTCACCAAGAACGTCAAGGAGATCGAGCACGTGATGAACCTGGGGAACCAGACCCGGGCTGTGGGCAGCACCCACATGAATGAGGTCAGCTCTCGCTCCCACGCCATCTTTGTGATCACTGTGGAGTGCAGTGAGCGGGGCTCGGACGGCCAGGAGCACATCCGTGTGGGCAAGCTCAACCTGGTGGACCTGGCTGGCAGCGAGAGGCAGAACAAGGCAGGGCCCAACGTGGCTGGAGGGACGGCCACTCAGTCCTCAGGTGGAGGTGGTGGCGGAGGCGGAGGTGGAGGTGGCGGCGGTGGCAGTGGCAGTGGAGAGAGACCTAAAGAAGCCTCCAAAATCAACCTCTCGCTCTCTGCCCTGGGCAACGTGATCGCTGCTCTGGCGGGCAGCAGGAGCACGCATATCCCCTACCGGGACTCCAAGCTGACCCGGCTGCTCCAAGACTCTCTGGGGGGAAACGCCAAGACCATCATGGTGGCCACACTGGGACCTGCTTCTCACAGCTACGACGAGAGCCTCTCCACCCTGCGCTTCGCCAACCGAGCCAAGAACATCAAGAACAAGCCCCGGGTGAACGAGGACCCCAAGGACACGCTGCTGAGGGAATTCCAGGAGGAGATTGCCCGCCTGAAGGCCCAGCTGGAAAAGAAGGGGATGCTGGGCAAGCGGCCCCGGAGGAAGAGCAGCCGCAGGAAGAAGGCCGTGTCAGCCCCGGCAGGGTACCCCGAGGGGCCGGTGATTGAGGCCTGGGTGGCTGAGGAGGAGGATGACAACAATAACAACCACCACCCGCCCCGGCCCATCCTGGAGCCAGCCCTGGAGAAGAGCATGGAGAATTACCTGCAGGAGCAGAAGGAACGGCTGGAGGAGGAGAAGGCGGCCATCCAAGATGACCGCAGCCTGGTGAGTGAGGAGAAGCAGAAGCTGCTGGAGGAGAAGGAGAAGATGCTGGAGGACCTGAAGCGGGAGCAGCAGGCCACGGAGCTGCTTGCGGCCAAGTACAAGGTAAGGGCCCCAGAGGAGCCCCAGCGGGGAAGAGAGGTCCCAGCAAGGGTCTTTGGTGGGAGGTTCCCCTTTGAGGGTGCGTGAGCTGGCCGGAAGTGGGGTGTCCTCCCTTCGTATTGCACACGCCCACTCCCTCCAGAGCAGCCAGGCGCATGCGTGTGCCTGCGTACACGTGAAGCCAGGCAGGAAGGTAAGATCGAGCCAGGGTCTGGCCTGCTGCTGTGGGCCCTGGGCTGGCCCCAGGATCAACTGAGTCTGTGGGACAGCCAGGCAGGACCTCACATCTCCTGAGTGTGGGCTCTCACTCCTGCACAGCTTCCTCCCCTGCCACTTCCTCCCTCTGCAGCATCTTCAGACCTCACATCCTAACGTGGTACCTCAGTTCATGAACTCAGGTATCTCCGCCATGCTGGTCACAAACTGAACTAGGCGAGAACCGAGTCAAATTTCCCCATAAAGTCAACACTGAACCTAATCATTGAATTTGATTTGGTTCTGGTTCAACTCAGTTTGCAGCCAGAATCTTGGAAAGAATCAAGTTCGTGAACCAAGGCACCACTGTATTAATGATAGCTGACATTTGGATAGTACTTCACGGTACAAAAATGCCCCACCTACATGATCTCATTTGATCCTTCTAGTACCCGTCCAGGGTGGTGGTTCTAAGACCCCCATTTTACAGGTAAGGAACTGTGACGACTCAAAGAAATGATGGGACCCAGGTTCCATCCTGCAGAGTGGAAGAGCTGAGCTGGAACCAATGGACCTCATGCTCTTTGAGGCCCTTTGTGGCGAGACAGGGCCGTGAGTAGATGCTGCTCCCTATGAAAAGGGCCCATCCAGTGGCAGGCCCACTGTGTGGTGTCATTAGGAAGGAGACTTGGAGGGTCATGCAGGAGGTAGGGTTGAAAGAGTGCTGGGCTCCATGCCAGAGACCCAGAGTCCACACCTAGCTATTCTGCAGCTCCGTGAGGGACCTTGTGTGAATGGTTTCCCCCTTTCCTCATGCCTCGGTTTCCCTTTTTGGAAAATAAAAGGTTAGCCTAGGTGATCTCTGAGGTTCTACCAATCCAATTAATTCTATGACCCACATTAATCTGAAAAACAAACCAGCTGGCTGCACACCCAGGCCTCGTCCAATAATATCCAGTTCTCCAATGCCCTGAAGAATGTCAGGGCCTGTGCCCTTCCTGAGCTATTCCCTTCCCAGGGGAGGCTTCAGCCTTCGGTGGGGCTAAGCTCCCGAGGCCCCAGCCTGGGCAGTCATAGGCCTGTTCAGTTTCAACACTGCAGATGCCACAGCTCAGCGTTCTGGACATCTCCAGATCCCTGGAGCACACAACACTGGGGGTTGGAGGAAGGACACAGGGATCTGTGAGCACGCTGGGAAGAAGAAAACACTGTCATTTCTTATTCCTTCACAGGAGAGGGAAGCCCAGCAACAGCCAGGTCCTTTGCATTGTCTGTGGGCTGGGAATGTGCCGCCCCACCAGGGGCTCTGGCCTTAGCATGTTTAATATTTAATTCACCGCTGTGAGCTCAGCCAGTGATACTGAGCTCTCTCAAGGGCAAGATCGGGGGTCTGGCACTGTTAGGGCTGTCCTGGGAGAAGCAGGATGTGCAGGGTGGCCGTTTAGACTAGGCTTCCCTAGCAAGGAGGAAATCCAGGCAGGCTGGTGTTTCCAAATGGGAAATCTCACCTTTCCATCTGTCACTGGTTTCACTATCAAGATACTCCTAAGCCCCTTATAGCTGGTAGGCATCCGGAGCCATGGAAGCTAAAGGGAGAAGAGTATGCATAGATCTTTCAGCTGCCTGGGGAAATAGGTAGAAGGAATAGAGCAAAGGCTATTACTGGTAACTGACTGGCTTCCCTCAATAAGATTCTTGGATCTAAAGCAATATAAGGCTCAGATAATAAAACAGTCAAGACATCAGGGTGTAGCTGGACCCAGTGGCTTGCTCCTGTAGTCCTAACTGCTTGGGAGGCTGAGGCAGGAGGATCAGTTGAGCCCAGGAGTTCAAGACCAGATTGGGCAGCATAGACTCTGTGTCTAATGTAAGGAAGGAGGAGAGGGAGGGAGAGAAGGAAGGAAGGAGGGAGAGAGGAAGGGAAGGAGAGGGGAAGGGAAGGGAAGGGAGAGAGAAAGAAAGAGAGACAGAGACACAGAGAGAGATATCAGGTTGACCAGTGCCAGAATTCTCAGACCAAAGGTACAAGCCCATGCAACACTACAATCTTAGATCTGGCAGGGGCCTTGGGAAACAGAGGCCTGGGGCTTGCCTAGGCCACACAGGCAAACTGAGCAGGGTTCCAGACTCTGCATACTCAGTTTAACCTCATTTTATTGCTCTGTGGTCTTCGTGGTACCTACATTCCTTAATAACCAGAGTAATTCATTTTTATGCAACACTTTGGCATCTTAATCTCACTTAATCCATCCAGTAACCCCAGGAGACAGGCTCTGTTATTTCTGTGTGACAGTTATGGAAGCCAAAGTTGGGGGGTGGGAGCTGGTCCATTCCTGCCTCTTTCCCAGAGCCAGTATAGAACCCTGACCTTCTGATATCCCAGGCTCTTGTGCTTTCCAAGCCAGCCCAGCTTTCTCTGTGTTTGCTCACTGTGTGACTCAGGGCTGAGGCCTTCACCTCCTTAGGCCTGATGTAGCTCCCTGGGGAGTGGGTGAAATGGTCACTGTGTGCCTGGCTTTCAGATCTGAGCGGAGGTGAGGCAGCCTGGGAAATTCCAGGAGGGACACGATTCCATATCACACACCACCAGGACAGTCAGCAGGGAGCAAGCCCAGGATGGAGCCAGACAGATGCTCAGCATCCTGTCCCTGAGGCAGTCCCCGAGGCATCGCCCAGTTCAGCACTGGATGCTTCTAGGATGGCGGAAACAGTTTGAGCCATCAGGGAGCCACAGGGTAAAGAGGGAAGGAGCAGGGGAGAGATAGCCATCCAGTCCTGCCTCTTTCCCAGGGTTGTGTTGGAGGTGAAATGAGATCATTAGCGCAAGGATATTTGAAATAGGTTGAAAGCACCAAGTAAATGGAAACATTAGCAGCCTCAGACCTCTTTGCTGTTAGCTGAACCCCTTCCTCACCCTGCCATCCCAGCTGTCCTGCCACAGGGCACAGAGCCAGGCAGTAAGGGGGCAGGAGCTGGGTCCCTCCTCAGAACCCACTGATCCTCTGCTCCTCATGTGCAGCTCACGCTGTCCGCTCTGTGTCGCAGCATCCTCTCCAGCTCCCGCTCCCCCAACCTGCCCTCTTCACACCACCCTAAGGGGCTGGTGAAGGGGGGTGGCGTCGCCCCAGTGCCCTCATTCCCTCTGACTCAGCACAGCACGTCTCCCCAAGCTCCTGCCTGCCACCTGCGAGCTCCCAGTTCTCTTTGTTCTGCCCTCCCTGTGTACAAACACTGCGCGGTCTCCTTGGAACCTCCTGTCCTGTCTCCTTTCCCATTTCCTCTGGCATCTACAGAATTTCCTGCATTTCCTGAGGGCCTCGAGGGACGCTGGGGTGCACAGATGTGTGGGAGTCTGTGATTACGGCCAGCGCCAGTTTACTGTGGATGGTTGGTGATCCACTCTTAGGTAGCATTTCCAGGGGCTGAGTTGGGGGCCCGAGAGAGACTGGGCCTAGGAAGAAGGAGGTAGAAGCAGCATCGCAGGCCCAAGGGGGACAGTGAAGGTGCAGATGTTTGGGACAGCACAGAGAAAACTCGAATGCCTGTGCACAGCACACCTGCTGAGACGTGACTGGCAAAGGCGTGGAGGTTGGTTGGGAGAAGGCTTGCTCTACTCACATTTAATTATGCAAGAATTTTTAAATATATTTAAAATTTTTTATTGGTGCATGTTGATCACATGATGATCGCATTCCCTGTGTGGAGTTGGCACATGTACACACATTTTAAATCTTTTTTCAACCCCTTCCCTTCCCCTCTACCCTCTGCTCATCTGTTGGTCCCTTCTCAGCTGAGAATGAGCTCCCTATTTCCTATTATTGTCTTTTGTTTTTATTTGTTGTTGTTGTTGTTGTTGTTTTTCTGGTACTGGGGATCGAACACAGGACCTCAGGACCTTAGGACCTTGCACTTGTGAAGCAGGCATGGTGCCACTGAGCTAAATCCCCAGCCCTGTTTTTTGTTTTTTTGAGACAGGGTCTCCCTATGTAGCTATGGCTGGCCTTGAACTCATGGCAATCCTCCTGCCTCAGCCTCCTAAGTGCTGGGATTACAGGAGTGCACCACTATGGCCGGGTATTATCTGTGTTTTATTTTGCTCTTTATTTATATTCTGGGTTTCTCATATAAGAGAAACCATGAAATCTTTCAGTTCGTGTGTCTGATTTATTTCACTTAACATTATGGTCTCAAGATGCATCCATTTTCTTGCAAGGATTTTTTTAAATGACAGCTTTAATTTTGAAATTAACTTTTTGAGGGGAAGGACTAGGTGATTTCTATAACTTTGATTCTAGCTAGAAGAGGGAAAGGAGAGTGTTCATGGGGAGGCAGAGGCTGCAGGTGACACAGAATCCAGGCTTGAAGCGAAGGGAGGTGGCAGTAACAGCAGTGGATGGGACCCCAGCCGTGGGTCTGCAGGGAGAAGAGCAAGGGTCTTAGCCGCAGCCCAACTCTCAGTACTGAGTAGGGAAGAGAAACCCTGCAAGCAACGTCCAAACCAGGGGCTGCGCTCGCCAGACTGAATTTTCCCGGTCTTCTGTGGGCTCCCCTTCGCTCTCCTCCTCTGAGCGCCAGGCTGACTGTACTCGCTGTGTCTGCAGTGCTGGGGATTGGACTCACGGCTTGGCACTGCGGGGCGCCACTCCTCCACTCACCTGCAGCTTCGGCCTGGGCAGGGATGGCGAACCCAGAGGCCGAGCGCCAGACTGCAGCCCAAAACCCACTTACTTATCACAAAGCGTCAACGCTGCAACTAAACCTGAATACTGAGTTTTACTTTAGAAGAAAACAACTGTACATTAACATCTTTTCTCATAAAACAAAAGCACAGCACTTGCACCAGTGGGTCCCTGACACTGGCCCAGGGGTGAACTATAAATGCGGGTGCAGGAGAGGGAGTGTCAGGCCTGAAAAGTCACAGTAAGAGAAATAATAATGAGTTCACTGGATACTTGCTTTGTTTGAATTGCTATACTATTTACAAATGGTCTCATTTAATCCACATAAGCACTCTCCATAAAAGGTGTGTTATTGTTCCCATCTTATAGATGAGAAAACTGAGGTCTGCTGAAATTAAGTAACTTGACCCAGGCCGCGTGGTTTGTAGATGGCAGAGCTACTCAAATCCAGGTTGGCTTGGCACGAGGTCCTGAGGAGGAACTGTTGTCGCATTTGAGGTGATAGAATCCAGTGGGGAGATGGGAAGTCAGCAGAGTTTAGAGGTGAGCACAAGAATAGAACTGGAGGTGGGGCTCCTCCTCAAATTGTTCTGGTTTTGAACCCAGGACATCATGCACAGCGGGTGAATGCTGGACCTCTGAGCTCCTCCTGGGACTCGTCTCCAGAAAAGGGCTCAGATGAGCCCCTGGCCTTCTGTTCTTGACACTGTCCTCTCCCAGCTGGATCCTGTCCTGGGCCCTCTGCCCATCTTGTTACAGAGAGTGCTGCATTCGGATGTGGACATTAGAATCAAACAGATCTGCATTTACGATTCCTGAGAGCTGATCCCCAGTTTCCTCATCTGTAATATGGGCTAGCACATTGCAGTGCTATATATATAATAAATTAGATTACCAACGCAAGGCCCAACTGCTGCTCGCAAATGTTCATTCCGTAGTTATCTTTAGCTGCCTAGTGGAGGTTTTCCCTTGGCCATTCCACGTGTGCTGAATGCATCATGGGTCCTCCAACAGGGGACCCATGGCGGCTTTGACCCCAGCAATACCTCCATGCCGCTTTGCAGAGTGCACTGTTTTTTATCCTGATTGTCCTTGACAGCTAAGAAGAGGGAATTAAAGAAGCAGGCTAAGCTCAATCTGAAGAACTTCTTCACAGTTAGCAGTGAGTGTCTGAAGAAGTAACGGTGGCTTTGATGGTGGCAGTGGTTTCATGGGAGTATTTGTAACCCTAAGCTCACCAAGCTGTAGGCACTGAATAGGTACAGCTTCTGACATGTCGGTCTGTCTCTGTATTGCAGTGGGCTCCCACCCCCGAAGTGTTCAAGGAGAAGTGAATGTCATTTTAAGGGATTAGATGCACTGCTCTCTTTCCCTCATTTATTTATCTATCTATTTATTTATTTATTTTTGACTTTTTTGGGGGGGTACCGGGGATCGAACTCAGGACCTTGTGCTTACACAGCAGGCGGCGGAACCACTGAGCTGAATCCCCAGCCCTTTTTTTAGTTTTTTAAGACAGGGTCTCACTATGTAGTTCAGACTGGTCTTGAACTCACTATGTAGCCCAGGCTGGCCTTGAACTCACAGCAATCCTCCTGCCTCAGCCTTGCGAGTGCTGGGATTACAGGCCTGCACCACCACACCAGCCTTCCATCTTTTTTTTTTTATACCGGGGATCAAACTCAGGATCTTGTGCTTGCGAGGCCGACATGGTGCCACCCCTCCATCTTTTATTAATGTATGTTCACGGTGCAAATAAATAGATTGATCGTGAGGAATTGGTACGTACACATAGCGCATCTTGATACCTTTAGGGCATGAGTGTCCAGGCTTTTGGCTTGCCTGGGCCACAATAAGTGAAGAGGAATTGTCTTGGGCCACATATGATATTGTTTGTTTGTTTTGGTACCAGGAATTGAACTTAGGGCCTCTCACTTGCCAGGCAGGTGCTGCACCGCTGAGCTCCAGCTCCAGCCCTATATAGTTTTGTATATGAGTACCAAGACTCCCTTTATTTCTTAATACTTGAACTTCCTAAATTATTTTAGGAACTGACACAAGCCCAGATGTAGACGGGTTGAAGTGCTGTTATAGGTCCTCGCAGCATTTTCCTCACCGAGTCGCACGACCACTGGCAATGTCTCATCACGTGGTTTTCAGTTCCGCTCCGTGTGGCTGGCAAAGGAGGCAGAGTTAGCACTGCCCTCTGCTCCCCCCCAGCACTCCGATGCTTACACAGTCTGTCCTAGGACACCATATATTCAAGTCATGAACAGTATCCAAAACATCGCATAATAATGTCAAAGTTTATAGTCTCGTGGGACCACGGTATTAGCTGTCCAGGACTATGTGTGGCCTGTGGATCTCGAGTTGAACACATCTGCTCTAAGGGACTGAACTAGATGACCTTTAAAATTCCCTTCTCAGAAATGCCATTGAAGTCAGGTGTGGTGGCACATGCCTGTAATAATCCCAGCCCTCGAGGGGCTGAGCCAGCCTGCACTACATAGTGAGGTCCTGTCTCAAAAAAACAAAAAAAAAAGAAAGAAAGGCCATTGAACTAGAAGATCTTTAAAATTCTCTTCTCTTAAAAGGCCTTCACTGCTTAAAATAATGTCATTTAGAGGAAAATGTAAAATGTTAAGTTTATTTTTTTGAAATTTAAGAAAAGCTTTTAAATTTAATGCTGCATGAATTCAACCAACAATAAATGATCAGTTAAAGAATAAAAGACAGTGAGGAGAGAGAAAATGGGAGAACATAAGGAAAGAAAAAGGGGAACAGTGAAGAAGGGAGTGAGAAAGAGACACAGAGGCAGGGAGAAAGGAGAGTGGATGGTGGGGTGGAAGCAGGGTTTCTGGGGAGAAGAAACCTCAGTCGAAAGAAGTTCTACAGAAGAGAACTGATCTGTAGTGTAATTCTGCTGTCCTGATCTGATGTTAATCTCCAGATAGGTCAGGACCAGAGATTTCCCAATGACCCAGGCAATGTCTTCTTGCCCATGCTGATCAGGTTCCGTCTGCATGTCCCTGCAGACGCTGGGAAACCTATGGGCTGGATGTCAGGCTACTGCGTGCATCCCTAGCCTATGCTAAGCAAGTCCTCCACCATCATACCTTTGAGAAACCCGGGGATAACACTTAACCCCTGCTCCAGGCTGGGTCTAGCACCTAGGTCAGTGATGGCAAACCTTTCAGAGACCAAGTGCCAAACTGTAAGCCAAAACCCACTTAATTTATCATAAAGTGCAAACACTGCAGTTAAACCTGAATACTGAGGTTTTAGTTTAGAAGAAACTACTCGGTACTTTAACATCTTCTGTCTTAAAAGAAAAGCAATAACACATGTGCCGTAGGTTTGCCATCTCTGATTTAGGTCAAAGCCCAGGGACTCTTAGTATTTTGGGATTTTTTGGTTTGGTTTTTTTTTTTTGGTACCGGGGATCGAACTTGGGTCCTTGCTAGGGACTCTTAGTATTGATGGGAGCACAACATTCCTGTGTTCCTTCCCATCCCTGTGGGTGTGGTCAGTTAGCAAACTGTCCTGTGCTGAGAGCATTTTGTAACATAAAGATTGACCAGCCTGGCAGGCATGGTGATGCACACTGTAATCCCAGCTACTCTGGAGGCTGAGGCAGGGTCACAAGTTCTAGGCCAGCCTTGGCAAACTATGAGACCTTATTTCAAAATATAATTTTGGTGTGTTTTTTTTGGTACCAGGGATCAAACTCGGGTCCTTGCGCTTGCGAGGCAGGCAGCAGAACCACTGAGCTAAATCCCCGGCCCTCAAAATACAATTTTAAAAGATCTGGGGATGTCGCTCAGCATTAGAGTACTTGTCTGTCATGTGTAGGGCCCTAGGTTCAATCCTTAGTACCGTAAAAATCAGTATAATACAATACAATACAAGATTTGACCATGGGAAGGAACTATGGGAGACTAATGCACTTTTGTCTGGGGTTCTGGACTTGCGGTTCTAGTGTGGTTCGGCAGGCCCTTCGGTGCAGTGTTAGGTTTCTCATGCTGTCTGTTGGCCGGAGGAATGTGTTATCACGTTGCTCTTAGTCATTTCCAGCCCCCAGATAGCATAGGATTGGATGAAGTGGTTGTGATAATGTCGCCATTGTGCTCTGAGGACTAGGAAGAAAGGCCTGGGATTCTGGTTGAGAGGGCACTTTTCTCCCAACTCTGCCCTGCCAGCCCACTTGCCTGCTCAGTCTGGGGCACCTCTCCTGCAGCTGCCGAACCAGGCTGGCATGTCTGAATGGGTGGGAAACTGGTTCCTCTTCCTACAGAGTCCATTCTGCAGCAGTGGGGGCCGTACAAGGCAGATCTTTGCTCTCAGAGGATATGGATCTCCTGACTTATGGTTTGGTATATCTAGTCATTTGATGTATGTATGTGTGGATGTGTTCATCTTTTGGTGCTGCAGATCTAACCCAGGGCCTCACATGTGTTAAGCATATGCTCTACAGCTGGGCATGCTCTACCCTAGAATTTTTAATATGCTGAGAAATTCCTAGACATGAACTCTTCTGGTTCTAGTTGTGTCTCTTTCCTCCCAGATATACCCAACAGAAGACTACCAGGCTCTGCATTGAGCTATTTCTGTAGGACTAGGTAATGGACCTGTAAACCTTCTCCTTTCTGCAGGTAGACTAGGAAAAAATAACAATGATGATAGTAATTTTATATATATTTTTTTCTTTTTTTTTTTTTGTACCAGGGATCGAACTTGGGACCTTGCACTTGCGAGGCAGGCACCGGAACCACTGAGCTAAATCCCCGGCCCGATAGTAATAATATAGCTACTATTTCTTCCACCCGTGCTCAATGCCAAACACACTGATGTGTTGTTTATGTGCACTGTTTTATTTCATCCTTACAATAACACAAAGAAAGAGTGCTATTTTACTTTCCATGTGACAAGTAAGGATACTGAGGTACATTAGGGAATGAACAACCCATGTCACATGCCTGAGATGCGGTACAGCCAGAGTTACTAGCCTCTGCCTGCCTGACTCCATAGTGCACAATCTTCCCCTCCACATGGCAACGCCAGCTCAGAAAGAGATCCATGCCAGATCCCTGGCTAATAGGCCCCAGTGGGAACTCCTGCCCCTGAGATGCTTAACTCATCTCTGTCCTTCCATATGATGCCAGCCCCTACCCTCTGACCTCAGCCTGGCACCACCACTCATACAATCAATCCTTGTGAGGAATCGTGGCCAAGAACATTAGTCAGTAGCTAGAGATAACTTTTTCTTTAAATCCTTTCCATTTCTGGAAGAAGTCACAAGAAATCACTAGGGATTTTAATATGAAAGGGAACTTCCACTTTTTCACTTCATACCTCTTCAAACTAACTAACTTTCTTTCTTTTCTTTTCTTTCTTTCTTTCTTTACCTGGGATTGAACTCAGGGCCTTGCACTTGGGAAGCAGGCCGTGAAACCACTGAGCTAAATCTCCAGCTAAACTTTATTTTTATAATAAGCATTTTTTTTTTTGTACCAGGGATTGAATTCAGGACCTTGCGCTTGCAAGGCAGGTGCCGGAACCACTGAGCTAAATCCCCGGCCCCTAATAAGCATATTTTTAATTAAACAAAAACTAATATGCATTTTTTAAAGGAAAAACATTCCTTTGTTAATGTTCTAAAAAAAGGAGATCAATCCTCTGCACAAAAAAGAAAAAAGAAAGGAGGAAAGGAGAAACAAGGAAAAATAGGGGAAGATATAAAAGATATGTATTGGAAGAGTTGATTAAAGGTAGTAAATAATTGAGGGAAATCTAGGGTTGATAATAACATCTAGTTATCCCCAATTATTGGCGACCTGTGACTTTGGACAAGTCACTTCCTCTCCCAGAGCTTGTATGAAATGGTCATTAAGCCTGGCATGGTGGCCCACAGCTGAAATCCCAGAACTCTGAGAGGGTGACACAGGAGGATCACCAAGTTGGAGCCCAGACTGGGCAACTTAGCAACTTAGGGAGACCCTGTCTAAAATAAAAAAGAGGTAGGATGTAGCTCAGAGTGAAGGCGCTGGGTTCAATCTCCCTAGGTTCACTACAAAAAGAAAAAAAAAAAATCTGCAGATGATTCTTTACATTGTGTACCATTTTCGGATTCATGGTAGAAGCAATGCATTGGGAACCCAGGACCAGAAATTCAGCCTCAACCAGGGATCTAGAGGGACAGTCAAGCCCTGACTCAGGGGAGCTGGCGGCTGGTGACCCAGGTGACTCCCCTGACACCGTATGTGTCCTCACACAGTGAGGCTACCCTGTGTACATCCTTAGGTCTCATCCAGCTCAAACACTGTAGCATTCCTGACGCTGGAGAAAACCCTCGAGAACCAGAGCACGTGAGGGCACCAGTGGGGAAGGATAAAGTGTGGGCCCGCCCTGGGGGCTCGAAGCATTTCCAGGCCTTACCCTTCCCATCCAGTGCAAGGCCGGACTGGACTCGAGCCCACCTCAGTCCCTGGTGACTCTTTTCTGCTCTGCAATTGTTCTTTTTTCCAGCACTTGAAACATTAGTCATTTATGCTTTGTTTTGAGCCTTCCGAGGAAGAGACTCGGGCGCAATGTCCTGATTTACGTTCCCAGGGTAGAGAATCACTGGAAATAGCACTATCCATCTGAAAATAGCCCTATTCATCCCCTCCCCGCTGTCTCATTTCTTCTTCCCCTACTGCTGACTCCTCAAGACCTACAGTCTGGGAGCCAGGGAAGGAGAAATAAGGCTGTGAAGATAGGAGAAGCTTTCTTTCCACGAGACGAACCTGGCTCTGTTGGATGAGCTGTTTGATTCTGCTCTTTGTAGTGAGCAGTGGGCACATACTAGTGAGGCACTAAGTGATTTACCACTAACATTGGGATGTACTCGATCAGTTACCAAGCACCTTCTTGTCTGTTGTCTGACTGACCCTCCTATCCAAAGCCTACACAGGAGTGAGTGTTCTCTCCCATTTTACAGATAGAAGCTCTGAGGTCCAGAGTCGATGCTTCAGGTATTGTAACAAAGATGGTGGCAGAGCCTGTGAGGACGGGGGCACTCTGACCCACATGCCTAGCTCTCTCTATGTCATTCCACCATGGAACTTGCAGGGTGGCCCTTCCCATGAGCATTTCCGGTTTGGCCTCTCTCTGGGACCCTGGTGATGCTGAGCCGCCCTCACCCAGCACATGGCTCAGCAATCAGACACTCACCCCGGGGGCCTCACACTGCCCGGTCATCTCCAGCCAAGCCCTGCCTGTTTCCACTGGAAGAGAAAGCAATGGTCCTCTGAGCACCTCCTGGATCCGGAGTTGGCAGAGGAGCAGATACCAAGAGCTGCTTCTCTCCAAGGTGCCTTCCTGCCTCGACCCATGAGGAAGCTGTGGGTCAGCCAGAGGACACTGGGCCTGGACCCAGCAGGCTGGTGTTCAGGTATCACCTTGCCGCGTGCCCTGGCTTCATAACATCGAGCAGGTCACTTGGCCCGTCTGAGCCTTAGTTCTCTTTTATGTCAAGTGGAGACGCTCATCATTATCTCCTGAGGTTCTTCTGATGATTAAACAGGACCATTAAGATACGAAGGCCCTAGCCCAGCATAGACACATGGCAGGGTGCATCGAGGCCCTATCACCTGCAGAATGTCGTAGATTAGCGGCAGCAGGGCAGAGCCTGTCTGGCCTCTCTGTCCTTGGCAAAGTGTACTTGATGTAACTTCTCTGAAGAGTGGCTGCCCGGCTGTCTCCACTCCAGCTTTCTGGATCAGCACTTAGTGAGTTTTTATCCCATGGGATCCTGGAACAGGGAAAGGCGGTGGTCCCTGTGGAGGTCCTGCTGTTCAGTCACAGCGGCAGACCTGCCTCTGATAGCTGCAATCGGAGTCCTGTCAATTCGGGACACTACTTGGGAAGTGCAGATCAACATAAGAACAATACACACAAAGATTCCTCAGTTAGGAGACATCAGGTTTAGAGGACCCCAGCTCTGGGCCTCAGTTTCTTCATCCTAACGCATGGGGGTGGGGATCAGTGATGCTGAGATCCCCTTGGCTTCCGTGTGACCTGTATCCTCCCTCAAGAGTCAGACCATGGTGTCCTGGCACCCCCAGCCCTGTCTCCTCCACACCCACAGCCTCAGCTGGCCTTTCAGTCACACTGGACTGATTTAGAACCAGCAGGACAGACGCAGTCCTAGCCACAGGCCCCACCCACCTATACCCTTTTTGCCCTGAAAGATCACAAAGGAAGCATTGACGGGAGCTGCCAAGAGCTGCAGGGAACTTTCCTGGAGACTGGAACTCCTCCTCAGGCCCTCTGCTCGGGACACTCAGCCTGCACTGGGCCGAGGGCCTGCAGGCCTCCCTGTCCCTTCCTGTCCTCCAAAGGTGATGCTAAAGAGGTGAGATTATCAGAAAGATGGGGTAGAGAAAGGAATAACCAAAGCTTGTTTCGAAGCAAAGAAAGAAATCTGGTGGGTGACATGGATCAGAGAGCAGGGCTGAAGCAGACGGGGAGGAGGGGCAGGCTGAGGCTATGCACCCGTCTGAGACCCCTGCTGTAGCTTGCTGTCCCAGGCCCATCCCCTCCCCCATCCCCTCGCCACGAGACTGGTCCTGCCTGCCAGGCTTGGCTGACTGTGTGCGTTCGGGAAAGTGGGCAAAACTTGGCCAGGAAGCATAAGTGTACACCTGTGCTGGGGCCTGCCAGGGCTGGCAGAGAAGCAGCGGGCACTGGGCAAATGATGGGCAGTCATCAGGAATTCTCTTCTGGGAGCCCAGGGCCCAGACAGCAGGAACAGCCTGGAAGCAGAGTTCTAGGTCTAAGGTGATCTAACAGGAAGAGGCTATCAGGAACCACTCTTGAGAACTGTACCATGGGATGACGGAGAGGAGGGCTGGGGGAATCCCAGGCCTGACTGCCAGCTCAGATTCGGCCTGCTAATGTCCAGATGGGTTCAAGAACTGGGTAAAGTGCAGGCCTTCTGGTGAGCAGAGCCTGGATCTAGGTGTAGGTAGTACCTAAAGAAGGTAGTTATAAAGAATTCTGTTTTGGCCAGGTATAGTGGCACATGCCTATAATCCCAGCATTCTGGGAGGCTGAAGCAGGAGAACTGCAAGTTCAAGCCCAGCCTGAGCAACTTAGTGACTTAGTGAGACCCTGTCTCAGAAAAGGGTTGGGGATGTATGTAGCTCATTGTAAAGGCCCTAGGCTCAATCACCAGTGGAAAGAAAGAAAGGAAGGAAAGAAGGAAGGAAGGAAGGAAAAGAAAGAAAGAGAAAAGGAAAGAAAAGAAAGGAAAGAGGAAAGAAAAAGAAGACAAGGAAGGAAGGTAGAAAGGATCCTCTTTTGAATCAGCAGTCCATCTCCTCACTTAAAAACCCGCCCCCCCCAAAAAACACAAAAGTATGTTAAATGTATGGACAATAAAAAATAAATGGGGAGGCTCAATTTTTGGGGTTTTTTTGTACCAGGGATCAAACTTGGGACCTTGAGCTTGCGAGGCAGGCAGTGGAACCACTGGGCTAAATCCCTGGCCCTGATCAAGTTTTGAGAATATTTCATGCCAATGATGCTGTAATAAAAGTGGTTCCATTACACATAGCTGGCAGTAGTTTAAGTGGTATAAACCATTAGATAACTCGACATTATGTTCCAAGATACACAAATTGTTTATAACCTTTACCCACCCCTGAAATTTCCTTCTAAGAAAGTCATCTAAAAGAATAAAAACTTTTCCAAGGGTATTTATGATTAAATATATTATAAATTAACCATTCTAAATATTATATAATCATTAAAATTATAATAAAAACATTATGGAGGCCAGGGGTTTAGCTCAGTGGTTTCGCTGCCTGCTGTGCAAACACAAGGACCCGGGTTCGATCCCTGGTACCAAAAAAAAAAACATTATGGAAATAAGATGCTTGAAATAAAGTGGAAAGTGGAAATTGCAACACACAGCTGGCTTTTGTTGTTGTTGTTGTTGTTAAGTTTTGTTTTGTTTTGTGGTACTGGGGACTGAACCCAGGGTCTTCACACTGAGCTACATCTCCAGCCCTTGATAGGTAGCTAAGTTGCCCGGGCTGGGCTTGAACTTGTGATCCTCCTGTTCAGGCCTCTAAAGTCTGGAATATCAGGTGTGTGCCACCACACTTGGCAGTTGGTTATATTTTTAGCAAGTCTGTACAGGTGAAGAATAGGTGCACACATTGAAGAATTGGGGTGGGAGGACACAGGGAAAAACAAAAGAAGATGATTAGCTATGGTAGGAAATAGATGAAGTTCCTGTGGTTATTTTCATATTTGTGCAATTCTGTTCTGAGAGGAGAGAAAGACAATAAATACTTGAAAATGTGTCTCTAGAATCTCAATAAACTGTAAATATTTAATCCAGTACTATTGCCCAAGATAGCAAATTTCGTACTTTATTGCCTTCTTTAAGCAGTAAACTTCCTTTTATTTGTCCTGAAAGTTTCTGTTTTAAAAATTAAAGGAATAGGGCCAGGGATTTAGCTCAGTGGTTTCGCCACCTGCTGTGCAAGCACAAGGACCCGAGTTCGATCCCTGATACCAAAAAATAAAAATTCAAAGAATTAAAAAAAATTCAAGGAATAGGGGCCCGGGATTTAGCTCAGTGGTTCCGTCACCTGCCTTGCAAGCGTAAGGACCCGAGTTCGATCCCCAGTACCAAAAAAAATAAACCAAAAATTCAAGGAATAAGCTCTTGCTTTACACACGAGGATCAATTGGAAAAATCTGGCTCTTTTCTTCTCCCTCATTTGGGTTTGTATTGTTCCCGGCCTCTTGTCTTAACCTTTCTTTGTCTTTGTGAGCTGTGTGGAGCCCTATTTTCCAAAGTATCTTTTAATAGCCTGGGAGGGTCTTAGCTGCCCTGCTACATCTTCTTTCTCCTTTGCTCTCAGGAGATGCAGTAAGAGCCGTACACAGTACTCCAGATTCAGCCGCATCGTGCTTCTGAGCAAGGGTACAATGTTTTGTTTTTGTTTTGTGCCTGGGGCCGGGGATTTAGCTCAGTGTTTCTACCTGCCTCACAAGCGCAAGGTCCTGAGTTCGATCCCTGGTACCAAAAAGAAAAGAAAAGAATCTTTTGTGTCCAAGAAGCCTTCATAATGGTGGCCAGATGCTGTTGGTTTTTAGCTGTGGCAGCATACTAAGCCAGTGTCTGGTGGATCAATAGAAAATTACAAACGCAGCCCTCCTCCCTTTCCCCGCTTCTCTGGCTCATAACTGATTGACCTCAGCTGTCATGAAATGTATAGAGCTAGGATGATTTTCCTTTTTTAGTTTTTCTCAATTTTAGTTCGTTTGCAGTACGAATGATTATGTTCCTTGTGGAGAGTGCTGCCTGGATATAGCACCTCTCAATTCCTTTCTCTTCCCCTTCCTCTCCTCCCGCTCCCCTCTCCCCCTCCCCCTC
>NW_004624738.1:8118573-8144258 GCF_000247695.1 Heterocephalus glaber | reverse complement strand
GAGAGAGAGAGAGAGAGAGAGAGAGAGAGAGAGAGAGAGAGAGAGACGGCCTTGCTATGTAGCCCAGACTGGCCTTGAACTCATTTTGTAGTTGACTGGACTCACTATCTTCCTGCCTCAGCCTCCTGAGTGCTGGGATTATGGGCCTGCACCACCACACCCGTGAGAATTTCTGTACATTGGATGTCTTCATGCTGAACTGTAGCTAGGATTAGAGAGGCTTTGAGAACCTCTTATTCTGAAATATAAGAACTACAAAAATAGTGTGACATATTCTCCTTTGTACCACACCAAATGTTTTGTTTGGTTTTGTTTTCTGAGAGGGAGTCTCACTATGTAGCCCAGGCTGGCCTTGAACTCACAATATTCCTGCCCATCACTGCCCAAGAGTCTTAACATTTTGCCACCTCTTCTTTTATTAACTTCCCCCGTCACCTCCTCAGTTGACATTAAGTTGTGGACCCCTTGCCTGTATTTCACAATGACGGATTTCAGGAAATTTCATATTGAGATGGTTATACAGGTAATATTCAGTTTTCCCAATTCCCCAGTAATGTCCCTTATGGCACCTCCTCTCCCAACTGAAATCACCCATTGCGTGTAACTGCCCTATCACTAGTCCCTTCTCATCAGGAGCCGAGACAGGATTTTGATGCGAGTTTTGTAGCTTCATGTATCAGTTTATTCATCGCTCCTAACTTTGTCCCTGTACTTTTGAGTCGTCTGCCTCAGGCACATGATCCAGACTGGGTGTCTTGCCTAAGGCCAAGTAAGCTTTTTGTTTAGTGATTGTGAACTTCTGTTCTTTATTTCTGCTTTTCAAAAGTATTTTTCTTTTTATGTAACTTAGTTTAATTGCAAATGTAGTATGTATTTGTTATGGAAAATTGAGTTACCTGTTTGTATTTTGGGTGCTGGGACCTCTCACATGCTAAGTGTGTGACTGTTACGGAAAATGTAGATAAACATTAAAAGAATAAAACTTTCTTTTTCAGGGCCAGGAGATTTAGCTCAGTGGTTTTGCTGCCTGCTGCGCAAGTGCAAGGACCCGAGTTCGATCTCCAGTACCAAAAAAACCACTTTTTTTTTGCAGCCCAGGCCGGCCTCAAACTTGCAGCGATACTCCTGCCACAGCCTCCCAAGTGCTGAGATTACAGGCATGGCCCACCACACCCGGCCTAAAAGAATAAACCTTCTGAGCCAGGCATGGTGGTGCTTGCCTGTAATCCCACACTCTTGAGAGGCTGAGGCAGGAGACTCACAAGTTCGAGCTCAGCCTGGACAACCTAGCTACTTAGCGACACCCTGTCTCAAAATATAAAAAAATTTAAAAAGAGCTGGAGATGTAACTCAGTGCAAAGACCAGTTCAATCTCCAGGACCACTAAAACAAAACAAAACAAAACAAAACACTAGAAAAAAAAAACTTCCTGAGCTAGGCATGATGGCAAACACCTGTAATCCCAGATACTCTGAGGGTAAGGCAGGAGGATTGCAAGTTCGAGACCACCTAGAACAGGTTAGCAAAACCATGTGCCGAAATAAAAAGGGCTGGGGATGCATCTCAGTGGTGCAGTGCTTGCCTAGCATGTACAGCGCCCTCGGTTCAATCCCCAACATGGCAAAGAAAAACAAAAAGGAGAAGGAGGGATAATCTGCTAACATTGGATATGAACTTTCCTTCATTTTCTATGCATATACATATTTTTCTCTTTTTTCTAAAAATAAGATGGTTTGTATATGCTGAAAAGCTATTCACTGATTTTAAAAATAAAATTAAAATAGTTATCTTAAACTAGCACACTTTATAATTTTTAGAGTAAATATCAATAATAACTTTTATGGGGTTTTGGGGGTGTTTTTGTTTTTGTTTTTTGTTTTGCTTTGTTTTTTGAGACAGGGTCTCTCTATGTAGTCCAGGCTGACCTAAAACTCACTACGTAGCCCAGGCTGGCCTCAAGCTCACAGCGATCCTCCTACCTCAGCCTCCCAAGTGCTGGGATTACAGGCGTGTGCCACCACACCCGGCTCAATACCAGTAATAACTTTTTTTTTGATACCAGGGATCAAACTCAGGACCTTGCGCTTGCGAGGCAGGTGGCAGAACCACTGAGCTAAATCTCCTGCTCAGTAATAACTTTTGAAGAAAGAAGTCCACTAAAATATAGATCTTTCTTTACTGTCTAGCTGTTGCCCTTTTTATCCCCATCTTCTGTTTTAAGGCAACCTAGTGCTTTTCTAGGCTCCTGGGGCACCTCCTGAACCCCTCAGGCCCCAGAGCTGCTGCTGAAGGTACAGTGGAGCTGAAATCTGCAATGTTCTTTCCCTACCCTTCCTCTTTCCTCCACTTCCTCCCGTCTTTGTTTTGTTTTGTTTTGAGACAAGGTCTTACTTTGTAGTTCAGGCTGACCCTGAACTCACTATGTAGCCCAGACTGGCCTGGAACTCATAGTGATCCTCCTGCCTCAGCCTCCCAAGTGCTGGGATTACAGGTGTGCATCACCATGCCTGGCTCCCATCATCTTTCTGGAGCAAGGCATTATTCAAAGAAAGAACAGAGTTTTCTTTGCTATTTGAAAACCTCAATCTGGCCATTCCTCAGAAGCTTCAAGCCTTAGTTTCCCTCTATGGTGTTTTCTTTTCCAGTAGTTTTTGGGAAGAGTCAGTCCCTGTACATGTTCTCCACGTAAATCTGCATCTAGTTCCCCCTACTGCATTTGCAGGTCTGTGCTGGCAGCTCTTCTAGATGAACACAGCTGAACTGCATTCCTTGAAAGTTTTATATAGCAATTTCAAAAAGACATAATAAATATATTTAGAAGATTTTTCAGAATATGGTTAAGTATATTCATAACATAACCATGCTGCTTTATATAGAATATATATGTACCTCCTTGGAATACAGAGTATATATTTTGAAATTTTTTTTTTTGGTACCAGGGATCGAACTTGGGACCTTGCACTTGTGAGGCAGGCAGCGGCACCACTGAGCTAAATCCATGGCCCCAGAGTATATATTTTGTATAGATGATATTAAGAATCTGAGTAAGGATAAAAGGGCAGTTTTGACACACTAATGTTCTCTATTGTATGCACATAACAAAATATAGGAATAGTTATTATAGATTGTTCTAAAAAAGAATTCCAAGAAATAATTTACTTCAAAAACAGTTGCCAAATACCAAGTAAGCTGGCCTGCAGTGGCGCACGTCTGTATTCTCAGTTCTGAGGGAGGCTGAGGCAGGAAGATCTCAAGTTCAAGCTATCTTGGGCAACTTATCAAGACCCTGTCTCAGAATAAAAAATAGGCTCGGGATGTAACTTAGAAATAGGGCGCGCGCGTGCACACACACACACTCACACACGCACACATCATGGGGTTTTTTTCTTCCTTTTTTAAGTCACTGTCTAGTTTGCTATGTCCGAGATTAGGGCTGCCCTCCTGTGGGGAGCCCCGGGTCGGGCTGAGATACAGCTTCCTTCCCTTCCCTCTAGCTGCCACCACTTGCAGCATAACCAAATTGGGGCTGAAAAACAAACAGAAGCTCTTTCAAGAGCATATTCACCTAATCAGGCATTGTTCCTTCCATGTGCTCAGTTCTCAGTTCCAGTGTGGGGCGCATCGCTTTCCTGTGGCCTGTGGTACCTTGGGGATGCGCACGCTGCAGGCTGCTCAGTCCGGGAGAGGCATTGTCTGACATTAATTACCTGAGGTCACGCTGTCCTCCTAGAGAGCTGGCTAGAAACACATTTTCCCTCCTACGGGGGCAACAGGCATCCACCAGCCCACGTTCCTCTGACCACAGGAGTTACTGTCAGGACACTCTTGGGGCGGGTCTGCACCTACTTACTTCAGAAGTCTCTCCCTTTCTCCTTTCTCTCCACTGCCTGCAGCCACCAGCTGATAAAATAATCTCAGGGTGCCTTTCACCATTGCAAACAATTTCATATTAAAGTTGCCTTTCAAAAAGCTTTTTTTGCAACTTGCTCCAGCAATAATTTTTTTTTTTTTTTTGGTACTGGGGATTGAACTCAGGTCCTTGGGCAGACGGCGAAACCACTGAGCTAAATCCCTGGCCCGTGCAATAACTATTTTTACAACTATGATCTTTTATTTTTAGTTTCTCATAATAGGTTTTACCACCAGATACGATGATGCACACACCTGTGGTCCCTGCACTCTGGGAAGCTGAGGCAGGAGAATTGCAAGTTTGAGCCCAGCCTAGACAGCTTAGCAACTTAGAACTTTTCTTAAAATTAAATAGATAAATAAAAGGGACAGGGATGTTGCTCAGCAGTACAGCACCCCTGAGTTCAATCCCATCACCACAAGAATTCATTAAAATGAACATTTATAGTCTCACTGACAAATCAGTATTATAACAGAGACTCCAGAAAAACTAGGCTACCCTGTCTCCTAAAAGTGCCATAGAAGGGCAGTTTAGTTTGTTTTTGTTTTAGAGATTCAGACTACCTCCTAGTTTAAGTTTTGGGTTTTTGTTTAATATGGAGGTGGTTTGTTTGTTGTTTTTTGTTTTGCGGAACCAGGGATCAAACTCAGGACCTTGTGCTTGCCAGGAAGGCGTGGTGCCACTGAGCTAAACCTCCAGCCCTGATTTTGTTTTTTGACTCATATTCTTTTTTTTTTTTTTTTTTTGCGTGGTACCAGGCATCAAACTTAGGACCCCGTGCTTGCAAGGCAGGTGCTGTGCCACTGAGCTAAATCCCTGGCCCTGATTTTGTTTTTTGAAACAGGGTTTTGCTGTGCATCCATCCCAAGCTGGCCTTGAACTCATTATGTAGCCCAGGTTGGCCTCCAACTTGCAGTGATCCTCCTGCCTCAGCCTCCCAATTGGTGGCATTACAGCTATGCACCACCACACCTAGCTGCCTACTGGCTTAGAAAGAGAACAGTCTGCTCTCAGGAGAGGGAAGAAAGTTAAACTGACCGACACAGAGCCAACGTTGGCCTCAGTGAGAACATTCTTAGCTCTGTGTGGAGTTGGAGAGGGTACAGCTCTTAGGGGTGGGCTATGTTAGGGGTGGGTTAGGTTAGGGTTAGGCTAGGTTAGGGTTGGGGTTAGGGCAGGGCAGGGATGAGACAGTGAGAAGAGAGCTCAGATGCAGAGCAGGGGAGCCAGGGGACAGGGGAGCCACAGCGACAGTGAGCAGGTCGCAGGGGTCTGTTTTGCTGTGCCAGGTGCCTGTGCAGCGCCCAGGAGGAAACCCAGGGATGTTGGGTGCCGTTTTCAGAGCAGGAAAAGAAAGGGAGTGGGTGGATGGAGCTGCCCTGGGCATGGAGTTGACCCTGAGATGGAGCTGAGATGCGTCCTCAGCATCCTCAGAAACACTGTGAGGGCAGCCAGTTCTCAGGGAGGCCCTGGGCTCCTGGACCTGCCCCGTGCATGGTGGCCGGAGTCTGGGCCTGGTGGGAGGCCAGACAGACTTGGAGGAGCCAGGCCTCACCCAGCTCACTTCCTGCAGGAGGCCTAGGGCAGGAGAGGGAGCCGATGGCAGCTCAGTGTCCCAGTTCTAGGCCTCCCACCCCAGCCCCTCGGGCCACCAGAATATCCCTGGTGTGATTCTGGGCCAGGCTGCCAGTTCCACACACACCCCCCGCCCGGCCTGCCAGGCCTGAGCTCCCAAAGGCGGGCGCTTCCAGGGCCCCTCACTGTGTGACCGTGGTCGCAGAAGGCAGGTGGCCTTCCCTAGCCATGTCCTTGTCTGCTCTGTCCACTCAGCTGCTGGGTGGAGACCCTGAGTCGTGCAGGGCATCCTGTCAGCGTGGATTACGAACCCCTGCCCGGGGCTGGCACCGGGCTCTGAGCCAACCTTGTCACCTGCCCAGCTTCCCTGTCCTGTAGCCTCAGCTCCCACCAGTGCCTCAAAAGGGGGCCTCGAGCATCTCATCTCCCCTGATTTTCATCTGTAGAGAGGGTCAACGGGGACCCCAGAGTTGGGTCCCGCCCTCCTTCATGCTTCATGAGCAGAGCCGTGAAAATGAGGCCTCCTCTGGTGTCCACCGCAGACCAGGCCCAGCCCCATGGTCCTGCGTGGCATCTACACCCTGGGGAACCATTCTGCCTGGCCCTTCTCTCCTGTCTTCCACGGATTGCCTTTTCGATTTTTCATTGCTCATTTCATTCCATCTGTGTCCCTACTTGAAGTCAGCAAGTGGAATTGAGAATTAACAATGATCGCGGCTGCTGTGTGCTGAGCCCTCTGGGTGCCCCTAGCTAAATGCTTTCCTCGTTTAATATCCGAGATTCTGACTGATAGGATGACCTGTCAGGGCCCGAAGATAGGAAGCCACTTTCCAAGGTGACAGAACGTAGGAGGCAGAGCCAGCATGCAGACCCAGGACTGTCTGACTCCAAACCAAACTGTGTTCTTTTATCTTTGAAAGCTTATAAATACCTTTGCTTTCTTTCCTTCCTTTCTTGATTACATTACACTCATCAAATTGCCACAAGTAAATTTAAAAAGTCTGACATACTGTAAGTTGGCTAGGATGTAGGACACTGGAAACATTCAGAGGTGGGACCACCTGAGAAGCAGTTTAGCTGTACAGCTGAAACCGCGCCTGCCCCACAATGCAACAGCTGCATTGTCAGGCCTATACCCGGCGAATGTTGGATGTGTGCACGAAGATACGTTTCAGTATGTTCTGGCACCATTGTCTGTCTGTGATGAGGGAGATGGAACCAGGGAGCACTGAGCTATGTTTCCAGCACCTTTTAAAAATTTTACTTTGAGTCAAAGTCTTGCTAGGTTGCCCAGGCTGGCCTCGAACTTGAGATCCTCTTGCCCCATCCTCCCAAGTAGCTGACATTACAGGCCTGAGCCACCAGGCCTGACAGCACTATATTTAGCAGCAAAACAAACCAACGAAAAGCAACCTAGGTGCCCATCAATAAGAGTGGGCACACACTCATGTACCAAATCCCACATTGAAACCTTAATATTAAATATCGCAATAATCTAGAGCTGTATAGGTAAATCTGAAATAAATCTTGAGCTAAAAAAAAGTATAGTTCATACACCAGACAGTTCAATATTTAGAAATAGGCATACAAATAGCATATATTATTTATGAACACATACATAAAAATAAGTAAGAAAATCCATGGTATTGATAAGCACCAGACTCAAGAGAATGATTAACTCCAGGGAGGCAGAGGAAATGGGAGGCTTAAAAGCTATTCATATTTTACTTCTTCAAAAAGATTTGACAGTGGCACATGCCTGAAATCCCACCACTTGGGAGGCTGAGGCAAGAGGATGCAAGTTCAATACAGCCTGGGCAACTTAGTGAGAACCTGTCCCAAAATAAAAGTAAGATAAATTTAAAACCAAAAGGTGTCGGGGATGTAGTCCAGTGGGAGAGTGATCCTAGGGTCAATCCGGGATACTGGTAGAAAAAAAAAAAGACACACGTAAAACAAGTCTTAAGCTTGAACAAGGCTCGATAGTTGGCATACAGGTATATATTGTTTCCTATGGTCCGCTAAATGTTTGAAATGATTTTTGGGGTATAAAGTTATATGTATTCATTGTAAAAATCTTCAGATATTGCAAAGGCATGAAGAAGGGGTTGGGTAGCTCAATAGTAGAGCGCTAGTCTAGCATGAGCAAGACCTTGAGTTCAATCCCCAGCACTGCAAAAAAAGAAAAAAAAAGAGAGACATAAAGAAAATAAAAATCTCCATATTGCACAATCCAAAGATACTGTAATGATTTTTGACATTTTGCTGAATATTCAGAATTTTTCCTAAGCAAATGTTTCTTTAAGAGCAAAACAAGCCAGGGGTGGTGACACATGCCTTGTAGTCCAGCACTCAGGAGGCTGAGGCAGGAGGATCACCATGAGTTCAATACCAGCCTGGGCTACATCGTGAGTTCAAGGCCAACCTGAACTACATAGCAAAACCCTGTCTCAAGAAAAAACAAAACATAGGGCCGGGGATTTAGCTCAGTGGTTCCACTGCCTGCCTCACAAGCACAAGGTCCCGAGTTCGATCCCCAGTACTCCCCCGAAAAAACAAGGGGCCGGGGATTTAGCTCAGTGGCACCATGCTTGCCTTGCAAGTGCAAGGTCCTGAGTTCAATCCCGGGTACAAAAAAAAGAAAAAAGAGGGGAGGAGGGGAAGTAAAAATATTAAGATGTTATGTGTACATGAATATAATCATTATGTATCAGGAAATGTATCAAAAATTTAAAATATATACATTTTTAAAATTAAAAATAAAATGAACATTAGAAAATTAAATAATCTGGGCTGGGGATTTAGCTCAGTGGTGCCGCCGCCTGCCTCACAAGTACAAGGTCCTGTGTTTGATCCCCAGTACCAAAAAAAAAAAAAACGAAAAAAAGAAAGAAAATTAAATAATCCAAAAAAGAACAAAATAAAAAGCTGGCCATGGTGGTGTAGGCCTGTAGTGCCGGCACTGGGAAGGCTGAGGCAGGAAGATCCCAAGATTTTGTGTGTGTGTGGTACTGAGAATAAAACTCAGGACCTTGCACTTGCGAAGCAGGCACAGTGCCACTGGGCTAAATCCTCGGCCCAAGATCCCAAGTTTAAGAGCAACCTTGGCTACCTGGTGAGTTCAAGGCTGGCCTGGACTACAGATTGAGACCCTATCTCAGCAAACAAAAAACAATAATGAAACAAAAGTGCCATTTCTTTATTTAACATATCATGGAAACCTTTTCATGGCTACATCAAGCCATACACAAATTTTCATGACTATATACTATTCCTTCAAATGGCTGAATAATAATTTAACTGGTCCCTATTGGTGGACATTTGGGTTGTTTCTATTTTTTTTTTGCAATCATAATGCTTCAGCAAACACCCTTGCAGGTAAATTTTTGTCTCTATTCCTGATTATTTCATTTGGGGAAAATCCTAGAATTGGGAGTTGGGGTCAAATAATATGGGTTTTTTAAAAGCCAAGCTTTGAGTTTTGCTCTGTTTGCTCTTTAAATAACAGCTTTGTCGAGATGTAGTTCACATTTTAAAGTGTACAACGGAGTAGACTGTAGTATATTCACAGAGCTCTATAACCATCACCATCATCTAATTCCAAGACATTTTCATCGCTCCAAAAAGAAACCTCGAGCCCGTTAGCCGTCACCCCACGCACTCTGCGGCCTTCCCCGTCCTAGTCGGTACCGGCTGCTTCCTGTTCCTGTGGCTTGGCCTCTGCCAGGTATTTCATAGGATGAAGTCACACAGAAGGTGATCTGGAGGGCCGAGGACTTAAACTCAGTGGTGCCACGCCTGCTTCACAAGTGCAAGGTCCTGAGTTCGATCCCCAGCACCCAGAAAAAAATAAATTAAAAAAAGTGATCTGGTGCCTTTCATTAGCAAAATACAGTGGACCCTTGAGTTATGACTGGCCTGACATACAAACAACTTGGGTTATGACTGTAATTTAATTTTGACGTAGGACCAAAGTCTTGAGTTATGACCCTGATGCCAGGCGCTTGTGTTTCCAGATGGCTTCAGATACAGAGGTAACCCTTAAAGAGTTCTGGAAGGAACATGACAGCATCCTTTCCTGTATGGGGTTAATTGAGAAGTCCTGGGCCAGTGTCTCTCTGAGGACACTGAAATCTGCCTGTGTACCGGAGAGAGACTTTGAAGGCTGTGTAGAGGAGCCCGCGCCTTTAGCTGACCAACTTGAGTTACAGCCAGCCCTCGGGAACAAATTGAGGGTCTGCTGTTTTGTCAAGTGTCATCCACCTTGCAGCCTGTATCAGCCCTTCACCTCTGTTCTGTTGCAAGTAATAGTGAATTCTGTGGGTGGCCCACATTTTCTTTATTCACCCATCGATGGGCATTTTGGGTCTGTTATAAATAATGCTGCTGTTGTCTTTTATGTACATATATTTTCAATCCCCTCCCTTTTGTTTTTTTGAGACAGGGTCTCACTGTGTAGTTCAGGCTGATCTTGAACTCACTGTGTAGCTCAGACTGGCCTCGAACTCTTGGTGATCCTCCTGCCTCAGCTTCCTGTGTGCTAGGATTTCAGGCATGCGCCACGCCTGGGTTTCAGTTCTCTTAAGTATATGCTTAGTAGTGGAAGTGCTAGTTTAACTTTTTGTAAAACTGCCAAGCTTTTCCAAAGCAGCTGTACCACTTCCCATTCCTCCCAACTATACACCTGGCTTCTAGTTTCCCCACATCCTCACCAACACATTATTGCCTGTCTTTTAAAATTATAGTCATCCTAGTGGATCTGAAGGGACATCTCTGATATTTTCAGAATTTCTTCTTGGTTTTTTTCCAGGCAGGGCTGAGGATCGAACCCAGGCCCTTCTGTATGGTAGGCACTGAGCTACATCCCCCTAGCCTTTCATTTCCCTAGTAACTAATGATGTTGAGCACCTTTTCACATGCTTATCATCCATTTCTTTTCCTTTCTTGCTTGCTCTCTCTTTTTTTCTTTTGGTACTGGGGATCAAACTCAGGACCTTGCACTTGCCAGGCAGGCACGGCACCACTGAGCCACATCCCTGGCCCACTCTGATGTCCTTTGAAGCAGAAAAATTTTTAGTTTTGGAGTCCCAGTAATTTTTCCTTTGGTTGCTTGAACTTTTGTTATCATAGCTAAGAAACCATTGCCTGATCTAAGGTTATGAAAATTAATTTTGCCAGGCGTGGTGGTGCATGCCTGTAATCCCAACACTGGGGAGACTGAGGCAGGAGGATCTCCATGAGTTCAAGGCCAACCTGGACTACATAGTGAGTTCAAGGGCAGCCTGGACTGGCACATTATAATAATAATATATTATTACCTATGGTTATTTTATATATCTTTTGCACATGGACATCCAGTTGCCCCAACACCATTTGTTGAAAGGTCTGTTCTCCTCATTGAAGTATCTTGACCTCCTTGTGGAAAATCATTTGACCATAATTGTACCAACTGCTTCTGGAGCCCCAGTCCTACCCTACCGAGCTACACGCCCAGACCTATGCAAGTTCCAGTGTCTTGCTCATTATAGGTGTGTAGTAAGCTTTGAAACTGGGAAGTATGAGACCTCCAACTTTGTTCCTTCTCATTCCAAGTCTTAGTTTTTTGTTTGTTAGTTTCCCAAGACCCCTGCCAGCTATAAGACATCGGTGTTACAGGGGCTACAAGAATCTGTCTCTCTCTTAGCTGGCTGCACACTGAAATCCCAGCCAGGTTCAAGGCCAGCCTGAACTACATAGCAAGACCCTGTCTCAAAAAAAAAAAAGTAAATAAGGAAGGGTGGTGGGGGTGAAGGGCACACAGGTAATGGGGAAAAAAATAAGAACTAAGATACATCATGTACAGGTACAAACACCCAATGATAAATGTAAATGTATTGTATACTTAAAATGTACCAATTAATATATAAATTTTTTAAAAGGCACTCTGTTTCTCTCTCTCTCTCTCTCTGAGGATCTCAGCAAGTTGACCAGGCTGGCCTTGAAGTCCTGATCCTCCTGCCCCAGCCTCCCAGAGTGCTAGGATTACAGGCATATGACACCACACCCAGCTTAAGCCTGAGTTTTTAATCATTTTATTATGCCAATTCCTATGAGGGAAAATGAAAGCAGAGCCACCAGTCATTGATGGTTTTGTGTAGTATGTGAAGCCAGTATATACATCTGTGTTTTTTGGGGTTTTTTTTTTTTTGGTACTGGGGATCGAACTCGGGACCTTGCACTTGCGAGGTAGGCGCCGGAACCACTGAGCTAAATCCCTGGCCCTTGCCAGTATATAAATCTGAAAGCTAAAATGAGTCTAGGGTTCCTTCTTCATTCCAGCCTGTCGTCAGCCCTTTTTACTGTGGAAAAAAAATTTAGAACAAGAGTGAAGACACGTGTACTTTCTTCTGTTATATCATTTTCAACTGAAAGTTCCCTACCTGTGTAGTCCTTGGTTCTGCTCTTTGTGTCGGAAGAGAAGCCATTCTAATATCCCCTCTTCCCTACAGGAATAACAGCCAAATGAAGAAGCGGCCAACATCCGCAGTGGGCTACAAGAGGCCTATCAGCCAGTATGCTCGGGTTGCCATAGCAATGGGGTCCCACCCCAGGTACAGGGTAAGAAGCTGGGAAGTCCAAGCTGGGAGGGAAGAGAAACCCAAGGGAGAGGGTGCCTAAGCCCTTGCTTCCTCTTAAGTCCCTGCCCGGGCCAGCATCTGAGACTGACTGAGCACCTGGAAGGTTTCAGTCACCAAGCCCACTGCTCACATCTGACACGTGATTGCGTCACAGGCTGAAAATGTCATGTTTTTGGAGCTGGACGTGTCCCCTCCGGCTATCTTTGAAATGGAGTTTTCTCATGACCAAGAGCAAGACCCCCGTGCACTACACATGGAGAGGCTCATGAGGTTGGACAGCTTTCTGGAAAGACCCGCCACATCGAAAGTCCGGAAGTCCAGATCCTGGTCAGTACCACCGTGGTCAGGGGAGCGGTGGGCTCAGGCAGGGGACTGCACGGCTGGTTGAGGCTGACGAGGGTTTTGCTGGCACCCAAATGGGCTGTGGAAGGGAAAGTAAAGACCTGACTGTTCTGTCTCCTGCATTTCCCTGCCCACTGCCCTCGTCCCCAACCCTGCAGGTGCCAGAGTCCCCAGCGGCCTCCGCCCTCCGCCACACATGCCTCCCTGGCCTCCGCGCCTCTGCACCCCGCGACAGTGGTGGACCGCGAGTGACAGCTTCACGGTCGCGGTCGGGCTGCCCGGCAGCCAGCCCGGCTCATCCCCCCTGCAGCTTGGTGTGCGTGTGGGTGTGCGTGCATGTGCGCGTGCGTGTGTGTAACGGGGTGCCACTCTGCGCCTCCTTTATTTAATTCCTGTTATTTATTCGTGGAGCCAGGCGTTGCCGGGAGCCGCCCGGGCCGCTGTGGCCACTGCGCAGCCTCCTTCGCTCCAGACTGGAAACCCCGGTCAGACCTCCAGCGCCTCCTGTGTCACCTGCCCCTAAGGGAGGCGCCAGTGCCTGAGGACCGCGCAGTGTTCACCGCCCGCCATCGTCTCCATCTCTGCCCTCGCCTCTAGCATCCTCTAAGTACTTTCTGGGACGAGAAAGCTGCCCAGGTGTCCGCTGAGGACGAGACATAGCAGTGCCGAGCTTGTGCCCCTGGCAGACAGGGCTGTCTCTACTCCCTGGGCTCAGGCGACCTCTTCCAGCCTGTCCGGCTCTTTCAAGGACTCCGATGGCCTCACCAACGCTCCAGCCGCTTCAGCAAGAACTCCCAGCTTCCTGCCCGCTTCCCAGCCTTGGATAGGAGTCATGAACCAAGCGGTTGATGCCATGTCGGGACCGCAGGAAGTGGACCCGGACGGGTAGACGGTCATCAAGGGAAGTTCCTCCTCTGGGTCTCCTGGTCTCTGTGCCCTCTGCGAGCTTCCTTTGGTCAACAAGTCGTCAAACCAACCCCTCACTTGTGAGATGTGTCTTCTAACTGCTGTGCCCGATGTCCCCTGCAGCCAACAGGTCCCAGGTCGCCGAGAAGGGACCAGGGTCATTGTACCCCTGTCTAACCAAGGTATCGAAATTTCCCTCTGTGTTCAGCACAGGAAACAGAGAGCCAGGCAGAATCTTTGCTAGCTTTGTCTGTTAGCCCTGTTTCCCAGTCATACTTTTGGTGCACTATTTTGTTGAAAACAGACCCATTCTTTACCACTGATGAAATTCATCCCTCCTGCCTTCCTTTGTGACAGTCAGGTATGGAGCCAGCCTGGAGGCAACCATGTCTCCAGGTATGCAGGTGATAAGTAAATTGCTTCCAAGGAAAAAAAATGACTTTATTTTCTACAAGCAAGACAAAAATTTTCATCCTTTAGTTTTTAAAATGCCTTTACACATATCCAGCCTCACAGAATTGCCTAGAATTACCTTTTTTATTTATTTTTTATTTTTTGTACCAGGGATCGAACTCGGGTCCTTGTGCTTGCAAGGCAGGCAGCGGAACCACTGAGCTAAATCCCTGGCCCAAATTACCTTTTTTTTAGAAGTTAAATTTGAGTTAAAATTATCAAGTTCTGACAGACATGGTGGCACACACCTGTAATCGCGGCACTTGGGAGGCTGGAGCAGGAGAATTGCAGGTTTGAGGCCCATCTGGGCTGCATAGAGAATTCCAGGCCAACTTGAGCTCCACGGTGAGATCCTGTCTCAAACAAAAATAAGCAAAACAAGGGCCAGGGATTTAGCACTGCCTGCCTCAAAAATGCAAGGTGCTGAGTTTGATCCCTGGTACCAAAAAATAAAATAAAATAAAATGAACAAAACAAAAACCCGTTCAGTTCCACAGGGACACTGGGCTCCTCCATACTTTCCTAATATGCTTCTTGGAAATATATCCCTGATCCTTTCTCTGTCTTTTGAGTAGAGTCCTTGGATCTACTCAGAAAACATTGATAAATACACAGATTTCTTATAGAAGGTATTGTAATTTCTGCTGTAAACATTTAATAGTTTGCTATATAATTTTATGTTGGTTGAAAAATTAGGAAATTCTTGAATACAAAGGACATAAGATCAATACCTTGATTACCTTTGTAGTACACATTTTGGCAGAGGGGTGAGAGGTAATGTCGAGTTAGGGTTTTAGGGTGGGAGTCTCTTGGCCCTAGACTGAAAGCAGTCCTGCCGCTGGGTAGAGCTGACAGATCTGCTCTGGTTTGGTGCATGACAGGAGGGCGGACGTGCTCTTCCCTCCAGGAGAGAAGTCTTTCTTGCACCATTCAGGTCCTTCTCTGAGGATCCAAGTTTTGTTTGATTTACCTCGATGCTCTCTTTTCTGCTGTAATTTCCGGACTACATGGTTGAGCCACTCAGTCGCCATTTGCTCCTGTCCTTCAAGGAAAATCACTGTCTTCATCAGAGCCTGACAGGTTAATTGAGACTCAGGATTCAGATCAGAGGTTTGACTGTGGCTGGGATGGCAGTTGTGCGTGGTGGTCCCCCAAGAGGCCTGGCCGTTGAGAGACCTCCAGGGCCGCGTGGTGCGGCCTCTCCTGCTGACCTCTGTCTCGTTTGGGGATGAAGCAGCACCTGTCGGCCCATTTCTCCCTTGGACACCTGACGCTGCGTTGTCTGCTCACATGTCCCTCACAGTCTTAGAGCACAATACGCCCAACCTCACCACCCCCAGTCTAAGGGCTGGGCGCAAGGTGTGGTCGGAGGAGAACCCCCTGCCTGCGGTTTTGTGTCCGTGCGTGCGTGCGTGCGTGCGTGCGTGCGTGCGTGTGTGTGTGTGTGTGTGTGACATGACACTCAACGTAAGATGTGCCGGGAACAGGGCCCCTGGGGGTGGCTGGGTCTCAGTCTCTTCTTCTCTCTCTCTCCTTTTCTTTTGATGTATCACACATTGGATTGACAAAATAAGGGCCTTGTTTAGGACCAAATTTCCACGTTTGTTGCTATGGTCTTTATTTAGGACAACAGTTAATGCAGTGGCCCATTCTTGTCACTCTATACATATGACTATACAGGACATATGTAATATACAAATATATAGAGAGAACATTACCTTCTGTCCCCTTGACTTAGGATGGAGGCCTCTGCTGAGCAGGAGTGCACTGCAGCTTGGTACTGCCTGCAGCCACAGGCCCCAGCCCTGTCCAAACGAACACAGTTGACAATAAAGGAATGAGTATCGTTGCGGAGTTATTTACCTATGTCTCTTTCATTTGTTTCTTCCTACATTTACTGCCATCTTCATTATTTTCCTTCTCTTGTTTCCTTGTTTTTCCAGTAGGGGTTCAGGGACCAGCTGCAGTTACTGGCACCTTGGGAAAGAACTGGCCACATGCGGTCAGTGTCATACCTCCCCCTGCCCCCCACTCTTCAGCCAAGAGGTGTTAAAGCAGGAAATAATGAAATAATGCCTGGTAATCACACAGGTGTGCCTGGCATGCTGAATTCAAGTCATTTAAAAGACTGGCGCTTGCCCACCATGTGCCAGGACCTGGACTCCATCCCCAGCACCGCAAAATAAAGAAAAAAACAAACCAGAAAACTACCAGACTTGGTTCTCTGTAATGTGAAGGCCTTAGAGGAAATAAAAAGTAGCTACTGCTAACAAACAAGCCCAGAGCCTCAACCTCTGAGCCTGAGGGGCACCGAGGCTCACCCAGTGGTTGTCGTGCTGGTGGCTTTCTTGGAGGGACTTCCAGGCAGGAGGCAGGCAGTGTGAGGCCAGCCTGGACAGCTGAGTGGAGCTCACTCAGAATAAAAAAGAAGAGCTGGGGATGTAGTTCAGTAGCACAGTATCAGTGAGTCCTCTGGATCTCAAAAACAAAACCACAAAGAAACAGCAACAAAGCTGTACTTCCAGACTCAAGCCTGTGTGGTTTCCTCTTTGTCACACTACTTCTCTAGCCATTGGACGGCTCAGGAAAACTCAGAGTCCCCTACATGTTTCACAAGTAGTGGGAGCCAGGGACAGAGGGATAAAGTGATTTCTCTCCACTGACAAGGTTGGGAATAAAACCAGCTCTCCAGATCCTTGACCTATGGGTTCTATTTTATTTTATTTATTTTTGTAGGGCTGGGGCTCAAACCCAAGGCCTTTTGTGCTGAGCTAGATCCCCAGACCTGGTTGTATTTTAAAACCGCCCATTGGTTCCCTTAGCTGTGGGATCACATGCACAGGGCAGACAGATGGCTTTCCAGAGCCCTGTCAAAGCAGCCAGGGTAGGCGCTCGCCCTTGGCCTGGGTCCTTCGGTAACAGTTTCTCAATAAGGACAAGGACAGAACAAGACACAGGAATAACCTAGCCCAGGATTCAGGCACCACGACCCCTCTAGCTCACACACTGCGGTGTCTGTGCTCTTCCTCAGCTGCCCCAGGTCATGACACAGAAGACCTGTCTGTCAGAGGCTCCCTGCTGACAGTCACACCACGCCTGCCCAACTCATGGAAATGGGACTCTGATTCAGCAGTTTGGGTCAGTCTGGTGGGGACAGGATGTAGGAATGAAACCCAAGAGTCCCACCGTTTGAATGGGTGGTGCTCGTGGCGGTAGTAGTAAGAATAAAGGTATTCTCTAAAAAGATGGCGGCAGGGCCCTGAGGCTGGGTAGCTTAGTGGTTGCAAGGCCCTGGGTTCGGTCCCCAGCACTGGGCAGGGTGGGGTGGAGGCAATGGCACTTGGGCTGGATGCAGAGTGAGCTGTGGGCAGCCAGTACAAGAGATGTTCTTGGCTTCTTAGCCACTGTGTCCATCACTCAGGGTCGCTTAAGGTAATTTTAATTTGGGCTCATCCCCTCCCTCCAGCCGTTTTTCTTCTTACATGTGGTCGAGAGGTTACCTGTGGCAAAATCATTATCCCTGGTAAACCTATGTAGTAGACATTACAGGGTGACTTTCTGATATCCACTCTTCTCTTCTCCTTCCTTAAAAAATAATTGTGAGGTCTGGGGGTAGCTCCGTGGTAAAGCACTTGCCTAGCATCCTCTGGGAGTCTGATACCCACAAAAAACAAAAAGAATAACCACAAAGTTGAGTGTGGTGTCACACACCTGTAATCCCGAGTTCAAGACCAGCCTGGACTCCAAGGCCAGCCTGGACTACATAGCAAGACCCTGTCTCAAGAAACCAATCAATCAATCAATCACTACTGACTGTGCTAAGGGAAGGTGTATGCCCAGGTAAAAGTGCTCATTCCAACAACTGTAATGTGATTCTGGCTAAGAAGAGATCAGTGGGAATCTGTCAGGGATTTCTGGAAGAGTTTGACGTCTAGCTATAAACATCACCCATACATCTCCACCTTTCTTTTTCTTGCCTAAAATTCAAATCCACCTCCTGGAAGTCCGTTCATCCCTTCAACACATATTTATTAAGCTCCTCTTACCCGTATGTTCCAGGCACTGTTCTATGTGCCAGTGACAGCAGTAAATAGGACAGGAGTCCCTGTCCTCATGGTGCTAACAGTCCAGTGTGGGGAGAAAGACACTAAACAAGGAAAGCATAATGCACTGCAGGTGGTAATCAATGCAGGAAAGCAGGGAGGGGCCGAGGCTTCCCAGCCACTGGTGAGGGTCTGTGTGTGCGCGCACTGTGCAGCCGTCACTGAGAAGGTGGCATGGAGCACATTCATGAAGAAAGGAGTAGGCCATGAAGACACATGGAGGAAGAAGACTCAGGAAAGAGAAAAGATAATGTAGACAAATGTGTGGGGTTGTGCCAGGCTTGTTTGAGAGGCAGCAGCCACATTGTAACCCTAAGGCAACAAGCAGGACCTTAATCCCTGCCCTCTTCTGCTGCATAGATTAGATCCTGGACGGCTCAGCCCCCGGGGACAGTTGCATTACGTCTCCTTGTTCCTTTCTGCACATGCCTCATCACGAGACAATCACAGCAGCCTAGCCATGTGGGGCGCGCGGCACGAGTTACTCCACTTCTCTCGTTTGTCTAACACTATAACTGAAGAGCGCGCTGGACGCCAGGCAGCTGTTAGCTCCTCAGGCTATGGTCCCACCTGGTCCCAGCTATAAAGTATAATCTTGGTGTGTATCCTTCTTTCTTGGTTTCTTGGTCTTTTCTTCATCTCCCACCGCTCTCCCTGGCTTTGGACCCTGTGCTATGCTGGTCATGCCACCTAAGGAGGCTGGCAGGCTGCCTTGCCTGGGTCTGTCCACTTCAGGACTTCTAGTGAGTGGCTCCAGACAAACTCCAGTGGCTTTAAGCCACTATTAAGGGGGATTTTCCAGGAATCTGCATTTGGTTTTGTCTTGTTTTGTTTTGGTTTTGTTTTTGAGACAGGGTCTCACTATGTATTCCAGGCTGGCCTTAAACTATGTAGCCCAGGCTGGCCTCCAACTCACAGCAATCCGCCTGCCTCAGCCTCCCGGGTGCTGGGATTACAGGTGTGCACCACCACACCTGGCAGATGTCTGCCTTTTAAAAAGACACCTTGGTGGGGGGAGGAAGGAAGGGACAAGAAAAAGGAAAAATAGAAGGAAAAAATGTAAACAAAGCTTCTGTACCTAGGGAAGGGAGGGGGCTGGCATAAAATAAAATAAAATAAAATTTATTGAATAAAACAATAAGCACCTTTAGTTAATTCCAGTGAACATTCATGGAGGTGAGAATCTCATAAGCCCTTTGCTATGTAGTGATGAGTCTGCCGTCAGCCAGCCTTGGCACTGGGCTGTCTGCCTGTGGACTATAACCGCACATGGGCACGATAGAAGCCTGTGCAGAAAATCGACATGATTGTAGGTTAATATCCACAGCTTTCCTTTTGCAATAAGGAAAAGTAGACCAAGAAAAGGCCAGTGGTTTTGGAAGGTCACAGGAATGGTTATCAGGTGAAGCAGACCTGAAAGGTGCGGACGTACTAGGTGCAGACGCGCCCTCGGTGGTTCTGATTGTGTGCTTGTTTTAAAAATAACTGAAAACTCACAGAACAGTTGCCAGAATAATACTAAGTCCTCTGGTGCACAGTGAGGAAGCTAGCAGAGAGTCCCTCGGAGCACAGCGCTGAGGAAGCCCCAGTGGAGGAGCTGGGCCGAGCCACGTGGTGTGCAAGGACTCGGGTCCTGGTGGCCTAGCAGGACCTTAGAGCTGACCTTTGAATCCTCTTGGATGCTGCAAGAATTTCAGTGTTATTTTTACCAGGAAAAACAGCTTCCCAGCTTTTAATATTATTATTATTTAAGCATTGTACAGCTGAAGGCAGAAAGCAATTCCCCCAGGGGATTCGAAGTGTGTGGCTGACCTTCTCAGAAGTGATTTCTGTTCCACATCCAGCTCCCTCGGATGGCAGAGCAGGCCGCCTGACTGTCTCTGTGATCGCAGTTCTGACGATTTACAGCTGTTCCTGGCCCTTTCCCCTTGTCAGATCAAATCCGCTGTGTTGACTGCATTTCGTTCCGCTAGGGATGAAACAACAATAAAAACAAGTCAGTGCAAAAGACTGCACAGAAAAAAACTGATGGTGGCCTTTGGTGCACCAGGCAAGAGCTGCTCTGAACACTTGTGAGTCACCTCTCCCAGCAACCAAGGCCCTGGAGACCCACGGCCCCAACCGTCTCCCCAGACAACTGCAGCGCTGCCACCGCCCACACTCCATTTGCTTCACAAAGGGAAAATAATTCTTAGCCGAGCTGCTGAAAACCCTGCATTCCATTCGATGGGCGGGGGATACTTAAAAAGTGAACTGAAGAGGAGAGGGGATATGCTAAAAAAAGTCAACCAACACACACCTACGCACAAACACCCCCACACACTTACACAAAACCCGTCACCAGCCAGAAAATGGAATCTGGGTTGAGGAAGAATGTAGACTGTTCTTCACTTCTTCAGGAAGGTGACAGATTATCATGGTGACGTTTTATTTATTCATTTTGGTACTGGAGAGTGATCCTCGGGCCTTCCCACGGAGCTGTATCCCCAGCACTTTTGATGTTTTATTTTGAGATGGGGATTCGCAAAGTCGCTAAGTTGCCCAGGCTGGGCTTGAATTTGGGGAGATCCTCCTGCCTCAGCCTCCTGAGTGCTGGGATTACAGGTGTGCGCCATCACACCTAGCTGTACTGTTCATTTCACATACAACCTTTCCCCTCTATCCCCCAATCCCTGCAGCCACTACCCCTCAAGGTATGTCACACGATAGCAAAAAAGACACTCACAGCAAAGAATTTATATGTAAAATGTAAGATAAGGGCTGGGGATTTAGCCCACTGGTTCTGCTGCCTGCCTTGCAATCGCAAGGTCCAGAGTTCGATCCCCAATGCCAAAAAACAAAACAAAACAAATAAAATGTAAGATAAAGTGATATGAATACTCTACTTAAACCTCCCCACAAAGCCCTTTCATTGCCCTTTTAAAAGTAGAGTTATTATTATTATTATTATTATTATTATTATTTTGGCACCAGGGATTGAACTCGAGACCTTGTGTTTTCAAGGCAGGCGCCAGAATCACTGAGCTAAATGCCCTGCCCAAAAGTGGAATTATTGATTTTGTGGTACTGGGGATTGAACATTTTGCACTGAACTACATCTCTGATCCTTTTTCTTTTTTATTTTCTGACAGTCTTGGTAAATTGCCCAGGCTGGGCTTGAACTTGCGATCCTCCTGCCTCAGCCTCCCAGAGTGGTAGGATTACAGATGTGCGCCACCACACCCTAATGATGATGCTGATTACTGCCATCCTGGGAATTGAACTCAGGGCCTCATGCATGCTAGCCAAGTGCTCTACCACTGAGTTACACCTCCAGCCCCCCAAACTAATCTTTTTATAGTAGTCTACAAGGTCCCCCATGATCTGCTTCCTTTCTACTTGTATGACAATGATGTGTCACTCTTTTCCCTTTGAAATGCTCTGCATCCTGAGTGTGGTGGTACTCGCCTATAATCCCAGCACTCGGAAGACTGAGGCAGGAGGATCGTTGCCAGTTCAAGTCCAGCCTGGGCTACATAGTGAGACCCTGTCTCAAAAAACAAACAAACAAACAAACCCCCAAAATGCTCTGCATCTATATAGGTACTTTCAAAGTCTCCTCTTGTTCCTCAGATACGCTACACTTGCTCTCTGCTGCTCTCTGCTCCAGACCGCTGCACTTGCTGTCAGTCTGGAGAGCACTTTCCCTCAGGGGTTGGTTTCTTTGCATACTCAGGGCTCAGACCAAATCTCAGCTTCCCAGAGAGGTTTTCCCTGGTGCCCCAGCCCATGGTCACCCTAGTACCTTTCCGGTCCATTACTGTTTCATTTTCTAAACAGTGCTTATCCTTACCTGAAGGTAATGCGCTTGATTGCTCACCTAGGTATTCCTCAAAGTGTGGTTCTGGACCAGCACTATCGTCCCCTGGCCACTTCTTAAGTGCACAAATTCTCGGGCCAAACTCTTGACCTTGGAATCAGGCATTATGTATTTTAGTAAATACTCCAGGGAATTCTGATGAAAATCGAAATTTGAGAACCAGTGGCTTACAAGAGGACTGTTTCTCTCCCTGGTTCCACCCCTATGACATAAACTTCAGGAAAATGGAAGTAGCCCCTGGCATCTAACACGTAGTAGCAATTCAATAAATATTGCTGAACGGAGTCTGGACGTGATGCTGCATGTCTGTAATCCCAGCACTGTGGGAGGGTGAGGAAGGAGGATCCAAACTTCAATATCGGAGGCTGATTTCCTTCAACTGGCTAGAAAGGGAGACAGCGAGGGCTAAAGAAAAAAAAGAGACAATGGAGGCGGGTAAATTCAAAGCATGTGGGGGCTGGGAGGTCAGTGCCTCAGAGGGGGCAGAGACAAGGACTCTCTAAACTGGCCACTGTTTACTGGGGACACAGTGATTGGAGGGAGTATCGGGTGACTTAGGGGATGGCGATCTTCTGTCTGAACCTGTACCAATGCAAATCTCATGCTGATGAGGGCGGAAAGGAGCGCATTCCCACCTCAGTAGGTGGGAGGAACTCATTCCTCCCCGGGTGAAACTTTTCTCTTCTGTGTTACTCCTGGGTTCTCTAGGAACCAGGATGTCCTCAGCTGATGTAATCCTGCCGTTGAGGCCACAGCTGTGACTGGAGTTATGTTTCCACACACCACAGCCAGCTCTCGGGCAAGGCAACACTGAGCCTTAGACAGCTATAGTCATACTTTATAGCTTTTTTTTTTTTCCGGTACCGGGGATCGAACTAGGGTCCCTGCGCTTGTGAAGCAGGCAGTGGAACCACTGAGCTAAATCCCTGGCCCTAGTCATACTTTAATTATGAAATGATTTTCCCCCAAAATTTACGTAGAAATGCTCCCGACAGTTCAAGCCCAGCCTGAGCAACTGAGCAACTTAGTGAGATCCTGTCTCAAAATGAAGAATAAAGGGGGCCAGGGATTTAGCTCAGTGGTTCCAGTGCCTGCCTCACAAGCTCAAGGTCCCAAATTCGATCCCCAGTACCAAAAAAAAAAAAAAGAAGAAGAAAAAGGGCTGAGGATGTAGCTCAGTGGAAAGGGCCCTGGGTTCAATCCTCAGTACAGGGGGAAAAAAACCCCATTGTTGAATGATGGGAGATTGCACCAGGATGGCGACCTTTGCATCCTCCACATGTGAGGGCGAGCTTGCAGCCAGCCCAACACAGCTGGGCCCCAGAGCCCTGCCTGACACCTTCCTGTCAAATCTTTTCTCAGTGTGACATATAAATAAACCTAAAGAAGGGGCTCAAAGGTAAAAGAAATACTTAAAAACTATGGCTTAAAAACAAACAAAACAAAACTATGGCTTAAACTGTATTAGTTACAGTTTGGAAAACTGTAGACCTATGCCAAGGACCTCCACAGAGAATCAGGAAGTTGTGGGCCAAATCCCATGAGAGGACCAGGATAATACCCTTTTCTTTTAAATTCTGTACCACTTTTACTACATTAATCCGAGTGCCTGCTGACCAAGAGTGGCTTTTCCTTCCTCAGTCTTTCTGTTTTATATCAATCCTGGAATCTTAAAAAAAGAAAAAACCCAAAACCTGGCTCCAGTGGTTTTGAAAAACTTTCAGATTGAAAACACTAGGTCAAGGGCCAGGGGGATTTAGCTCAGTGGTTCCACCACCTGCCTTGCAAGCAGAAGGTCCCAAGTTCGATCCCCGGTGCCAAAAAAAAAAAAGACTAGGTCAACTCCCAACTAAGATGGGAGAAGTGTTGGGAGGATGCTCCTTTGAAAAAGACACTGAACTTTAGAAAAGGTTAGATCAACAGCAAGAACCACAGCAGAGGTCTGGGGAACCCTCCTCAGGCATAATATGTGGACCTGAAGCAAATACCACAGACCAAGCATCATGCCGAGTACCACAGTTACAAAGACGATGAGAATTTACTGAGACTCTATTTCAAAAAAGTTAAAAAAAAGTGGATGTGGTGGCATACGCCTGTCATGCCAGCACTTGGGAGGCTGAGGCAGGAGAACCACCATGAGTTGGAAGCCAGCCTAGGCTACATAGTGAGTTCAAGGCCAGTCTGGGTTACATAGTGAGACCCTGTCTCAAAACAAAACAAAACAAACCAAACCAACAAACAAAGTAAAAAATGAAAATTAAATCAGTAAAAGAGGTCTAAGGATACAGTTCAGTGTGAAGGCCCTGGGTTCAATGTCTAGTATCAGAAAAGAGGGAGAGGGCCAGGGATTTAGCTCAGTGGTTCCACCACCTGTTCCACAGGCTCAAGGACCAGAGTTCAATCCCCAGTACCAAAAAAAAAAAAAGAAAAGAGGGAGAGAGAGAGAGAAAAGAAAAAAGGTAAGACCATAGTAGCCTCAATGGTAGACCACTTGCCTAGCATGAATGTCATCCCCAGGATCACAAACAATATCAAAATATATATATATATGATATATATATTTATATATCATATATATATATATGATAATGTCATTATGTTGTAAGAATCCTAATCTTTTGGAGATCCATACTGAAATACTATTTCTGGAACTTTTGTCCAAGTAATATGGAAGAGCTGGAAAGGGTAAGGACAAAGATGAAATAAGGCTGGCCCCATCCACTGCATACCAAGATGGGGCGATGAGGGTGTGAGAGGTCCTTGCCCTTGCCAGGCAAGCCCTTATACTACTTTTTATACTTCTGCGTGTTTGGCACTTTGAACAATAAAAAGTTGAGAAAGAAGAAAGAAAACCTGAGTGGCACGGTAGCTACCATTATAATAAGCATTCAACATACGGTTGTTCCCCGTGTTCTCTGATGTGTTCTTAGATGTGTTCACGGCATCACTCCCCAGCACAGCTGGGAGGAGAAACTAAAACAGCCCTGACAGTGCTGTCCTAGCGGAGCCCTGCTCCTCTGGATGCTGTGTTATCCACTGTGTGAAGCAAGGACAGGAGCAGCCTTCACTATGGTCATGGGCAGGAGGGAATCTTGGCCCCCAGAGTTTTTGCTGGTTTCTTTCCAGCCGGTGCCCGGGCTTCCAGAAAGCAGAATGGTCAGCCTCCTTAGGGTGTGCCTTATTCTTAGACTAAGTCTATTCCTGCTGCTTTAAGCGTAGCACAAACTGGGCAATTTATAAATAATAGAAATTCATTGCTCACGGTTCTGGAGACAGGGAAATCCACTATCAAGGCCCCATCAGGTTGGGGTCTAGTGAGGACCTGATCTTTTCTTCCAAGATGGTGTCTGTTACTGAGTTCTCAAGGGGGAAAAGGGCAAAAAGGCCCAAAACCTTCTCTCCAGGCCTTTTAGGAGGTTGCTGATCTATTCATCTTTAAAGGCTCCACCTTGCATGTTTGTAATCGCAGCACTCTGGGAGGCTGAGGCAGGAAGATCCCAAGTTTGAGTCTAGTCTGGGCAACTTAGAGTAAGATCCTACCTCAAAGATCAGGGATTTAGCTCAGTGGTTCTGCCACCTACCCCGAAAGCACAAGGACCCGAGTTCAATCCCCAGTACAAAAAAAAAAAAAGGAAAAAAGGCTGGGGATGTAGTTCAGTGCAACAAAGGACCTGGGTTCAATCTCTAATACCACAAGGTATAGATATGTAGATATCTATCTATCGATCTATAGATCTATCGATCTATCTATATGTATTATAAAGGCCCCATCTTTTTTTTTTTTTGGTACCGGGGATAGTAGTCAGGTCCTTGGACCTGCAAGGCAGGCAGTGAAACCACTGAGCTAAATCCCCAGCCCAAGGCCCCTTCTTTTCTTGTTACATTTTAGGTATACAATATGTTTACATTTATCATTGGGT
>NW_004624738.1:8068570-8116295 GCF_000247695.1 Heterocephalus glaber | reverse complement strand
TTTTTTTTTTTTTTGGTACCAGGGATTGAACTTGGGTCCTTGCGCTTGCAAGGCAGGCGGCGGAACCACTGAGCTAAATCCCTAGCCCTAAGACTAAATCTTTTCCTTTTTTTTTTGGTACCCGGGATCGAACTTGGGACCTTACCCTTACAAGGCAGGCAGTGGAACCACCGAGCTAAATCCCCGGCCCAAGATCTTAACTCATTGTAGCATCAACTTCAAAGTTCAAGTTCACAGCCTCATCTAAATATCAACCAAAGCAGATACAGGCGAGACTCCAGGTCCCATTCATCCCGAGGCTAATTGTTTTTCAGTTATGAACTTGTGAAACAAGTCCTGTGCTTCCAAAATACAGCAGAATAGGCCATTTAGTGGATAGATATTCCCATTCAAAATGGAAGAAGAAAGGAATGGCAAGAAGAAAGGAGTAACAGGTCCCAGGTACATCCAAAACCCAACAAGACAAACAACATTAAACCTTGAGGTTTGAGAATACTTTGACTTTATGTCCCGTCTTCAGGCACACAGAGACAGGGCCCAGGGCAGCCCTACCCCCACGACTCTGTGGGTGCAGCCTGCCGTCCAGCTCGGGGACTGGAGTTGCCTGTCTGGGCCTCCCCCAGGCTGTCTTTAGGGACTGGTGGCTCCAGAGGCCTGAAGCCTCCCGGAGGGCTCTGTCCCCATGGCTCCACAAAGCGCTGCCCTAGGAGGAGTCTGTGTAGTGGTGCTGACTGCCAGGGCCTTTCTGCTGCAATCTCACCCTGTGTCAGTCTGCCTGGGTCTCTGGGCTGGGCTCTCTGAGTTTTTTGTGTTTTTGTTTTTGAGGGGGTTTTTTTGGTACCAGGGATCGAACTCGGGTCCTTGCGCTTGCAAGGCAGGTGGCAGAACCACTGAGCTTAATCCCCGGCCCATGGAGGACCCTTCTTAAAGACATAGTTCTGTGCCCAGACCATGGCACTCTAGGGTGGGTTGAGAAATAGGCACCAATCTCCACAATGCTTTGGGGAGAATTACTCCTTGTCCTGAGCAACCACACCCACAGTCCTTCTGTCCCCTCCAACCTCTGTCGAGTGGTTGCTTGGTGTCCTCTCCTGATATGCTTTTGCCACCTCGGCAGACTGCGAATGCTCCAAATCTTTAAGATCTGCTTGCCTTTTAATTATACAGTTTGTCTTGAATCTGTTTCTCTCTCCTCACACTTGACTAGGAGCAGTCAAGAGAAGTCAGGCAGCACTCTCAGCACTTTGCTGAGATATTTCTTCCCCTCCATATCCTAGTTCATCACTGCTAAAGTTCTGCCCTTCGTGACACATTAGGACAGAGACTTAATTCCACTTTATAACAAGAAGGGCCTTTCCATCAGTTTCCAATATTTTGTTTCTCATTTCTAAACTCTCAACGGAATTGTCATTACCATCCATGTTTCTACCAACATTCAGATCATGACCATGTAAGTAATCCATAAAAATATTGGGGCTTGGGGCCAGGGATTTAGCTCAGTGGTTACGCTGCCTGTCTCGAAAGTGCAAGGACCTGAGTTCAATCCCCGGTATCAAAAAAAAGAAAGAAAATATTTGGGCTTAGTGGATGCATTGGTGCACAACTGTAGTCCCAGTACTGGGAGGCCGGGGCAGCAGAATCATAAATTGAAGCCCAGCCCAGGGAATTTAGCAACTCAGTGAGACTCTGTCTCAAAAATGAAAAATGAGGGCCGGGGATTTAGCTCAGTGGTTTCGCTGCCTGCTGCGCAAGCGCAAGAACCAGAGTTCAGTCCCCGGTACCAAAAAATAAAATAAAATAAAAAATGAAAAATAAAAGGACCAGGGATATAGCTTAGTGCAAAGGTCCTGGGTTCAATCTCCATTGCTATCAGAACAACAAAAAAATTCTGGCTTTACCTACAGTTCTCTTCCTCTGGGCCCTCACTGGACTAGCCTTTCATGGTCTACCCTCTACCCATTATCAATACCTATGCTTAGGTATTTATTACACCAACATTTGGTACCCATATCTGTCTTCATCCATTTGTGCTACTAAAATAAAATACCTTCAATTGGGTAATTTATCCAGTTTTGTTCTGTTTTTCTTTTTTTGGTACTGGGGATCGAACTCAGTACCTTGTGCTTGCAAGATAGGCTCTGGACCCACTGAGCTAAAGCCCTCCTGTTTTGTTTTGTTTTTGAGACCAGGGCTCACTATATAGTTTGGGCTGGCCTTGAACTCACTATGTAGCCCAGGCTGGCCTCCAACTCACGTGATCCTTCCTGCCTCAGCCTCCTCAGTGCTGGAATGACAGGCATGTGCCACCACACCTGTCATAGACTGGGTAATGTATACATTTTTGAGGAGAAATTTATCCTCACAGTTCTAGAGCCTCAGAAGATCAAGGTGCTGGCATGTTTGGCATCTGGTGAGGGCCACTCTATGCTTCTAAGATGGCACCTTGTTGCTGTGTCCTCAGATGGCAGAAGGCAAAAAATAATTCCCTCCAGACCCCTTCAAAGGCTTCTAATCTGGTCATGAAGGCTCTGCCCTTCATTAGTCACCTCTTAAAAGCCCCATGTCTTGTTGGGTATGGTGGTATATGCCGGGGGTCCCAGAACTCTGGGCAGGCTCACTCATTTGAGCCCAGACTGAGCAACTTAGTGACTCACTGAGTCCCTGTCTCAATGAAAAAGGGCTGTGGATGTATCTCAGTACGAAGGCCCAGGGTCCACTCCTGGTACACACACACACACACACACACACACACACACACACAGGCCACTTGGAGCAATATAGTGTCCCAAGCCAACAGGCAGCATACACAGCAAGACACCTGAGCAATTTCACCTTGCAGCCCAGCCTGCTCTGCCATGGAATGCAATCGCATGAGCGAGCCCAGACAAAACCAGAGCAGCCCAGCCCACCCACAGATTCGTGAGAAATAACAAATCGTTGTTGTCATAAGCCATGGATTTTGGAGTAGTCTGTAACCATAACTGGAAAATGTATGTGTGCACCAATTCTGGCCCTTCATTGTTTGCTAGCTGCTCCCGGGGACACGAATGCCTTGGCTTTCCTCGCATGCTCCAGTGACAGGGAGAGTCTCAGGCAGAGCGCTCCAGACACTTGCAGGAAGGAGTGATCAACATATGGGAGTCTGAGTGCTGGGCAACTATGACGGGGAACCAGCACGTTAGCTCCAACCTCAGAACCTCTTTTTCTCTAACTTACAAAATTATGCACTGGGCACAGTGGCACACGCCTGTACTCTCAGCACTCTGGGAGGCTGAGGCAGGATCATAAGTTTGAGCCCATCCTGGGCAACTTAGCAACTTAATGATTCCCTGTCTCAGAATACAAAAGTTCAAAAAGGATTGGGGATGTAGCTCAGTGCATGAAGGCCCCAGGTTTAAACCCCAATACTATAAATAAACAAACAAACCAAAAATTACGTGGAGCGAAGGCTGGAGAAGAAGAGGTTATGAGGTACTAAGAGCTTCGGCGTGGATATCACCCCTGGGAGACACCCCCAGAAAAGCTTGCAGAATACGAAGTGGGGCTGTCAAAGCCTTCAAGGTGGGGGCCCATGCCTGGAGCCCACATCCTGCCATTGCGGCAGTTGTACCCGTTCCTCCCTCACTGGACCCCTTGGTGGCCGGCCCCCTGCCGACCCGCTGTCATTCTCACTTCTCAGCACCCACCTGTCCCCTTCTTTCTGTCCCCCAGGCCCCCGGTGATGACACATCCTACCTTCAAGCTTGTTTCCAGGTCTGTTCTGCTCAAATCTAGTGCATTCTTCTTTTTGGTCTCTGTCAAGTGCTTTTTTGGTATCAGGACTTCTAAACCTTAGGGAGGGATTTGTGTACAGAGATCTTATCAACAAAATGAAATCAAAGGGAATCTCACACGTGACTTTCTCCATCACTGTATTGTAAGGGAAATTATATTTGAAGTTGTAAGAGATGGGATACCCTGGGCTGCAGAGTTGTTCTCCAGGACCAAATGTTGTGACTTAACATTTCAGAATATTACAGGTTACCAGAAGACATCTTTTTGAGCAGTCAAAAAGATAAAGGGAAGCGAATTCTGGGTTCCTATATTTGGAATACAAGGAAGTGGCTCTAACAGGGACTGAACAAATAAATTTACTTCCAGTTTATTAAGTCCACAAGAACAAAAATCACAGCATTTTACACTAGGTATGCAAAAAACACTGAGGTTAAAAATAACCAGATGCAAAAAACTCTTCAGAAGAAAACCTTAGTTTTAAATCAAAGATCAGAATATATAGTGTATTATTGTCTCTCCTCTGGGTCTTCAATGACACAAAATTAATGTTCTGTCTCTTATGATAGATAGTTAACAGTTTCTTTGTGGTGCTGGGGATTGAACCCAAGACCTCACACAAGAGCAAGAGCTCTACCACTGACTCACACCCCACCCCTGCTAGTAAACATTTTTGAGCATCTGCTGTGCATCAGAAACTTCCATTCGTTTTATCTGCTCCTCTGAACAACATCCATTCTGTCAACCCATTCTAGTTTAAATTCATGACCATGCAGCCCAAGAGGCCTCCCGATGCTGCCAAGCAACCCTGCTCCACTCCCCAGTATGCTCTCGCCCCACTCTGCCGGGACAACCATTTCACACATTCTCTGATCTCTGAAAATCTCCCACACCCTCCTCCACTTCTCCACTGCCCCCCCCCCCCATTCTAGAGCGGCTTTCTGTTCACTGGCACACCAAGCTGGGCCCTGCCTTAAAGCCTTTGAAATTCCCTCCCCTCTAATTGGAAGGCTCCACACCCTGATATTCACAGGGCTAGTTCCTTCTTGTCTTGTCTCAGCCCAAATGTTAAATTCTCAGGGAGGCTTTCTTTGTGGCCTGAAGATGTTCCCATCCAAACTCTATCACATCAACCTATATTATTGTCTTCCAAGTATCAGTCAGTATGTGATACTGTCCCCCTTTCCACGTTAAGTCTCCGTGACTATGGACCCTTACCAGCCTGGTTTACTCTTGCATTCTCAACACCCAAATTGGAGCCTGTCATGTGATGGGCACTCAAGAAGATTTTTTTTTTAAAGATGGGGTCTTGGGCTGGGGATTTAGCTCAGTAGTGCTGCCGCCTGCCTCCCAAGTGCAAGGTCTGAGTTCGATCCCTGGTACCAAAAAATAAAAAAATAAATAAAGACGGGGTCTTGCTATGTTGCTCAGGTTGACCTGGAATTCCTGAATTCCTTCCTGATTTAGCCTCCTGAGTACCTGAGACTAGAGGTGTGTGCCACTGGCCCTCTCTAAAAATGAAGACATATTGAATAAATTTATACCACCTTTTGGCAGAGGAGAGCACTGAATATTAGAGAATATAAATAAATTGCTCAAGTTCACTCAGCAAATGACAGTGTTGGGATAAACCTAAGTCTATTTTATTCCAGGCTGAATCCTCCTCTACCTTCTGCTAGGTTGAGTGTTTAAAAGTGTACGTATTTGGCCCCCGAGGAGCGTTCATGAATGTGGAAAACATTTGAGACAACATCAGAATGAATAGTCAAGTCCCGCCAGCAGAACACCAGGGAGATGCGGAGGACATCTGTCTGAACAAAGCCCGGTAACTAAGGAGCAGCCCAGCCTGCAGTCCCCAGTTGCTCCTGGCTGGCCTCCAGCTCCTCTGCCTTCCTTCCTGCTTCCTACAGGCTCTGAGCCTTTGACCATCTGCAGGCCAGTTCAGTTTCAGCCAGGGCTCTGCTTTCCCCCCGGGACTCCCATCAGGTGGCCTGTCATGCCTGTCAATGGCATTTAATAAAAACACATTTGTTCCAAGGCACTGTGCTGGGCACTGCAGGCGTAATAATAACATGGCAGACACAGTCGCTGCCTCCACAGCCTAGCAGTCCTGCTATCCTTTCTGGTCTCCAGTTTTGGGCTCTTAGCTCAAAGATTTAATGGGATTGGGTTGAGCATTTCCAGGTCATAGGAATAAGTGAGCATAGTACACGTCCCTGCAGGAAAGCTTTCCTAGACATGTCCTCTTAGAGATTGTCTGGGCTGTAGGAGATATTTGGCAGTCATGTCCTTTTTTTTCCTTTCCTCTAGACTCCTGCAGGCCTGGTCCCCAAGTAAGCTAAATCTTGTGCGTTTAGTAGGGGAAGGGGAGCAGCTAGGTATTCCTAAATTCTACCAGTGGGGAGAGGAGTTGAAAAGATCTATTTTGCCTTCTTTCCTGGGGTAATACAGGAGATACAACAGTGAACATTTATTGAGGTGCATTTGGCATGTACTGCTTCACTCACACCCCACAATACCCCCGGACAGAGGAAACAGAGGCTCCAGGAGGTTTGCCCAAGGTCCTGGGGTAGAATGTACTCAGGTAGAGAGTTTCAGCTTAGGCAGTTGGATTCAAGAGTCTCTCGCTCTGACCCATGTGACATCAGAAGCTGGACTCTGACTAGGACTCGGCCCCAGCCAGCCTCCCTGTCTAGGCCAAACCAGGCAGGTGTGTTGGAGCAGGCAAGTTGATCGAGGCTGGAGCTGTAGCTGGCCCACAGTGTGCTCGGGAGTATTTATGTAACACGGTTTATTTTATTTTGTGTTTTTATTTATTTTATTTTTATTTTTATTTTTTTGGTACCAGGGATCGAACTCTGGTTCTTGTGCTTGCGGGGGCAGGCGGTGGAATCACTGAGCTAAATCTGCGGCCCTACAGGAAGTTTCTTAAAAGAGGAAATTGTTTCAGTACTTCCATTAGCCAGAGGTGGGGGAAGAGAGAGAGAACAAGAAAGACCACAGATTGTCCCTGATCTGAGATTATGTTCTAACTTTTCTTCTAGCTTGATGCCATTAAAATGTCCTTCCTTTACTTAAAACTTGGAGTAGTAGTTGAGAGTTGACTGTTTTTTCTATTTTGTTTTTGGTTTTAGTATTGGGGATCGAACCCAGGGGCACTCTACCACTGAGCTACATTCCCAGCCCTGGCTTTGTTTTGTTTGAGACAGGGTCTTATCACGTTGCCCAGGAGGGACTTAGATTTGTGTTTCTTCTGTCTCAGCCTCCTTTTTTTTTTGAGACAGGGTCTGGCTGTGTAGTTCAAACTGGCCTTGAACTCATTATGCAGCTCAAACTTGCAGCAATCCTCCTACCTCAGCCTCCCGAGCCCTGGGATTACAGGCATGCCCTACCATGGCCAGCTCCCAAGTGCATCTTATAGGTGTGTACCACAGCATCCAGTGGGAGTTCTTTTTTTGGTACCAGGGATCGAAATTGGGACCTTTCTTTTTTTTTATTTATTTATTTATTTATTTATTTATTTATTTATTTATTTTAGAGATTAAAGGAGTTGTTATATTTGAAATTGGGACCTTTCGCTTGCCAGGCAGGCAGCGGAACCACTGAGCTAAGTCCCCGGCCCAGTACCATAGGATTCTAATTTTGAATGTTGGCCATGGATACCAGACTTGAATCCAAAGAGACTCAGCCTGCAAAATAGATGCTGTGTTTCACCTTGGCTGTGAATGTGGAAGTAGTCATGGATGGGGTCTACGCTGCCATGAAGTTTAGCTCTGTAGTTCAGGCTGGCCTTGAACTCACTGTGTAGCCCAGGCTGGCCTCCGACTCATTGCAATCCTCCTACCTCAGCCTCCTGAGTGCTGGCTTTATAAGTGTGCACCACCACGCAGGGCATTTTTTTCTTAATCTGTGGGCTGGGGATTTAGCTCAGTGGTGCTGCCACCTGCCTCACAAGCAGAAGGTCCCGAGTTCGATCTCCGTTACCAAAAAAAAAAAGAAGAATATGTTTGTGATATATAACAATTAAATTCCTACAGATCTATCAAAGCCTAGTATTGTCTTTCATGACAATGTCAAGTAGAATTTCCAATAAGAACTTCACGGAAAAGACTTGATCCCACCTCTATAACTACTGCTCTAGGGACATGTTTCTCAGTGCCTGCCTGGGAAAGACGTTGAGTTCCTCTCTCCCCAGCTGGCCTGGTGCTGGCCGTCATGATGGGAGCTGTGGCCCAGCTCAGGTGCTCCTGAGCCTGTTGGGACCCTGGTCTCAGCACAGGACATGTATGAGGGAAAAGCAGCAAACTCAGCCACCCAGGCTCTGCATCACCCTTCCAGAAAAACCCAGACAGAACAGGAATAGGCTCTAGTTGTTCAAAATAGTCATAGACGAATTATATAAATGTCATTTATTGCATAAAACTTCATTTCTCCATGGATGATGTCATCTTTATTAAAAAGATCTGTTTCTAAATTATCTAGAATATTTTCTGCACTAACCTCTAACCTCAGCAGTTTTATTTTTTTTACTCAGTCAGTTTTATAATCAGTTTCCAAAGTTTTATTATTCATTTTTTTGGGGAAGAAAATACTGAGTATTGAATCTGGGGCCTTCATTCTAAGCTACATACACAGTCCTTGCAGTTTTTTGTTTGTTTTGTATTTCTGATTTTTGAGATGGTGTCTCATTATGTAGTTCAGGCTGGCCTCAAACTCACAAGAATCCTCCTACCTCAGCCTCCTGAGTGGTGGGATTATAGACGTGCACCACCACACCTGGCTCGATTATTGGTTTTTAAAAGTACAGTATGATTCAGCACCAGGAGTGGTGGTGCACAACTGTAATCCTAGCACTTGGGAGGCTGAGGCAGGAGAATCACAGGTTCAAAGCCAGCCTAGATGCAAATCAAAGCCCTGTCTCAAACAAAACAAAACCAAAAACTGTTAAGTACAAAAATGTATTGATTAATTTGAACTTGCTTATCATTTGAAATGAAATTTAACATCACTGTCAAAATACACCCAAATAAATCTAAGGTTCTGGGGCCAGGGATTTAGCTCAGTGTTTCCGGTGCCTGCCTCACAAGCGCAAGGTCCAGAGTTCAATCCCCGGTACCAAAAAAAAAAAAAAATCTAAGGTTCTTTTTTTTTTTTTGGTACCGGGGATCGAACTCACGGCAAAACCACTGAGTTAAATCCCTGCCCCTAAGGTTCTAATTAGAATTAAAAGAAAAAAAAATCAAAGTCCATAATTATTGTTATTCAATAATAACTTCCCATTTTCCCTTCCCCCAGTCCCTGGTAACTTTTTTTTTGGTACCAGGCATTGAACACAATGCGTTCCCACCAAGCTACATTCCAAGACACCATCCCTTTTAAGTTTAATTCTGAGACAGGGCCTTGAAAACTGCTGAATTGTCTGGGGTGGGCTGTACTTTGTGACCACCCTCTCTTTGACACCAATGTGCTGGGATTCCTTCCATGCACAACCACGCCCTATGGTTGTTAATTTCTTTTTTTTCTGGTACTGGGGAGGGGATGGAACTCAGGACCTTGTGCTTGAGAGGCAGGCGGCATCAGTGAGCTAAATCCCCGGCCCCACCTCTTGTATTTTTATTTATTTATTTTTTTGGTGGTGGTGGGGAAACTGAACTCGGGATCTTGTGCTTTCGAGGCAGGCACCAGAACCAGAGTTAAATCCCTGGCCCGTCCCCCTCTTAAAAAAGAACTATTAATGAGCTCTCAGTAATAATCATAATTAATATATTTTTGTTTTATGAAAGAAAAATGTCTTTTTTCATAATCCCCAACTCCCAGTCACATTACTCTGAGATAATTACTTATCATAACTTCTTTTATATCCTACGAGAAAGGTTTTTTTTGTTGTATTTTTTTGGTACCAGGGATCAAACTCAGGTCCTTGTGCTTTCGGGGCAGGTGGCAGCACCACTGAGCTAAATCCCTGGGCCCGCTCCCCTCTTTTTTTTATGGTACTGGGACTTGAATGAAAAGCTTCATCATTGAGCTACACATCCAGCCTTTTTTTAAAATTTTGAGACAGGGTCTCAGTGAGTTGCTAAATTACCCAGGCTGGGCTCAAACTTGCAATCGTCCTGCCTCAGCCTCCCAGTGTACTGGGATTACAGGCATGCAGCACCCTCCCCAACTGTTCCTAAGCCCTTGAAAGTGTGCTGGCTGAGACTTTATAGGTAAGAAAGGCAAATTTATACCTGAAATATGTTTATTCCAGTAAAAATGAATTGCTGCAGGGATTCAACATAATCAGCTCACCACTAAGTGGCTGATTCGTCTCCTTGAGGGAAGGTGTCACATCAGGGGTTCAGTTTCCTTCCTTCCTTCCTTCCTTGTTATCTTTTTTTTTCCTCCAGTACTGGCAATTGAACTCAGGGACTTCACACTAAGCTACATTCCCAGCACTACCATCCCCATCTTATTTTCAGACAGAGTCTCCCTAAATCACTCAGCTGCCCAAAGCTAGATTGGGTCTTGTGATCCTCCTGCCTCAGCCTCCCAGTGTGCTGGGATTATAGGTGTGTGCCACTTTCCTTTTTTGCGGGGGGGGGGGGTACCAGGGATCGAACTCTGGTCCTTGCGCTTGCACAGCAGGCGGCAAAACCACTGAGCTAAATCCCCGGCCTCTACTTTCCTTTTTTTTGGAGACAGGATATTGGTATGCTGCCCAGGCTGGCCTTAGATTTGTAATCTTCCCTCTTCAGCTTGCAGCTGGGACTCTAGGCATGCACCTCCAGTTTTCATCTTTCTTCTGACACGTTGCAACTCAGTAGGAGCACCAGGTAAATCACCCTTGATGAGTAGAAGCCCAGGTTGTTGGGCCATTCATAGTCTCCAACCCAGCCACCACATCTGCCATGCTCAGGGAAGAGCGACACAGACTTTGGTGGTCAGTGGCAGAGGCTGGCCGATGTCGATGACTGAGTCATCGGTCTTCTTGCTCATTTTGTGTTTCCGCCACAGTGAGCATTAACACAAGTTTTACATTTTGTGCTTGTAGGCTCACCCCAGCCTCATTATTTCTGACCTCACAGTCTTTTTTTGCCAAGCTCTTGTCTAAGGACCATGAATCTATTTATATTCTAAACTTCGGGCATTTCTATCTCCACACAAGGTAGATAATCCAGTACATGTCTGAAGTTCCGCCCATGGGGAAGATTTCTCTGCACCATTGTCTCAAAAAAGTCACCCCTGGGTAGCACCGTAAGGCAGCCACCTTGCTCTTCTATGCCAAGCTGACCCATTTATAAACCGAGCTTTACTTTTCTTCTGTCAGCTGGTGCCGAGGAAACTTCCAGGCAACCACACCACGAACTGCAGGAGAGGCGCCAGGGCAGATGCTGGACCACCTGTTTGCAGCTCACTTGTGCTCTTGGATCTGCTTGTTCTAATCCCGGATGTGTACTTTCATCTGGCAACATGATGTTCCTGGGTCCATCTGACCTTATGATTTGACTTAGCTGAATGACAGAAACAAGCTCATGATAGTTTTCTGGCTACATGTTCAGGTTCTCTGTGTTTACTAGGCCTCCATATCATGCCAGGAGCAACGTTTTTATTTATTTATTTATTTATTTATTTATTTATTTAGGTACTGGGGATCGAACTTGGGTCTTTGCGCTTGCGAACCAGGCGGCAAAACCACTGAGCTAAATCCCTGGCCCGGGAGCAATGTTTTTAAAAGCATGTATTTCTTGGGCTGGGGATTTAGCTCAGTGGTTCTGACACCCACCTCTTAAGCACAAGGTCCTGAGTTTGATCCCCAGTACAAAAAAAAAAAAAAAAAGCATGTATTTGTTAACTACCTGTGGCACCTGGGAAGACTATTGGACTCAATTTCTGATAGTCTGCTGTCATCTTCCAGCATCCACTTGGCATTGATAGGGGCAAGATTAGTGAAAGGAATAGAAATACAGCCAGGCATGGTGGCACACACCTGTAATGTCAGCACTCAGGAGGCTGAGGCATGAGGATCTCTGTGAGTTCAAGGCCAGCCTGGACTACATAGAGAGACCGTGTCTCAAAAAGCCAAAAAAAGAAGGGGAAAGAGAAATAGACAAGGATTAACACCCTAGAATCCTTTTGGTCTTTTGAATGGAAATAGTATCTGCCATTATTTATTTTTTTGATTTACCATCTTGGCTGCTGTGGGGTAATGAGGGACCAGTTTCAGGTCTTCTACCTGGCCTTCCTCACTTTGCTGCCTCTCATCCCACAGACCAAGGAACCACTATGTAGGTTGTATCAACTTCTAACCTGATGATCCTATTCTAATTATGTGGAGACCAGGGAAATAGTCACCAGGGCAACCATGAGCCACTGAGTCAGAGGCAGACCAGACTCCATTACCTGGCTCAACCTATGACCCCACTCCCACAGGGCCATGAGATATGCCGGGTCTTCAGGAAGCCCACTCAGAAATGAGATTAGCACGCATGCCATTTACTGTGGAATACTCTCGGGGGCAACGTGGTGTGGGAAAGAAAGGAAAGGAAGTCTAGGCAGAAAGAGAATTTGCAGTCAAGTCCAGTACAAACAAGGGCCTCCAGCACCCCCGAGAGCGCTGAAGCTAGGATGACTCAATGTTGTGCAACAGGGGAACCAGGGGCCAGGACTGTCTTCCCTGACATCAAGCAGTTGCTGGGCACAGGCTGTTCCGGGAAGGAGTGCGAACCTGAACACGGTGGTTTTCTTCAGCAGTAACCTCAGGACTGCACATCTTCAGTCCCGGCAGGGCATCTGGTAGCATGTCACAGCATCTATTACACACACACACACACACACACACACACACACACACACACACACATGCCCTACATCTCTGTCCAGATTCTTGAGGTGGCGGAACCACTGAGCTAAATCCCTGGCCCTCTATCCAGATTCTTAGTAGCAAAACAAACAAACAAACAAACAAACAAAAACAAAAAAGAAGAAACCAATTCTTGGTAATTTTGTTTTGTTTTTTGAGACAGGGTCTCACTGTGTAGTTCAGGCTGGCCTTGAACTGGGGGTGATCCTCCTGCCTTGGCCTCCCAAGTGCTGAGATTACAGGTGTGCACCTCCATGTCTGGCAATTCTGGGTAATTTAAGCAGTAAGATTTTATTTTATTTATTGTTTTTAGATAAGGTCTTGCTATGTAGTTCAGAATGGCCTTGAACTCACAATCCTCCTGCCTCTGCCTCCTGAGTGCAAAAAAGTTTCCTAATGGATATTAGTTTGCTCACAGAATCTCTGGGTAGTCCAAGGAATCAAGCCTGGAAGTTTATACTAACAGCAGTAATGGCCAAAATACACCTACAGAGCCGGCCTATTGGAAACTGCAGCTTGATCCACTGACACCTTTAATGCTGGACATTACAAGCACCTGATTCAATGTCTAGGGCTGAAGTGCCTCTGGAGCCCAAGGCACATCTTATACCCCACCTGTAAGGGAGGTTGATGTTTTCAATTTCTGTAATAGGTGGGTATTTCCAGATATAGGGGTAGGTTTGGACATTAGTGGTCAAAAAGAATACCTTCTCCTTTTTCCCACTGAAAAAGACCATGTTAGCTGGGTAGTGGTGCATGCCTGTAACCCCAGCACTCAGGAGGCTGAGGCAGGAGGATTGCTAAAAATTCGAGGCCAGCCAGGGATACATAGTGAGTTCAAGGCTAGCCTGAACTACCATGGTGACCCCTTGTCTCAAAGCAAAACAAAAACAGCCCAAAGACCGTATTATATATGGTTCATCTTGCCTTTTTCACTTTATTATTTATCTCTGTCCATGAAAAACAATGTGCCCTTTGATGAATGTGATCATTATGTATAAATTGAACCAATAAAATTAATTTTAAAAAGAAAAACTGTATGTAAGTATTTTCATCTCAGTATTTTTATACTAGCACTTTTTTTTTTTTTGGTACTGGGGATTGAACTCCGGCGCTTGCGCTTGTGTGGCAGGCACCGGAACCACTGAGCTAAATCCCCGGCCCTATTTTTTTATTTTGAAAAGGAAATCTCACATGGATTCCAAGATAAAGCAAGCCTAGGGTTTAATATCTGTAGCCTAAAGCAGGTGAGTCATTTTTATCACAGAAAAGTCAGACCTTTTTGTTTGATTTTTGAGACAGGGTTTCGCTATGTAGTTCAGGCTGGCCTTGAACTCACTATGTAGCCCAGGTTGGGCTTGAACTGTAGTGATCCACTTGCCTCATCCTCTCATGTGCTAGGACTACAGGTGTGCGCCACTAGTCCAGCTCAGATCTCTATTTCTGAAGGTCCAGTACTGACACACTTCAAAGGGCGGAGAAGTAGCTAGAAGATGTGGAAATGGAGACAGTGAGTATAGAGCACATTTTCAAGATATTTATGAGCAAAAAAGAGAGAAAATAAAATGGTAGGATGGACCATACAGACTTCTATACTGGTGCTGGAGGGGACTTGAATATGCATGCAGAAGCAGGTGGGAGGGGAATCAGAGCAAGAAAATGATGGATAGTTTACGGAGCAAGAGCATTCTAAAGGTGAGCAAGGATGGAGGCCTGCATACAGTATGCAATATATAATGGTAAAGAGGAGGAGTTTAGGAGTTTAGGTCAAATTTGTGGGCAAATGTACAGCTGAAGGAAGGCTGTAATTGACGGTTGCCAACTTTTATAAAATGTATGACCCATTAATAGTTAAATGAAGAGGCAAAATAGAGATCTTCAAGAGAGTTGCAAATGCTGATGAAAGTGACCTGGGATAAGTCAAAGGGTAACTAAGTTGAATACAGAAACTGTAAGTGTGAAGCTAAGAAATTCTGACTTAAAGAAAAACTAGGGCCAGCGATTTAGCTCAATGGTTCTGCTGCCTGCCCTGCAAGTTCAAGGACCCAAGTTTGATCCCTGGTACCAAAAGAAATACTAAAAACTACGGAAGATAACTTAGGGGGAGTGGGTGAACTTTTAAAAACAGACAGAAGGCTGGGGCTGTAGCTCAGTGGTAACACACTTGTCTAGCATGTACAAGGCCCTAGGTTTAATCCCTAGTACCGGGAAGAAAGAATTTTTTTTGGCACCCTATGAAGGGTGGGCTGGAGTAGGGTGAGAGTAGAAACAGAACATTTAAGGAAATCCAGAACTAGTGTAGAGATGATGAGAAAGATGTAAATACATCTAACAAATCAAACAGACATAGGGGCAAAAATACTCTGGGGGATAATTTTATAGTACTAACAAACTGTCTAGACCAGAGGATAATTAAGATCCAGTAACTACAACATCACAATCCCCAGCCTCGACGCTAAAATCTTGGGACAAAACTCCAGAAATCTAAAGTAATGATAGTTGGAGTATCCGGCTGAATAAAATCTATAACAAGTTGGGGTAGAGCTTCCAGGCCAATGGGATGCCAAGCCCAGTCAACAGTAGGGGATTGAGCAGTGCTTGTTGAACTAACTATAGGCACAGGGTTGGTGCCTAGGTGGCACAAATGTTATGGATAGTACTATGAGTTATTAAAGGAATTCGTGTGGAAATATAACCCTTATCAACTGTTAAGATGGGTCTGGCTTCTCAAGCTCCCTAGTAACTTTTTTATAAGACCCTTTTTAAAAAAACAAAAAACTCAAATCACACACAAAACTTTACCTACAGTTTTAGGGGTCTATGGACTTTGAAACTCCATCCACAAATCTCGGCAATGCAATCTCAGCCGTTTTATCTGTCGAATGGGATTAACAAGTAGATAAAAACTGCTAAAAATCTTCAAAAGATAAACCTTTGTCAAAATAAACAGAAACGAGAAAACCCAAGACTACCCAACCATCAGAAATAAATTTCATGAGCGGGGCCCTCGGTTCGATTCCCAGCAAAACAAAACAAAAAACTTTAAAGAATATGATATGTGTCAGGGTCACCCCTTGAAGGAAGCTGCCGGCTCTCTCCAAGTCTCCAAACAGCCACGGTGACTCGCACGCGGCCCACGGCCTCTTTAGAAGCCTCCCCGGCTGGATCAAGTTCCGCTTCCGCGGGAAGATTTTCGCCTTGGGTGTAAGCGCAAGGATACAGATGTAACAGGAACATGGTGCTCTCTCCTGCGCATGCTCCTAAGAGGCGGGGACCGGAAGGGCGGGGGCGTGGCCAGGTGCAGAGCGCCGTCGCTGGTTCTCTCTGAGGCCGTGCGCGGGAGCCGGGGAGCGCGCGCGCGCTCGTTCGCGCTACCGCTGCGTACAGTAGTGACGGCCGCGCGGGAGTGGTCACGTGACCAAAGCGGCTGCCTGTACAGTAAGAACCCAATATGGCAGCGGCGGTAGCAGTGGCAACGGCAGCAGAAGGACCGGCCGCCCCATAGAGCCCCCCCGCGCACCTCCCCCGCCGCTTCCTCTGCTAGGGTGCTCCTCCGGCCTGACTTCCCCTTTCTCCCACCTTTCCCGGCACTGCGGGAAAAACAGCGCAGGGCAGAGCAGGCAGGGAGCGCGGCCGGAGCCCGGACACCGGAGCCTCCCAGTCAGTTCAAGACCCGACATGAGGGAAAAGGGCCGTAGGAAGAAGGGCAGGACCTGGGCGGAGGCCGCCAAGACGGTAAGGGGGAGGGAGCGAAGGGGAAGGCCGGGAGGATTTCGTCCCCTTGGAGCCCGCCAGTCGCAGGGGAAGGGAGGTCACTGGCCCCGCGACCCGGCCGAAGGGGCACAAAACCGCGCGGAGAGGGCGGCGGTTAGTCAGGCTTGGGATCCTTGTGGGAATGGAGGCGCTGGCGGGAGGGAGTCGCGGCGGGGCTGTGGCTTCTCTCAGCCTCTGCGACCAGTTCTGTTGGTGTTTTGAGCCTGTCTCTCGGGGTCATGTCGCCGTCGCCCCCCCTCTGTGGTAGCCCCCACCCCGGCACCGAGAAGTCTGTTGTGCTTGCATAGCAACCGGTTCTTCTCCCTTTCGCGCCTGGAGAGCCCCCCATTGGATGCAGACAGGGGAAGGCTTGTGCGTGCATCCAGCCCCGGAAAGGAGAGGGGAGCGCAGGAGCTCGGTAGAATTTACCCGCTGCAGCAGACATGCTGCCTGACCCCCGGCCCCCTGCTCCTCTAGCTCTCCGAGCCGACATGAGGTCACGAGCCTTTTGTTTTTGTTTGCTGTCGGAGCGGAAAGTGCAGGAGGTGTTTAGAAACGAAGTAACAGGTGGGACTTGTAGATTTTTTTTTTTCTGTTTCCGTAGAGACCTACTCTGAACATGGCAGCAATGCATGGTGGGACGTGTAGTTTACCCGGCCTTTACTGTTCTGTAGCTAAAGTGAGTGGCCTGACGAAGTTGTGTTAGGGGTAAAACAATTTTTAAAATTTGTTTTATTATAAGGAATTTTAGAGATAGGTTTTTAAAAGACGGAATATTGAGGATTAGCGAGAACTTCTATATTTTAGGGAGAAAAAAAATCGTGTATGTGTGTAAAAATGAAACGGGAGAAAGTGAAGTTCATTCCATTGTTGAGGGTGCGACAGGAAAGTAACGGCATTAAACGGTAGCAGTTCACTTTGGAAAGTGAGCATTGTTTATACTCTTTAGTAGTTGGACAAGGTAGAGTTTTTCTAAATGAACCTTTAAATGTCATACGGTTGATTTTTTAAATGAGATTTTTCTGAATATAAAAGTAATACTTGTTCATTTTGTAGGGAAATTTGGAATATTATACAGAAGTGTAAAGAAATTAGAAAGTCACATATTTCACCCTTTTGCCACATTTATTAATATTTTGGTATATTATTGTCTAGTCTTATTTCACTCAATCTGAGTCTTACTGAATCTTGTGCATTTGTTTTGTGAACTTTATGCACTTGGGGGTTGATGAGTTCTCAACTTGTATTTCTGTTTTAGTTGAAAGAGTGAAAAATAAAGCACTTTTTATTTATTACTTTTACTTACAATATATCTTTTTTTTTTTTTTTGGTGCCGGGGATTGAACTCAGGTCCTTGTGCTTGCGAAGCAGGCAGAGGAACCACTGAGCTAAATCCCCGGCCCACTTACAATATATCTTTATCTTCGTAATTGTGACTGCTTGTAGTTTCCTTCTAAAACATAAAACTCTACAAATAATTTTTTTGATGGTGGGGAGGTTGCTCTTCCACAGAAAGCTATTTTACTTTATACTTCATGAATATCTCTATACCTCTTGCCGTTAATACAAGAAATATGGTTAAGGTTTTTTTTGTTTTTTTTTTGAGACAGGGTCTCACTATGCAGTGCAGGTTGGCCTTGAACTCACTATGTAGCTAGGGCTGGCCTTGAACTTGCAGCTATCCTCCTGCCTCATCCTCCCGAGTGCTGGGATTACAGGCATGTGCCACCACACCTGGATAATTTTAATGAGTAAGCAGACCTTAGTCCTAATCATGTTAATTTTTAAGTCTCTAGAAGTTTAAGAATACTTTCTGAAGTATGATTGCTTTGGGTAAAACAGTCTAATCACTGGGAGGTTGTGACATACGGAAAATTAATATCTACCTGTATAGATTTTCCCATAATAAATTAGTACATTTGGTCATTTCATATCCTAGCTATGAAAAAATAGTACTTATTTAAAATATAGAAGGGGCTGGGGATTTAGCTCAGTGGTTCCGGTGCCTGCCTTGAAAGCACAAGGTCCCGAGTTCGATCGCCAGTACCAAAAAAAAAAAAAAAAAGACTAGTTTAAGTGATACAGTTCTAAATGATTTCCTGAGGGGACTGGTGTATTAAGTTGGTATTAATTTTGATTCTGGCAAATATATTAAGTCAGTGCAAGTAAAAATGAAATTTTTGAAGGAGAATGGTGACATTAGAACATTTTTCTTTTTGCTAGTAGCCAAAGTCTAGAATGCACTTAGTACTCTTTTCCAGTTATTTTATCACCTATAAAGTAAGGGGATTAAACTAAAACACAGTGATGAGAAGGTTTTTGTTTGTGGGAGAAACTGAAGTGAAAGTAGTACTAAACACAGCGAAACCTTTAGTATTGTAGACTGCAGAATAATGACATCAGAAAATTAGTGGTTTGACAAATGAAAGTAACTTTGTCATAAAGTAAGAGACACCTGTAATCCCAGCACCCTGGTAGGCTGAGGCAGGAGGCTTGAAAGTTTTGAGCTCAGCCTAGGCAACCTACTGAGACTTTGTCACAAAAAAAAAAAAAGGTGGGGTGGGAATATAGCTCAGTGCAAAGGTTCTAAGTTCAAGCTCAGGTACTGAAAAAAGAAGTTCAATTTAAATTGAAGACTTTGGGCCGGAGATTTAGCTCAGTGGTGCCACCACCTGCCTCACAAACTCAAGGACCCGAGTTCGATCCCCGGTACCAAAAAACAAAAGTAAATTGAAGACTTTGTAATGCACCAGGGATGTAATGAGAACTATTACCCTTACTTTAAAATTATGTTCAAAAAAATAAAATAAAATAAAATGTTCAAAGTTAGATCATTTAAAAAAAAAAGATACCACTTGGTGACATTTCAGAGGATTGTTAGCAGTTTTCCAAAGCAGAATGTTCAAAGTAGTACAATTTTAGCCCATGTGGTGGTGCACATCTGTAATCCCAGCACTTGGGTGGCTGTGGCAGGAAGATTGCCCTGAGTTTGTGGCCATCCTGGGCTACATAGTGAGCTCAAGGGCAGAGACCCTGTCTCACACAAAGAAAGATTGCAATCTTTTTTTTTTTTTTTTTTTTGAGACAGGGTCTCAGGCTGGCCTTAGGGTCACTATGTGGCCCAGGCTGGCCTCAGACTAGAGGTGATCCTTCTGCCTCAGCCTCCCCAGTGCTGGGACTACAGGTGTGTGCCACCATGCCTGGCAAAGCATTTTTGTTTTTGTTTGGTATTAGGAATCGAACTCAGGGCCTGGCATGTACCAGGCAGGTGCTGTACCACTGAGCTACATCCCTGGCAGTAGTGCAATCTTTTGCTCTTTTTTTTTTTTTTCCAATTGCTGCTGTGCTGGGGATGGTGCCAGGACCTCATGCATTGTAGGCACATGCTCAACCACTGAACTACATCCCCAGCCCCTGATATTTCTCTTTTTTTGGTACCAGGGATTGAACTCGGGTCCTTGCGCTTGCGCAGCAGGCGGCGAAACCACTGAGCTAAATCCCCGGCCCCTCTTGTTTTAATAATACAAACTATAGAAGGTAGAAGTAGGCAAAATATTTTGGCTCATGGAATACATTAGAATAAGACTGAGAAATTATTGTTAAGGGTCCAACAGTAGGTGCATACTTACATGTGAAATTACTTTCTGCAAGTCTGTGCTAGGTGACTGATGTAATACTTTTTGCAGAAGTGATCTTCCTTCTTGCCATTTTATTGAAGTAAAGTTCTTCTACATTTTGCTTTTTGAATTTTGCGTTATTGTTCATAATTTTTCTGTCCTGTTTTAATGTTCCAGTACTAAAAGCTCACACAACTTCTAGGTTGCTGAAGGCAAAGAACAAAATAAAAATATTTTCTGGATATGTATGTTAAAAATTTCAATGAAAGGTGCTGCTACCATTGTTGTATCTCTTAGAATTCTGACAGGAGTTGAGAAAATAACCTCAGATTTTGCAGAAGTACTTGATGCTTCCTCATCCACCACCCACAGGTTTTTGCTTTTGTGGTACTTGGGGATCAAACCCAGGGGCACTGTACCATGAGCTATCCTTAGCCTTAGCCTTCTAAAAAATACAATTTTGAGACAGTATCTCGCTAAGTTGCCCAGGCAGGACTCCAATTTTAACCCCCGCCTCAGTCTCCCTAAGTGCTGGGATGGTAGGTGTGTGCCACCATACCAGGTCACTCACTGGTCCATAGGTTCTATGTACTCTTGTCAGTGAAAGGACACTTTTTTCAGTATAAAAGCTGTCAGGAAGGAAGTCATTGTGTAGAAGTTGACTAATGAACTGATCAATATAAAGGTTTGTTAAAACCTGCTATTTTTCTCTTGTGAAGAATCTTGTATGGGACCAGGGATTTAGCTCAGTGGTTGTGCCGTCTGCCTTGCAAGCCCAAGGACCCGAGTTCAATCCCGGGTACCAAAAAGAAAAAAAGAATCTTGTGTGTCCCTCTAGTTCTATACTTCTTTCCATATCACAGAGGCCATTCTCATAGTTTATGTTTTTGTACAATTTAGGATTTTTAATGCAATCATAGTCCAGGCTGGCCTTGGACACACTGTGTACCCCAGGCTGACCTTGAACTTGTGGAGATCCTGCTGCCTCAGCCTCCTGAGTGCTGGGAATGCAGGGGTGCGTCACCATGCCCAATTTAGAACTTTTAAAATATAACTTAAATAGGATTACTTGCTTCAGATTGAATTTATCTAAAGTATATAGGCCCATTATTCCCCCACCCCCGTACTAGGGAGTGAACTCAGGACCTTGTACTTTTGAGGCAGGGGCAGTGGCACTGAGCTACATTCCCAGCCCCTAGGCTTGTTTTTTAAAAACACCAGATAAAACAGGTAGAACAAATAATATAAAGAATTAAAATTTTTAAAAAGTAAATATATAAAGAGTTAACTCTAGATGAATCTCGAAGCATAGTGCCATATGCCTGTGATCCCAGCAGTGAGGGAGGAGGAGGCAGGAAGATTGAGTCTTGCCCAGGGAGCTTAGTGAGACCTTGTCTTAAAATTGAAAGATAATAATAATAAAATAAAAAGGACTGGGAATGTAGCTCAGTGGTAGAGCACCCCAAGGTTTGATCCCCTGGTACCACAAAGCAAACAGAAAAACAGACCAAGTCAAAGTCTGCACACCAAGGTGCTGAGAATAGTTACTGTACTGAAGGTAGCTTTGGCTGATGGTTAAATATAACTTTCTGGTATTCATACCTGTTTATATTTTACATGAAGTTCCATAACTTGTTTATTTTATGCATATTATGGATGTCTTTTTATGCCAGTACTTATGTGGCTGCCTTATTCTTTGTAATGATTTCTTGGTATTCCATTGATTTTGGATGTGTCATCTCTTGAAAAAATCAGTCCCAAGATGGGCATGGTGGCATACAGCTAGCAGTTGGGAGGCTCAGACAGGAAGGTCTCTAGTCTGAGGCCAGTCTAAGGTAGATAATGAGTTTGAGGTCAGCCTTGGCTATGTAGTGAGTTCATGGTCAGCCTGAACATAGCAAGACCCATTCTCAAAACAACAAAACAAAATAAGCCCCCCATAAGTCCATGATTATTTGAGAGATGGATCATTTATAATTTTTGCATTTTTTTTTTTTTTTTTGGTGCTGTGACTCAGGTCAGAACTGTAATACTTTTATGAGTGCTTTGCAGATAAAAGATAACTAGCCTTTGTCATGTGTTACAGCCCCCCTCCCCCCTTTTGTGGTACTGGGGATTGAAACCATTAACTTTATACTGAGCTGCATTCTCACCCCTTTTACTTTCTGAGACAGGGTCTCTGGTAGCTAATTTGTGATCTTCCTCCTAGCTCAGCCTCCCACAGTGCTGGGAGTGTAGGAATGCACCATCACACCAAGTTCTATTTTGTCTTTTGATTTATGGAATATAGTTTGCTCCCCAGACATTTTTAACGTCAGTATAAAAAATTGATCATGCCAGGGATTTAGCTCAGTGGTGCTGCTGCTCGAAAGGTCCTGAGTTCAATCCCTGGTACCAAAAAAAGAAAATAGAAAAAATCGATCAGTCTTTTTTTCCCCCTGGTGCTGGAGACTGAACCCAGGGCTTTTGCACTGAGCTGTGTCTCCAGTCTTTTAAAAAAATTTTTAATTTTGTGACAAGTCCTGGCTGAGTCGCTAAATTGCCTAGGCTGGACTCAAACCTGTGATCTTTCTGCCTCAGGTTCCCAGACTAAAAAATTGATCAGTCTTTACCTTTCAATCTTTCTAGGTTAGGGATCCTGTTGATGATAGGTGCTTTTAAACACTGGTAGCTCTGAAGGCATATCTTTCCTAATGAATTACGTTATTTTGGATAAGTAGAAGGAAATTCTGTTTATTTGCCAATAAGGTTGCTCTTTAAAGTAAGAATTTCTTTTAAAATGCTTACACCTGCGGAGCTTAATTCAGTTTTTAAAAAATTTTTATTTTTAAAAAATTTATTCTTTTTTTTTTCACAGGAGTGCTAATGCTTTGTGTGTACCTGGAGGGGTGGGTTTTTCAAAATTGGAGATTGAAAATCCTGTTCTCAGGCTGGGGATTTAGCTCAGTAGTTCGTCGCTTGCTGCACAAGTGCAAGGACCTGAGTTCGATCTCCGGTACCAAAAAAAAAAGAAGAAAATCCTGTTCTCACTTTGAACCTTGACCTTACTGTGAACTTGCGATGATCCTCTTGCCTCAGCCTTTCAGGTGCTGGGATATGCCAGTGTTTAACACTGAGCTACATCCCCAGTTTGTTTGTTTGTTTATTTCATTTGAGACAGAGTCTTGCTATGTAGTTCAGGCTGGGCTTGAACTCACTTTGTGGCCCAGGCTGGCCTTGAATTCATGGTGATCCTGCATCAACCTCTTGAGTGCTGGGATTGCAGGTGTGCCACACACCTAGCAAGAACATGAATTTTTGAATTACACAGATCTGAAATTGATCTTGGATACACCATTCATTGTGTCAGCTTGGACAAATTCTTTTTTTTTTTTGGTATGGGGGATCGAACTCAGGAGCTTGGTTTGTGAGTCAGGTGGCAGAACCACTGAGCTAAATCCCCGGCCTTGGACAAATTCTTTAGTTGGGTGTTCAAACATTAATGTGTGCAGGAGTCAGCTGGGAATCTTGTTACACTGTGAATTGTGTGTGTGGTACTGGGGGTTCTTTTACCACTATAGTTTGGTCTTTTTGAGAATGTTATATAAAGAAAATCATTGTATGATTAATTGAAGCTGGTTTTTTTAACTCAGCACAATGCCTTTGAGATTTATTCAAGTTTTATGTATCACTAGTTTATTCCTTTTTATTGCTGAGTATTATTTTACTTGTTGAAGAACATCTGGATTGTTTATTGACACTTAAGAATGGACCCAGGGGGCTGGGGATTTAGCTCCGTGGTTCCGCTGCCTGCCTTAACCACAAGGTCTGGGAGCTTGATCCCTGGTACTAAAAAAAAAAAAAAAAAACAATGACCCAGGGCTTGGATGTGGCTCAGGGGTAGAACGAGCATGGGTGAGCCCCTGAGTTCAGTATCCAGCAGCATACACACCCACCCAAAGAATAGATCCACAATAAATATTTGTGGGCAGGCTTTCCATTGAAGATAAATTTTATTTCTGTAGGGCAGAAATAGCCAGGAGTGGAATTTCTTGGCAGTGTGGTCACATAATATGCTTAAGTTAATAAATTGTAAAACTTTTTCAAAGTGGTTATATCATTGTGTATTTCCACGAAAAATATGTGTGAAATCCATTTGTTGTATATATTTCCTAGCATTGGGTATTGTCCAGATTTTTAATTTTAGCAGTTCTAGAAGTCCAGGGTGTCATCTGTTGTACTGCTGTCTTATTTTAGCAATTTATTTCATGCCTAGTGATATATCATTGTAGCTTAATTTCTCTGCCTGATGTTGTATATCTTTCTGTACATTAGCTGCCCATACATCCTCTTTGATGAAGACTCAGACATTTGGTCACTATTTAATTGGGGTTTTTTTTGGTTTTGTTTTGTGGCTGTCACGATTGAACCTGGGGCCTCCTGTGTGCTAGGCAAGCTCTCTTCCGCTTAGCTATATTCCCAGCTCCTGGGTTTATTTATGTATTTATTTTTTTTGGTACCAGGGATCAAATTCAGGACCTTGAGCTTTCGAGGCAGGCTGTGGAACCATTGAGCTAAATCCCCAGCCCTTTTAAAAAATATTTATTTATTGATTAATTGATTGATTGGTGCCAGGGATTGAACTCGGCACCTTGCCCTTACAAGGCAGGCAGTGGAACCACTGAGCTAAATCCGCAGTTCCCTGGCTTTATTTTTTGCTGTTGAGGGTTTTTTTTGTACCGGGGATCGAACTCCGGACCTTGTGCTTTCTAGGCAGGCAGTGGCACCACTGAGCTAAATCCCTGGCCTGAGACTTTTTTTTTCTCTGCGAACTTGTTTTTTGAAATAGGATCTTGCTATGTAGCCCAGGCTGGCTTTGAGCTCACCATTCTGTCTCCTGAGAACTGGGAGTACATTAATCTCTGTGCTTATCTTTTTTTTTTTTTTTTTTTTGTACCGGGGATCAAACTCAGGTCCAAACCACTGAGCTAAATGCCCAGCCCTGTACTTATCTTTATTATATTCTTTTAGGCCTTTTTGCTCTTCAGTTTTTAGGGTTTTTTTGTTTTGTTTTTTTTTTAGAGGGGGAGGGGTTTATTTGGCTTACAGTTCATTGAAGTTCCAGTCCGTAATCAGCTGGCTCCAAGACAGGGATGGCAAACAGGCATGGCAGAGCAGAAACAACATGCCGGGCACACAAAGCAGTAAAGGTAACGAGACATTCATCAGGTCTTCCTGCCTCTTCTATCCCATCCAGACCACTGGGATTAGGGCATTGCCAAACTAATCACTCACATGTAGTGGTTTAGTAACCACACGCCCTTAACCCCAGCATCACACATTCCAGTTTCAACCACCTCTGAAAAAGAGAGCCTCACCTCATCTGCATGAGGCTTTGGGGGACATCTGAACACAAACCACACCCCTGGCCCCCCGAAGACTCATGCCCCCAACCCTGGACCCTGGTCCCCCAAGGACTCATCCATATCCCTTTATGCAAAAAAGCATTTAGTCCATCTCTAAGAGTTGCCAAAGTCTTTTTTTGTTGTTGTTGTTGCCAAAGTCCTAACAGTTTCAGCACTGCTGAAAAGTCCAAGTCCAAAGTCTCCTCTGAGATTTAAGGCAAAGTCTTAGCTGCAGGCCCCTGAACAAATGAAAAGAAAGTCAAACACTTCCAACATTCAATGGCACAGGATAGACATTACCATTCCAAAAGGTACAAACAGGAGGATACAAAGGAACAGGACCAAAGTAAGTCCAAAATCCAGCAGGGCAAATATTACATTCCACAGTTCTACTTCCAGCATCCAAGGCAATTTGGGGCCAGTTGTGAACTCCAAAGAGCTTGGGTGGCTCTGCCCCAATGATACTTCTGGTGAGTGCAGCTCCCATGGCTTCTCTCTGGGGCCAGCTCTGCTCCCTCTTTGCAGTTTTCCTCAGATGATCCACAGTCCTGCCTTCTCCATACTTCTGGGTTCTCCACTGTACTTTGGCTTCACACTCACAGCTTCACACACTGCCCTCTCGGGCACACTGCCTGGCCTCCCAGACCTCTTCTGAAATTTAGGTGGAAGCCTTCCTGACCCCACAACTCTTGCATTCTGCATGCACCTAAAACCAGTGCCACGTGGATGATGCCAAGGTCTGCTGCCAGCTGGAGCAGTAGTAGCTGGTCTTCCCTCTCTCTTGGCTGTAGGGGTCGAGTGCCTGACCATTCCGTATCCAATTCCAAGGAATAGCTTCCCTAAGTTGCCATTTTGGAACAACTTCCCTAGGCTGCTGCCATTCTGGAACATGGTGCTCTGGGGCTTCCTTCTCAAAGCAAAGTCCTTCATTTTTGCAATTTTGGCGCTGCAAAGGATGGAGTCCTGCTGCTTCCTGTGATGTCCTCAAGGCCATCTTTTCTATTCTGTTTCTTCTCAGCAGTCAAGCTCTGCTATATCTTTGCAGTTCACAGCTTTACTGGAGCTTCCTTTTGGCCAAACTCAAAACATGTTAAATCATTCTTCTGGGCTTTTTGCTCTTGATTCTCAACATAGATCTGGCTAAAAGCCCCCAACAGTAGCCATGCCACTGCCCTCAATATTCAACTATCTTGAAATTTCTTCTGCAAGATTAGTTAGTCCACCACCCCTAATCTCTGTCTCAGGCAAATCTCTGGACATGAACAAAATGCAAGCTGTCTGCTGAGCCATAACACACATCATCTGGAGTCCAACAGCCAGTGCAGTCCTCCTTCCTAGCAGAAACTTCCTGAGCCTGGTCTTTACCAGCTTTCTGGTCTTCTGAGCTCTGACCAGAATCTCCTATACAAAACAGCCTAAGGCGTTCCAGTGCTGCTTCTGTAGCCAGTATCTCGGGATCTTTCCTAACTTCTCTTTCCCCACAAGTCAGTTCAAAGGCGTTTGAGCCTCGTGGCCAGGTAATGTCACAGGGACTACCCACTCTTGGTACCAAATTTCTGTGCTAGTTACTTTTCTGTCGTTGGTGAGACAAAATACCCAACCTAAAGTTAGAGGGGGAAGGAGTTTATTTAGCTTACAGTTCTTAGAAGTTTCAGTCCATAATCAGCTGGCTCCAAGACAGGGATGACAGATATGGCAGAGCAGAAACAACATGGCACACACAAGGCAGCAAAGGTAACAAGAGACCTTCAATTTTTAGTTTTTATTTTTAAGTGAAAGCTGTAGTTTTTTCATTGAAATGAAATTGACATAAAATTAACTTTTTATATTTTGTTTTTTGTGGTGCTGGGGATTGAACCCAGGACCTCACGTACACTAGGCATGTGACCTCACACTGAGCTACACCCCAACACCAAATTTATCACTTTACAGGGTACAGTTTGGTGGCATTTAGCATACACTGACATTGTTGTGTAGTGTGTGTGGCACGTGACCTCCTTTGCCAAAACATTTTCATCAGCCCAAAGGACAACCCCACTCCATTAAGCAACTAGTCATTCTCAATTTTCCCCAGCTTCTAACAGCTACCAGTCTTTTTTCTTTACCGAAGGATAAAGGAAACATGTAGTATGTAACCTTGTATATCTGCCGGTGGTTTGGGGTGTGTGTGTGCTTGCTATCCATTAAGCCAGGGCTGTCTGCAGTGTAGGCAAGCACTGAGTTACATTCCTAGTCCTTTTTATTTATTTTGAGACAGGGTCTCTGAGTTACCCACGTTGACCTTGAGCTTGGAATTCTCTTGCCTTAGTCTTCCAGGTAGCTGGGTTATACATGTGTGCCACCATGCCTGGCTTGGATGTGGTTTGTCCTCCAAAGGTTGACGTGCTGGAGGGTTGGTTGTCAGTGTGTTGGTGTTGAGGTGGTAGAACCTGTAAGAGGTGGGACCTAGTGCAGCATAATTACGTCCTTGAGGTTGTGGCCCTCAGAAGAGATTGGTTTTGGTGCCTAGGAGTAAATTGTCTTTAGGAAGAGCAGATTGTTAAAAGCAAGGCCACCCAGTGGACTTGGTTCTTTCTGCCTGTGACAGGGTCCTTTTACATTTTTCTTCCGTTGTGATACAACAAAAGGTCCTTTGCCCAGAAGCTGAACTGATAGGGCCACTTAATCATGGACATTTAGCCTCTAAAACTGTGAGGCAAACAAACTTCTTGAGACAACTTTTTGAGACAAGGTCCCACAATGCTGTTCAGGCTGACCTTGAACTCCCTGTGTATCCCAGGCTGGCCTGGAACTATAACTAGTGATCCTCCTGCTTCACCCTCCTGAGTGCTGGAGTTACAGGTGTATGCCACCGCACCTATCACTCCAGCTCAAACTTCTCTTTTTTTGTGGTGCTGGGGATTGAATTTAGGTCCTTGCGCATATGGGACAGGCAGTGGAACCACTGAGCTAAATCCCCGGCCCTCTTCTTTTTTTAAAATAAATTATGCAACCTAAGGAATTTTTGTTTCAGCAACAGAAAAAGACTGATACAGTTTTGATGAGTGTTCTTTGTATACCTGAAAGTGGTGTGTGCACTGCCTGTGTTTGGTGGAGTGTTAAAATGTCAGATACAGTTGGTTCATGTTAATTTTGTTGTTGTTGTTCATGTTACTCTTCTGTTCCTTGGTAATGTTATCCTGTCAGTTGATGAGAGAAGAGTACTGAAGTCTCCAACTCTAATTGGAGGTTATCAGTACTGTTCCTCTTTAGTTTTGTCAGGTTTTGCTACATATATTTTGAACCTCTGTTAGGTGCATGCATATTCAGGATTGTTAAATCTTAATGACTTGACTCTTATTTATGTTTCCTCATTATCCCTGGTAATTTTCTGTGGTCTGAACATAAGACTTTTTTCATATCTTTCTTGTTTTTGTTTTTTATTTTTTGGAGACGGAATTGCTATGTAGTTCAGGCTAGCCTTGAAGTCACTATGCAACCCAGGCTGTCCTCCTGTCTCAGTGTCCTGAGTTCTGGGATTACAGGTGTGTACCAGGACACCTGGGTTTTTTCCCCTCCCTGGATTTTCTTTCCTTTTTTTTTTTTTTCCTCCCGGTACCAGGGATCGAACTCAGGACCTTGCATTTGCCAGGCAGGCATGGCACTGTTGAGCTAAATCCCTGTCCCTTCCCCCTAGATTTTGAGACAAGGTCCTAAGCTACCCTGGCTGGCCTTGAACCTTCAGTTCTCAGTCCTCTTAGCTGTTTTCTGAGTAGCTGAGAACAGGTATGTACACTACACCCAGCTCTGAAGTCCATTTTTATAATACAGTATTATTGCAGCTACATCAGATGTCTTTTAATTAGTGATGACACTGTGTATCTTTTTTGTCCCTGTACTCCTTTTTGGTACCGGGAATCAAACTTAGGGCCTTGCTCTTGCCAGGCAGGCGCTGTGCCACTGAGCTACATCCCTGGCCCCAGTCCTGGTACTTTTTAACCTGCCTGTGTCATTATATTTAAAATGAGATTTTTTGGTAAACAGTGTTTACCAAACACTGGTTCATTTAAAATATAATAACTCCTGATATGTTTAGATTAATATTTAATATAATTATTGATATGTTTGTATTTAGATCTGCCATTTTATTTTTGGGGGGTTGTGTCTATGCACATGTGCACACTTTGGATTGAACACATGCTAAGCATTTACACCACTGAGCTAGTCCCTGTATTTCTTACTATTTTTTCCTTACCTCCTTTAGGTTATATGAACATTTAAATTTTTGGTTTTTTTGAGAAGAGTCTCACTGTGTTCTGGCTTTGAACTTGTAATCCTCCTGCCTCAGTCTCCTGAGTGCTGGGATTACAGGAATGTGCCACCAACCCTGGCTAAAATATTCCATTTTAATTTGTCTTTTTAAAAAAATTACCATATGTTTGTATTTTTGTTTTGAGGTATTACATTAGGGATTACAATATTCCTATTTCTCTTTTCAGGAGTCTATCTGGAATTAGTATTTTACCACTGCAGATGGAATGTGGATACCTTATCACTGAATAGGTCCCTTTTCTCTAACCCGTTTATATCGTCATTGCTGATATACTGTATATGATATCTACACAGTCACATTGAAAATCGATGTTATACTTTTTGCTTTTAACCATCGTGTATTTCAAAACTCTTGAGACTTCTTTTGCTCTAGTTTTTATTCCTGATATTTCATTTTTCTTCTGGTGTCATTTTCCTTCTGCCTGAAAAACTTTTAGCTGTTTTTTTAGGGTGGGTCTTCTAGCAGCAGATTCTTAGTTTTTCTGTGTGGTAGATGCCCACGACCATGTACAGGTTTGGAGATCTACTGAGAAGGACTCATGGGACTCAGCAGCATATAAGGTTAGCAGCTGAGATTTACTATGGCGAAAGGGTTCAAGTCAAAATCAGCAAAGAGGAGAGGTGTTTGGGGTGGTTTGGAGGAAATGAAGCACAAGGTTCCAAGCGTCCTCAGTAGAGTCTCCAGCAGTGAGTTGTGACAGTGTGTGAAATGTCTGCTAGGGAACTCAAGGCCTAGGGCTTTTATTGGCGACTGGTTAGTGTGTACCAAAACTCCAGAAGGAAAGCTGATGTGCACCATGCATCACAGCTGAAGCACGAGTCACTCTTTACCTCTCCCAAATTCAAATTCCCAGATCACATCCAGAGGCCAGTTTTGCAACCAGGCCTTCTATGGGGGGTGGGGGTCTACCGGGGATCAAACTCGGGACCTTGTGCTATTGAGGCAGGTGATGGAACTACTGAGCTAAATCCCCGACCCTCAACAACCCTGCAACCAGGCCTTTCTAAGGATAGTAGTTACAGGCCTGTTCTATTAATTCTTTCTGAAAGCTTCTATAAGAAAACAGCTTTATTTTACCTTCCTTCTCATCCTTCAGCATTTTTGCTGGATTTAGATTTCTAGGATTATAGTCCTTTCTTCCCCCAACACTTTAAAAATATTGACCAGTTGCCTTTCTAATTCTGTGGTTTCTTTCTTTCTTTTTTTTTTTTTTTTTTTTTTGGTACTGGGGATCGAACTCGGGAGGCAGGCATTGGAACCACTGAGCTAAATCCCCAGGCCCATGATAGGTTTTATTTATTTATTTTATTTTTTTTGGTACTGAGGATTGAACTCGGGACCTTGCGCTTGCGAGGCAGGTGGTGGAACCACTGAGCTAAATCCCCGGCCCTTCTGTGGTTTCTAATGAGACCCGTGGAGTCATTCAAGTCATTTCCCTAAATGCGCTGTGTAGTTGTTCTCTGATTACAAGGTTATGTATCTTTAGTTTGTAGCAGTTTGACGATGATGTGTCTTTTGGTTTCTTTGCATTTATTGTTTTGGGTTTGCTGAGATTCTTGAATCTGTAGCTTAATATCTTTTACCACATTTGGGTGTATTTTAAGCTATATTGTGACTTGAAATAATTTACATTCTTTCATATTTCCTTCTGGACCTTTGATGACATGAATGGTAGACTTTGGTATTGTCCCACAGATCCCTCTGATTATTTTTATTTAAGATTCACAATTTAAGAGGGTACAGTTCAGTGGTTTTTGGTGTATTTATAAGGTCATACAACTCTTACCAATACCTAATTCCAGAATATTTTTACCACCCAGCAGGACACTTCATACCCATTAGCAATCATGGTCCATTCTCCCCTCACCACAGGCGTTGGTAACCACTTTCCTATCTTTTAGATCTGTGAATTTGCCTATCCTGAACATTGCACAGAAACATATCATTCAATATGTGACCCTTTGTGACTGGCTTTTTCCACTTAGTGTAATGTTTTCACAGCTCATCTGTACTGTAACATGGTTCTTTTTGTAGCTGGATAATACTTCATTATATGCATATACCACCTTTTATTCATCAGTTGATGGACCTTTTGATTATTTCTACTTTTTTGGCAGTTACGAAAAATGCTTCTCAAAAAAGAAAATGGTTCTATGAATATTTTTACACAACTTCTTATATCAACATATGTTCTTAATTCTTTTTGGGATGTGTCCAGGAGTGAATTCCTGGGTCGTAGGGTAACCCTGTTCAGCTTTTGAGGAGCTGCCAAGCTGCTTGTCACCTCAAACTGTGCAGCTTTGCATTCCTATCCTCAGTATGGAAGGGGGTCTAATTTCTTCATATCCTCGGTGACAGTATTTGTTTTGTTTTGATCATAGCCATTCTGAGTAGGTGTGAGGTGATATCTCATTGAGGTTTTCATTTTTGTTTCTCTAATGAGTAATGCTGTTTTGGGCATCTTTTCATGTCCTTCCTGTTCATTTATGTATCTGTTCATGTAGTTAGCCCATTTAAAAAATTGGATTATAGCCAGGCATGGTGCCACACTCCTTAGTCCCAGCACTCGAGGCTGAGGCAGGAGGACTTTGAGTTCTGAGCCAGCCTGGGTTACATAGTGAGTTTATGGGTGGCCTGGGCTCCATACTGAGACCCTGTCCCAAAAAGAAAAGAAAAAAAGAGGGGGCTATTTTTGTTGGTTTGTAATAGTTCTTTATATTTCTGTGTACAGGTCCCTTATCAGATACATCATTTACATATATTTTCTCCATTCTGTCAGTTGTCCTTTTGCTTTCTTGATATGTCTTTTGATACATAACATTTAAAAATTTTAACTTTTTCTTCAGCCATTAATCCCCCCCTTTATCCCCCCAGTGTAGTTCAGGCTAGCTTTGAATTCATTATGTAACTCAGGTTGCAGTCTTCTTGCCTCAGCCTCTTGAGTGCTGGGATTATAGGTGTGCAACCTTGGCCAGCCTGTTCCTTTGTTCTCATGTTCACTGACTCTTCTGCTATTGATTCTATCCAGTGAGGTTTTTTATTATTATTATTTTGGTTATTCTGTTTTTCATACTAAAATTCTTATTTTCTTTTTATCTTTGCTGAGACATACTATGTGTTTTAAGAGTGTTTACCTTGAAACGTTTTTGTACTAGGTATTTTAAAATCTTGGTGAAACTTCATTTTTTGCTTACATCGTGATTTTCCTTTCCCTAGTGAGTTGCTATTTTCCTGGATCTTTGTGTATCAAGTCAGTTTAGTTTTTATATATTCTGGCCATTTTGTGTATTGTGTCATGAGATTCTAGGTCTTGTTTAAGTTTTATGGAGAACCAGGTGACATGGTGGACACCTGTAATCGCAGGGGAGGCTGCAGCCGGAGGATCACAAGTTCGAACCCAGCCTGGGCAATTTAGTGACTTAGGGAGACCCTGTCTTTAAAAAAAAAAAAAAGGCTGAATGAGTATGAAAAAATTATGTTCAATCTTCCCAGAGCCACACACAGAGACAAGTTCTATGGAGAATGTTAATACAGTAGTTGTGTTTTAGCAAGCATTAGACTAAATTCTGCCCACTGCCTATTGGAACAGAGCTATGCACATTTGTTTATGCATTATTTGTAGCTGCTTTCATAGTATTTATTTATTTATTTTTGAGACTGGGTCTTGCTTTGTACTTCAGGCTGGCCTTACCTCTTGGCAGTCCTCTCACTTTAGCCTCTGAGTGCTGGGATTACAGGTGTGTGCCACCAATGCCCAGCTCCATACTGTAATGGGCATAGTGGAGCAATTGTAACTGGCCAAGTGGGCCAAAACATCGAAAACATTTACTTTTTACCATTTTATAGATAATGTTTGTTGATTGGATCTGTCCCATAGTTCACTTCTCAGTTTGTCCATACTGTTAAGTCCAGTCTACGTATGTATAGCTAGCTCGGGGGTTCTCCTAGGAGCTCTAAATAGCTTTAAGGGATTGCTGAGTTATTGGGGGTTTTTTTGGTACCAGGGATTGAACTTGGGACCTTGTGCTTGTGAGGCAAGTGGTGGCACCACTGAGCTAAATCCCTGGCCCTGAGTTTGTTTTTGAGACAGGATCTCACTGTGTGGTCTAGGCTCGGCTTAAATTTGTTATGGTAGCCCAGTGCAGGGCTTACAAGCATGTGTCACCACTCCCAGCTTGGCCTCAGTTCTTTCTTCACCTTAATGTCCCTGGTACTTGCCAATCCTCTGGAGATCCCCATTTCACTTATTTGGCCAGAAATCTGAGACTGTCTTTATCTTACTTTGCTGTGTGTGTACATCCTTCAACTATGCTACGCTCTTTTTGGCTCAATCCCCAGGAGCTGAAAAAGAGCAGTGGAGTTTGTCTTCCTCTTGGGACCACAGCTCCTTCTATTGGTGGAGAATGTTTCCATCTTTCAGAGTTTTAGGCACCTGCTTGTATCTTTGTTGTGGTTCACAAAAGATTACTTTGAGGTTGAGATGTGAAAGAATTGGGAAAATAAAAAGGAGAGAACAAAAGAGAGGAAGGGAGAAAGGAAAAGAAAAATAGATGAATGAGAGAAAAAGAAAAATTAATGTATTTTTGCTCCATATTTAAGCATTAGGAGGCTTGAGGGCTTTTTGTGGCTCTCTCTCTGTTCATGCTAATATGCATTTCCAGTTTTTGTGCTCTTTGGGTTAGATTAAGAGATGCTAGAAGGGGAGAAAAACGCTAACCTTACTGTCAGTTCAGAATTCATTCTGATTTTCTTTCCTGATCTACCTGCAACCATTTACTTTGCTGGATAATCAAGTCATTGTTAGATTCTGTTAAGAATTTTTGCATCTGTGTTCATGATAGATGCTGGCTGGTCTGTAGATTTCTATTTTAATGTTGGCCTCATAAAATAAGTTAGAAAGTATTCTGTTTCTGTCTTCTGGAAGACATTGTAGAGAACTTGTATAATTTCTTACTTTAAAATTTCGTCTTGGTAGAATGTACCACTCACTGATCTTCTCTAGGCTTGATGCTTTTTGTCTTGGGCAGTTACTAATTTTTTCTTTTTTTTTTTTAAAGACAGGGTCTCCCTTTGTAGTTCAGGCTGGCCCTGAACTCAGAGCGATCACCCTGCCTCAGCCTCCTGAGTGCTGAGATTATAGGCGAGCACCCCCACTCCCAGTTGGGAGTTATTAATTATTGATTCAACTTCTTTAATAATAGCTATAGACTATTCAGATTGTATATGTTTTCTTGTGTGAGTTTTGTCAGATTGTGCCTTTTAAGACCTTGATCATTTCTTCTACATTATCAAATATGTGGGCACAGAGTTGTTTTAAAAATTCCTTTATTAAAAAAAATTCTTTTATTGTTTTTTGGTTTTTTTTAAATTTATTGAGAGAAAGACAGCTTCTAAGAGAGACAGAAGAGGGACCAGAAAGTGGGTTGCCTGACTTATTGTTCGTTTAATGTTCATAGGATCTGTAGTGGGCATCTCTTTCATTTCAGTGCTACTGATCTGTGCCTGTTTTATTTTATTTTAGTTTTTGGCCTGTCTACAGGTTTGATTTTTTTTTTTTTTGTACTGGGATTACTGGGGATTGAACCCAGGACCTTGTGCTTGTGAGGCAAGCACAGTGCCACTGAGCTAAATCCCCAGCCCAGGCTTGATTTAAAAAAAAAAAAAAAAAATCATTTCAAAGAAGCAGCTTTTGGTTTTATTGATTTTTTTTTCCTCTGTTGATTTCTAGTTTTCAGTTTCATTGATTTCTATTTGATATTTTAATAATTTCTTTTGCTTATTTTGGATTTAATTTACTTTTTTGGGGTTTTTTTAAAGTAGAAGCTTTGTTTATTGATTTTTGGATCTTTTGTTTTTAATATGTACATTTAGTGCCCTAAATTTCCCCTTAAGTGCTGCTTTTGCTGCTTTTTTTTTTTTTTTGGTACCGGGGATCGAACTCAGGACCTTGCGCTTGCAAGGCAGGCGCCATAACTACTGAGCTAAATCCCCAGCCCTGCTTATTTTTAATATGTACATTTAATGCCCTAAATTTCCCCTTAAGTGCTGCTTTTTCTGCATCTTAGTCACTTTCCTTGTCCCTGGGACACAATACCTGACACCCCCAACTTAAAGGAGGAGAGGTTAATAGGCTCCCTGTTTCAGAAATTTCAGCCCATAGTTTCAGTCCACAGAGATGCACGTGGAGGGCCTGGCAGGGATGGAACTGTAGGGAGATGGGCCTCTCCAGGTCACGCTCCAACGACAGCCTCTGCATGCTAAGCCCAGATCGAGCAAGTTAGCCGTAGTGCCCCAAGTCCCAGTCAGCTTCCAGAAGCCCATATTAGAACATGTGAGACTTGCAGTGAATTCCCAGGTCTAAACCATAACGTGCTGTATCCCACAAATGTTTTTTTTGTGTGTGCCACAAATTTTGATAAATTGGATTTTCATTTAGTTGAAAATATTTAAAAATTTACCTTGAAATTTTTTGTTTGACTTATGTCATTTAGAATTGTGCTTTCTCTCTCTTTCTTTTTTTTTGTGGTGCCAGGGATCGAACTCAGGACCTTGTACTTGCCAGGCAGGTGCAGTGCCACTGAGCTACATCCCAACCCTTAGAATATACTTTTAAACTCTCAAGTATTTTGAGATTATCCAGCTCTCTTTCTCTCATTGATTACTGGTTTGATTCCACTGTGATAGAGAACAGATTTCTGTTTTTTAAAATTTGTTAAGGTGTGTTTTAGGGCCCAGGATGTGGTCTTAGTGAGTATTTCTTGTGATCATGGGAAGAATCCACCTCCTTTGCATAGTCCTCAGCTACCTGTGCTCCTGCCTAGGTTTTCTGGTTATATTTAGTTGGAGTGGCAATATGTAGTAAGCTTACTCCATCTGTTCTAGAATTGGAACTCGTCCCTATTTGGAGAGCATTTTCTTTGGAAATATTAGAAGTCTTGCTTACTTGTAATTTGCTTCTTGATATATTTCTTTACTTTTTTTGGGCGGGGGGGTACTGGGGATTGAACTTGGGTCCTTGCACTTGTGCAGCAGGCAGTGAAACCACTGGGCTAAATCCCCGGTCCATATTTCTTTACTTTAAGGCTTATGTCACTTCATAATGCCACCAGCAATGTTTGAGATCATGGTGTTAAAGTGCAGAATTTTCTACGGCTAATTTTTGGCCTAAAAATTACAAGAAATAGCTTTGAAGTTCAGCTATAATTAAATAACATTTACTCTGGCTAGAAATGTTTAAAATATAAATGATTAAACATATTATAGAAACAGCCCAATTGCCCCTCAACTGCAGATTGGAAGAAGATGTAGTTTTTTAAAATAAAATGCAGTACTACTCAACCATAAACAATGAGAAACTAGAGACATTTATAGCTAAGTGGATGCACATTGAGGCCATACCCTTTTTTTATTTCTTTTGTACCGGGGATCGAACTCGCGTCCTTGCACTTGCACAGCAGGCGGTGAAACCAATGGGCTAAATCCCCGGCCCTTGAGGCCATACTCTTAAGTGAAATAAATAGGACGAACATGTAAGCACTGAATAGTTTCTCTGGTGTGAAAAACTAAAAGTGTAAATAAGAATCAAAATGTATAATTTTTTTTTTTTGGTACCGGGGATCGAACTCGAGTCCTTGCACTTGTGTAGCAGGCGGCGAAACCACTGAGCTAAATCCCTGGCCCTCAAAATGTATAATTGATGGCCTGGGGATTTAGCTCAGTGGTGCCACCACCTGCCTCGAAAGCACAAGGTCCCCAGTTCGATCCCCAGTACCAAAAAAAAAAAAAAATGTATAATTGATATTGTGAAATAGGAAGAAAACGTCTGAAGGAGTAGGGGAAATAGGGGTAGGGGAAAGGAAAGAAGGGAAAAGAAAAAATAGTGGAAAAGGAAAAACATGGAAATAGTCATTGTAAATAGGGAAGGGTAGAGGGGTTGAAGGGAGGGCGGGGAAGGGAAAAAAGTAAGAACCAAGATACATCATGTAAAGGTACAAGATCCCAATGATGAATGTAACTGTATTGTATACCTAAAGTGTACCAATAAACTTAATGGAAAAAAAAGTTAAAATAAACATATTACAGTCTGAAGTTTTTCATATAAAATTCTAGTTTCTAGCTGGGCGCAGAGGTACACACCTGTAGTCCCAGCACTCAGGAGGCTAAGGCAGGAGGATTTCCGTGAGGGCCAAGCTAGCAAGACTCTGTCTCATAAAACCAAAAAAAATATATATATATAGTTTCTACTTGTGTTTTGTCACTGTTTCCTCCCTTTACCTACTTCCCTCTTGATATTAGTTTTTATTTATTTTTGAAGTTAGACAAAATGGAAATGGCAAAGACATGGCAGCTGTGAAATAAAGGATAGCATGAAATTAATCTGTTCGGGTGTGGTAGAGTATATTCTTTTGAGGCATTTTCTGGCTTTCTCAAGTAGAGTAAGAGATATAGACAGAAACCAAGAGAGATGGTATTAAAAATATTGTCAGTTTTTAAAAATCAGGTCTTAGGCTGGGGATTTAGCTCAGTGGTTCCGCCGCCTGCCTTGCAAGCGCAAGATCCCCAGTTCGATCCCCAGTACCAAAAAAAAAAAAAAATCAAGTCTTGTTGGATGAAATGGGTGCTTGTGGTTGTAGCATCAGAGAGGCTAAGATAAGAGGAACACTTGAGCCTAGGAGTTTGAGCCAGTCTGGACAAGCCATTGAGACCCTGGCTCTTTAAAAAAAAAGTCTTGGGCCGGGCATTTAGCTCAGTGGTTCCAGTGAGTGCCTCGCAAGCATAAGGTCCCGAGTTCGAGCACCGTACCAAACAAACAACAACAACAACAAAAGTCTTTAGGTTTATAAGCTAATGGAGAGACCATGGCTTAGGATAGGATCATTTGTAAACACTAAATTTCATTGTCGCAGCTTTGGAAATTCACTGTATGGAACGTTTAATTTAGTTAAATATTTGAGTACTTAGCAAGACACTGTTGTAGGATCTATTGGATACAATAGTGAACAAGTCAGGATAATGATTAAGTGTGTAGGGGTGGAAGAGGGACAATGTGATGTATAAAGTACATAATACATCAGTGACAAGTGCTGTGGGGCAAAATAAAAGCAGTATGCCTAGGTGATACCTGGCTGGTGGTGGAGTAGTTTGAATTTTTTTTTTGGTACCGGGGATCGAACTCTGGACTTCCTGCTTGCAAGGCAGGCGGCGGAACCACTGAGCTAAATCTCCGGCCCCAGTTTGAAATTTTAATTGGATACTTATGGAGAACTTTACATGTGATTAATGAAACATGTGAAGATAAAACTTCGCATGTATGCAGGGAAACCACATTCTACTTGAAAGAAGCAGTTTGTGCAAAGACTCTTGGGCAGGGAGGTGCCTGTCTTGGTGTAGGGATGGTCGGGGAGGCCAGTGCAGTTGGAGTAGAATGATCAAAGAGGAAAGATGTAAGAGATAGTCTTTTTTTTGTTGGTTTTTTTTCTACTTTTTGGTACTGGGGATCGAACCCCTTGCGCCGCCTGCCTCGCAAACGCAAGGTCCGGAGTTCAATCCCCGGTACCAAAAAAAAGAAAAGAAAACTCCATGGAAAGAGCCTTATTTCTTGAATTATTTAATTGAAAAAAATGGCCAACTGACCAGGAATTGAGCTATTACAGGAATAATAATCTGTATTGTATAAACCTAATTTTAGAACATTTTGAGATTTGGTTGCAGAATTTAGTGTTACCTTGACAAAAATGAATTATATGATTATCTCACATGTAAAAAAAACCCAATTATTAAAATTCAACATCTGTTCAAACCTCCCAATGTAGAAAAAATACTAAGCACCAATACTACCCAGGCAGATAAACCTAAGTAGAGCTTTTTCCTCTGTGTGGGAGATTTAGATATAGTTGATCCTTTATTTGGTTTACTTAAATTTTATTTTCCTCCTAAAGCTGCAGGCTTGAGAATAGTGGATATAAGACTTAACATATTACTTATTCCACGCATCATCATTTTTCTTTTGAGTATGGCTGAAGGATGGGTTTATAATATAAAAAATATTTCTAATAGCCGACACCACAACGATGGTGAAACTATACCATAGAGACATACTGTACAAAAAATTTAAAATATAAGGAAATTTGTTATTACTTGTCATTCAGCATTAGCCTAGAAGTTGTAACCAACATAGTACCCAAAATCAATGAGGTATAAACAATAAGGAAGAGAAAATATTGTTTCTGATATCATAATTGCTTATTTAGAACCCCTAAATGATTCCAGTAAAACCTGTCAAGAGATTGTGGGATTTCTTAGGAACACTGCTGACGGAAAGGTGGCCCTTAAAGTATGATAAGTATGAGTAGCATGCCAATATATCCATTAAACAACTCTCTATTCTCCCTTTCCTCTAGTGGCTGGCAAACATTGTTTTACTTTCCATTTCTATGAGTTTGACTGCTTGAGAGACCTCATATAAGTAAATTGTGCAGAATTTGTAGTTTTGTGGCCGGCTTAGCATAATGTCTTCAAAGTTCATCCACACAGTAGCAGATGCCAGAATTTTTTAAGGCTGAATAATATTCCATTGTGTGTACATACTACATTGTGTTTACACATCATCCATTGACACTTGGTTTGCTTCTACCTTTTGGCTACTGTGAATAATGCTGCTATGAACATGGGTGTATGAATGTCTTTCTGAAACCCTGCTCTGAAAGCTTTTTGGATATACACCCAGAAATGGTATTGGTGGGTCATGTAATTCTGTTTTTAATTATCTGGGGATTTGCCATACTATTTTCCACTTGTCTGCACTGTTTTAAGTTCCCATCAACACTGCACAAGGTCTCTGATTTCTCCATGTCTTTAGCAATACTGTTTTCTTTTTTCTTCAGTACTAAGGATTGAGTCAGAGCCACACACTCAGCTATATCCCCAGCCCCTTTTAAATTTGAGACAGGGTTTCTCTGAGTTGCCCGGGCTAGCCTCAAATGTATGATCCTCCTGGCTGGGATTATAGGTGTGCACCACCAAACCTGATTTATTTTCTTTCTGTCTCTCTTTCTTTCTCTTTCTTTCTTTCTTTCTTTCTTTCTTTCTTTCTTTCTTTCTTTCTTTCATTCAGCTATTCTAATATGTGTGAAATGACATCTCATTGGTCCCCCCTCTGCCCTGTACTGGGGTTCAAACTCAGGACCTTGTGTTTGTGAGGCAGGTGCTGCATGTCAGGAGCTAAATGCAGCCCCTTACATCTCATTATATTTGATTTGCATTTTCCTAATTTAGCGATGTTGAGCTTTTCACATACTTGTTGGCCAGTTGTATGTCTTGGAGAAATGTCAGTTGAAATCCTTTTCCTATTTTTGAATTATTATGTTTTGCAGTTGTACTTCTTTTTGTTTTGTTTTGTTTTGTTTGGTACTGGGGATCGAACTTGGGTCCTTGCGCTTGCACAGCAGGCGGTGAAATTACTGAGCTAAATCCCCGGCCCTGGAGTTGTACTTCTTTATAAATCCCTTAGTAGATAGGATTTGCATATTCCGTTCTATGGGTTGTTTTTTCACGCTGTTAACTTTTGCTTCGTTTGAGACAGGTTCTCACTGTGTGGTTCAGGCTTATCTCACACTCACCATGTAGCCCAGGCAGACCTCAAACTGAAGATCTTCCTGCTTCCCGAGGGCTAGGGTTGCATTTATGTACCACTGTGCTACTCAGAACTTTTCACAGTTTGAGAAATGCAGTTTGTGCTTTTTGGTGCCCATATTGGTCTCTTTGATGGAGACATATTCTGTTCATTTGTTTATTCAACATTCTGTCTTACTAGTTTCTTACTGGAATTTTGGTCTTTTATGCTTTTATGATGTTATTACAAACATAGCTTCAGTAAATATCATTGTATGTATTTGTGTGGGAGTATAGTAATAGAATTAATTTTTATATTGGAATTGCTGGGTCAAAGGGGTATCTAACCGAAAGCCATATTGTGCTCAAAAGACCTGGTCCCCATACCGTGTTGAGTACTGGACTCTGAGCCTTTGGGCTTATGCCAGTTCAGTAAGTTAGACAGAAATCTGGTTTTGATTTTGATTTCTATATTTATACTCCTTTGGCTGTGGTTGAACATCATTTTTAGATGTTAATTGCCCTCTTGTGTTTTTGCTTTTCTGACTTCTTTTATATCCTTTGCCAGTTCTTTCCTTGAATCTTTTTTTTTTCCACTAACTTGTTATAACTTTGTGATGTTTTCTAGCTTTTCCCCTGTGATTTTTCTATTTTTTATGAATGTGTTGGTGCAGGTGTGCATGTACATGTGCGCAAGAATATATGTATTCTTATTTGATTGTGTTTGTACACTGCTACATACAGTTCCAAGATAATCACATTTGCAGTATTTTTTTCTCATATATCTCTGGGTTTTGTGTCAGTCTTTTTAGAAAAAATACAGTGTAGAATCCATAAAAGCCAAGATATTTGACTACAAAAATAAAATGAACTTCAAAATATTACTTGCACATGGTAGGAATTTGGGTTAGGGGTAAAAAAGAATTACTCCAGCTCTACACTTATTGATATTTCAGCAAGTGCCTTTGATATTTCATTGTACTTTTTTTCTGGTTTCCCCACCCCACTTGACCTTGTTTTAGTTTGGGGGATTCATTACTGTGTGACACGGTCACTGACCTTGAAGAGATACCAGTCTGTTTACCGATTATGAAGGAATAGATGCCTCTTACTTCTTGTGTGTACTCTGACACAGTTCACTAGACCTAGGAAGGGCAGCAGTGAGAGCAATGGGTATTGGTGTTAGAAGGTTCTCATGATGAAATCCAGGAACCAGTTCATTAAAAGTTGTATTTTCTTTTCCTTCGTTCTGTTGTGCAACTTTCCCTCACTATTTAGTAATGTTCTCTTTTTACAGTGCCTGCATTTTTTTTTCTTCTAAACCATGCAAGGGTGGCCAAAATGGGGCAGGGTGATGGTTTATTCCACATTAAAATTGGAGCTTTAAATAGAAATTGTACTTCTTGGGCTGGGGATTTAGCTCAGTGGCACCGCGCCTGCCTTGCAAGCGCAAGGTCCTGAGTTCGATCCCTGGTACTAAGAAAAAAAAGAAATTGTACTTCTTGGGGGACTGTTATAATGGGGACAGTATTAACTCTTCAGAGCAAATGCAGTTTTCTTCAGAGAAGAAGGTACAATTCAGGAACTCTAAATCTGTGTAGCTGCCACTCTCTTCAGGAGGCTTCCAGTTTTCTCTTGAATATCACATTGGCTGTTTTGCTTCAATAAGTGCATTTCATTATATGGGAATAAAAGTAATATAACTAGTAATAATAAAAACTAATAAGCAGTTTAATTAGTTGCCCACTTTGAGTACTTTAGTTGAGAAGGAGGAGAGTCATTGTGGCAGAGAGCGGATTTATGGGGAAAGTGAGATCTTTATTGGGGCGTGGTTCTTTTGACCATTAACTGGAAGCACAGATTGTGTTTGACATCTGGTAAACTTGTGGTAGCTTCAGGGCATTTCTTTGGCTTGTTCTGAGAATATTTCATCATACAGTTCTAATAATTTATAAAACATAAGTAAAATGTGAGGCATTGTTGTTTTGTTTTGCCAAGCTTGAGAAAGCTTTTTTATTTTATTTATTTATTTTTTTGGTACCGGGGCTCGAACTTGGGGTCCTTGCGCTTGTGTAGCAGGCTGCAAATCCACTGAGCTAAATCCCCGGTTCTAAGCTTTTTTATTTTTTATTTTGGGTACCGGGGATTGAACTCAGAACCTTGCACTTGTGAGGCAGGTGGTGAACCATTGAGCTAAATCCCGGGCCCTTGAAAGCTTTTTTTGACTAATAGGCTCTAACTATTGCCAGTCTATTCGCCATAATTAGTTTTACTGTTAACCTCTATGTATGGATTCATAATATAGATTTTTCATTATTCTAGGAGCTCTTAGTCTTGGTCTAGGGATGGGCTCTATCTCAGAACTTTTTGGAAAGTGATAGAAAACGTATACCAAAGAAAACTTATCCCAAAGTGGTAGAAAGAAGAAAAGGGAATTTATTGATCATTGAGAGATCTCCAGGAAGAACTTTAGATATGGTTGGATTCAGTGTTTAAAAAGCATTGTCAAGATTGAGTTTCTTTTTGTTTGCTTTTAGGATGTTGGTTTGGTTCTCAGTGGACCAAGAAAGCTGTTAGCTTCAGCCTCAATATTATTAGGTTTAAGTTCAGTGGTTGCTGGAGTGAAACAAAACGAAACGAAACATTATCTTATTCTGCCTTGCCTTGAGTCTTCTGCCCATTTCTAAACCAATTGCTGTAGCCAAGAGGATGGAAAAAACACCCCCCCCCCTTTGGTGGAACTGGGGCCTCATGCATGCCCAGCAAGCCCTGTACCGTGGAATTACATAACAGTCCTGAAAGTGCTGATTGGTTTTGTGCTGGCATTGGTTCCCACCTTGTGCATTGAGAATGGAAGGTGGAGTGGCTTTTTTGTCACAAAAATGTTGAACAGAGCCATGTGTGTTGTTATTTCCCCGTAATCCCAGGTTCTCTGGAGACTGAGGTAGGAGGATCACAGTTTGAGACAATTCTGGACAATTTAGTGAGATCCTGTATCAAAATTAAAAGGGCCAGGATGTAGTGCAGGGGTGCAGTGCTTGCCTAGGATGTGTGAGGCCTTGAGCTCAATCCCCAGTACTGCCAAAAAAAAAGTTGGATAGTAGATTAAGTTGGTAAGAACACAGATCTACTTAGGGTCTCTCAGTGTATTCCAGGCTGACCTTGAATTTGTGGCAATCCTCCTACCTCAGCCTCCCAAGTGCTGGGATTACAGGCACGCACCACCACACCCTGCTTCTTCTCTGGCTCTTAAACACTGATATATTGTTCTGTAGTGTAGACTTTCATGTGTCTTTCCATTCTGCAGATTTCCTGGGTGAGCTTGTTCACTATTATCCCCTGTGTTATCCTAATTAAAGCTTTTGGACAGTAAATAAGCCTTTATAACACTGTTAAATTTATAAAGATTACTGTGTTATTAATCTGGACATTTTATTTTTTAGGTACTGGGAATCAAACTCAGGGCCTTGCACTTGCCAAGCATGCACTGTGCTGTTGGGCTACATCCTGGGCTTCCTAATTTGGACAGTTTAAATATAAGATCTAGATTATACAAGTTCAAGCCACACATCATTGCATATCTGGAATGAATTGATAAATGCAACAGTAATTTAAGTATAGTTGCTGCTTATCTAACATCAAGCTGAAATATTAGAGGCTATCTAGATGCTTGAGTACTCAAAATATAATTTTTAAATCCTTTATTAGGTGAATTGAGAATCTATTAGCTAAGAAATAGGTGTATTGAGCACTGTAAAATGCCACTTGATTGTGCTTTCATTCTCTAAAATTGTTATCTGCTTCTTAGTGGTTATTCATATTTTCATAAAGTAGTTTCTGAAAATTGTTTTGTAGTTCTATGAACAAATCAGAATGAGCTTTGTGTGATAACAGTGCCCTCCTGTGGTTAAGATAAGTGCTTTGCAGAACTAGTGGGGCTTCTTTTGGTTGTTTTTTGAGACAGAACATTATGTAATCTAGGCTGACTTTGAACTTGAGATCTTCCTGCTTATCTTTTCTTTTTTTTCTGTTCATTCATTCATTCACTACATGTTTGCAGTACGTAATGATTACATTCATGGTGGGGAGTTGGTACAAGTACAATACTCCCCCTTCTCCCATTGAACCCAGGGCCTGGCGTGCTAGGAAAGTACTCTACCACTGAGCTACAGCTACAGCCTCTCTCCTTTTTAAAATTCTGAGAGTCTTGCTTAGTTGCCCACGCTGGCCTCCAATGTGATACTCTTGCCTCAAACTTCCCAAGTAGCTGGGATTACAGGTTTGTGCCACCATACCCATGTAGTCTTTTTATTTGCATTAAATCTGTGGTAATAGAATGTAATAGTTTAATATAATATGTTTACTCAGAAATATTTGGCCATTTTGTTTTTCCTTCTCTCTTGGGTTTTTCTGATGTATCTGTATATTTTCCTCACTTCTGTCTATATTTTCTTATGTACATTAAATATAAATGAAAACCAAAGTTTTTAAGCTGCTGAAGGAGAAGGTACATTTAAGTATAGAAGTGCTAAAAGGAAAAACCAAGCATTTATAATTCATAAATAGATAACCTCCATGGAAAATCAGAAATAATAAGATGAAGAATACACTAGAAAAAGTATTTTGTGTAGTGTTACAGTAAAAGTTTTAATAAATTTAGTATAAGATACAGAGCTAATATAAGTGCTAAAAAAGTAGACAGTGCTCCTGAATAACCAATTCACAAGTGGTGAAGTTATTAAAGCACAAAATTTATCAAAATATATGATGCTGTTCCATAAAGTGGTACTCATAATGTCTGTAATGATGCTGCAAAGAAACCCAGCGTCACTGGTCACCTTTGAAAGATACTGGCAAGTCAGCTAATTATTCTGAAAAACTGGTAAATACAAGGAGAATCAAGTTTATTATCTTGTTTTTTCTATATGAATTGTACTTCTAGTGGCCAAGTAGTTGATGAAGGAAAGCTTTTCTTTTCTTTTTGATACGGGGGATTGAACTCGGGACCTTGCGCTTGCAAGGCAGGCGCCAGAACCATGGAGCTAAATCCCCGGGCCCTAGAGGAAAGCTTTTCTTTTTAGAAGCATTCTAGGGCCGGGGGATTTAGCTCCATGGTTCCGCCACCTGCCTCGCAAACGTAAGGTCCTGAGTTCGATCCCCAGTACTAAAAAAACCCCCAAAAAACTATTTGCCTAGAAGCATTCTAGCTTATAAATGAAAATGAAATGATAGATCATCAGCACATTTCAGCTACCAAATAAAATAACGAGCCCCCTTGTAGGGAGCTTCCCCAAAGAGTTAAAGACATACTACAGTGATTAATACATAGCCATATTTATAACAGCAATTCATAATAGTTAAATCTTGGAAGTGGCCTATATGTCCAACAACAGATGAATGGATAAAGAAAATATGATATATGCAGTGGAGTACTAGTGCAATAAAGAAGAATAAACTTGATTCATTTGTTCATTTATAGGAAAATTAGACCTTGGGACCATAATGATAAGTGAAGTAAACCAGACACACAAGCTTAAATATTGCATGGTTTCTCTTACATGAGAAACTCAAAATACAAAGAACAAAATAAAAGAGAATGAAAGATCTTTTTCAAATAGGAAGGGGATCAAGAGATGGAGGGAGGAAAAGGGGATGAAAAAAGAATTGAGATGTTTTATGTACATGTACCAGCTTCCCATGAGGAATGTAATCATGTAATGCAGATAAGAATGTAATACTAATAAAAAAACCAAAATGATGAGTCGAGGGCAAGGTCGTGATTATCAGTGGTGGCTAAAATCATCAGGTTGGAACAAGGGCAGGAAACTTTTTAATAGATTGGGTGTGAGAAATACACTCACTGGTCCAAACTCAAGGAATGGACTTGGAAACACGAAGCATTATGAAAATAGGACTTTAATGTCAGTCTTGTAAGTCAGATGTCTGGTATGCAGGCACACTCAGGGCAGTTACAGCAAGCAATTTATCCCCCAGGACACAGGTCCTTCCCCTTTTCCTCATTGGCTGAGTGCTATGGGGTGTACAGTCTTCCTAGACATCGCTTAAATTTCCATATTTCCTTATAGGGCAGTGATGGCGAACCTATGGCATTTGTGTCACAGCAGGCATACAGAGCCCTTTCTGTCGGCATCGAGGCAAGTTGCCCTAGCAGCTGAGCCTTGGATAACAGTTGTTTTTTCTTTTTTTTTTTTGCTACCGGGGATTGAACTCGGGTCCTTGCGCTTGTGCAGAAGGCGGCGGGCGAAACCACTGAGCTAAATCCACAACCCAACAGTTGTTTTTTCTTTTTTTTTCCCCCTATTAACTTTATTGGTACATTTTAGGTATACAATAGTTACATTCATCATTGGAATCTTGTACCATTACATGAGTCTCTTGGTTCTTATTTTTTTTCCCCTTCCCTTGCCCTCCCTTC
>NW_004624738.1:8051306-8065989 GCF_000247695.1 Heterocephalus glaber | reverse complement strand
AAGCAATTTTTCTTTTCCTGGTCACTAATTGCAATGTTATCTTCTATATGTGAAATTCTATCCTCACATTGGTTCATTCTGCTGCGCAGACTTCTGATGGAGTTTTTAATCTCCTGCCAAGTGCAAGGTCCTGAGTTTGATTCCCAGTACCAGAAACATAAATAATAATAAACAGTTTGCCATCGCTGTTGTAAATCTAGGTGTTCATTTTCTCCCTTCCCCACTCATGCCTACATTCCTTAACAAAGACTTTATTAGTTTACCTCTCTCCCACTATCCCATCTGCTTAGGAACCTTCCAGATGCATGAACTCTGTCACATCTACAGGCCATTAGGCTGGACTGCTGGGTGGATAAGGGAAGGCTCACCGTGGGTGTGGCTGGCACACAAAAGGCTAGTAGCCTGGGTGGGATAAAATGGAGAGGCAGACTTGCTGCTGCCACTTCTGCTATTTCACTGCTTGTTGCTGCTGCTTGCCTGCTGCTGCCTTCTTCCCTGCCATGCCACGGACTGTTTCTCCTCTGTGACACCCCTCTTCTGTGCTACCTTTCCTTGGAGCCAGCCACCTGAGGACTGACACCTCTACAGACTGTGAGCTGAAATAGACCTTTCCTCCTTTAACTTTGGGTGTTGGGTGTTTTGTCTCAGCAATGAGAAAAGTAGCTAAGATACCATATCTGCCCCACTGATCTATCTTGGCATCTCAAAGAGAGTAAAGGTACTTTGTGTGTTCTGATGTGGTATGATAGGAAGTATACAATACTGCCTATGCTTCTAGGGGAGGGAGCCTTCCTAAAAAAGCCTCTAGGAGTGAATCCTAATCATTAGGGAGTACAAGGGATAGAGAATCAACAAAGTCCAGAATGGGGAAAACTAGTACAATCTACTTGTTTTAAGTAAAGAAGGGAGAGGGGGGAAAAAAAAAGGGAGAGGGGCAACCCACTTTCTGGTCCCCCTTCTGTCTCTCTTAGGCAGAAGCTTTTTTTCTCCCAATAAATTTTTCCTATTCTTAACCTCTGTTGTTCCTAGAATTCATTCTTCAATTTTAGAGAACACGAACTCGCATTTCGGATATCTAGTAGGTTTGGGAGTTACATCTCTCCCCCTATATCATTTTGGAGGTCTTCCACCGAGATTACTGGTCAGAGATGGCATCCTACTAAAGGATAACAAATAAAAGAGTTTTCTTTATGTCATTTAATGTCTTGGGGTCAGATGGAGGTGTTTGACTGAAAGACTATTCCATACTAAGATGGACATGGATTCAATTCAACTACTAAAATGACCATGGTTGATAAAATATATTTTAAACGTGCTTAATGTCCAGATGAAATTATAACAGTTAAGCTCACTGCTCCTACCGAAATACTTATGTCACTGGTCTTCTCTTCTGGGTGTTCAACAACTAAAGTTTGGAGACCAAAACTAGAAAGGTAATGGCTATGAGGACAGCCAATATTTTAGCCCTGACCCCTTAGGGTCAACAAAGAATCCAGGACATGAAGGAAACTTTCATACAGGATCCTACATCTTTGACTCAAACTATACGACTACCAAGATGACAATGCCTGGCACCTGTCGAGGGCCTTTAGCTTCTCTGTAGAGTAACTATAACCGCTGATCACAACTACGACTCTCTTCAGCTGGAAGTAGCCAGACCTGTCTTCACCCTTTACCCCCTCACAGCAGTTAGGGGTACTTCTTCAGAGGAGGGAATATTATAGATAAATAAGTTAATTAGATATCTTGTTGGCAGGTAGACAGGGCCTCCCTTAAGGCACCAGCCCTCCAGGAGCCAACACAGCAAGGAACCAACAACTGAGGAGAACAGCTGAGGCTTATTTACTGGTTAGCATTATAAAAAGGAAAAGAAGTACTACTTCCCCTAGAGATAGATAGCAGAGATTGATATTCTAAATGGGAAAGTCCTTGTATGTGACTTGTCTTCCCATATGATTCCCATTTAATCAATATTACCTAGTGGCTGTACTTGTAATCTTATTGGTTGGTCATGGTTTTGTCCCACCTCATGCCCACCTTGTAAATTTCCATTGGGTCTTACAGTTTTTTCCCACTTTGTACCCACTTCACCACATGGCTTTGCTGTATAAAACATCTTTGAAAGTGGGGTGAGCGGGCAACCCACTTTCTGGTCCCCCTTCTGTCTCTCTTAGGCAGAAGCTTTCTTTCTCCCAATGAATTTTTCCTATTCTTAAAAAAAAAAAAAAGAGAAGGGAGAAATGCATGAGTACTAACCAGATGCAGAATGTATTGGACTTTGGAGATGTATTTGAACAAACCATCTGTTAAAAATAGGTGTTTTTTTGTGTGTGTTTTGGATTATGGGAGTGCAGGTCCTGTACCCAGCTGAGGTAGAAGGCTTGCAAGTTGAAGCCCACCCTGGGCAGTTTAGTAATTTAGCAAGATCCTGTCTCAAACTAAAACAATCTTTCAACACTTCACAGTGGCTCTTAAACTTCAACAGAACGTTTGAAGCTGGCAGACATTTAAACCATAGCATGGAGAAAATCCCTTTTGCTTAATGTATATATTGATGTATAGGATCGTGTATGGCTTTAACTCAACACCTGGAATTAATTTTGGAATATTGAAAATCTTTATGTGATATTCATCTATATCTGTTCCTATCTGTCTACACACGTATTTAAAAACTCCTAGAGTTATACACTTAAGATTTCCATATTTTACTGTAGGAAAATTGCACTGTAGCAACAACAAAAAATACAGGAAAAAAAGCCGCATATAGAAAATAGATTTTTACTGAAAAATAAATAGCACAAGCATATTCAGATGACTCATATTGATTGGAGTTTTCAGAGATGGGCTTTGAAATAGCTGTAATTAATATAATTCGGGCGTGAGGTATAGGTCCGTGGTAGAGCATTTGCCTGACGTGTTTCAGGCTCTGAGTTTAATCTCCAATACCCCCCACACACTTATAAACGTGTACTTAACAGAAGGTGGAGAATATTCATGGAAAGTTTGAAACTACAAACTAATTGGTATGGAAAATTTAGACCAAAGGAATATAATAATTGAAATTTAAGATCTCAGTGGTTAGGCTTAAGGTAGATTTTCTAGTTTTAGTAATTGTTTCTTCAGCTAGTTTAAAAATTAAGTTGATATAAATAGTGAAACAGAAAGATGGAAAAAAAATGACAGCAAAGAAGAGAGTCTTATGGGACATTGTAAAATAAAAACATTTAGTAATTAGATTCTAAGGAGGAAAGAAAGAGAATGGGGCAGGAGCAATTTTGAAAACTTAGCCAAGAAGGTTCAAGAAGTCCTATAGGGCCAGGGATTTAGCTCAGAGGTGCCGTCGCCTGCCTTGCAAGTGCAAGGTCCTGAGTTCCATCCCTGGTACTGCAAAAAGAAAAAAAGTCCTATGAACGTCCAGCAGAAAATTACTTCTAGGCACATAATAGTAAACTGCTGACAACTAAAGCCAGAAGGTTGGTTTGTTGCAGGGCGTGGATACACTACCTTTAAAAGATCAGTGATAAAACCAAAAGTTGATTTCCAGATTAGAAGTTGTGGAATCCACAAGACAATGAACTGATACTTTTATAGTGTTGAAGAAAATAATTGCCAGCCTAGAATTTTATACACAGTATCTTATCTTCCAAAATGAAGACAAAATAAGTACAACTAAAAACCCAGCAAATTTGTCATTAGCAGATTCACCCTAAAGGAAATATTAAAATGAGCTTATCAGAAAAATAATTCTAGGTGGAGGCTTGGAGAGATGCTGGACAGATAAAAATCCATGGAAGGGACAAATAAGTGTTTTAAGTCTAAATGCATATTAATTATACACAACAGTAACAAAAATGTGTGAGGTCAGGTGGGGACAGTAATTGGAATTAAGTGTTCTGTGCTCACTTCGGCAGCACATATACTAAAATTGGAATTAAGTGTTCTGAGGTTCTCTGAAGTGGCAATTAGAAAAAATGGAAAAACAAGAATGAAAGACATTACAGTATTCATGCACATCCTTGTTTATCGTGGCACAGTTCATAAAAGGTAAATCTTGGAAGTGGCCTGTATGTCCAACAGCAGATGAATAGATAAGGGAAATGTGATATGTATACACAGTGGAGTACTACTGTATAATAAAGAAGGATAAATTTTGAGTCATTTGTAGGAAAATGGCTGCATCTTTGGGACCATAATGTTAAGTGAAATAAATCAGACAAACACGCTTAAATACCACATGATTTCTCTTATATGAAAAACCCAAAGTATAAATAAAGAGCAAAATAAAAGATAATAGGGAAAACAGGGAAACAGATCTTTTGTAAATGGAGAGAGGACTGAGACATGGTGGGGGACGTGGGAAGGGGCAAGGGAAAAAAGACAGAATTAAGATGCGTAGTGTACATGTATCACCTCCCCACAAAGAATGTAATAGTTATGTGTTGCAGACACATGCTAATAAAAATTAAAACAAGGAAAATGGAAAATCTTAATTTTGAAAATTAAGCAACTCATTGCTGAGTATTTTACAAATGAAGGAAGAAATCACAGTGCCATTTAGAAGCATATTGAGCTAATTCTTGATGGTAATAGTACATGTTAATATTTGTGGGATATAGCAAAACTACGCATAAAGGGGAATTTATAGCCTTGCATCCATCTATTAGAAAAGAACAATGCTAGAGGCTGGGGTGTGGCTCAGGCAGAGCACTTGCCTAGTATGCACAAAGCTCTTAAAGTTTCATTCCCGGACCCCACCCCCCCAAATCCCAAGAAAATAATAAAATAATAATGATGACAATAATGGTTAAGTATCCATTTCAAGAAGTTAATTTCTAAACAGAAACAGATGGAAAATACCCTGGGAGATTCAGAATTGACGTAAGAGATTGTCATTTTAAGGCAAGTCTGATAATTTCTTTCATGTGAGAATGTCCTTGCTTTCTCCTTTATTCCTGAAGGGTAATTTTCATAAATACCATATTTTGGATCAACGGTTCTTTTTTTCCACACTTAAAAAAACATTTTTTTTTTTTTTTGGTACTGGGGATCGAACTCGGGTCCTTGCACTTGCACAGCAGACGGCGAAACCACTGACCTAAATCCCCAGCCCTTTAAAAAAATTTTCACTCTTCTGCCTGTACTTTCTGATCAGAAACCCACAGTCATTTGAATCACTGTTCTCCTTATTGTAATAAATTATTTTTTCCTTGCTGCTTAAAGGATTTTTTGGGAGGAGAACAGTCTTAGTTTTCCCATTCTTCAGTTTTCAGGAGTTCTTTTCTGGGTATAGATTTCTTTGAGTTTGCCTTGTATGAGATTTGTTGTTCTTGAAATTGTGTTTATCGCTAAATTTGCGGAGTTTTCTGTTATTTCTTTCTCTTTTTTTTGTGGTAGCGGGATTTATCAAACTCAGGACCTTGTGCTTGCGAGGGAGGTGGCAGCACCACTGAGGTAAATCCCCAGCTGCTATTTCTTCAGTTATGTTTTCTGCACTCCATTGTTTCTCCTCTGCCTTTGTGACTGATGGCATGGGTGTTAGAGCTCTCGATAGTCTCCCTTTGAATCTGTTCATTGTTTTTTCTGTTGCTGTTTTTTCGAGTTCACTAACTCTTATCTCCATTCTGGTATGAAATCCTTCTAGTAATTTTTAAAATTTCAGTTATTGTACTAAACTTTTAGTTCTAAAATTGTATTTTGTTTTTACATATAAACACAAATATATGAAGCATATATGTATATATATATTTTTTTTTTTCTGAGACTTACTGATTTCAAGAATATTCACTCCAACCTCTGTTTTGTGTGGGGTTTTTTTGTTTTTTTTTTTTTGGTACCAGGGATTGAACTTGGGTCCTTGTGCTTGTGAGGCAGGCAGTGGAACCACTGAGCTAAATCCCTGGCCCTTTGTGTTTTTGAGATGAAGTTTTGATATGTTGCCCAGCCTGACTTTAAACTCCTGGCATTAAGCAATCTTCCAGCTTAAGTATCCTAAGCTAGGACCCGTCATACCTGGATACCCTGAGTTCTTGAACCATGGTAACACTAGCGGCTGGTTTTTTTTTTGGGTACCAGAGATCGAACTTGGGACTTCGTGTTTGTGAGGAAGGCAGTGGAACGCTGAGCTAAATCCCCAGCCCTACAGCTTTTGTCTGAGAGTTCTAACATTTGTATCATATCATATAGCTTTCCTTTGCCTGATTTTTTGTGTTGAGTGATTTTCGATTGTATATTAGACATTTTGATCCTGCGTTATGATACTATGTTTTCTTTAAATTCTGTAGAAAAATGAACTTCAGGGAAGGGTAGGAGTTTTGTTTTTGCAGTACTAGGGATTGAACTGAGTGAGGGTCTTCACACTGAGCTATGTTCTTGGCCCTTTCTATTGTTTATTTTGAGACAGGGTCTATGTAAGTCATTGGGTTGCCCAGTCTGGCCTAGAATCTAGGAGTACGCCACCTGCCCGAACTTGTTGCACACTTCAGTACTGCGTTTATCTCTGAAGTCACACAATAGGGCGATAAAGAATATAAATCATGGAGATTCCCTCTGCACTCAGGGGACCAGAAGTTTCCCTTTCTTGGAGTTTTAGGTCTCTCTTCAGCCACTACTGGTCTTAACACCACCACAGCTGCTGCCATTGATGGCCTGGGGAAGGGGCAGAGAAAGAGAAGTGGGAAAACAAGAGAACCCAAACCTCTCAGGATTTCCCCTCCCTCTGTGTGACACAAAGAAGGTACCATGTGCTGTGCCTCAGACCAAGAAAGAGAATTCTCTTTGGATCCTTTCTGTCTGTATTTAGTGTGCTGTTCCAGGTCGGGGGCTGCTATTTGGTTCATTCCAAGAGCTGTCAGAGGAAACAAAACCAGGAAACTCACTGCCATACGCGTGGTGCTTGTTGTTTCCTCCCCATGCCACCCACTGTCATTTTCAAGTGACTGCTTCATGTGTTCTGTTGAAACAGGAGGGACTATGCTTGCTCTCTGTCTTCATGAGAACCAGCACACACATCATTGAATTTCACTGTAGTTATATGCTTCATTTGTTTGGTTAAGAATTCATTGCACATCCGTGCTGTACTTTTTTCTGGAAATGTAAAAATGGATAATCTTAAGATGTTTACAGTAGGTCAGAGGTAGGGATGTGATATGTGGGTAGAGGCAGACAGCAAACAATTTCATAGTCATTAATAGTATTTTAATGGTTAATTTTAGCTTTTTGATCCATTTCTGCTTCAGAATTTCATTTGCTGTTTGTGGTTGAGGGAGAGAAGATCTGTGATGAAAATTCTCAGTATATGTGTTTGGGATGTAATTTAAGACAATTAGAAGAGCTATAATTGCTACATAAGAACTTAAAATAAGAAATAATTTATTATCATATACTTGTTTCTCAGGTCTTAGAAAAATACCCCAATACACCCATGAGTCATAAAGAAATTCTTCAAGTTATCCAGAGAGAAGGACTAAAAGAAATCAGGTGAGTTATTTAAATATTATTAGTAACAAGTACAATACTTGATTAGAGTATTTTGTAGTATATGGTAGTGTCTTATAGTTGTAAAACTTGATTATTTAGTAATAGGTGCTTTGTTAACTTCTGATTTATTCAGCTGTTAGATTGCTGGAGTTTTTAAGTCACAGCACAGTATAAAATAAAAACAGTTAAATTTCTTAGTGAGAAGGAAAGTAGCTATCTCCAAGCCCATGCACTTTAGTTCATAGGAAGGCCTGGAGCCATCTGTAAGCCTTCATCTATCACTTCAGGCTTTTGATTGATGATGCTAATGACCGAAAAGCATTTATTTATTTGCTTTTTTGGTCATTAGCATATAAAATTACTATTGTGTGGGGAAGATGCTAGCATTAAACAGTCTAGTAAGAAATAATACTGTATTTGCCAAGAAGAATGAAAAGATAAATAAGGTAGTATGATTTTCAAATAAAAGTCTTAGCAAGGTACACATGCCTGTAGTTCCAAATACTCGAGGAGGCTGAAGCAGGGGGTCACTTGAGTCTGTGAATTTGATACCTAGCCTGGGAAATGTGGAGAGACCTTGTCTCAATAAAGATAAATCTTCTTATGTCCAAATACAATAGACTGGGGTCAATTAATACAAGATCAGAGATCATACACACTTTAGTTCCTGAGATACTACATTGTAATGGCACATAATAGTCACTGTTCATAATCAAGACCCTGTGTCATCAAGAAATGTTAAAATTATATTCAGTTTGCTTTGTATTTTAAGGCAGAAATTTGGCAGTTTATATTGCAGAGATTTTCATTAACATAGGAAGGTTATGGTACTTTGGAACTGCTCCTATGGGTGATACTGGGAAAGGGAAGGGTGGTCACAATTTGGTGGGGTGCTGTATTTGGTGGTCACAGTGACTGGGGAGGAGAGCACACTGTGAAATTTTAGAGGGAAAGAAACAAGGAGGCTGCTAAATTTCCTACATTGTGCTGGACAGTCCTTCATATTGCATAATTCTCTTCAGATGCCAGCAGTGTTTCCATTGAGAAACAGTGAGCTATGCTCAAATATGTGTAAATAAACACTAGTGTATTTCTTGATAAATAGCTATTGCATGTTCTAGATTTTAATTCTCATTTTCTTTAACATGAAATTCTAATTGAGATTTTTAAAAATTGAGTCTTTTCTAAAGCAGTTAAAAATTTTTTGTTTTTATTTGTGGCAGACATCAGTAAGTTGGAAATAAAGTTTGCTTTATTGGTATGAAAAAGTGAAATATAAATCAGCATATTCCATTTTATATAACATGTTCTGGAAAATTGAGTGTAAACATTTATAAGTTAAACATTAAAGTGCACTTCAAAAATTAGCTTTTTTTTTTTTGGTACCAGGGATCGAACTCGGGACCTGGTGCTTGCACGGCAGGCACTGGAACCACTGAGCTAAATCCCTGGCCCCTGATATATTAGCTTTTAAAAGTATCTATTATGTTATTTAAAAATTAATCACCCTTGGGCCCGGGGATTTAGCTCAGTGGTTCCGGCGCCTGCCGTGCAAGCACCAGGTCCTGAGTTCGATCCCCAGTACCAAAAAAAAAAAAGAACAATAAAAATTAATCACCCTTAACTCATTTGTGACATAATTCTAAAGTTTTATTTGAATTAGATTTATCTGGTTAGGATTAATTGAAGCACAATATCACAGATTAGTTTGTGAAAGCTACAGGAGAAAATGATAACATTTTTGTTACTCTGAGAAATAAATGCAAGTACAGTAGTCTAATATCCTTTATATAGATGGTCATAAGGAAGAGGAATGAGCAAGAAATCTCATTTCTTTTTATAGTATTACATTTTTGATACACAGGCAAATACACTGGGAGACCTGGTATTTAGAAAACATTCTATAGCCGAGCCCAGGTCCCAAGTCCCACATTGGGCACCACCTGTAGCTGACCCATTCAGCCAGCCTTGTTCAGGGACCTAGACCTTCTACTTTGTTCTCCCTGACCTGGGGGTGAACAAGGATGAATGACAGAGACACAGCACAGGCAGCCAAGGGGCTCTTGACTCTTGGTAGACAGAGGAACACTTCCCCTCCCTCCCATTGCCATCCCCAACCCATCCAGCTGGTACAAGTAATGAGGTAACATAAGATTCATCTGGTTTCTGATAGCCATTCGTACACACTCTGGTAAACAACTTAACCTCAGCTGTCTTAAGTTTTCCTTAGAACCTGCAATATTCAGTCACCCCTGAGTGCAGCCTTTCTCCTTTGTGCTCACAGAGGAGCCCAGTTAGGCCTCAGTTTTCCTCTGGTCTCCGACAAGATTCCATTAATCCCATTGGTCTAAGTGTCTATTGTAGTATCATCTAACTCTAACAGAAAGGCCTTAGGATATTAAGCATTCCATTATCATTTGCACAGAGCAGACAAGAATAGTATATAAGTAAAGAAATCAAGAAAAAGAAAGAAAAAGCAGGGTTGTGGTGGTGTTTGGTTTGGGTTTTTGTTGTTTTGGGTATGGGAATCAAACTCTGGACTTTGTGCTTGCCAGCCAGGTGCACACCGCTGAGCTACATCCCCACCCCCAGGGTTGTAGGTTTTTTTCCTTTCTTTTTTTAAAAATTGTACAGTCATCAAAAGTACCTCTGGTTTCATTACAAGTAGCTCTTCTTAGTTAAACTGTATTGTTGTGGTTAGGTAATTATATGACCACAAAACAGTTCTTTCTGAGTCATCAGTGAGACTTGCACTTTATCAAATCCATTAGAATTTAGTCCTTGCCTCTCTTAACTCTTTAACACTGTATTACCTTAATTGACACTTCAAGCATTTCTTCTTTCCCCCCTCTTTAGGCTTTTTTTTTTTCTTTGCTGATAACCTCTCCAATTTAAGGGCTGTTTTGTCCATTCTCATAGCTTAATGAGTTAGAAACAGGCATCCTTATAGAAGAAAATATAAAACATACAATTCAAATGCCTGTTTCTAACTGTAAAGCATAACAACATTTTACAATTAGAGGAAGGAAAAGGCCCTTAATTGCCTCCTTCACAACAATCTATGATTGTATATCTAGTTACAGTCTTTTTATACCTTGATGCTCATCACTTTTAAATAGTTTCCAGTTTCTCATAGGAGTCAATCTTTCCCCCCTCTATCCCCTAAGCCTCATCCTCTGGCCCTTCCTATAGGAGTCTTATGAAAAAGAAAATACAAGTTTTGGTGTTTAAGGTGAAATGGGGCATGACTTAGTCCTGAAGAATTTAACAATTTGTTCTGGTGTACTTGGTTGAAGTGAATAACTAGCAGAACAGAAGCATTCTGGAGTTTTCTTGAAATAGCCTAAAATAAGAGAGTAGTTGATAATGAAGATAGGTGCTCAAACTGTGATATTTATAATTTGTAAATAAAACTTTAATTCCTGGGTTATTTACTACTAAATAGTTATTTTATAAAATCATAGTTTACAAAAGAATTTGTTTTCAAAAAAATTGAAAAATATATTGAGCAACATCACTGTCTTTTCTGGCTTTTCATGACTAAAATATAGCCTAATTGTTCTGTCTTTTAACATAAATCCCAACAATAATGTGAAATTATTCCCAAGAGTTGAACACAGAGCTACTTGTTCAAAATTTGAAATACTTGAAAGTAATTCTATAAGCTTTTCTTTTCTTTTTTGGTACTAGGAATTGAACTCAGGGCCTCGAGCTTGCCAGGCAGGCACTGTGCCGCTGAACTATAGTCTCTGGCCTCTGTAAGCTTTTCTACATTGGGTTTTTTGGGGGGTTTTTTTGGTACCAGGGATCAAACTTGGGCCCTTGCGCTTGCTAAGCAGGTGGCGGAACCACTGAGCTAAATCCCCGGCCCTCTACATTGGGTTTTATCTAGACAGTTTCCTTTTAAAATATATACATATATATATAATTCATTGGCTAGAAATTTTACTGAATTTGCTTGAAGACCCATTCTCATTATTATAGCTTATTTGTTGATCCTGGATCATGTTATGCATTCATACGAAGCTGCTGAAAGAATAGTTGACTATTTTGTTTCTCTTCCAAGACACTGGTAGTGAAATCAAGGAGAAATGCATCTGTTTGTGTATATTTTGAACATATACTTCAGATCCTCTCTAAGGGAAACTATTCAGAATTTTATTTTACCTTCAATCAATGTAACATGGCACATGGCTGTCATTAGCCATCAGTATGTAAAAGAACATCATGAAAATTTAAAATAGTTTCATTTTTTTCTCTGAGAATGAAGATTAGAGTTTGCAGGGAAACTTATCCCAGAGCACCTCGCTCCCCATCTTGTTTTTTATTTCTCCTGAGTTGAGTCCACATTTCTTCCTGCAACTACAGACTGTGCCATTGATGAAGTGTTGGAGGTGATTCAAACCCTAGCTTCCCAAATATGTTCATATCACTACTCCCATACAGCTGTTTCAGGGGTTTGGGATATTATTTTTATTTAAAATTAAGAATTTGTTTAGGAATTCTGTTTTACCTAAAGTAAAATTTTAAAAAAGTTTTATAGTTTTATAGATTTTAGGGTCCAATCAGACATACTACATGGTAATTTGAATGATGAAGTTATTAACTGGAAATTATTAACAGGTTAACCAGTATTAACTATTCAAAGTAGTGAAAATGCAAAAGAATACAGTCACAGCAGAGTAGAGAACAATCACTACTTCTGGAGCCGAAGCATTGCATCCCAGCAAGGAACAGATTTCAAGGGTCCTCTTCTGCTCTCAAGTTGCATTTCAAATCTTCCTGAAGAAAGTGTGATTTTGGCTTGCTTAGTGGATGGCAGAATTCACTGGTGCCTAGAGAGCCGAAGGACACTGCCTGCTGAATACTAGAACTTGATGGACTGTTCCTTACATTTACACTTGTCCAACTTGCTAGGAATTAGCTGAGGCACTAGGAGGATTTTCTGCAAAGCCACTAACAAGGGATTTTGCCTTGTTGAAGGATTGAATGCCTTTGAGTGTCCCTCATGTTGCTGACTGTAGGGTGCTCCAAGAACAAGCAGGCAAGGGCGTGCTGAAGGAAGAAAAGCACCTTTTTTTCTGCAGTGCCTCTCCAGCACCCTACTGACAAGGCTTAACAGTGAGCCAGCTGGCAAAGGAGAACATTTTTGGGCCCCAACTCCATTATCACAGATAAGGACAAAGAAGGTTGGCTTCGGAGCTGGAAGTCAGTAGACCAGTAACTGGCACAGAAGCCTGTAGTAGTTTTTCCATAGAATAAATATCCTCTGTTGTCCGGATCCTCATACTACTTTGGTCTGCATTATTTCTTTCTATCTGATGGATACACTACTGTTCCATGTTCATCACCTAACATTTCTTACCTGTACTTAAGATGTTGAGCAATCTCCTGATCATCTCATCATGAAAAGATCCTGACAGTCTTTTTTAAAACCAACTCAAATTTCACTTCCAGAAAGCTAACCTTTTCCCTTTCAGCACAAAGAAATCTTCCCCTCTAAATCTTTTTTCAAGGATGATCATCACCTTCCGTTTTATGTTATACTTTAGTAATATATTTCTATTTCCTTATTAATTTTTTATTAAAATTTATGATCATTTTCTTTCAGAATAGGGACTCTATGAAAGACAAATGGAGCTATGCCTTTTTTTTTTTGGTACCGGGGGTCGAAGTTGGGTCCTTGCGCTTGCACAGCAGGCAGCGGCGAAACCACTGAGCTAAATCCCCAGCCCAAGCTATGCTATTTTAATTATTTATTCATAGAATTTTAGCAAATAATATCATAGCTGTTTTTTGTTTTCTTTCATTTTATGAGATAAGGTGGCCTTGAACATACTCTGTAGCCCAGGCTGGCCTCGAAAGCAATCTTCCTGCCTAAGCCTCCAGAGTGCAGGGATACAGGCATGCACCACCATGCCCAGCTCTCGTCATAGCTGGGTTTTTTTTTCTGGTACCAGGGATCAAACTTGGGCCTTTGCACTTGCAAGGCAGGCGGCGAAACCACTGAGCTAAATCCCCAGCCCGCAAAGTAGCTGTTTTATACAGCAGAAATTTATTCTCCCACAGATTTATATGTTTAAACTGGTGCTATAGACTGAACCCAAGCCCTCATGCATGCTAGGCAAGTGCTCTACCACTGAGCTATATACATATATGTCCCTCCCCTTTTCGAAATTTTATTTTGAAACGAAGTTTTGCTAAGTTGCCCAGCCTAGCCTTACACTTGTGATTCTCCTGCCTCAGCCTCCTGAATATTTGTCCTGTCACAGTTCTGAAGGCTGGAAGTCTGAAATAAGATAATGGCAGGGTTGGATTTCTTCTCAGGGCTCTGAGGGAGAATCTATTCTATATTTTCTGTCCTAGTTGCTAAGAGTCTTTGGAATTCCTTGGCTTGTGATTGCATCACTCCAATCTTTATTTGTACATGGCATTGTGCTTGTGAGTCTGTGTTCACATTTCCATCATCTTGCCAAGGACACTAGTCTCACCAGGTCGGTTTTTCTAATTCAGTCTGACCCTTATTTTTAACATGATTCCATCCGTGAAGAGACTACTTCCAAACAAGGTTACATTCATTTCACAGGTATCGGGAATTAGGCTATGTTTTGCGGGGACAGAGCATGTAATTCTAGGCACAGCACCTATTACAAGTTAGCTGAGAGGTTTTATTTATCATGAATGGGTGTTGGGTTTTGTCAACTGCTTCTTCTGTGTCAGTTGATAAGATCATATGATTTTTCTTATTTAGCTTGTTGGTTTGGCAGATTACATTGATTTTTTTTTTTTTAATGCCAAGCCAGCTTTGTACTCCCATAATAAACCCTTCTTGTGTTACTTTCGATGCATTGTTGCATTGAGTTTAATGATAAATTGTTGAGGATGTTTTGTATCATTCTGTACTATTCTTAGTTTTGTACTTACTGTCTGGTTTTAGTATCAAAATAACATTGGTCTCATAAAATGAATTGATTATGTGTTCCCTCATTTTCTCTTTTGTGGAATGTATTGTGTAAAATTGTTGTTCTTCATATCTTTAGCAGAGTTTTCAGTTGACACCATTAGAGCCTAGATATTCCTTTTTCAGGAGACTTTTAATTACAAATTTCAATTTTTTCCCCTCTCTGTCTCTGTCTTATTTGTTTCCTTGAAGCACTGGGGATTGAACCCAGGGCCTTTACACTGAGCTACACCCCCAGCCCTTTTT
>NW_004624738.1:8040325-8050356 GCF_000247695.1 Heterocephalus glaber | reverse complement strand
CTTGGGACCTTGCACTTGCGAGGCAGGCAGCAGAACCACTGAGCTAAATCCCCAGCCCTATATATATATTTTTTAAAGCATTTTATGACTCAGGATACAGTCTGTTTGGCATATATGAATATTCCATGCTTGCTTGAAGAGTATGTATGTTTAAATATTTTCTGCTGTTTTGGGGTATTCTGTAAATGTCATTTAGATCAGTGGTTAATAATGTTGTTCAGGGATAGGGATGTAACTGAGTGGTAGAGCGCTTGCCTGACATTTATGACTCCCTGAATTCAAATACAGGAAAAAGAAGAATGTTTAGGTCTTCTATATCCTTATTTTTTTCTATGTACTTATTTTTGATTATTGAAATCTCCATGCACAATTATATACTTATCTATTATTCTTTTAGTTCTCTTAATTTTGCTTCATGTATTTAGAATATTTGTTGGCAGGAGTGTATTATTAGCATTATGTAATGACCATCTTAATCCCTGGTAACATTCTTTGTTTTGAAATCTACTTTGTCTAATACTGTATTAATAGGACCACTTTTTTTTGGTACTGGGAATCAAACTGAGGACCTTGTCATGCTCAGCACCACTGAGCCAAATCCCTGGCCCAATAGGACCACTTTTTATTAGTGTTTAACATATCTGTGTCTTTAAAGTACTGTAGATTTTCTTTTGCCCTCTTGGAAGGAAGAGGTTTGAGACAGTATCTTTTTGTGTAGCTTGGGCTGGCCTTGAACTTGGGACAACACGCCTGGCTAAAGCATGTTATTGTTTATAAAGTTATTGTTGTTGTTTTTTGGTACTGGGGATCGAACTCAGGACCTTGTGCTTTTGAGGCAGGCAGCAGAACTGCTGAGCTAAATCTCCAGCCCTTAAAGCAGCTTCTGATGTAGATAACATGCAGTTTGTTTTTTAAAAATCCAGTCTGATTATTATTGGCGTGATTAGAATTATTTTCCCATTTTATTTTTCTGTTTTTTTCCATTTTGCTGTCCCCTGTTACCTGCTTTTGAATTATTTGGTGTTTTGTAGTGCTTTCTTTACACTACATACAGTACTTTTAGATGGCCTCGCTTAGTTACCCAAGTGGGACTTGTGATCTTTCTGTCTTAGCTTCCCCATGTGCTACAGTTTCAGTCATATGCCACTGGGCCCCACTGTTTATTGGGTTTTAACTGTATATGTGTTTGTTTTAGCAGTTCTTCAGGAAATTGTAATAAATACCCAGAACTTTTCAGTCTTAGAGTTGTTTTACCACCTTTAAGAAAATAGGTGTTACAACCATATAGGTCTCTTTATTCTTTATGTTATGTGTTACATTTATGTTACTCTCACTTCATTAGATGCTATTAAGTTTTGGGTTTTTTTAGTATGGGGACCGAACTCAGGTCCTTGTGCCTGAGAGGCAGGCGGCAGAACCATTGAGCTAAATCCCCAGCCCTATTAAGTTTTTTTTAATTGAATTTAGGACGTTGTGCTTGTGAGGCCGGCACATTGGCACTTAGATACTATTAATTTTGCTTTCTGTAGTCATAGGTAGTTCCAAGATTGTTTACCTAAGATAGATGTCTAGCATTTCTTTTGCTCTTAAGCTTTGAGTTTTCTTGTAGTATCATTTCCCATTTAATCTGAAGAACTTGCTTTTAATATTTCTTTTAGATCAGGTGTATTTGTGATTAATTTTCTTTGTTTTCCTTCATCTGAGAATATCCTTTTTGTTGTTGCTTTGCCTTCATTTTGAAGGATATTTTTGCTGCACATAGAACTCTGTTGACATTGCCTTCTGGCCTCTGTGGTTTTTGATGAGAAATCCATGGTTATTTGAATCATTTTCCTGTAAGTATTGCATTTGTTTTCTCTAGTTGCATTCAAGATAATTGTTTGCATTTAATGCTTAGTTAGCAGTGTCCTCCTCTACCCGCCTCTCTTTCTTCCTTGCTTGTGCTGGAGATTGACTCCAGAGCCTCACATATGCTCAGCAAGTGGTTTCCCACAGACCTGCTACACCCCCAGGCTGCCTAGCACTCTTCTTCTTTTTTTTAATTGTATATTAGAGATTGAACCCAGAGCTTTGGCACTGAGCTCCACCTTTTTAAAACTTTTTATTTTGAGCCAAGTTCTCACTAAGTTGCCTAAGCTGGGCTTGACCCTACACTCCTCCTACCTCAGCCTTCCAGAGTGCTGTAATTATAGGTAGGTGCCACCATAATGTGTGTAAGTGTGGATTTCTTTCTGTTTAATCTGTTCAGCATTCACTGAGCTTCCTGAATCTGTAACTATGTCTCTTTTCTAGGTTGACGAGTTTTCGGCTATTTTTTCTTCAAATATTTTTTCATTATACTTTCTATTCTAAAACTCTAAATAGGATTTCCTTCTAATATTTTGCCACAGTTCTTTGAATCTGATTATTTTTTCCAACCTTTTTCTCTGTATTTTAGATTAGATAGTTTGTATTTCTCAGTCCTCGCATTCACTTGACTATTTTCTCTGTCATTTCCATATCATATCTTTTAATTCTGAAGTTTTCGTTGTGTGTGTGTTTTTGTTTTAGATTTTTGCTAGGAGTCAAACTGAGGGTCTCATGCATGCTGGGGAAGTTTTTGTTTTTTTTAATCTTGGGAATCTAACTCAGGGCCTTGTATATGCTAGGCAACTGTCTACCGTAGAGCTATACCCTCAGCCCCTGAAGTTTTTGTCTGATAATTCTAGCATATGGGTAATCTCATGATTGCCAAGTGTTGATTGTCTTTTAAGAGTGCCTCCTGTTTTTCTGGATCATTATATATTGAGAAATTTAAAATTGTATTCTAGATGTTTCAGTATTATTTTTAGGCTTTCTTTCTCTTTTCTCGTCCTCTCCTCCACTTGCCTCCTCTTCAGTCCCCCTTTTCTTCTGCCCTTTCTCTTCCCCCCTCCCCTCTCTTCTCTCCTCTTTTTCTTTTTACCTGATTCTATAAGCAGTCAATGCAGCTGGCTGACATTACATGTTTTCTTTACCTTCTGTAAGATGTTGGCTCAGTGAGGTTTCCAGAGCATCAGCACTGCTGTCAAGAGCCTGTGCTTTGCACATGCCGCTCAGGGTTAGTGTGAGGCCTGAGCACTGGTTCTGATCTCAAAGCCTTTGCTGTGTTCCAAGTGTGTGTAGCTCAGGATGAGCCCAGGCCTAGTGTGGGTATTGAGGGATTTATTTCTCTTAATTTTCTCCCTGGAATACCTCCCACCACCGCTGCCCCCCCCTAATACTGTCTCACCGTCAGAGCTATTTTTTTCTTGTCTTTTGAGTAGAAAGGGCTTCTCTGAATTTTACCTGTTCCCTACGTAATGTTCCCTGACTAGTGTCTGCCTAGTAGTTACCTTCCAAAAGCCAAACAAAGTCAAGACCTTTTCTTTGAGTAAGGATATGTTCTTTTTTTTTTTGGTACTAGGGATCGAACTCGGGACCTTGTGCTTGTGAGGTGGTGGAACCACTGAGCTAAATAAATCCGTGGCCCCTAGGATATGTTCTTTTTTTGAGGGGATACGTTCTTGAGAGGAAAAACTAGGAAAATTCATAATTCTGCAAGAGTTTAATTAACTGAGAAGATAGAGCAAACAGTCCATGTGACTCCCTTCACTTACCAGATCAACTGCATATTTTAACCCCTTAAGGTTTGATAATTTGCTTAGAATGAGTAACTCACTGAAACTCGGTATACACACCTTTTTTTCCCCCACAACTAGATGCACAAACATAAAGGAAATGCTAAAATGATGTAAATGTCTGAATCTCAAAGTGATATGGTAGGTATAAGGGAGTACCAGATGAAGTATGCACACCTTTATGGGAGGGATACAGGAGGAGGATAGATTAAATCAGCCAAGGGAGGAGACCTAGGGTAGAGTCAAGGTGAATACCAAACTCAGAGCTTCCCTCTGTTCTCAGCCCTCAGACTGAAGGCCGCACTAGGGTTGTAAGCATCAGTATGTAATGGTTTATTTGTTGTTTTTTTTCTGAACTGGGGATCGGACTCAGGACCTTGTGTTTCCCAGGCAGGCACAGGCACCACTGAGCTCAGTCCCTGGCCCTTTGAGTGTGTAATGGTGTGCATGGAGTATTGAAGCTCACCCAGTCCTCTGTCTGGAGTTTTTATTGGGGTTCCATCATGTATGCATGATTGATTGCCCATATGGCCCATTTTAGTTTCTAGTCCTCAGTTCTTCCACAGTCTGCTGACGTGAAGGGACCCAGCCCTTACTCTGAACCACATTGTTGCTATCTGGACTTGTCTCCCAAGGCCTGGTGATTGATTGCCTTCCAGAAGACAGAGAAGGCCCGACCACGTGTGAATTGGGTTTTGACTTCCTTCTCCATATGCCAGCTGTTAAAATTTTCAGTGTTCTGGGTAATTGCTTTTTAAAAATTAAGATAAAATTAAAAAACCATGAAGGCCGCCATTTTAAAATGTGCAAGCCAGTAGATTTTAGTGTATGCCCTGAGAAAGAAACCCTCTGCTTGTTACCTGTGTCCCGTTGGCACCGCCCCTGCCAGTGCCACCAGTCCCGCAGATGGACTTTCTGCCTCTGTGTGGATGGATGTGCCTGCTTTGGACATTGCATAAAAATGGAATCTTACGTTATGTGGTCTTTTGTGACTGGCCTTTTCCACTTACAATGGAAGGTATTCAAGTGTGAGGAAATAGTTTTATTATAAATGTCAGGACAGCGTTTAAAAGGTAGCAGTGACCTGTGGTAGAGTAGGTATCTGTGTTTTTGTTTTATTTTGGTACCGGGGGATCAAACTCAGGACCTTGCGCTTGCAAGGCAGGCAGCGGAACCACTGACCTGAATCCTCGGCCCTTGTTTCTTTTGTTTTTTTGGTACCAAGGATCCAACTCAGGACCTTGTGTTTACAAGGCAGGCGCAGTGCCACTGAGCTGAATCCCTAGCCCCGTAGGTATCTATTTTTAAAGGGTAAATAGTTCCTGATACGTTATAGGCTTTAGGAAAACATTTTTTATTTTGTGAAAATACATTTACACATTTATTTAAAACGTAGGTTTACAAGATAAGAACAAAAGGTACTTTTTTAATATATGAATTTTTAGTTTTAATACATCCCAAACTAAAACAGAAGTATGCATCCTCCACATGAATTATAGCCCCCTACCCTGCATGGTACTTTGAAGTAAGTCACAGCATTTTCTTGCTTGGACATTACAGTATGTATTTAACAGATATGAACTCAGGGGCTATTCCTGTGCAGTTTGGACATTCTGATTTAATATCAAAAATAGAACAACTAAATGTATCCATTCAGTATATACGCTGCTGACAACACACACTCACCATAGCATATAAAAGAAGTGCTTATGTATTCTTTGAAGCCATTCCTGCAAATCCTTTACTGTTATCACTTACTGTTACTTCTGTCCATAACTTGAATTTACACCATGTTTGTGGCTACCATTAATGTTTACAGATATGTTTCTACCACAGTAAGTAGCCCTACTTCCTTCTAAACCTTCCTTCCAAAGTAGTCATTGCCTTCTTGCTTTTTCCCCCATAGGACTTTTCTTAAATGTGTTTTGCTCATTTTACTATCTGTATAGTATTATTTCCTTTTTTTTCTTGAGATGAGGTCTCGCTATGTAGTTCAGGCTGGCCTTGAACTCATTGTGTAATCCATGCTGGTCTCAAACTCTCAGTGATCTTCCTGCCTCAGCCTCCCAAGTGCTGGAATTACAAGTGTGTGCCACCACGTTCCGCATGTCTTTTATTATTGTATATATGCTAATAGAGTTTTTAGGAAAGACTAGTATTCAGTTTCTGAGACACTGTTATATTATTGTTTCTCCATTTATGAATAGAAGTAAAAAAATAAAATACTTTGAGCATGAGTTTATCCATGACTTGAGAGCATGTGTGCGCACACAGACACACCCACCCACACCCAAACAACCCCCCCACCCACCCACCCACCCACACACTCTCAAGCAGTCTCACTCTGTAGCTCAGGCTGGCCTTGAATTCTCACTTTGTAACCCAGGTTGGCTTCAGCCTTTTATCCCCTAGCCACAGCCTCCTGGGTGCTAGGAATACAGGTGTGTGGATCACCCCCAGCAAATTGTTCATTTTCTGAATTAGATTATTCATAAGTGACCTCAAAGGTCATTTTATGTAATTATTTTGATATGGCATGAATTTGAATCTTTCACACTAAAATTGATGTGGGTTAGTTGCTAATGAATGTCACCATCTGTCTACCTTCTAAATTAATCTGGTTCTTACTTATTTTTCACCTCTGAATGAAGTCAAGGAGTACTTAAAAGTGTTAGTTCTTTATGGAAAAATGACCTAAAAGAAAGCAAAGGGCTAGTTATGTAGAAATACTGGCAAATTTGAGGACAAGTGGATGACTTGCACATGCATCCTTGCCAGTAAATTTATCTTACTACATACATCATGATATGTATGATTAACAGGATTCCAAAATGGGTAATCTGTTACATCCTTCATCTTCTCTTCCCTTGCCTTTCCATCAGTCACATTATTTCAGTTGTAGAATGTTGCAGCTGGAAAAGATAATTGGAAAAGTTGTTATAGTTTACATCTCATTTTATTGAAGAATTTAGGCCCACGGAGAATGAGACTTGGCAAGGGTTGTACATTTAGTTCATCAGAACTAGAAAGCCAAGCTTACTGCTTCTGGATTTTTTTTTTCTGGATTTTGTTCTTTCAGCATATTATATTGCTTTTACATCCATAATTCCCCCAACCTGTGTGATGAGTATGCTTGCTAATTTTTCAAATCAAATTAAAATTATGTGCTGATGTATAATGGCATTGTTTGTTGTCTAGTCATTGCATATGGAAAAATTTGAAATAAAGACCTTACTGAAAAGACCAGTACATTTTTAAAAAACCTGAATGTTTAAATAGATCTTTTTGTATTGCTGTTTTGTGGAGCTCAAAATTGTTACCTAGTAAGTTTTTCTTAGTATTCTGTCCTAGCCAAAGTATAGCAAGCTCCTTTAGAGTTAGGATTATAAAGAATTTGGAAAGTGTTTATCAAAGATATACTCAATAATCATGTGGAATTAATGCTTCTGTCTCATCTGATTTGTACTAATGCATTTATTTATGAACTACATAATCTCTCTCACATGTTATTTAAGGCTGTCTGTTTTAGTCATTTACCAAAAACTAATCAAAGCGCTTCATTTTTCTCCTAGTTCTTATGCACATGAATCTATAGCAAAGGAAATAAAGCCAACACTCTCATTACTTTTTATCAGAAATCATTATCACTGCAGAGCAGATCATTGATCTTTTGCCAAGCTGAATTGTCTTAAAGTGATTTCATTAGAAAGTTCAATTTAAGAATAAACAGCATTTTAAAAATTAAATTAATACCATACTTACCTAGTGTGGTATTGTGATTTGCATTTTATTTACTACTTGCAGTCTGCTTTCAAGCCCACAGACTTGGTAGAGATGTCAAAAAGGATTAATATTGAAAACAAAACTCAAACAAACAAAATAACTTGGGTATTGACAGAAAAAAGTATTATCCATTGTTATTCACATGGACAGTCCCACTATGAGTCAGAGGAAGCTAATAAACTTTAGAGTCCATAGCTGACGGCTTTATGATGGCTCCTTGAAATTGAAGTGCATGGGAAGAATATTACAAAGGGGGAAATACTCATTGTACCCATATATAATTCTAGATTGCTGTAATAGTTTTACTCTCCCACACAGGTAAGGTCCTATAGCTGTTTTCTGGAGTGGTGTAGACTTGAGCTGAATTTAATTGTGCATTTTTAGACTGATATTTTTAGTTACATTGTAATTTTAAAGAAAAAATTGTTTTATGTAACAGAGTGGGTGGTGGTGGTGCTAGTTTGAGGAATTGCAAATGTTGCTGGGAGGGCAAGGAACAGTTTATTTTTTGGCCTTGTAATTTTGTAAAGAGAAATTAAAATCTTTTTTCTTCTTCTTCCCTTTATTTTCTTGGGGTGCATTCCAACTCCAGAAGGTAAGAAGTATCATTTTATTCTAAAGAAGTACATAGTTATTAAAGCACACTTTTGTAAGTTTAATTGAACTTACCTTTGGATGCATGGTTTTTACTTTATAAAACTAAATAACCAAGAAGCTAAGGAAAAATAATATTGTGTGAATGTTTGTTCTTTAAATGTGCTTTTTTTTGGCTCTTGCAGTTTGTAACCATTATTGGTCATAATTTTAGAAACCCAATTTATATTATATTTCTTAAAATCATCATTTGACTCACTAGCATTGGAATACCTGTTATTCTGGAGATTAATGATGAAAATATGTAAACATTGTAAATGTGTATGTAAATATTTGCTTTTTGCCTTTAAGATTGAAAATACATATTTATTCTTTGGTATAGAGGAAATATTGGCAAATCTTTTATAGGAATGACACTTAATTAAAACCAGAACAGAATATGCTAAATTCATAGTCTGGGTCCTGTGCTGAATTGGTTTTTTGTCTGTTGGAATAGCATTTTAGATCATCCTCTATTATAGAAGTTCCATGGTATAGTATAATTATCGAAGTTACCTGACTTCCTTGTGAGACTTGAGAAGGAAGTCTAGATCTATGTATTTGCACTCAATATGGCTTGCTTGGCTTAATAGTTAGAGCTTAAAAATTTGATTACATTTGTACTTTATTAAATTCATTTGTAAGAACCTATTTTTGAACAGCAGTTCGTGAAAGTCTATTTAAGGTCTTACAAAGTCTAAAGTAATAAAAATATTAAAAGCTAGGTTGTCTTTTGCTGTGTGTATTCCTTTTCTTTTTTTTTGGTACTGGGGATGGAACTCAGGACCTTGCACTTGTGAGGCAGGAGGCAGAACCACTGAGCTAAATCCCTGGCCCAATGTGTGTATTCCTATTACTTGAAGGCGTTTTTTAGGTACAAATAATAGGAACCAACTGTCAATAACATAAGCAAAATGAGATATACTAGAAGAATACCAGGTATCTCACAAGCTTGAAGGAAAGAAATAGATTCTGAAATTAAGGGAAGGAAGATAGCTTTAGGGATGAGGCAGGCTAAAACTAATGGCTAGCTTCATCCACGCGCTCCGGCTCAGATGAATTATTCTTTGACAACTTTTTTTTTTTCTTTCATCAAGTTTTCTTTTTTTTAAAAATTAATTTTATTGGTACATTTAAGGTCTACAATATAATGACATTCATCATTGTAGATATGCACCTTTACATAATCCATCCTGGTTCTTATTTTTCCCCCTTCCCCTACACCCCTTCACCCCCTCCACCCCTCCCTATCTACAGAGACTTTGTTTCCATTTTTTCTTTTTCTCATATTAATTCCATTCCCTTCTCTCTTTTCCCCTACCCCTCCCACTTCCCCCTCCCCTTTGCCCCTTTTCTCTTCCTATTTCACATTATCTATTATACCTTTTAGTCCTTATTTACACTTTCAGTTTCTCACACTAGAGAACCTATTCGGTATTTACACATGTGCGTCCTATTTATTTCACTTAACAGTATGGCCTCAATGTGCATCCATTTAGCTCTAAATGTCTCTAATTTCTCATTCTTTATGGCTGAGTAGTACTCCATTTTATTTTAAAAACACCTTTTCTTTATCCAGTCTCCAGGTGATGGGCAATTGGGCTGCTTCCAAGTTTTAGCTATTTCAAATTGTGCTCCCATGAACATGGGTGTACATATATTGCTGTGGTATGATTCTTTTAATTCTTTGGGGAAGACACCCAGCAGGGGAATGGCTGGGTCAAATGGGACTTCCAGTCCTAGTTCTTTGAGGTATCTCCATACTGATTTCCGCAGTGATTGTACCAATCGACACTCCCAGCAGCAGTGGAGCAGTGTTCATCTTTCCCCACAGCCCTGCCAGCATTTGTTATTGGTTGATTTCATGATAGCAGCCATTCTTTCTAGGGTGTCACTTGTTGATTGTTTGTGCTAGTTCACAGGCAACTGGAGGTGTTCTTCATAGAATCTTTTCCTAAACCAGTGTCTTCAAGAGTT
>NW_004624738.1:7910632-8039811 GCF_000247695.1 Heterocephalus glaber | reverse complement strand
AAAACAACTTTCAATCCAGATTGATGTACCCAACAAAAATATCTTTCAAAATTGATGGAGAAATGAGATACTTCCATGACAAAGAACACTTGAAGAAATTCATGACCACCAAGTGAACCTCTTTGACAACTTAAAAAAAAAATTTATTTATTGTTTTAATCTATGGCTGCCTTGTTCATGGTTAAAATTCAAGGAAGAATCTTGGGCCTGATGCCCAGTGATGGAGAGACATTGATGGCCAGGCTTATCAAAACTATTACTGTAGGGTAGGGCAGCAAGAGTGAATATTCTTTCCAGAAGATGAGGGAATCGATGTTGGTTGGACAGAAATAACAGATATGTACTGTGTGATTCATGGCAGAAAATTAGAGTACAACAGAAAAACAATTCAAAAGCAGTTTTAAGAAATAACCACTAATCAAGATTCTTCCATTGATAACATTACGCAAAACAGTAGTGAAGTATTACAAGCAGAATATTGCTTTTGATACATTGTACCACATTTTACTGGTACTCAGTGGGGGGGGCCAATAGATGGAGCTGGTGGATGTGTGTATGGATTTGTCATCTCTATAGGTTTATATATGCACTACCACAATCAAGATACAGAACAGTTTAGACAAGTGTATCTTGTTTTCCTCTTTTATTGCCACACCTACTTTTCTGCTACTTTCTCTCCTCCCTCCTCAATAATCTTTCCTACATTTCTATAATTTTGTCATTTCAAGAATGAATTTATATTATTAATGAATGCAACCACACAGTATGTGACAATGTGGGGTCAACTCCTCACCCCCCCAGTATCATTCTCCAGAGATTTCTCAAAGTTGCTATATGTTTCAGTAGTTCATTCCATTTTTTTTTGTTTTGGTACTGGGGATTGAACTCGGGTCCTTGCACTTACGCAGCAGGTGGCGAAACCACTGAGCTAAATCCCTGGCCCTTCATTCCATTTTGTTACTGTTATCCCATGACTTTGATGGACTGCTGTTGTTTTAACCATGCACCCATTGAAAAACATCTGTATTTCCATTTGTTGGCTCTCACAGATAAAACATCTATGGACATTTGTGCACCTGTTTTTGTATAGGCATAAAGTTTCTGTTCTCTGAGAAAAATATGCAGAAGTGCAATTGCTGGTTGTATGGTAAGTGTATATGTAGTTTTTTGTTTTTGTATGTGTAGTTGTAAAGAAACTTCCAAACTATTTTTTATGTACAGTACCTTTGTTTTTTTGGTACCAGGGATTGAACTCAGGACCTTGCGCTTGCGAGGCAGGCGGTGGAACCACTGAGCTAAATCCCTGGCACTGTCGAAATGAATTTCAGACTGCACATAGTTTAGGGTTTTTTTTCCCTTCCAGTTCTGCCAATTCTAGCTCTTTATATATCTATACCACTTATGGTTAAGGTAATTATTGATGTACATTTAAGTCTACCATTTTATTTATTTGCTTTCTGTTTATTTTCTCTGCTTCTCTTTTCATGCCTTTTTCATGTGTCTTTTTTTTAAGAATTCCATCTTTATATTTTGTGTATATTTTTCCTAGTGTTTACACTGGGTATAATATACATGTATGACTTGTCACTGTCTACTGATGTTATTATTTCACTGCTTGAAGTGAAATGTGGAAACCTCAATTCTACTTAGAGTCTTGAGTATCAGATGGTGTTATAATTTTGGTTCCAGTCATCAAATATGATTTGTAAAACTCAAAAGAATAGTCTATTGTATGTGATACAGGAAATAAAACTGGAGATGAAATATGAAATATATCTCCCAACCTGTTAGATGTCTGATACTCTGAGCTCTTGTTTTCTAAAAATCAAAGAGTGAATTCTAGGAACAGCAGAGGTTAAGAGTAGGAAGATATTTATTGATAGGATAGCTCCTGAGAGGCAGGAAGGGGCCTGAATGGGTAGCCCAGGACCCCACTCTACAAGGGAGTTTTATGGAGTAAAACCCACATGGGTACAATGTGGGCCACAGCCGTGATCGACCAATAAGGTTACAAGTACAGTCACTTAAGTAATGGTGGTCCACTTGGGAAACAAGTCATGTCACAAGTGTGGATAGAAAGAGCAAAGATTTCTTCTAGGAAATGGTGGGTCCAGAGGGTCCCCCCCGGGAGTGTGGCTGATGTTTGGACTTCATCAGGCCCAGTGTTTGCCTTAGAGGAAGTATACAGGTCTGGTCATCTTGACTTTATCCTGAGACCTGCTCTCCAACAGATGCGTCTGTGGGCCGCAATTGTGGTGTGTTCCACCTTTGTCCTGACTCTCGAGGACCTAGTGCTGACTGCCTATATATATTTTTATCTAACTCAGCTGTTTATAATATATGTACCTATGCCTGCTCTTTTTGTTTTTTGTTTTTTCTTCATTTCTTTTCTATTGAAGAACCTACTGTTCTTTAAGAATAGGTGAGGTAGGGGCCGGGGATTCAGCTCCATGGTGCCGCATCTTGCAAGCGCAAGGTCCTGAGTTCCATCCCCGGTACCAGGCAAAAAAAAGAATAGGTGAGGTGGGAACAAATTCTTTTAGTTTTACTTTGCCTGAGCCTGTCTTTATTTTTCTTTTATTTCTGAAAGATACAGCTTATCAGATACAGAATTCACAACTGAAAGTTCTTTTCATTCAGCGCTGGGGAAATGGTGTACTTACTTCTTCTTTCAGGCCTCCATGATTTTAGGCGCAGAATCTACTGTTGTTAGAATGGGTGTGGCCCTGTATTGAGTCACTCTCTTGCTCTCTCTCTGTTTTCCAAAGTTCAGTTGTATCTTGGTGACTTATTTAAGGTTTATCTTATTTAAGTTCACTCAGTTTCTTAAATCTGTAGGTTTATTTCTTCAACCAGATAACCCCTAATCTCTCTTTTCTTTCCTTCTGTAACTCTGGTGATATGAATGTTAAATTGGTTTTTATTGTCCCACAACTCCCAGAGATGGTTAACTGTTTTTACTGTTCCTTTCTGTCAGTAGCATTGGATAAATTTTGTTGATCTGTCCTTAAAGTCAGTTATTATCCTCTCATCTCTACCATTGAGCCCATTCAGTGACTTTAAGTTGTTTCTTTTTGTGTTTTGTTTTTGGTACGGGGGATCAAACTCAGGACCTTGCACGTGTGAGGCAAGCAAGCTTCCACTGAGCTAAACCCCGGCCCTGAGTTGTTTCTTAGTGTATTTTTCTAAATTTATGATTTCTCTTTTTTGTTTTGTTTTGTTTTGTTTCGTTTTTTTGTTTTGAGACAGGGACTCACTATGTAGCCCAGGCTGGTCTTGAATTTGAAAAGATCCTCACCTCAGTCTCCTTGAGGTGGGATAGAAGAAGTAAAACTAGGTAGAAAGGAGACCAGGAAATCGAGCATTTAAAATTGTACTTCTACAGAAAAATTGCAGCTTCAGAACAGAAGCCCAGTTTATTTACTTTTTTCCTGCTCACAGAACAGAAAACCTGGGCAACTCCCTTTCAGCTGCAAATGGGTCCGCCCGTTCCTTTTCACCAGCCAATTGCCCTTTTCCTCCAGCCCAGAAAGCAGCTGCATTGGAGCCTGCATGTCTAACACCCCTCCTCCTCTCCCAACCCTTGTGGATGGCCCGCCCTGTAACCTGGCAGACAGTGGGAATACACATCTCCTATTTCGGCCTGGGGACCCTCAGGCCCTGCCACAGGACTGTGCTACCATATCCTGCTGTATCTTGTTTTTAAAACTACTGTTTTCCTTCTGATGTTTTCTGTATTTTCATTAGTTTCAAAAGAATTTTGCCTTTTTGAAACATTTTTATGACAGCTGCTTCAAAATCCTTATCTTAGAATTTCATGATCCATCAATGTTGACAGTTGAATTTCTCACTTAGATTGTGCTTCTGATTCTTGATGTTGGCACCATCTGTGATGCATCCAGATCCTCGTATAAAGCGAGCAAAGAATAGCAAGTGTATACCTAATGGTAAAGGAAAGAGCAGCTACATTTATTTACTGTATTGATGATAATGGAAAAGTGTGCTTGGATTCATGCCAGCAGAAACAAAAAGGTGACATGAAGGGGAAAAGTGGTGCTGGGACAGCAAGGGAATAGGAAGAACAGAGATAAATCAGGTTTGGGGATTTTAAAAGATGTGCATCTGCCCTGGGTGCCTCTCATTGGATCTCTCTAGATATGACTAACAGGGTCTTCAGTCATCTCAGGGTCACCTACTATGTGTGATTCTCCCACAGATACACCGTTTTACACATGTGTGACATGCGCTCCCTATATCTGAGCACAGTGAAGCTTCATTGGGGGAAAAGGTTACTGTAGGTCAAGCTACAGGAACTAACTCCCTTGTTCTCTTGCTTGGAGCTTTAGAGATTTCCTGGGTCTTTGTATTTTTATTTCTGCTTCTCTTAGCACAATGGAAGGAGTATTTGCCCAGGAGTGTTGGCCATATTTAAGCAGGCGTGCACCATGCTTAGGTTTATCCTGCAGGTCCTGGACTCCTTTGATGGGTTGTGGTTCTGTAACAATTTAATTTGTTGTTGTTGTTTTGCTACCAGGGATCGAACTCGGGACCTTGCGCTTGCGAGGCAGGTGGCCCCACCAACTGAGCTAAATCCCCAGGCCTGATAACAATTTAATTTTTAAAGCCTTTGCTTAAATAGGAAGAAAATTCTGACATGTTATAAGATGGATGAAACTTGAAGACATGATGTGAAGAGAAATAAGATTAAAAAGGATAAATATTGTATGATTCCAATTATATGAGGTGTCCAGATTACAGAAAGTACAATATAATAGTGGTTGCTAGGGACAAGAGAAAAGAGGAGTGTTTAAGGTGGAGTTTTAGTTTTACAAATTGAAAGAGTTCTAGAGATTGGCAGCAATGTGGTGGGTTTTTTAAATACATTTTATTTTATCCCATTCCCCCCCCAATCCCCCTTCCCTCCTTATGTACAAAAGCTTTGTTTCCATTTTTTCTTGTCCCTTCCTTTTCTCCCTCTCTCCTCCCTTGTTCGCTTCCCATTTGAACACTTGCTTCTCATTTTCCAACATCCATTATACATCTCAGTCCTTATTTCCACTTCGGTTTCTTATACCACAGAAACCATGTGGTATTTAAACGTGTGTCTGATTTATTTCACTGAAGAGTATGGTCTAAATGTCCATCCATTTGGCTATAAATGTCTGAAGCTCATCCTTCTTTATGCCAAAGTAGTATTCCATTGTATGAAAAAACCACATCTCCATCCATTCATCAGTTGATGGACATTTGGGCTGTTTCCACACTTTAGCTAATTACAAACTGTGCTGCTATAAACACAGCTATGCATATATCACTGTGGTATGATGCTTTTAATTCTTTTGGGAAGATAACAAGAAGGGATATAGCTGGGTCCAATGGAACCTGTAGTTTTACTTTTTGAGAAATCTCCACGTGTATTTCTGATAGATTTCCCTTCAATTTAGGGTGGCTGCTGTATATAATAGCTACTACCTTCTTTCCAACATGCCCCTACTCCCACCAAAAGAGTAACCTGATGCTTGCTCTCCTCCTAGCAACTACTGACCTCACAGGCTCCTCCAGTCCCTAGCCACTACCTCACTTAACCCCACCCCAGCTCCTATAAGAAGCGCTCCCCATCCTGGCCATATTGCCTTTGTCTCACCTTTGTTCAGAGCCAGCCCAACAGATTGTTTCTACAATAAAGGCTTGTTGTGGCCTGGTTTGGTCTTGGTTTTCGGCTTTTTTACCTGACAATTTCCACAGTGGTTGCACCAGTCTGCGTTCCCACCAACAGTGGAAAAGAGTTCCTTTTCCCCCACAATCCCTCCAGCATTTGTTATTGGTTGATTTCTTGATAGCAGCCATTCTTTCTGGAGTGAGATGGACTCTAGCCTTGTTTTAATTTGCATTTTTCAAATGACCAGTGATATTGAACATTTTTTCATATATTTATTTGCTGTTTCTACTTCATCTGAGAAGTGTCTTTTCATTTCAGATGCTCATTTTTGGATTGGGTCTTTCAATTTGGGAGTTCTGATTTTTTTTAGTTCTTTATATATTCTAGATAATAGTCCATTATCTGTGTATCTGGTAGAAATTTTTTCCCGCTCTGTGGGTTGTCTGTCCACTCTGTTGGTGGTTTTTCTTGCTGTGCAAAAGCTTTTTAATAAGATGAGATTCCAGTTGTTGACTCTTTGTAGTATTTTCCCTGCGGTCTGGGTTTTGTTCATGAAGTCATTGCCTAGTCCTATGTCCTCAAGCATTCTGCCTATTTTTTCTTCAGCAGATTTGGTGTTTCTGTTTTAATACTTAGATCATTGATCCATTTTGATTTTAGGTTAGTGCATGGTCTAGTTTCGATCTTCAGCATGTGGAAAAGCCAGTTTTTCCAGCACCATTTATTTTATTTTTTGATTTAAGTTTATTGGTACATTTTAGGTACACAATACGGTTACATTCATTATTGGGATCTTGTACCTTTACATGATATATCTTGGTTATTATTTTTTCCCCATTCTCCTGCCCTCCCTTCACCCCCTTCACCCTCCCCTATTTGTAAAGACTTTGTTTCCATTTTTTTCTTTTCTCATGTTTTTTCTTTTTCCTTCTTTCCTTTCCCCTACCCCTTCCACTTCCCCTAGCACTTTGGACCTTTTCTTCCTATTTCAGTTATTAACTATACATTTCATTCCTTATTTACACTTTTAGTTTTTCACACCAGAGAAACTATTCAGTGTTTACACGTTTGTCTTATTTGTTTCACTTAAGAGTATGGCCTCAATGGACATCCACTTAGCTATAAATGTCTCTAGTTTCTCATTCTTTATGGTTGAGTAGTACTCCATTTTATTAAAAAAACACATCTTTATCTAGTCTCCAGTTGAAGGGCAATTGGGCTTTTTCCAAGTTTCACCTATTACAAACTGTGCCACCATAAACATGGCTGTGCATATATCGCTGTGCTATGATTCTTTTAATTCTTTTGGGAAGATACCCAGCAGAGGAATAGCTGGGTCAAATGCGACCTCTAATCCTAGTTTTTTGAGGTATCTCCATATTGATTTCCACAGTGGTTGCACCAGTCCACACTCACACCAACAAGGGAGAAGGGTTCCTTTTCCCCACCCCCCGCCAGCATTTGTTATTGGTTGATTTCTTGATAGCAGCCATTGTTTTTTGGGGAGAGGTGGAATCTCAGTGTTTTCATCTGCATCTCTTGAATGACCAGTGATGTTGAACATTTTTGTGTATGTTTATTTCCTGCTTTCACTTCTTTGTCTGAAAAATGTCTTTTCATTTCAGATGCCCATTTTTGGATTGGGTCTTTATATTTGGAGGGGTCCGATTTTATTTTCCAGTTCTTTATATCTTTTAGATAATAGACCTTTGTCTGAGGAACAGCTGGTAAAAAATTTTTCCCACTTTGTAGGTTGTCTCTTAGCTCTGTTGGTGGTTTCTCTTGCAGTGCAGAAGTTTTTAATAGGATGAGATCCCAGTTGTTGATTCTTTGTGCTAGTTCCTGTGCTACTGAGGGTTTTTGTTCATAAAGTCTTTTCCTATGCCAAGGTCTTCCGAGAGTTCTACCTAACTTCCAGCAAGTTTAGTGTTTCTGCTTTAATATTTAGATTTCTAATCCATTTTGATTTTAGTTTAGTGCATGGTGAAAGATAGGGGTCTAGTTTTAATCTTTGGCAGGTTGAAATCCAGTTTTTCCAACACCGTTTATTAAAGAAGCTACCTTTCCTCCAGTGAGGATGGTTGGCTCCTTTGTCAAAGATGAGGTAGCTGAGTATGTCTGGAGTTGTTTCTGCATCTTCTAATCTATTCCACTGATCCTTGGGTCTGTTTCTTTGCCATTACCATGCTGTTTTTATCACAGTAGCTTTGTAGTATAGTTTCAAGTTGGGGATTGTGATACTCCCAGCCATGTCTCTGTTGCCTAGAATTGCTTTTGCTATTCTAGGCCTCTTCTGGTTCTAAATGAATTTTTGGATTGTTTTCTCTAGTTCTGTGAAATATATTGTTGGAATTTCAATCAGCATTGCATTAAATCCATATAGTAGTTTCGGAAGTATGGCCATTTTCACTATATTGGTTCTTCCTACCCAGGAGCAAGGGATGCCTTTCCATTTTCTTATATCCTCTTCAGTGTCTTTTTTTAGGGTGCTATAGATTTCAATGTAGTGGTCTTTTGCTTCCTTTGTTAGATTGATTCCTAGATATTTCATTTTTTTGGAGGCTATTATGAAAGGAATTGTTTCCCTAATTTCTCTCTCTGTGAGTCTATTATTTGTGTACAAGAAGGCTATTGATTTTTGAGTGTTCACCTTGTATTCAGCTACTCTACTGAATCTGTCAATTAAGTGTAGAAGTCTTTTGGCAGCGTTTTTTTGAGTCTTCTATGTAGAGTATTATATCATCAGCAAATAATGACAGTTTAACTTCTTCCTTTCTTATCTTTATTCCTTTTATTTCTTTCTCTTGTCTAATTGTGGCTGATGTTTCCAGAACTATATTTAACAGGAGTGGTGATAGTGGACATCCTTGTCTTGTTCCTGATTTTAGCATGAAGGTTTTCAGTTTTCGAGTTTAGTATGATGTTGGCTGTTTGTTTTTCATAGATAGCCTTTATCAGGTTGAGATAAAGACCTTCTATTCTAATTTTCTGTAGCATTTTTATCATGAATGGGTGTTGTATTTTGTCAAATGCCTTTTGTGCATCTATTGAGATGATCATATGGTTTTTGTCCTTGGCTCTGTTAATATAGTGTATTACATTTATTGACTTACATGTGTTGAACCATCCTTGGATCCCTGGGATGAATCCGACTTGATCAGGGTGTATGATTTGCTTGATCACCCTCTGTATTCTGTTTGCCAGTATCTTATTGAGGATTTTTGCATCTATGTTCATTAGGGAGATTGGCCTGTAGCTCTCTTTTTTGATTGAGTCTTTCTCTGCTTTTGGAATCAAAGTAAAACTTGCTTCCAGGAATGAATTTGAAAGTATTGCTTCCCTTTCAATTTCATTGAAGAGTTTAAAGAGTAATGGTGATAGTTCTTCTCTAAATGTCTTGTAGCAGCAGTGAAGCCATCAGGACCTGGGCTTTTCTTTGTTGGTAAATTTTTAATTACATTTTTAATTTCACTGATTGTAATGGGGTGTTTAGAATTTTTATATCTTCTTCATTCAACTTTAGTAATTCATATGTATGTAGGAATCTGTCCATTTCTTCTGTGTTTTCCATTTTATTAGTACAGGTTTTCAAAGTAGGTATTGATGATCCTCTGGATTTCTGCTGGATCTGTTGTGACTTTACCTTTTTCATTCCTAATTGCATGGATTTGAGCCTTTTCTTTCCTTTTTTTCACAAGGTTGCCTAAGGGTTTATCGATTTTATTCTTTCAGAAAACCAACTCTTGGCTTCATTGATTTTTTTTGTATCATTCTCTTACTCTTCATTGCATTGATTTCTGTTCTGATCTTTATAATTTACTCCCTTGTATGAGCTTTGGGTTTGTCTTGCTCTTTTTCCAGGAGCTTAAGGTTTAGCATTAGGTTGTTTATTTGAGGTTGCTGTTTTCCTATTATGGGCATTCACTGCTATGAATTTCCCTTGTAGAACTGCTTTCATTGTGTCCCATAGATTCCTGTATGTTGTATTTGCATTATCATTTAATTGTAGAAACTATTTAATTTCTTCCTTAATTTCCTCTGTGACCCATTGGTTGTTTAGGAGATTGTTATTCAATTTCCATGTGTTTATGAAGTTCTTGCAGTTTCTTATGCTATTGATCTCCAGTTTAATTGCACTATGGTTTGATAATATACAGGGGATAACTTTAATTGCTTTGCATTTACTTAAACATGTTCTATGAGCTAGCATGTGGTCCGTTTTGCAGAATGACCCGTGGTGAAGCACCATTTGTTAAAGAGGATATCTTGGGCTGGGGATTTAGCTCAGTGGTTCTGCTGCCTGCCTCGCAAGTGCAAGGTCCCAAGTTCAATCCCCAGTACCAAAGGAAAAAAAAAGATTTCTTCCAGTGAAGGCGTTTGCCTCCTTTGTCAAAGATAAGGTGGTTGAGTATGTCTGGAGCTGTTTCTGCATCCTCTTGTCTGTTCCATTGATCCTCAGGTCTTTTTTTCCCCCCAGTACCATGCTGTTTTTATCACAGTAGTTTTGTAGTATAATTTCAGGTCAGGGATTGTGGTACCCCCTGCCTTGCCTTTGTTACCCAGAATTGCCTTCACTATTCTAGATCTTTTCTGGTTCCAAGTGAATTTTAGGATTGTTTTTTCTAATTCTGTGAATGTTCAGTTGGGATTTTGATTAGGATTGCATTAAATCTGTATAACAATTTTGGAAGTATGCCCATTTTCACTATATTGGTTCTTCCTGTTCAAGAACAAGTGATATCTTTCCATTTTTTGATATCCTCTCAATCTCCTCTTTTCCAATTACTATAGTTTTCAATGTAGAGGTCTTTTACTTCCTTCGTTGGATTAATTCCTAGATACTTCATTTTTTTGGATGCTATTGTGAAAGGGATTGTTTGTCTACTTTCTCTATGAGTCTGTTATTTCTGTACAGGAAGGCTATTGACTTTTGAGTGTTGACTTTGTATCCAGCTGCACTACTGAATTTGGTTATCAAATCTAAAAGTTGCCCCCCCCCCCATACTGGGGATCAAACTCAGGACCTTGCTCTTGTGAGGCAGGTGCAGCTTCACCACTGAGTTAAATCTCCAGCCCTAAATCTAAAAGTCTTGGTGGAGTTTTTGGGGTCTTTGATGTAGAATATCATGTCACCTGCAAATAATGAAAATTTAACTTGTTTTTTTCCTATCCTTATTCCTTTTATTTCTTTCTGTTGTCTAATTGCACTTGGAAATGTTTCCAGAACTATATTGAACAAGAGTGGTGACAGTAGACATCCTTGTCTTGTTCATGATTTTAGAATGAAAGCTTTCGGTTTTTGTCCATTTAATCTGATGTTGGCTGTTGGTTTGTCATGGATAGCTTTTATCAGGTTAAGATAAAGACCAGCTATACCAATTTTCTGTGAGGTATTAATCATGGATGGGTTTTGGACCTTGTCAAATGCTTTTTCTGCATCTATTGAGAGGATCATATAGTTTTTGTCCTTGGCTTTGTTAATATAGTGCATTACATTTATTGATTTGCGTATGTTGAACCATCCCTGCATCCCTGGGATGAATCCAGCTTGGTCATGGTGTTTAACCTTCTTGATTATTTGCTGCATTCTGTTTGCCAGTATCTTCTTGAGGATTTTTGCATCTGTGTTCTTTAGGGAGATTTGCATGAAGTTCTCCTTTTTGATTGGATCCTTCTCTGGTTTTGGAATCAGGGTAATGCTTGCATCCAGGATTGAATCTGGGAGTATTATTTCCCTTTCAATTTCATTATAGAGTTGGAGGAGAAGCAGCATTAGGTCTTCTCTGAATTTCTTGTAGATTTCAGTGGTGAATCCATCAGGGCCAGGGCTTTTCTTTGTTGGTAGTTTTTGTTTTTGTTTTGTTTTGTTTTGTTTTTTTGGTGCCGGGGATTGAACTCAGGTCCTTGCGCTTGCGCAGCAGGCGGCGAAACCACTGAGCTAAATCCTTGGCCCTGTTGGTAGTTTTTTAACTACATAGTCAATTTCATTGGCTGATAGTGGTTTATTTAGAATTTCTGTATCTTCTTGATTCAGTTTTTATAATTCATATGTATCCAGGAATCTGTCCATTTCTTCTGTATTTTCCATTTCATTTAGAATACAGGTTCTCGAAGTAGATATTGATGATCTTCTGGATCTGTGCAGGGTCTGTTGTGATTTCTCCCTTTTCATTCCTAATTGCATGGACTAGAGTCTTCTTTCGCCTTTTTTGGTAAGGTTGGCTAAGGATCTGTCAGTTTTATTTAATCTTTCAAAGAACCAACTCTTTGTTTCATTGATTCTTTGTATTGTTTTCTTAGTCTCCATTGCATTAATTTCTGCTGATTTTTTTTTTTTTTTTTTTTTTTTTTTTGCATCAGGGATCAAACTCAGGACCTTGTGATTGTAAAGGCTACTCTGATTTTTATGATGTCCTCCCTCATGCTTGCTTTGGGTGTGACTTGATCTTTTTTAGAAGCTTGAGGTTCAACATTAGGTTATTTGAGCCTACTCTATTTTCCTGATATGAGAATTCACCACTATAAATTTCCGTTGTTAAGACTGCTTTCATTGCGTCCCATAAGTTCCGGTATGTTGTTTTGTCTGATTTCCTACTTAATTTCATCTGTGACCCATCGGTTGTTCGGGAGGGTGTTATTTAATTTGCATGTGTTTATGAAATTCTTGTGGTTTCTTTTGCCATTGATTACCAATTTCATTGCACTACGGTCTGATAATATTCATGGGATAATTTCAATTACTTTGCATTTACTTAAGCATGTTCTGTGAGCTAGTGTATCGTCTATTTTGGAGAAAGTCCCATGTGCAGCTGAGCAGAACGTGTATTTTGATGTTGTGAGATGAAACACTCTGTAGATGTCTACTAAGTCCATTTGTTCAAATTTTAATATTTCATTTTTGATTTTTTGTCTCGTTATCTATCTATATGTGACAGTGGGGGATTGAGGTCCCCCATTACACCTTATTAGTGCTTATTTGATTTTTCATGTCTGTTAATATTTTTTTTGTATAGTGGGGTGTGCTGTTATTTGGTGCATACATATTTAGGATTGTTATCTCTTGGGATTGTTCCCTTTAACAGGATGTAGTGATCTTTCTTATCTCTCTTAATCAGTCTTGGCTTGAAATCCACTTTGTCTGCAAATAGAATAGCTACCTCTGGTTTTTTTTCGGTTTCCTATCGCATGGAATATTGTTTTCCATCCTTTGACTTTCAGTCTGTGAATTTGTTTTTCAGTTAAATGTGCTTCTTGTATGTAGCATATTGGATCTTGCTTCTTGATCCATTCTGCCCATCTTTTTCTTTGGATTGGTGAATTGAGACCATTAACATTGATAGTTATAACTGATAAGCATTGTCTTATCTCTGTCATGTTATTTTTCTGATGTTGGCTTCCTTCTTTCCTTTTCTGTTTATTTGCTTGCCTGGTGGATTCATTCTGTTGGGGTTCATGGAGTTGTAATCCTTGTTGTCTCCAGAATATCCTTCAAAACACTTTGGAGTGCTGGTTTGGTAGTCATGAATTTCTTCAGGTATTCTTTGTCATGGAAGTATCTTATTTCTCCATCAATTTTGAAGAATAGTTTTGTAGGATACATCAGTCAGGGTTGGAGGTTGTTTTCCTTTAGGGCTTGTCATACTTCTCTCCAAGCTCTTCTTGACTTCAATGTTTGTGTTGAGAAGTCTGCTGTGATTCTGATGGGCTTTCCTTTGCAGGTGATTTCTTTTTTTTTTGGTACCTGGGATCAAACTCGGGACCTTGCGCTTGCGAGGCAGGTAGCAGAACCACTGAACTAAATCTCCAGCTACAGGTGATTTCTTTCTTTTTTCTTAACAGCTTTTAATATTCTGTCCTGTTGTTGAATTTCTGAAATCTTCACTATTATATGTCTTGGGGAAATTTTTTTTGTTTCTGTTTTTGGATCATGGCTAATTGGAGTCCTATATGTATGTCAGGTTCTTTTTCCCTGTTTGGGAAATTTTCTGCCATTACTTCTGAGAAAAGGTTTTTTTTTTTATGTCATTTGCACTATCTCCTGCTTTTCATTGACCCCAATCAATCTTGTGTTAATCTTTTTTGCATCATCTAGCAGCTGCTGGATGTATTTCTCATGCTCCCTTGGTATTTTTAAGAAATCTCTTTTCCTGATCTCTAACCATAATCCTGTCTTCTGTATCTGAAATTCTGTCCTCTCATTGGCTCATTCTGCTGCGTATACTTTCAATGGAGTTTTTAATCTCCTGGATATCTATATAAATCTGGGGGGTTTTTGGTACCCGGGATTGAACTTGGGTCCTTGCACTTGCACAGCGGGTGGCGAAACCACTGAGCTAAATCCCTGGCCCTGAATCTGTTTTAAATAGATTGCATTTCTTTCCAGTGCAGGGCGTTCATGGTTTCCATCACATTCCTGAGCTCCTGTATTTTGTTATCTGTGTCTTTCATTCTGGTCATCATCTCTGTAGTTATCTGAGAAATTATTTCTGCTTTGATTTTGTTTTTCTAGCGTCTTGTTCATCTGTTTTGTTACTTCTGATGTTACCACTTCAGAGAGTACAGGTGGGTGGCTTTCAGATTGTTCCACTTCATTACCCCCAGGGTTTGCCTTTGGTGAGTTGAAAGACTGTGGGGGTTGCATCTTGTTTAAGTGTCTTCTCATTTTTTATTTTTTTTTAAGTTTGATTCCTGAGTTTATAAATTGCTTATGGCAAGTAGCTTTATTGCCAGTATCCAGAACCCTTAGTAAATGACTACTTCTCAGAAGCATCTTCCAGTTGTATCTGCTTTTGGGTTTTGAATCTGCTGCAGGATCCTACCTCTTCAATTTATTGGTGATGAGAAGTTTCTACCTATTTGGCCCAGCTGCCAGTTCTTTGGCACTGGTGGGTAGGTTTTATTTTGTGTTTTTTTAAAGACCCTTAGGCAATCTCAGTCTTAGTATACCAGGAGGCACAAGTGATTAGCACAATCATGTCACCTTGGCTAAAGTAGTGCAATCAGCAATAACAATAGCATCAAATATAGAGTAGAAAATCACAATTTGTAGACCTTGATATGGCTTTTTTACCCTTAGGGGATATAATTCCAAGTTACTGCTTATACCTTGAGGCAGGTTTTTTTTTTTTTTTTTTTTTGGTACCAGGGATTGAACTTGGGACCTTGTGCTTTCGAGGCAGGTGCCCGAATCACTGAGCTAAATCCCTGGCCCATTGCATCTTTATCTTGAGCCCTGGTTTTCTTCGGATGCATTTCCAACCACAATTCTGATTTCTATTTTTTCTGCTGACTTCCTTGACAGCCCAGCCCCACCCCTTTTTGTACTGGGTATTGAACTCAGGACTTCGCACTTGCGAGGCAGGCATAGCACCACTGAGCTAAATCCCTGGCGCAAGCCCTCTCTGGCTATATGTTAATTTCTATCTAATTTACCTGCCTGTAACAATGGCATCTCATTATAGTTTTGACATCTTACTATTTTCTATTGCTATTAGTTATGCATTAACTATAGGTATTAGCTCTTAGTTAATACTGCTTTTATTATACCATATTGCTATTTAACATTGCCACAAATGTAGCAACCTAAAAAACACACATTTATTATCTTGGTTTTTGTGTCAGAAGTTGTGAGCATGACTTTACTAAATCCTTTGCAGTGCTGCAGTCAGCAGATGAGGGCTAAGTTCTCATCTGATAGCTTGATTAGGATATGACTCACTTGCAAGCTGTCATGGTTATTGGCAGGATTCAAATATTTCTGGGTTATCAAATTGAGGGCCTTGGGCTTGGGATTAGCTCACTGGTGCCGCAACCTGCCTTGTAAGCGCAAGGTCCTGAGTTCAATCCCTGGTAGAAAAAAAAAAAATTGAGGACCTTGATACCTGGATGGTTGTTGGCTAGAGGTTGTCTTGAATTCTTTGCCATATAGGCCTCCCAAGTATGGCCACATGCTTCATCAGAAAGGGACAGTCATACAGCAAGTACAATGCAGCCTTGTGTAAAATAGTCACTAAACTGATACTGCATTCACTAGGTTTTGTTGGGAAATCCAAGGTTTCACCTGTACTCAAAGGAGGAGGGATTCGACAAGGGTGCAAACTAGGAAGTAGTGGTAATTAGGGGTCATTTTAGATTCCACCTCGCATTACATCCATTAATAATAATGTACTTGCCTGAAACCTACCAAGGTTGGCTACCCCATATGTTGATTTTCTAATTAAATCATTCTTTATTTCTTTGTTAGAATTCTACAAAGAATTATCTCCCAATCATTGATTTGTTCTTTTATTTATTTATTTATTTTTGTTTGTTTGTTTGCTTTTTGGTACTGGGGATCAAACTCGGGACCTTTTGGTTTCGAGGCAGGCACTGGAACCACTGAGCTAAATCCCCCGCCCTTGTTCTTTTATTTAGATCAGTATAAACTCATGGGTTTTCATCTTATTCAATGGGTTATTATTTATACTATAATCATTTATTGCTTTAGGATAAGTAGTAGTTTAATGCATTCAGGAATAGTATTCAGAGAATGCCTTAGCATGGACATCCAGGCAGTATCTAAGCAATGAATTATTTTTGAAATTTATTGTAGATTAAAGATAAATTTTAATGTGTACCCATTCTATCATGGATTTGCAAAACCATTGTCATTCTGTTTGAAACCTACAAGGTGTGATTAAAAAATAATAGTGGATGTTTAAATTTTTAAAAATTCATCACAGTAAAAGACACTGCGCCATTAATGTCCCCCAATTCCTTGTGTAAAATAGTCACTAAGGTTATATCAGATCACCTTGACTGCATTTTTTCACTTGGTTTATCAAAACAAAACTTTGGAAAGATTAAGAGTATTTTGCAAAATCACTCGCTTTGTCACAGGCATGCTATTAAAATCAAAACTAGGGCCGGGGATTTAGCTCAGTGGTTTCGCCACCTGCTATGCGAGCGCAAGGACCTGAGTTCAATCCCCGGTACCAAAAAAAACAAACAAAAAAATCAAAACTAAAAAGCCCCCACCAACATACTTATCCCATTATTATTGCCACGTTGTGAAGTGGTTCGGTTAGTCCTCTGTAAGCCCTTGGTTGAGTGTCTTTAATTGAGCTGACACGCCTGCCTTGATGTCCTGAATTGATTCAAAATGTTTACTTTTCATGGATGTTTTGGCTTTGGAGAAAAGCCAAAAGATACCTGTGCCAGATCTGGTGAATAAGGTGGATGAGGACACATAGTAATGCTTTTACAAGGCTTCCTTTCTGTTGGATGGTACTTGGCAGCAGTATTCACTGTATTTTTTTTCTATCACATCTGATAAAGACACTCATGAAAGAGGACTTCCTGAATTGCTTCGTGAAGTGGCAGGGACCATGGGATAAGTATGTTCCAAACAATGGGGATTCATGGATGTGTCATTTACTGTAATACATTTTTTAAAAGAATTTAAACAGTTAACATGTATTTTAATCACACTTTATAGTTTGATATAACAAACTTTCAGGCTATCATCGAAATGCCAGAAATCCTTTTATATCGATATTCTGTAAGTGAAAAGCTAATTCCCCCATAAAGATCATTACCATATAATTCAGATGATTAAAAACTGTAGTGATATGATCTAAATATATTCATTCTAAAACCACTAGATCTTTTTAGATTTTCACCTTTGGCTTGTTTCTTGATCTTTGAATGCCATATGAAGGTAACCTCTTTCTTTTTTATTTGTGGATGTGTAGAATTTTGAGTCTGTCCTCTTGTACTTGGTCAACAAATACCTTGCTATTCATTGTGTCTTTTCTCTTTATTAGAAGACTTTTGCTTCATTTTGTATGCACTTCTTTTCTTACCCTTTTTTTTAGTTTTAGTTTTGTTTTTAGTAGCATGCTCAGTGACAAAGGGTGAGATTTTGAAAAACGATTCATACTTTCAGAAATTTTCTAGTTTTATTAATTTATTCATATATTTTTGGAATGTTTATTTTTATATAAATGATGCCTAGTAACAAAAAATTAAAAATCAGTCATGAAACATGTTCACCGAAGATATTCTGAAACTCTAACTAGAAGTAACCATTGATTACTGCCTCTGGTTAAAGAAACTAAGAAAATAGACTTGAGTTTCTTCACTGAGAGTATTAATTCCTAAATGGTTACTGAAATTGAGGAAAAGAAAATAACATTCTGAAGGTATGTTGTTATTTTTAAAATGAAGTTGAAAAAATATTTACATTTCTATTACCTGATTCTAACTATTTTTTGGGGTTTTGGGGGGTTTTTTTTGGGTACCAGGGATCGAACTTGGGTCCTTACACTTGTGCAGCAGGCGACGAAACCACTGAGCTAAATCCCCGGCCCCTTCTAACTATGTTTTTGTTTGTTTCTTTTTATTTTTTTGGAGGGTGAGTCAGTGTCTTGTTATGTAGCCCAGGCTGGACTCAAACTCAAACTTGGAATCTTCCTACCTCAGCCTCCCGAGTGCTGGGTTTACAGGGTGTGCCACTGTGCCTGATTGTATGTCATTTTTTAAAGAGATTTTTTTCTTCTTTCCTGAATTATTTATTTTTGGTGCATTTCATTGTTGGCTGAATTTCATCTAATGGAATTTTAATGTTTACAGATGCTTATTCTTCTGAATTCTTGTGAGCTGAAGATTTTGTATTGGCTCTTTTTATAACATGTACAGTAGATGTAAATTTTTTTGTTCAGACTTTGTTTGGTTTGAGACAGGGTCTCACTATGTAGTTCAGGTTGTCTTTGAACTCACTATGTAGCCCAGGTTAACAAAGTGCAGAGATCCTTCTGCCTCAGCCTCCCAGTTGCTGGAATTAAAAGTGTGTGCCACCATGCCCAGCCACACTTTCCTTAAGAACTTCATTTATCATCTTTTGGTATTGAGTATTGCTAAGAAACAGGTGTTTCTTACAAAACATATATACATATATATGTACACACATGGCTTGCTTTTTAGGCAGTTTTTGTTGTTAAACAGCGTCAAATTTTAGTGGTTTATAACAATGAATACTTTTTTCTCTCATGTATTTAGTTTAGCCTAGGCTAAGTTACTGTTGACTAGGCTTTGCTGCAGTCTGTGGATTGTTCTGTTTTTCTCCTGGAATCGGGAATCATTGGCCATGGTCTCATAGCAGTCATAGAAATAGACCAAATCCAAGCACATTTTACCCCCTACTTCTCTTTCCGTTTCACCAACCAGAGCAAGCCTTGTAGCTGAAGCCCAATGTCACTGTGACAGAGAAGCACATTTCACTTACACCAGGGTCATCACGTGATAGAGTACATGATAGAAACAGATAGTAACTTAAGCTGCCCCTTTGAATTTTGTGCCCAGATCCTACTTTGATTTCTTTCTTAATCCTTGAAGCTGATGATTAAGAAAAAAAGTGAGAAACATGTAATTGCTCCTGAGTCTGTACAAGTTCAGGTAGCCCCTTACCCCTTCTCATACTATCACTTAATAGACATTATTGATCAGAAAGGTAATGTTTTTTATTAATAGTAGAGAGTTGTTTGTGTCAGCTATTTTCAGTGGTAAATAACAAAAAACACAATATAAGCCTGACTTAACCATTGAAGGAAATTTGTCATTTAGTGTAAGTGAAAAAAAACCAGCCAGGCTCAACCCAGGTGCTGCAGCAGTTTCAGCTCAGCCAGCTTCATGTTTGTTGCTTTCTCAGCAGGCTCATCTATCATCATACAAGATGATTGCTAGCAGCTCCTCGAGCTAGATGTTTGCAGGTTCAAATATAGAAGAGAGAATCTCCTTCCTGGAGGCCTTAAATAAAATCACACACCATTGAATCTGGTTGGCCCACTACAGAGTCAGATGAGTCAGATGACAAACTAAAAATTTTTTTCTTATGATGTATGTGGTTATAAATGGTATGTGTATCAGATTTGTAAGGAAAATATGACAATGTACATAGATTCACTCTTCTACCACACCTTTTCTTCAGATGTGTGTACCATTTACTTTCATTTTGTAGGTTTCACTTTAAAGACGTTTTATTGTTAATGTTTTATTTTTGTTCTAGGTATTGAGCCCTACACCACCACCCACCTCACCCCACCCCACCCCCGTCTTAAAGCCAGTTGGAAGTCTCTTACCCAATAATTCCAGTTTCTCAGATTCTTGAGAAATAAAGAGTCTTCATTTATTTAGCACCCAAAGCCATTTGATGATAGCACTTCTTTTGAAGTGACATTAAACTGCACAATCTTTGCTTGAATATTCATATTTCACTGTGTTGGGTTATGATATACAGTGCTCTCCCCAATTTCCTTCTCAATGTTATGTAATTTAGGTATATTATGCTACCTTTCTAAAATAAAATTTAAAAAATTTGTTTTGATGCCTGAAACATTTGGCCTAAGTGTTTTGGGTCAGGGATTATGGACCTGTGTATGTAATAACAGCTGGCATCACAGTGTGATGTAGCTGTTTGCTCCCTGGACTTCCCTCAGGGACTCTCAGCTAAGAGAGCTTTTCTCTTTGGATCCACCAACACTAGTTTATCACCCTACTTAATACTGAAAGTGAATGCCATTAATCAGGGTAAACTTACCGGGGAAGTTATTGAACATTTTTTTTCTTAAATACATGTTTTCTTTTTAAGCCATTTCTGTGTGTGTGTGTGTGTGTGTGTGTGTGTGTGTGGTAGTGGGGATTGAACTCAGGACCTTGTGCTTGCAAGGCAGATGCAGCACCACTGAGCTAAATCCCTGCTTTTTTTTTCCTTTTTCTTTTGCTTCTGCTTTTTTTCTTCTCAGTGGAATGTTCACTTCATAATTTGCTAACTGTGGAATTTGTGACAACTTCTTTAACCCTCTATGCATTAGTTTTTTTCTTTGTAAAAATGGTGTAATAATTTTGCCTGCCTTGTAGGATTATTGTGAAGACAAAGTTAAAGTTTCCTGAAACTTAGGACTCTTTAGCTGTTAAGGTAGCTGTTATTATTCATGTCCTGTTGGTTATTTTAACATACAGTCAACTGTTTCCTTATTAGTGGACTTTCAGGTTATTTTCAGTGCTTTGATACTTCTAACAGTGGTGGAGAAAATAAATCCTTACACATAAGTCCCTAAGTCCTTGTGGCCTTATTTTTTTGTTGATAGATTTTAAGTGGGATTGTTGGAACAGTAGGAAACTGCAAAAATAGTACATACACACCCATTTTCACTTCATTCAGCTTCCTCCAGTAGTAAATCTTATATAATTATAGTACAGTAGTTGGAAACCTGGAAATTGACATTAGTACAAGACTTAAGTAAGACTTGATTCTATTTGATTTCTCTCAGTATGATCTTACTTTTATCTGTGTTGTGATGTTCAAAATAAATGCTCAGAATCCTACTTAATGTCTTTTAAAGAGATCTCATGATAGTTTTAAGTACAAGAAATGATGACTGTGTTAGTTTCACAGGTTTAGTTTGGTGCAGCAGTAGCAAGAAGATAAATACTCATTTGAATCTGTTGTGTCTGATTCTCCCACACACACTTTTCTTAAACATTTGTAAAGCTTGTGCTAAGTAAAGTAGAATGTGTACAAAATATATATGTACCCTCGTATTTTTCTTGACTTAAATTTAAATACTGGATCAGAATTAAGAATTTTATTTTTCTTCAGATGTATGAGAAAGATTTTTATATCTATTTCGATCTTGACAACCTCTTTCTAGATTGACAAACTTTGTGTTTAAATTAAAGGAATATTTACCAATTTAAAAAATTAAGTCAGTGTCACATAGACTATTCAAAGACAGAAACTAATCACTGTGTTCACCATCATCATCATCTTTTTGTTTTACAGTGGGACTTCCCCCCTTGCCTGCCTGAATGCAATGCTACATACAAACTCCCGAGGTGAAGAAGGCATCTTCTATAAAGTTCCAGGTAGAATGGGAGTGTATACTTTGAAGGTAAATATTTCCGTTGGGGAGTCATTTAAAAAGAAAAAATAGGAAATGACAACATAAGTAGTATTTGAGTTATACAGATAGAATTCAATTATTGAAGAACATATTTTCAATAAGAAGTAATACTTTCAACTCCATAACACACATATAGTTTGTTTGTTTTTTGTTTTTTTTCTTTTGGGTGCTGGAGACTGAACCTAGGGCCTCCTGCACATTAAGCACATGCCCTGCCAGCCCCTCGTGTGTGTGTGTGCGCGCGCCCGTGTGTGTGTGTCTGTGTGTAGTTTTACTAATCTATAAGTAGGCCAGAGGAATAACTATTTCTTACAATAGTATTATCTTGAAAGGATGAAATTAAAATGACTTCTAGTGATTTTTTTTGTTTGTTTTTAAGATGGGTCTTGCTGTGTAGTGCAGGCTGGCTTCGAACTCCTGGGGCTCAAGAGATCCTCCTGAAAAACATCCCTGGTGGCTGGGATTATAGGTGTGTGCCACTGTACCTGGTTTCCAGATGCCAGTGACATGTTTTAAATCAATTTTTTTGTGCTAGGGATTTAGCTCACTGGTTTTGCCGCCTGCTGCGCAAGCTCAAGGACCTGAGTTCAATCCCTGATACCAAAAAATATATATATATATAAATATATATATATATATATAAATTAATTTTTTTTTTTAGTTGAGGCTGGGTCTCACTTCTTACCCAGGCTAGGATTGAACTTGGAAACCTTCTGCCTCAGCCTCCCAAGTAACTTGGATTACCACTTGGAACCTGTACTACCACTCCCAGCTTCTCCAGTGACTTTATTGTTGTTGTTTTGCTTTGTTTTGTTGAGACAAGGTCTCTCTATGTAGTTGAGGCTGGCCTTGAACTCACTGTGTAGCCCCGGCTGGCCTCAAACTCATGGAGATCCTCCTTCCTCAACCTCCCCAGTGCTAGGATTACAGGCGTCTGCCACCACACCTGACCTCTTTAGTGACTTTAAAAGAAGCTTTCACCGTTTGAATAATTATTGGGTGTTATGGTGAAACATATTGACTAGAAGCTTTACATTACTCTCTCGTTTAGTTCTCTTCAGTAACTCAATGATTGTGATTATTCTTTTTTTTTTTAATGGAGAAAACCAAAGTTAAGAAGATTGAATTGCTTTGACCAGTGTTGTCCAGTCCATATCAGAATTAGAATATCAACACAGATATGACTTAACTAACTCCCAAACCCATTTTTTCCCCCTCCACAAAAAGCTGACTAATATCTTAATTTCTACACTGCGAAGAGATTTTTACTTATTAATATTTCAAGCAGTCAAAACAACTCTGAATGAGCAGGAGTAAGACAATTTATTAGCTCATCTAACTGAAAATTCTAAGGAAATCAGGCTGGGTCCAGGTGCTCAAATGATATCATCAGGGCTTGGTATCTCCACTTTGTTTGGTTAGCTTTAGTTTTTCCTCATCATATGTCTTCAGTCACAGTCCCCACTCTGCATACTATAAGCCTGGAGAGAGGAAAACCCAGGATTTGGCTTAGTTGGTCAATTAATGTGGCCATACCTGAATGGTGGCTGTTGCTACATGTCTAGGTTCTTCTGACTGACTGGCCAGCATTTAATCATGATCACCCTTGATGTGAAGCTGATTCTAAGCCCACTGCAGTCAAGTTAGCTGAGGAAAGGGATTGTTGCCCAGAGTAAGTTGATCACGAGACAGAATGAATGCATGGCAGGCAATGACTATGTCTGTGAGAGACTCTGTCTCCTGTTACCTTTATAGCTTCAAGCTGTGGTCATCACTGTCTTCTGTGATTGTGTTAGCCTATTAACATTAAAAAGATCTAACCTCCCTACATTGCCTGTTTTTTGTCTCCTATGTTTAACTTCCTGAAGTTATAGGACTTTATTTCCACATAGAGCTTTCTGTTTTACTTTGAGATTTTATCTGTTCTAGAACTTTTTAATGAGAGTCATTAAATGTCTGCTTCATTGAAGATATAGGAAAAAACCCAAAGTGTACACTCAATATAATACCTTTGATGGGGCTTCTCCCCACACACCAAGCAGTTCTCCAGTAGACAAGAGCTGGGTACCCTCTGGTTCAACTCAGCTCTTACACTGTCCATCTGGAAATGGTATCAGAGCTCACAAGTTGAGGGCACCGTTCCCCAAGACTACTCCACACTCCAAACCCCCGACTATCTCCCATTCCAGATACCAGTTCCAAGTCTCAGGTTGTAACCTGTAATTCTTACAGACATGTTATAATGGGGTTCCCATAAATCTCTTCTTAGATTTGACTAATTTGCTAGGACAGCTCACAGAAGTCTAGGAAACACTTTACTTTCATTTACTTGTTTTTTCCTTTTGAGAGAGGGTTGATTTTTTTGAGACAAGATCTCTCTATGTAGCTCAGGCTGGCCTCCAACTCATGGTGCCCCTCCTGCCTCAGCTTCCTGAGTGCTAAGATTACAGGTGTATGCCACCATGCCCAGGCATTTACCTATTTTTTAAATAAAGAGTATTAGGAAGAATACAGATGAACATCAGAAGAGACACAGTGAGGTGTGTGGGGAGGGGCATGAAGCTTCTGTGCCCTCCTGGAGGACCATCCTTAAGGCACTCACCTGTGTTCACCTTATCTGGAAACTCACCTGATTCCTAGGCCTCTGGGGTTTTTATGGAGGTTTCATTAGGTGACATTAATGGCCATTTGGTGACCAGTTCAACCTTTAGTGCCTTCTCTACTCCTGGGAGGTGGGGCTAAAAGTTCCAAACTTTCTAATAACATAGTTAGCTCAGTTGGGAACCAGCCCCCATCCTGAGGCCATCCAGAGTCATCTCACTTAAACAAAAGATGCTGTTGTTGCCCGGGAGATCCCAAGTGACTTAGGAACTCTGTGTCAGGAACCAAGATTGGAGGCCAAATATTAGTGCAATGATTGCTCAGGATTATAAGAGTTTTGGAGCTTTATGTCAGGAATCATGGGTGGAGACCTAGTAGTACATTTCTTATAATACTACTAGTTTATATTATTATACAGTGTTATATTGGTACTGTGCGATAAGATACTATGACAGTGATGTAAGATAAAATCTAATTTTGAATTAAGGGATCTAAAAACTCTTGTTATCATTAGCTTGTAAGATTAGAGCTAGGCTTTGATAGATAAGTAGTAGGAGTAAGAGCCTTCCAGGACAGAGAATAGCTCAAGCAAAGGCTATTCAGAGTAGATTTGAAAGTAGAGAAAATTGGAGTAGTTAGACCATAATATGTGCGTAAGCTTCCATTTAAGAGTGTTAAGTATGGTAAACATTAGATAGAGGCCAAATTTTGCAGCATTTGAACCTGACTGGGCCATTTACAGGAGAGAGAGAGAGAGAGAGGGAGAGAGAGAGAGAGAGAGAGAGAGAGAGAGAGAGAGAGTGTGTGTGTGTGTGTGTGTGTGTGTGTGTGTGTGTGTTAGATGGCAGAGGTTTTCCAGAACAACAATGTAATTGACTAGGATAGATTTCAGGGTGAAGCAAAAAAAAGGTCATTAAAGTTGTCTGGAGAAGAAGCTCAGGCCCTAAACTAAGAGAGTGGTAAAAGAGGTGGAATGAGGGCATTACAGAAATAGAATATATCACATTTGGAGTAGGTAAAAGAGAGGGTGATAAAATTCTAAGATTCAGGACATAAGCTCATGATGCCAGGATCCCAAGTTTTTTACAAAAGAAGTTAATTATATTTGTATTTCAGATACTTGTTGAACCTACAGGTCAAGATATCTGGCTGACAACTAACTCTATAAAAGCTGTCCTGCATTTTGAAGGAAAGAATAGAAAAATATGGGGTCTGTATTTTAAGAAAGTGTATAACATAAGGGATGACTTGCAGAGAAATGGCACTAGGATATAAACTTAAGTGGAAATAACAGTTTACTAGATCAGAGTTTATGATACAGAAGTCACATGCATGTCACTTATATGTGGGAGGGTCACATTTTGTCTTTGTCAGAATTATTTTTATCATTATAAAAATAAATTATATGGGAAACAAAGTTGGTGGAAAAAATCCATAACTGTAACTTAGAAACAACATTTACTGGTCTGTTTATTTATACATGTATGTTTTTATATACAACATAAATTTATAGTAACATTTAGTGAACTCTTTTGCCAGCATTTTATATTAAGTCATTTAATTTCTGAATGATTTTTTTTGGGTAGATATTATTATCCCCACCTTATAGTCAGGAGAATTGAGCCAAGAGAGGTTAGCACTTTGCCCAAGGCTGTGCAGTTAAAAGATAAAGCCAGAAAATCTTGTTTTCCTGGTTCTTGATCTTGCAATCACTCTGTTATATCTTTTACATAGTAAGCTGACACATTTATCCTTTCTGTTTAGCATTCTCATTATTAAGTTCTAAAACCAATAAGATTGATAGGGTTTGTAAAAAACATGTTCTTTTTTCTATTTGACCCTTGGTACTTACTAGCCAGTATCTAGGATCCAATTAGAGTAAAATAATGCACTCTTGCCATCCAGCCTTCAGTTTTCTGATTGTATTCAGAAAACATAGTGATTCTTACCCAGATGTACATATATTTAACAACATTATTATTATATATTTTTTTTTATCCTAAACACATCATCAATTACCTGAACTTAAATCTACCCAATTTCTGGCTGTGTATTGTGCCTATATATGAATGTTGTGTATAATTTTTATCTTTGAATATAGATGGAAACATTAACATAATTGATCCAAAAAAGAAAAATAACAAGAATTCAGAAAATGTTGTTGGTTCTGCTATTATGTCTTATAATACTAAAAGTTAGTACAATTAAGTTGCAACATTGCATATCAGAATTTCATTCCTATTTGGTGTAATGGTGATAATTAATCCTAATTGGGTCCCTGCATTTTCAGAAAGATGTGCCGGATGGGGTGAAGGAGCTATCAGAAGGTTCAGAAGAAAGCAGTGATGGTCAGTCAGATTCCCAGAGTTCTGAGAACAGCAGCAGCAGCAGTGATGGTGGCAGCAACAAAGAGGGAAAAAAGAGCAGGTGGAAAAGGAAAGGTAAATCTTCTTGATCCTCCAATGAAGTAGTGAATGCTGTTTAGGACAATACTCTTATTGGCAGCTCCTCTTTCCCAGACTCCAGGCCTGTCAGTCTCTTTCATTTACTCTTTAAATGAGTATTTCTAGTAGTTTCTATGATTAAAAGTATTTGTATCCATAATGTCCAATAAAACCCAATAGCCACATATTATGACTAATGTTCCCAAGGAATTGCTTTTCAAAACTATGTTTTCATTTTTAGGGCAGCTTTCGGTCCACAGCAAAACTGAGTAGAATGTACAGAAATTGCCCATGTGCTCCCTACCCCCACATAGGCATAGCCTTGCCCAGTTTGAAGATTCCCCACCAGTGTGGTATTTTTATTATAGTTGATGAACCCACGTTGGCACTTTGTTATCCTGCTGCCCTAAACATCTTTTTTTTTTTGGTACTGGGGATTGAACTCGGGTCCTTGCACTTGCGCAGCAGGCACCAAAACCACTGAGCTAAATCCCCAGCCCTGCCCTAAACATCTTCTATCCTCCATCTACTCGGCTCTCTCTTACTCCTAACTCTTGGCAACCATTGATTTTTTTTCTTTTACTGTCCTCATAGTTTTGCCTTTTCCATAATGTCATATAGTTCGAACCTTTTCATACTGGCTTCTTATGTTAGTTTAGTGCATTTAAGATTCCTCCCTGCCTATGTCATGGCTTGATGGTCATTTCTCTTTCCTTTTTAAAATTTTTATTTATTTATTTATTTATTTATTTATTTATTGAGACAGGTCTCACTATATAGTTTTAGCCTGACCTTAAACTCACTATGTAGCCCAGGCTGGCCTCGAACTCACAGAGGTCCTCCTGCCTCAGCCTCCCAAATGCTAGGATTACAGGTGTCTACCACCATGCCCGGCTGATGGTCATTTCTTTTTTTTTTCTTTTTTTGGTACTGGAGATCGAACTCGGGTCCTTGTGCTTGCGAGGCAGGCAACGCAACCACTGAGCTAAATCCCTGGCCCTGATGGTCATTTCTTTTTAGCATTGAAGAGTATTCCATTGTTTGAGTGAACCCCACTTTATCCATTCTCTTACTAAAGGTCATATTAGTTGAATTTATATTTTGGCAGTTATAAATAAAGCTATTGTAAACTTCTGTGTGCAGGTTTTGCATGGGCATAAGTTTTCATTTCCTTTGGATGAATACAAGAGTATTATTGTGGGATTATAGGGAAAGAATATGTTTAGTTTTATAAGAAACAGCCAGACTTCACCAAAGTGGCTCTTGTGTTTCCACCAGCAGGTAATCCATTCCTGTTGCTTTTCATCCTTGTCAGCATTTGTGTTGTCCGTGCTCCAGAGTTTGGCCATTCCTATAGGTGCATATTTTAATTTGCATTTTCCTGATGATGTGCGATGTGGCCCCGGCTGCATCAGACTCCTGGCGATCCTCCTGCCTTGGCCTGCAGAGTGCTGGGATTGCAGGTGTACGCCACCACAGCCAGCCATTTTATTAAAAGAATGTGTTTCATGTGTTCTTGGTATATTTCAAGAAACAGTCTTTTATTAGTTTTACACGTATTTTCTTTAAAACTATGGCTTTTTATTCAACCCAAGAAGTACTGAGGTATATCCCTAGAACACCCCCACACACACACACACAAACACTGTGTAGCCAAGGTTGGTCTTGAACACTCAGTCCTCTTGCCTCCACTTCCAGTTTGTCCTGTATTACAAGCACAGGCCATCCTGCCAGCTTCCTTTTTTCATTTTAGTTTGAGATGGGATCCTCCTGCCTCAGCCTCCCAAATGGCAGGGATTATGGATATGAACCATTGCGCCCCTCTTTGAATTACTTTTTGTGAGGGGAATGAGATCCATTTCTAGGTTTATTTTTTTGACTAGTTAAAAACTGAATTTCTAATATTAATTTAACTTAAATTTAAATAGGCAAATGTGCTTAGGAGTATTTTGGGTTTTACCTGGGTTTGTTTTCAGCCCTTGGTTATCTGTAGCCTTTTTAAAGAGTTCTTATTTATTTTTAATTAAAAAAATTTTTTTGGTACCAGGAATCGAACTCAGAACCTTGCACTTAAGAGGCAGGCGGTGGCACTACTGAGCTAAATCCCCAGCTCACAAATACTGAATCTAGTGTGCCTGTCTTTGCTCTCATCACGTTAGGTGTCTGCTTCATAGCTCCCCCCAAAATCTCTCTTTAGGGAATATCTACTGCAACAGCTTCCCTGGAAGAGATTTTCCAATTGAGACTACATTTTATTACCTATTCCTGCCAGTTATTCTGTAGTTTCTTGTCAGGATCTCTTTGAAGAGGGCAAATCTTTTTTAGTTCCAACACTTACAATTTATAAAAGGCAGGGAGGACTCTCAAATGCATATTAATAACACAAGCAATTTTTAAGCTAACTCTTGAGCCCTTTACAAAGATACTGATGTTTCTGACTAAAACAGACATTTAGAATTTTTGCTAATTAAATATCTTCTTCGGGGCCAGGTATTTAGCCCAGTAGTGCTGCCACCTGCCCCATAACCACATGGTCCTGAGTTCGATCTCTGGTACCAAAAAAAAACCCCAACCCAAATAAATGAATGAATGAATGAATGTCTTCTTAGATGAGTGGTAGGTGAGCAGCTCTTACATCTAGAAGCTAAGATGATACCTCCTGGAGTACTAAACACATTAATTTTGAATGGCTCTGAACTGTTAATATGCTTGTATCAGAAAAATAGCTCTGATTCATTACAGTCCCTGTGCCAATGTGTATGTGCTACACCAGGAAAGAACTGAGATTGTTGGTGTCATCTTTGCCCTCTTGTATAGCTACTAGATACACAGTTTGGGCAAGCTTAAAATCAGAAGATTTTAGCTTTAAGATCACAACCCCACTTGGTGGAGAGTCATCCAGACCTCAGTTTTTAGGGATGAATGGAACGAAGACAAGAAACAGTAGGGGCCTCTGACCAAAAATTTTTTGATTTTTTGAGACAGAGTCTCAAAGTCACTGTGTAGCAGAGCCTAACGTTGAACTCTTGATTCTCCTGCCCAGCCTCCTGAGCATCCAAAATTCTTGATGTATAAAGCAATCCCTGTCAGTTGTGGTAGGAGGTGTGTGCTCCATGGCCCTCTGTTCCTCAGGGTCTGTTAGGCACCTGTTTTTGGAAGAGTAAAGTTAAAAGTGAAAGGGACTCTGTCTTCCCCTGCTTATCCTCAGATTAAACTTTTAAGTTTGGAAATTACAGATCTAAGATTAGGAACCAAGCCAAGCAAAGGCAAAGGAAACCATTAGCAAGATTCATTTGTTCTAGATGGGATTTGAAACAGAGAAATCAGTATTAAAGAAAGCCAGTCTAGTAAACTTGCAACAGAATCATTTTCTGAGAATACTTTTGGGAGTCCTTGATTTCAAGAGTCATATATGCTACAGAAACTGTTTTGAATAGTGACTATTTCCATTACTGCCAATGTTTTCTGCTCAGAACTAATTGTTATTACTGGCTATCTTTAAGAATTTGAGATAGGGCCAGGGATTTAGCTCTGTGGCACCGCACCTGCCTGGCAAGCGCAAGGCCCTGAGTTCGATTCCCGGAACAAAAACAAAGAATTTGAGGTAAATGTATCATGATACTAAGAGATCTAAGAAATAACCATACAACCCCAATGTCATGCTTAATAAGTAGATTTGAATAACATAATGCTTGTTCTACACTCTGTGTAACAATGGAAGACATTAACAGCAAGGTAATAGCAAATTTAGAATTGTTTTTGAGCTGCCTTTGATCTCATTTCTCCCCTAGAAATCATCACAGTATTGGTTATTTGTCCTTGGGTTACAGTAAGATGGAATGTTCTCTAAAGTTCTTTTCTGACTCTAGACAGTCTGTAGAACTGAGAGGAGAAAAGCTTGGAAGGTAGAATGGGAGGTGCATATCCATAACTATTTCAGCAGCAGTGATATTCTCAGGAAATGGATAAATGCCAAGCTAAAAAATGATTTAGCCTATAGTCTGTGAATCATTTGTATGGTATAGATAGGTACATATCACATATTTAGAAATGTTTCTGTAGTCCAGTAGAAGTTAGTGCAACAGACTTACGGTAGTGATAGGCAGTTCTCGTTCAGTTGCAGTTATCAGGAAAGCTAAAGCAAATAATTGTGCCTATTCTTTTCTCTTATTTAGCACTTTTATTCTTAATGTGACATCACTTTATTTCAAGTGCATTGTAAGACAGGAAGAACACTGAGATAGTATCAAAACCCACTTCCTTTTATGTACAAAAATAAAGAGCTATAACAGCAAAACTGATACTTGCAGTTGAAAATTTATAGAAATTCTCTTGATATATACATACCTTTCAGCAAAGTAGGAACAGAGAACTTTGAATTTTGAAATTTAGTCCAACATTAAAACTAGCTTATTGATATCTATATAAATAGAGAAACTTTAAAGTTTCTGGTTTTGGTTCTTAGTTTTCAGACAGGAAACAATGTTCAGAGAAGAGCTTTATGGAATTCCAAACCAAGGTAAGGTGGAGTAACTCCAGAACAATGATTACTAAAATGACCGTTTTCTGTTGCCTTTTTTATGCTCATAACTAAGTTAAGCCTGCTTTTCCCCCAAAATAAATTATAAATACTGCAGCATAAAGCAACTACAGGAATATTATTTTTACCTCCTAATTGAAAAATTTTATTAGATTTTGGTCTGTCTTTAGACTATCTAAAGAAAAAGTTATATAAAATTCTGTGTTTCATTGTGAGGAATCACTAGTCATTTTCAGAAACATGAACTAATGTGAATTTTACTGTTTATTCATAACTACTTTAAATCGGGAGTTTGTATATTGTGTCTGGAGTTGTACCCTCTGGCATCATTTACATATGTGTCCCTGAATGGGGAAGATTATGTCTCCTCTCATCATATTCTGGAAGCAGAAGTTCTAATGAAGTGAACTGCAGTAGAAAGACTGGGAGGTGTTCTTTTTGGTGGTAGCTGAGCTGTAGGTTCGAACTGTCGTGTATTGAGGATGGCCTCATCATGGACTTGGGCAGTGAGGACCCAGAATCAAGGTGTTCAGGCGTGGCCTTTCCTGCTTTGATTAGGAAGTTCTCTGAATGTGATCAGTAACCACAGCCTGCCCATTTCACAGTGGGAAGAAGAGACTTAGAATTAAAGCAAGGCTACTACTTCTGTAAATGAAATTCTTCTGAAACAGTTTCTCCAGAGAAAGCCTATTATAATACAGCCTCCCCCCTCAAGAGAAGTCAGAGTGTTTTTCAAGACAAAAACTTTTTCAAGACTCCAACTGTTTTCAGTCCTTCAATTATGTTTGCAACTATACATAACTTTTGTTTCACTTTTGTCGTTTCTGTTCTAGTTTCCACTCATCTCCCTAATACTGGAGATAGACCTGTCAAATGTCTTCAGGAAAAAATAAAACTTCAGTGATTACTTACCAAGGCTTTTCATTCAGATGCATCTAATATTAATAATCCATATCCCTTTCATCTTGTTCAATATTACAGTCATCTGTGGAAATAGAAAATTCTCAATTCTTTAATGTGTCTGAAAAGTGACCCAAAACTACTTTAGTAAACTATGTAAAATGAATTTGATAAGCTTCAGGTGCTACATGTTTTCCTGAAAACATTATTAAAGATTAAGAAATAATTTGTTATGTTGGGTGTGATGGCACTCACCTGTAAGGTGCCTCAGAATGCTGAGGCAGGAGGATCACCTCAAGATTGAGCCCATCCTGGGCTACGTAGTGAGATCCTGTCTTGAGAGGAGAGAGAACAAAAACCAGTCGTCTACTGTATTATAGATAGTTTGGTTTTTAAAAGATTAAGCAATTGTAACTACTTATCTTTTAGTCAGAATGTTTTAGTCTTTTGTTATCAAATTTTGTTGCTGATCAGATGAAAATACATTTTGAAATAAGTTTTTTAATTTATTGAGCAGTCTGTATTGGAGACCAAATTATAACCTTGAAAAGTATTGTTTAAGCCATTAGTTCATTTATAACAACCAAAGTAATATCTCTTTAAACTTCTTGCTGTCCTCATTCTTTCTCCAGTATGAAATTTGCCAGGTATTTGGAAAACACAGTTGAATAAGGTGGGGTCCCTGCCCTTAAAGTTTGTTTTCTCAGGGTGTCTAGAGGTGTTTGGTGGGGATCAGGAGATAATTAGCAAATGATTTAATAAGTTACATGTATTTATATTTATTATATTAATGGCAAATTGGAAAAGGATTACTCAGCGTTACCTGGATTACTAACCAGTGTATGAACAGTAGAGAGTTCTTAGATAATGGTGTGCCAGGAGAGTTTAATCAGTGGGGAAGACATACATCATAGAAAGAAAACATAAAATCAAGAAAGTGAGGGTGTGCACCGAGTTTTTAGGAAGCCATAAGAAGATAAATTTGTCTGAGAGTAGTGATTTGTAGAGGGAAAGTGGGTCACACTATTAATCTTTAGAGCTAGTCTCATTATTGATAGGTTATTGGTAAGCACAAAGTAATTTCTTAGGAAAACTAAGGTATGGATCAGAAAAGAGCTCTCATGTCACTCAAGTTTTCATACCTACATATGAAGAGGAACAAGATAGTTTATGGACCTTTTTCCTATTGGTTTCATCTTTTTGTCCATCAAGTGTCCTGAGTTGATGGAAGAGCTTTTGTTTTTCTACGCACTAGTGTTTAGGTTAGTTGAATTTATTTCTAGTCAGTGATATATAGGTTAGGAGAATTCATTTTAATCCTGTTGAAAATCATTGGTTAGTGGCTAATATATTTCTTTGGTGCCTGATGGCATTAATTGGTGACATTAGTTTTATTTAAAGTAAAACTGGTAATAGAGAAATGTGAGGGATTATTTTCTTCTAAATGCCACTGAGTAGCAAAGCTTATAAATAGGGTCTTGATATAGGTAAAATGTAGCCTTAAATTTTTCAAACAAATCTTGTTTCAGTGTCTTTCCTAAGTAAGATGTAGCCCTATGAAACTTTGGTCCCTTATTTTATAACTCTGTGGCTTTATTCTCATATCCTTCCCACATACTCACTGTTGCTGTATTGCCCAGGCTGATCTTCACCTTGTGGGCTTAAATGATCCCACCTCAGCCTCCTGAGTTTCTGAGACTACTGATAAATGCCACCAGGCCTGGCAACTTTCATTTTTAGAGGAGGAAAAATACAACATTATCTTGTACTGTTCTTGAATTGCGCACAGAAAATAACTGTACTTCTATGAATAAATAATGAAATTTTCTGCTCCATTACCAGTGCTGCAGAGACTTAGGGCCATTTCCCAGCCACTACTTATCCTTCCCCGGAAGACAATTCCATCTCTCACCAGTCAAAAAAATCGACTCAAAATAGATTACAGACTTAACCCCAAAGCTATGAAACTATTAGAAGAAAATATAGAGGGAATGCTTCAGGAGATGAAATGGGCAAGGTTTTTATGCAAGATTCCAAAAGCACACATAAACAAATGAGATTATTCAAAAAAGCTTCTGCAGAGCAAAAGAAAGACACAACCTATAGAACACGGGAAAATATTTGCAAGCTATATATTTGACAAAAGGTTAATATCCAGAATATATAAGAAACTTTAAAAATAGATTACGGACAGTAGGCCTAAGCAGACTTAAATTTTTAAAATTTTACTAGTACATGTTTGCAGTTCATGCAGTTCACAGCATCTTGGGACGTGGTTGCATGTACATACCATAACTTGTTTTTCTTTTTTTTTTTTTTTTTTGGTACCAGAGATTGAACTCGGGTCCTTGCGCTTGCAAGGCAAGCGACGGAACCACTGAGCTAAATCCCCAGTCCAACTTGTTTCTTTTTTAATCCCCTTCCCCCTCCCTCCCTTCCCATCTAATTCCCCATCCCAGTTTTCATTCTGGTTGATATTGTTGATTTTAGCCCATGTTATAGCATATGTCTATATTAATTGAGGTTATTAGGTTCCTGTACATGGCATATCTTCATTCTACTTATTTCTCCTTCCCCTCCTCCTCCTCACCCCTCATGCTTTTTCCCTTGGACCACTTTCCTATTGCAAGATCCAACTCCTTGTCCCCTTCTTTCCATCCTTATTATTCTCTTTGTTTGTACTTTGCCTCATTCAAATAAGAGATACCATACAGTATTTAAAAGCTTGTGTGACTGATTTATTTCACTCAGCGTATATTTTCCAGGTATGTCTATTTTCCTACAAATGCCTCAAATCTGTCATTAAGTAGTATTCCATTATATATTGATACCACATTTCTTTATCTAATCATCTGTTGATGGGTACACAGGCTGTTTCCAGGATTTAGGAATTATGATTTGTGCTGCTATAAACATTGATATGCACATATCCCTATAGTATGATATCTTAAGCCCTCTGGGGAAGATACCTAGCAGGGGGATAGCTGGGGCATATGGAATTTCTAATTTCAGATCTTTGGGAAATCTCCATACTGATTTCTGTAACAGTTGCACTAGTTTACATTTCCACCAACAATAAAGAAAGGGAGAGTTCCTTTTTCACCACAGCCTTGCTAGCATTTGCTGTTGTTTAATTTTCTTTCTTTTCTTTCCTTTTCTTTCTTTCTTTCTTTCTTTCTTTCTATCTTTCTTTTTTAGAGTAGGAAAATTTATTGAGAGAAAGATAACTTCTGTCTAAGAGAGACAGAAGGAGGACTGGAAAATGGGTTACCTGTTGTTTAATTTCTTAATGATTGCTATTCTTTCTGGAGTAAGATGGAATCCTAGCATTGTTTGAATTTGTGTTTCTTTAATGGCCAGAGGTGTTGAGCATTTTTTCATATATTTGTTTATCATTTGTATTTCTTCCTCTGTGAGGTGTCTGTTCATTTCTCTTGCCCATTTCTTGGCTAGATCTTTAATTTTACGTGGTTTAATTTTTTTTTAAAGTTCTTTATATTTTCTAGATATTAGTCCTCTGTCTGAGGAGTAGCTAGCAAAAATATTTTCCAATTCCGTAGCTGTCTCTTCAGTCTACTGATTGCTATACAGAAGCTTTTTAGTCTGATGCAATCCCATTTGTTGATTCCTGCTGTTATTTCTTGTCCAATTGAGGATCTGTTTAGAAAAAATCCTTTCCTACGCCCATGTCTTTAAATGTTTTACCTATTTTATTTTCAGTAAGTTTAACGTTCTCTCTCTTCTTCTTTTTTTTTTTTTTTTTTGTAGACAAGGTCTCGCTATGTAGTTTAGAATGGCCTTGAACTCTTATGGAGCCCAGGCTGGCCTCGAACTTGCAGTGATTCTCCTGCCTCAGCCTCCCAAGTGTTGGGATTACAGACTTGCACCACCATGCCCAGCCATGTTCTCTTTTAATGTTTACATCTTTGGTCTATCTTGATTTTAATTTAGTATATGGTGAGAGGTAAGGGTCCAGTTTCAGTCTTCTGCACCACTTGTTAAATAAGCTATCTTTCATCCAGCATATGCTTTTCATAATTTCTTCTCATCCCATTCATTGTTGATGCCCACAAATGCTAAGGCTTTTTGTGTGTTGATCTTATATCCTGCTACATTGCTGAAGTTCATTATTAATTCTAAGAGTCTTTTGGTGGAGTTCTTTGGCTCTTCTATGTAGAGGATCATGTCATCTGCAAATAATGATAATTTGAGTTCTTCCTTCCTATGTGTAGCCCTGTTATTTCTTTCTCTTGCCTAATTACTTTGGTGAATGTTTAAAGTACACTATTATGTTGAATAGAAAAAATGATAATGGACATCCTTGTCTTGTTCCTGACTTTAGGGGGATGCTTTTAGTTTTCCCCATTTTGTATGATGCTGGCCATTGGTTTGTCACAGATGGCTTTTATCAGATTAGGTATGGTCCTTCTATACTGCCTTTCTTCAGGGTTTTTGTCATGAAAGAGTGTTGGATCTTGTCAAAAGCCTTTCCTGAAATAAAAAGGGAAAAAAGAGCCTTTCCTGCCTTTATTGATATGATTATGTGTTTGCTTTTGTTTATGTGATCTGCTACATTTATTGACTTACATGTATTGCACCATTCTTTAATCTCGGAGATGAAACCTATTTGATCATGATACATACTCTTGGGTCCTTGCGCTTGCGAGCCAGGTGGCGAGACTACTGAGCTAAATCCCCGGCTGGATACTCTTTTTGATAATGCACTCCATTCTCTTTGCTGATATCTTGTTGAGGATTTTTGCATCTATGTTCATTAAGGAGATTGATCTATAGTTTCTTTTTCAGTTGAGTCTATCTGGTTTTGGGATCAAGGTCATACTGGCTTTCATAAATGAGTGGGATGACTCCATCCCTTTCAGTTTCTTTAAAGAGCTTTAGGAGTATTGATGCTATACCCTTCTTAAAGGTTTTGCAGAACTCAGCAGTGAATCCATCAGGTCCTAGGCTTTTTTTTTGGTACTGGGGATTGAACTCGGGACATTGTGCTTGCGAGGCAGGCGCTGGAACCACTGAGCTAAATCCCCAGCCCACCTGGGCGTTCTTTAGTTGGTAGATTTATTATTGTATCAGTTTCATTGCTCATTATTGGGTTGTTAAGCATATTTATGTCTTCTTGGGTCAGTTTTGATAGTTTGTATGTGTTTAGAAACCTCTCCATTTCTTCAGAATTTGCTAATTTGTTGGAATATAATTTTTGGAAGTAGTTGCTGTCTTCTGGATTTCTACAGTGTCTGTTGTGATTTTACGTTTTCATTTCTAATTGCAGTGATGTGAATCTTTTCTTGCTTTCTCTTGGTATGTCTGGCTAGGGGCTTATCTATTTTATTTGTTCATTCAAAGAACCAGGTCTTCGATTCATTGAATTTTTTTTTAACTTTTTTTTTTTAAGTCTCAATTTTTTTTGATTTCTGCTCTCACCTTTATAATTTCCCTCATTAATTTTGGTTGGGGTCTGGTTTATTGTTGTTTCTCAAGTATCTGAAGATTTCTCATAAGGTTGTCTACTTGAGCTTACTCTGTTTTCCTAATGTGAGCATTGATTGCAATGAATTTTCCTCTTAGAATTGCTTTCATAGTGCCAGAGGTTTTGATGAGTTTACTGTCATTAACTTGCGGGAATTTTTTGGGGGGTGGTATCGGGGATTGAACTCAGGACCTTGCACTTGCGAGGCAGGTGGTGGCACCACTGAGCTAAATCCCTAGCCCCAACTTGCAGAAATTTTTAAATTTCTTTGATTTCTTCTGCGACCCATTGGTTGTTTAGGAGTATGTTGTTAAATTTTCCAGGAGCTTTTGCCTTTTCCAAAATTTCTTCTGTTGTTTTCTGTTTTCATTGCACAGTGGTCTGATATTATGCATGGGGTAATTTCTATTCTTTTATATGTACTTAAGCAGGCTTTTTTGACTCGTATGTGATCTATTTACCATTTCCTTCTAAAAACAACGTATACTCTGTTGTAGAGGGGTAGAATACTCTGTATATATACACTAAGTCCAAATGTTCAAGGGTATGGTTCAGCTCTGAAATATTTTTATTAGTGTTGTTTAGTTGATCTTTTCCAAAAATCAGATGTTAAAGTCCCCTACTATAATTGTGTTGGTGTTACTTGATCTTTAAATTTCAGCAGTTTTTGTTTTATGAAGATAGGTGCTCCAGAATTTGGTACATCTATGTATATCAATGTTAACTCTTCTTGTTGGATTGTTCCCTTAACCTAGTACTAGTAAGTATATAGTGATCTTTGTCTCTTCCAATCAGTTTTAGGTTGAAGTTTACCTTATCTGACGTTAGAATTGCTACCTCTACTTGTTTTGGGGTCCTAGTACATAAAATGTTGTTTTCCATCGTTTAATTTTTAGTCGGTGGAAATCTTTTGGGATTAGATCAGTTTCTGAATACAACAGATTGTTGGATTTCTTCATCTATGTTGAAGGATAGCTTTGCTGGGTCAATTAATCTAGGTTGGAAGTTATTTGCTCATAGGGCTTGAAGTACTTCACTCCAAGCTCTTCTGGCCTTGAGGATTTGTGCTGAAAAGTCTGCTGTGTTTATAATTGGTTTATCTTTTTGTTGTTGTTTGGTTTTTGGTGGGGGGGGATCGAACGCAGGACCTTGTGCTTGTGAGGCAGGTGCAGCGCCACTGAGCTAAATCCCGGCCCTAATTGGTTTATTTTTATATGTGATTTTTTTGTTGTTTTTCTCTGGCTGCTTTTAAAACTCTGGTTTTGTGCTGGATATCTGGTAATTTCATAAAGATGTGCCATGGTAAGCTTTTTTCATCACAATAATTTGACATTCTGTAAGCATTGCTTACTTGTATTTTAAATTCTTTTATTTGGGAAGTTTTCTTTCATGATTACTGTACGCATGTTAGTGAATCCATCTGTGCTGTCTTCTAGTTTTTCTCTAACTCTGATTAGCCTAAGATTGGTCTTCTTGTTGTCATCTAGTGGCTTCTGGATAGTCTCCTCTTACTCTTTACTTTAAGTGATTTTGACTCTTTCCCTATGTTTTGCCAGAAGAATTACTTCTGATCATAACAGCAACCAGAGATTCAATCTTACAGCACTTCTAATGATAGTCCTTGCAGTTACACTTACTCCCTTTGTCTATTCTCTATCCACACTATGATGGTTATTATTTGTAGTTGTTCTACCTTGAGGTAGGTAAGGTGGGGAAAATGGGAGGTGGTTGGGTGTGCAGTGTGAGACACTAAGGGGGAGGTTTGAAGGAGGGAATAGTGTAGCTGAGAAGAAAATGTTAATGTGGAGTTCTATTTTATTGGAGTACTTTTAGTTGACTGAAGGGTTAGTATTGAGAGTTTTCAGGGGATACTTTGTAGGGACAAGGGTATGATATGGGAGAAAAGGGGTTTACTTTGTGATTGGAGGAAGCCAGGTGGTTGTCAGAACTTTCTGATGGGGAGGACAGTAAGCTAGGTAAGATACGGCAGAGCCAAAGGCTTAGGATGGGGAGGACCGAGGAATAATACTAGAGAAGACAGGAGTGACTGTGAGGGAATTTAAAACTCAGGAGGAGGCATTTACGTGTTTGGAAAAATAGTAAAGAAGTGTGTTAATTATATTGTTTCTTGGGGTTGAGATGAAGAAACTAGATAGGGAGCTGAGGTGAGGGAGAAAACCTAGATACCTATTAAATCAGAGCCAATGAAAGAAATACACAGAAGTAACAACCTAAGCAACACAGGAAACCATAAAAGAACATAACATGACCCACATTACTAAATAAATAAACACAAAAATTTAAACCTATTAAGATGTCCAGTAGGGGACCGGGGATTTAGCTCAGTGGTTTCGCTGCCTGGTGCTGTGCAAGTGCAAGGATCCGAGTTCGTTCTCCAGCACCAAAAAAACCCAAAACAAAACATAAAACATGTCCAGTAGGAACACAAATTAAAGATCCCAGTGAGACATTGCTCGTGTGATTCCCAAGTAGCTTCTTTGCCAGAGTCTGAGTGCTCACCCCCCAGGAACTCCGCTGACCCCTGCACCGAAATACTGAAGCCAACTCAGATTCAGGACCTCTTTCTGCCAGGCTGCAGGCATTCTTGCAGAGTCTGATCCAGTCCAAGTTTCTGGTTAGGAATTCTTGCTGATGGTGGATTTGGCAGACAGGTGCACTGGCCCAAAATGGCCCGCTGAGTCAGGATTATTCCTATGCAATCAAATCAGCTATAGCAGTAACAGGCTTATCTGTTACAGTGGCATCTGTCAGGGCTGGTTGAGAAACAGTATAGCATGAGACCCTGTTTTGGGCTCCCTTTAGCCTAGAGAAGAAAGCCACGGTTGTAGGGTAAGCATCTTAACTATCCAAGTCTTGACCCACAGTGGATGTGCACTGAATGTGATGGCTGTGTCTCTCCTTGTGAAAAACTGCATTCAACAGTAATTTTATAGAATGAGTTACCTAAAGCCCAGAGGGTTGGGGATGGAGTGATGCCAGGGAGGGAAAGAGATTTTTTTTGTAGTTGTTGTTTGTTTGTTTTTTAGTGTCCTCTGCTCTGTGGTATGGGAAGGAGGAACTAGCAGGGGGCAAAAGAGCCTCATGATGGTAAGTGTATGTTAGATATTTAGAAGGACTATCAGGGAAAACAGTACAAAATTGGTAGTGAGAAATGGGGATGGGAAAAGATTCTATGACTGGCATAAAATATTAGAGACAAAGCTACATGGAGACAAATGAAAAGGGGGAGAGGAAAGAAAAGAAAAATTGAGAATGAATAAGACACAGGAGAAAGAAGTCAGTCGAAGAGATATGGATAAAAGCGGAAAGGATATAAAGGGACAAAGGAGAATTCCCTTACCCTCTATAGTCTATATTGGGAGAAAAAAGGAAGAGGAAGAGAAGCACCCATACCCAGACACGCTCATAAAAGAAAAAGGGGTAAATAATGGAATAAAAGTGTGGGGGAGATGTACAGAAGGAGGAAATAGCAAAAAAAATGTTAAAAGTACAATAAAAATGAAAAAGTAATACAGTCAAATAAAGAATAATAAAAGAAAGCTGTCTTGTTTTGGACGCGTAGCTCTTTTCCTCACTAGGATTAAGGAGTAGCGCTCAAGCCAGGCCGTGTCTCTGTTCCTGCCGGAAGCCAAGGTGGCATGGGTTAGAGATCTGCTTACGGTGAGAACGGGGCGCCAGTGTGAGCTCCAATCCAGGGTACTCGCGCTGAACCTGGCCTCTGACGCGGGAGCCAGGTGTGTTTTCCCCATCCCCTGCCTCTCCGCGGCACCGTCCTTCCCTCCTCCGCTCTGGGAACCTGGCAGCGAAGCAGCCAAGGCGCTGCTCTGGGACCCAGGTTCAAACAGTAGGGTCCCGCAGCTCTTGCCCCCGGGTTGTAGCTGGGCCGCTCGTACAGAGGTCACTCACCAGCTGTTTCCTGGAAGCAGTGTCCCACGTTTTCCTGGCTGCTTCCTACTGCAGGTGATGCTTTCCCTCCCGTTGCAGTTCTCGGTGTCCCGCGTTAGTGTCACTCAGCCTGTCCCCTCCGCGGTGTGATCTGTTTCTTCAGTATCACTTAGACCTATTTTCTTCTCCTCTGTCAGTTCCCGCGTGGTTCCTGGGTACCTCCGCTCGCTTGGGTTCCTCTCCAAGCTATTGTTTTCCCAGCTCTAGACACTTTGTCCCAGAGAAGCTGAGTTGCTGGCACTCATTGCTCTGCCATTTTGGGACCTTGCTACTAAGTAGCCTTTTTGTTTTTTCTTTCCTGGAGATTGAATTTAGGGCCTCACATACCAAGACAAGTGCTTTACCTCTGAACTACGTCCCCAGTCTCTAGATATTTGTTAAAAGAAAACACAACAAACACATGAAAAAATGCTCAACATCACTAATTGGGGAAATGCAAATCAAAACTACCATGTATCACTTCACCCTATCCTTTTCATTCTCTACCTTTAAGATAGAGATTTTAATATTATGGCATTTTTAAGAATGTTGTTGACTAGGTAGTAGGTTGTTGCACATTCCTTCTTACATGAAGTTAGTTCCTTCTATTTGTAGTTTGCTAAGAGATTTATAATGAATGCTTTCATCTATTGAGATAGTCATATTTTTCCTTTATTCTGTTAATGTATTAAATATGTAATATTAAGTGTTTAAACCAACTTTGTATTCCTAGGATACACTGACTTTGTTATGACATATTATTCATCCTGTATTGAGTTTGCTAATAGATTGATTTTGCTAATAGAGATTGAGTTTGCTAATATTTTACATTTGATATTTTTACTTTATTGTCAAAAAAGATTTGCAAGCATTTTTTTTGTCAAAGCTTGATATCATCAAACAAGTTAATAACTATTTCTTGGTTTTTATTTTCTCAAGGAATTTGTGTAAGATTGTAATTTTTCCTCTTTTAAAACATTTGGGAGAGCTGGGCACGGTGGTGCATGCCTATAATCCCAGCACAGGGTATACTGAGGCAGGAGGATTGCTCTGAGTTTGAGGCAAGCCTGGGGTACATAGTGAGCTCAGGTCCATCCTGGACTACACAGTGAGACCCTGTGTGCAAAAAAAAAAAAAAAAAGTTCAGGAGAATTCACTGGTAGAAGCCAGCTGGGCTGATAATTCTTTTGTAGAAATATTTTAATTAAAGCTTAACATAATTATAGTAAGATATAAAGATCATAAGTATAATTCATGCATGTGGATGAGAACATGAGTAAATTAGGATAAATTAGAGTACATTCTGTAATTTCATGATCTATAGGGAAAGCTCTAAAAGTCTAGGTAGCATTATCATAGCTTATACTCAGTGAATAGCAGAGTATTAAGTTCACACCATCTGTGTAGATCTGGGCAACAGGCTTTATACATAAAAAGTGAGTGTTCTGTTAGGGTTCACATTATTCTGCCCTAACATGATTCTCGAAGTCCTAACCCCAGAAACATCAGAATGTGACTTTGTCTGGAGATTAGTTTGGGAATTAGAGTCAAGTTTATCCTATCAAGACTGGCATTATAAGATGGCTGTGTGAAGACATGGAGACACAGGAGGACACCATGTGAAGTGGAGGCAGAGATCCAAGTGATGGACCTCTAAGCCAAGGAAAACCAACAGTTGCCACCAGAAGTTAGGAGAGAGGGGTGGAACAGCTTTTCCCTCAGAGCCTCAGAAGGAGTGAACCCAGAGATACTCTACCACTGAGCCACATCCCCAGCCCTTCTTGTATTTTATTTTGAGACGGTTTTGCAGAGTCACCCAAGCTGGCCTCGAAGTTGCAATCCTCCTGCCTCTGCCTCCTGAATAGTAGGGATTACAGTTGTGTGCCACCAGGCCCAGCTCCTGCTGACATTTTCATTTTCGACTTTCTCTCCACAGCTGTGAGAGACTGAGTTTCTGTTGTTTTAAGCCACCTAGTTATATTACAGTACTTCTTAGTGCCAGTTCTGGAGAACTAATGCAGGATAAAGTTTATTTCTCATTATTCAAACAAGCATTCTTCCAGTAAAATCCTTTTTAACATTTTTTGGTTCATTATCTCCACTGCCATAATCTTTTTGTTAACATTTTATTTTGATCATCTTTGATAAGAGACTGGCAGTCAAGCAGAAGGCTAAGACTTATGCATGCAATGGTTTATTGCCACTTGCTTCCATTGTGGAGTGTGCTGGGGATACCTTGTCACCTCATTTGATTTAAGATGTTGTCTGTAGTCTTTCTGTTTTGTTGTCATAGTTACTGTGCATGTAAGAATATTGGAATCTTGGAATCGATTCAAAATTTAGTCTACACTTCTACCATGTTGCTTCTTTCTTGCTTGTATTTGAGGCCAAGGATTTTCCTGATCACTGTATTAGCGGAAAGGTGACTAACTGGAGGGACCACATTTTTAATGTTTTTTTTTTTAATTATAAAATGGTCAGAAACTTGCAGGATAGTTGCAAACAGGGTGCACAGAAATTATTTTCCTGAGTCTTTTGAGAGTTTAATTGCTAAATTGAGAATAAGTTGCCTTGTCATCACAAACACTTTTAATATGGGTACCAACTGACTTTTTGTGTAACACAGATGAGTAAAACAAAGATTTGGAATAAAAAACGACTTGGTCAAAAATAAAAGGAAGGTACTCCAGGGAGGCCCTGCATTCCACCCCCAGCACCACCCCAAAATAAATGAAAGGAGGGTAATGTGCAGCCATTTAAATATGAATAAGCACTTAAAAAATACAGTGATACATTGATTGTCAAAAAGCTCCAAGCTTGAACTTTTCATAACTTTGCTGTATAGTCAAATGGAAAATGCAATTTAAAAAGACCTGTATGGTAGGGGCCAGGGATTTTTAGCTCAGTGGTTCCACCACCTGCCTTGCAAGTGCAAGAACCCGAGTTTGATCCCTGGTACCAAAAAAAAAAAAAGATCTGTATGGGCAGAGAGTGAGCCATTCATCGCGTGCGGCCAGGGACCCAAACAGTCGGTGCTTTGGCACCCAGACTGCGGAGAATACTTGAGTTTGTGCTTTTTTTTTTTTTTTTTTTTTTTGCATTTTATTTGCCTAAAACATCATAACCAAGGCGCCAACGAAAGTTAGTGATACCAGCAATAAAGCTAAGAGGAAAATGGTGAAAACCACGATAGAGTTTAAAAAAAAATCATTGGAAAATTTGTTAAAGGCCTGGAAAAATAAATTTATAAGTATAATTTTTAGAACCATTTATTTGGTTTTCCATTATTTCTTATGGAAAAATATGTTCAGTTCTTGAAGCATGAGGTCCCTTTATAGATTTATCTAGCTCTCTCTAATAGAGAATAAACCTTTTCAAGTTGCAAATAGAACTTTTTTTTTTTGGTACCAGGGATGGAACTTGGGTCCTTGCACTTGCGCATCAGGTGGCAAAACCACTGAGCTAAATCCCCGGCCCACAAATAGAACATTTACAAAATTAGTCATACTTTAGACCACAGAAGCATCAAATTGCCAATAACAGGTATATGGAATGCCATTAAAAATAACATCAAAAAACAGACCCTTTTACCTAGAAGATTTTATAATGTTATTAAATTTCTCTTGGCTCAAAAAAGATTAAAAATAATAACTTCAAAACATTTAAAATATATTGTTCCTGGGTGTGGTGGCACACTCGTGCAATCCCAGCACTGGGGAGGCTGAGGCAGGAGGATGGTTGTGAGTTTGAGGCCAGCCTAGGCTACATAATGAGTTCAGGGCCAGCCTGAATTATAAAGTGAAACATTGTCTTAAAAAAATTAGATATATTGTATCGGAATTTATGAGTTGCACCCAAACGAGTTAATTTATACCACTAGATACCTTTTGTCAATAAAAAGAAAATATATAACTAAAAAAGTGAAAAAATAAACCGGTGGAAAGCTTAAGAATAAAAATGCAAATTATTCAATTAGGAGAAAGCAAATTAGTAATTATAGTAATATTATTAGGAACCAGTATTATCAGGAGCAAAAAAAACAACAGAAATGTAAAATCAGAAAAGTTAAATAATGACAATCCTGTAATCTCAAATTTAGTATCTAAGCATGAATTTAGTTTTTTCTTTCTAAGAGAATTGTTTTATTGTTCTCACCACTGAAAAGTCCTAGAACCAATGATAACCCAGAAGCAGTAAACACTTCTATTGTGCAAAATCTGGTCTTGAAATACTGTTTTTCAGTAAATGATAACAGGTACGATTGGGAAGTGTGACCCAGATTTAGGCATAACAAGTACGCAGGAGATGCATCCAACTTCTTTGTACACCCAGCCATGTGTTGAAGGTAGTTTACAACATGAAGAATTTGCCACTAGCTCAAATAGGACAATTTCAGAGCCAAATCTTTAGTAATTTCTTTTCATTCAAACATTTCAAATATGTAAACATCTATGAGTAGATAATGATACTTAAAAAATTAAACTCACTTGTTTTAGGGACTGTATTAGTTTCCTAAGGCTGAAAGTTACCCAAACTGTATGGCTTAAAACAACAAATTTGTTGTCTCCTAAGTTCTAGAGTCCAGAAGCCTAAAAGCAAAGTGTCAGCAGGGCTGCTCTCCCCGCAGAGGCTTTGGGGGAGAATCTGTTTTTGCTTTTTCTAGCTTCTGGTAGTTACTGATTAACTTGCCGTGTGGCCACATTGTCCAACCCCTGGCTCACTCTTTGCATCCCTGCCTTCTCTGCCTGTCTTCTCTATGTGTCTCTTTAAAGATATTTTGTTGTTGGATTTAGGGCCCGCTTGGATAATCCAAGGCGATCATCTCATCTCAAGATACTTATCATAATTGCCTCTACCAAGACCCTTTCCACAGATAAAGTAACATTCACAGGCTCGGGGAATTAGGATATGAACATATCTTTTTTGTGGCCACCATTATCAGCCCAGTCCAGGTACCTCCTTATTATTCTGAAGATAAAATTCAGATCTTACTAGCTGTGTGTCTTTTTAGCAAGCTAATTAAATTTCTTGATATGTAAGATTTGGACAATACCAACACAGTGTGCAGATAAATGTGTGCATTTGAGATTTATTTGTATATATGTCCTTAGAATATTGTTCTAAGTTTATTTCCGTAGAAAAATGTAAAGGATGCCAGCAAACTATATTATTTGGACATCTGTGAATGTAGAATTGGAAGATTTTGGAGTAGAAAGAGAGCTTGTGTTGCCTGAGGGTAGTTGAGAGTTCATTGAAACCCTGTTAATATGAACCTATTACAATTTTAGACACTTAGAAGGTGCTTGGTTTCTATTATTAATAAAATTGTGTCTGAAGATAATTAGTATAACCACTAAAAGAAAATGAGAGGGGCCGGGGATTTAGCTCAGTGGTTCTGGCTCCTGCCTCGCAAGCACAAGGACCCAAGTTGGATCCCCGGTACCAGAAAAAAAGAAATTGAGAGAAAAGTTCTTCAACATGTATCTAAATCTAGTTCATTGTGTGTAGTTCTGAGCCTTTAATATTTAAAAAGTTAGAACAGTGTTTAAGTTTCATAGAAGTTGAGACCAGTCAAATCTGCAAGATGGTCCTCACTTTTGGGTCTTGTAACTTTCATGATTTCCTTCAGTTATGGTTTTATTTGCTAGAAAGGCTTTCTGCCTTAAGGGGAAAAAACCATTTGAAGCAGTTTCTCCTGGTAATTACAGATAGCTATTCTATCCCTTTTCCAGGGTGTAAAGTACAATTCTTTTATTTTCTAACGGGGTTATTTTGGCTTGTTTGTTTTCTCTTTATAATCAGGTACTATTTGGGACAGGTGGAAAAATTATATTTTAAAATTTCTGTGGGCTGGGGATTTAGCTCAGTGGTTTTGCCGCCTGCTGCGCAAGCACAAGGACCTGAGTTTGATCCCCGATACCAAAAAAAACCAAAAACAAAACAAAAAAATAAAATAAAATAAATTTCTGCAAAACATTAAGGAAAAGAAAACTAATTGAATATTTTTAACTTGTATTTTCATTATGACCTTTCAAAAACATTGACCAAATAAAATAAAAGGACAAAGAAGTGTCAGCAAGGATGTAAAGAAAATGAAACCCTTAAACATTCCCATTGAAATTATAAAAGTAGAACAGCCATTTAGAAAACAGTTGGGCCAAAAGTTACTGTGCTTAGGAAGTATAGAGATGTATCATAGTTTTTTGTGCATGGTATACAACATTGCTAATACTAGAAAAGTAGTCGCTTACTTATTAATTTTTAAAATGTATAGAGTTGCAGTCAGACATACAACTCAAAAATTTGATCTTGTGTCTCTACTAGACTTTATTTTTTGCTTTTGTTTTTTTGAGTCAGGGTCTCTCTGTGGTTCAGGCTGGCCTCTAAGTTACTATGGAGTCCAGGCTGGCAAACCTGGTTCAGCCTCCCAAGTGCTGGGATTATAGGCCTGTACCACCAGGCCCAGCTCTACTACACTTTTTTTTTTTGGTACCAGGGATCGAACTCAGGTCCTTGAGCTTGTAAGGCAGGCGGCGGAACCACTAAGCTAAACCCTCGGCCCTCTACTAGACTTTTATAAGACCTGTCTTCCCAGAAAAAAAGTCCTATGGCCCAAGACAATTCCTCTTCATTCAGTGTGGCCCAGGCAAGCCAAAAGATGGAACAGCCATGACCGAGTTCCCATAAGACCCAGCAATTCCACTTCCAGGCATGAGAATGAAGGCAAGAGAATTGAAAGCACACACAAAAATTTGCACATGAATATTCTTTATAACATTATCCATAATAGCCAAAAAAGTAGAAAGAATCCAAGTGTTCTTCAGCCAGTAAATAAACAAAACATGGCATGTGCATACAGTGTTACATTACTAATTACAAGGACTAATCACATATGTCACAACCTTTAAAACATTATACATAGAGAATTAAAAAATCCAGTCACAAAAACTGTCATATGACATGTCCAGAATAGGAAATCCATAGAGACAGGAAGTAGATAAGTAGTTGCCTTAGGACTGTGTACAGGTAACGGGTAGCAGGTATACTGGGGATTGAGGGAGTGAGGGGGTAGGGTGGAAACTGATGGTGGTAATGGTTATACAGTTTTGTGATAAAATATGCTAAAATCCATTAAATTTTAAATTTTATACTTTAAACAAGTGAGTTTGTGTGCTATATAAATTATATCTTAAAACATTTTTTAAAAAATTGGTCAGCATCAAAGTACAACAAGGATATGGTTTCTTTTTGTTGCTCAACCACTTCCAGAGTTACCCAGTTCTTGTCTTAATATGTTGCCATGAACAATTTGTGTTTTGTTTTGTTTTGTGTTTAAACCTCACACCCTAAGGGCTGGGATATAGCTCAGTTGTAAAGGACTTGCCTAGAGTATTCGAGGCTCTGGGTTCAATCCCTAGTTCTCCGAAAAGAAAGAGAAAACAAGAAAGCGAGAAAGGAAGATAGATCATAGTATTGTATGTCAGTTTTCTCCCTATGTAAACTTTTTCATAAAGACTGGGTTATAGAACTAAAGATAAATTGCCTTAATATTGTCTGTGACTCCCTTCAAATGTGTCTACTGTGTATTTCTTAAAACATCTAAGAAAAAATCGAAATACATATTCTAATGAACTGTTTCTTGTAGCCATATATCTTAAACCTTACTGTCCTTGCCATTTTGCTATAGAGCTTTTTCAGTTCAGCTACTACAAAGGAGGAAGACAGCAGTAAACATACACTCTTAAGTAGTCATCATTAAAGCAATAGTGATTGCAGTTTCCTTTTTTGTTTAATAAGGAGTCTGAAATTTATTGATTTAAGGAGTCAGAAGAATATAAGGGTTAAAACTGTGCAGTTTCTGAGGTGAAATGGCCTTACTGCCTTTATTTTAAATTGTTGATCCATAGCTTTGCACTGTACCACTTTGCCACGATTCACCTTCAGATTTTCCTTAGGAACATTGAGGCTGTCTGAAGATCCCTAGGATCTTTTCTAATTTGATGATTAATGATTTATACTCTACTTCCTTCGTATTTAATCAATTCTGTTGAAAATTCAAAGAACGAAAAGTAATGCGCAGTAACTTCCTTCCTTTCCCCATCCTGTCATCCTTCACTAGAGCTTTCTGAGGAAATAAACTGAAAAGGGAGGCTGTTTGCAGTAGAATTCTAAAAAGAAGATCCTTCCCCAAAGTGTTTTGGTCACGGTTCTTAACACAGGTAGCAGCATATGATCTTGGGATAGGTGGTAATTGATACCAGTTCTGATCAAACACAGTTTTTCATTGTCACCTTTTCCCGTAGTATCGTCTAGACTGTCACAGCCGTCTTCGCCCCAGTCAGGCTGTCCATCACCCACCATTCCGGCAGGTAAAGTCATTTCTCCATCACAGAAGCACACCAAGAAGGCCCTGAAGCAGGTAAGCGTGGCTAGCCTCTTTATCAGAAGGATAATCTCCCACATGAGAAATGTACAGTTCTGGCAGTCATTGAAAAGCTTTAACATTAGACCTTTTCTGAAGGGAAATTTCATGCAGTATCCAAATTTGGCATTAGTAATTTATGCAAAGCTCATTGCATGTTTTTGGTAGATGACCTTTTTATTATAATTTTGAAGTTCCTAGTTTGCTAAGAAGTATTCTTTGTTGTGTATATGCTTTTTAAATCATGAAGCGGAGGGCCGGGGATTTAGCTCAGTGGTTTCGCCTCCTGCTGCGCCAAGTGCTAGGACCCGAGTTCGATCTCCGGTACCAAAAACAAAAACAAAAAACTAAATCTTGAAGAGGAGTTGAATTTTTCAGGTGTTTTCCTTGAAAACAAAGATGATCAGGTAGTTTTTCTCCTTTAAACTGACACAGAGAATGGCACAGCCAGTTTCTATTATATGCTATACTTAACTATCTGAAATAAACCCAACCTGTTCTTTACATATTTTAAAAATAATATTAATTTTACTTTGGATCTTGTAGTGTTTTTATACTATCTCAGTACAGTTCTGAAATAAAAGATTGCTCTACCATTATAAAGTAAGTTGTATAGCTCCTTTTCTAGATTTTGGGCAAAATTACAGAAATTATTTTTAAGTTCAGTAATAACACCTTTTAAAATCATTCTGCATTACATTATTATCTATTACTATTAGTCTCTTGAGTTTTTTGCTTTTTGAATCAATTTTGGAAATTTATTTTTCTTAGGAAATGGTCCAGTTTGCCTAAGTTTTGCAAATATTGGTATAAAGTTTTATAGATTGTCCTTTATGCCTCCTTGTGCCCGACCCCAGTCTCAGCCCATCAGTGTTGTACATCTATATCTTCTTTTTCCCCCAGTAATGTCTGTTTTACTAGGCTTTTTAAGGAACTAGCTTTGGAATTGTTTTGAAGTACAAATGATCAGTACATAGACTGACTGATAATTACAGAAACATTAAAATGACAGATTATTTCTATCCTCAGATTTTGGTATATATTAAGGAACTTAATTATATCAAGTATTGGTGAGTATGTAGGAAAGTGGTTACTCATTTGCTGGTGAAATATAAGCTACTGAACCGCTTTGCAGGCCTTTACCACATCTATCATTTTTAAATGCCAGTACTCCATGTTTAAGCAGTTAAACATTGTGGAATTTATGTTAGAAAGATATATATACAAACACAGAAAGATAATTACATTTACGTTTGTAATAGCAAGAACTTGCAAATAACCTCCCTAATATATATTCAGTTAGGGAATTCATTAATAAATAATCATGTCACCATGCATGGTGACGCATGCTTATAAGCCCAGCACTCCAGGCCAGCCTGAGCTATAGAGTGAGTTCAAGTTCAGCCTGAATTATATAGTGAGACCCTGTCTCACCAACAAAAATTATAATCATATGTCCTTAAGGTGTACAATTGTACAAGACTAGAGGTTTATTTTATAATGTGCTTGTGCTGCAGTTTAGATATGGAAAAATTGCCAAGAAGATAGCATATTGAATCATTAAATTTTACTAAATATGTAGGACATGACGCCATTTGTAAAAACATACATGAAGCCACAAAACTGCTACATTTTAATAAGAATATGATTAAGTGGGCCAGGGATTTAGCTCAGTGGTTTCGCCGCCTACTGCACAAGTGCAAGGACCCAAGTTCGATCCCCAGTACCAAAAAAAAAGAATATGATTAAGTGTAAAAAAGTTGAATAAGAAAAATACATTGAAAGTTACATAAGGTTTTTTTTTTTGGTACCAGGGATCAAACTCAGCACCTTGTGCTTGCGAGGCAGGCACCGGAACCACTGAGCTAAATCCCCAGCCCAAAAGTTACATAGTTTAAGTATTCAAACCAAAAATGCATTTATTAGGGCCGTGGATTTAGCTCAGTGGCACTGCACCTGCATGGAAAGCATAAGGTCCTGAGTTTGATCCCCAGTACTGGAAAAAAAAAATGCATTTATTAAACATTATTCATGAATTTGAGAAGATTGATTACTGCCTACCTGGGTATGATTTTTTTTTTTTTCCTGGTAGTGGGGATTGAACTCAGGACCTTGTGCTTGTGAAGCAGGTGCCATGCCACTGAGCTAAATCCCCGGCCCTCTGGATATGCTGATATAGTACTTGTATTTACTTTATAATTTCTTCAGAAGACTTTAATAAGTATAAAATTATTTTCCCAAAGAAAGGACAGATATTTTCTTAAATCTTGTCACCTTATTTATGACACATACATTACTGTAACATACACTTGCTACTTTGAAAGGGGCATGTTTGGGTAGGGTGTTTGTTTGTTTGTTTGTTTTGGGACAGGATAGCACTGTGTATGTAGTTCAGGCTGGCCTTCAACTCACTGTGTATCGTAGGCTGGCCTCAAAGTCACAGCAGTTCTCCTGCCTCAGCCTCCCAAGTGCTGGGATTACAGGCACGTATCACCATGCCTGGCTACTCTTGTTATTTTAACAATCAAACGTTATGTTTTCTTTAGGGAATATCAACATGGTATATAAACTAAGTCCTTATCTCTAATGTATGTTTTTCCTAGTATTAGACAAATTACTTCACAATTTAGGAAATTCTTGTCAATACTTTTTTTATTAATTTTAAAATTAAAGGGGTTGGAGGTTTAGCTCAGTGGCTCCAGCACCTGCCTGGCAAGTGCAAGGTCCTGAGTTCGATCCCCAGTTCCAAAGGAAAAAAAAAATCTCTAATTTTAAAATAGACCTGGTTGTGGTGCTGAACTCCTGTAATCCCAGCACTTGGGAGGCTGAAGCAGGAGAATTGCCAGGAGTTAAAGGCAATTCAAAAAAGAATTAAAATAGAATTAGGAACAGAGTTTGTAAACTATTAAGGGGCAAAGAACTGTGTACAGTTCTTGATCAGAGTAGCATAAATTATTCTGCTTCTGTCATGTATCAGAATTTACATGATCATAGCAGAACTAGATGGGACTGTGGTTCTATTAAGCTTTGTCTGAGCCTGGAATGACGCTAGGTACTGTGAGTAGCAAAGCATGAATTCTCATAGCTCACCACTTGGGAAGCCTGCGGGCAGCTTCTGGTCTGATTGCGAAGAATGAGAGAATAAACCTCAGTCAGTGGTCACTTTGTACACACAGCACTTCTGGCTCACCTGTTATGAGTGGTGCAGGGCAATCTAAACCAGACCTCCATCTGGCTCTTCCACTTCTCCACTGTTAGCTTAGAGCTGGGGAGGCCAGTTGTTGCCACTGCTTATGGCATAGCCAGAGATCTGTCTGAGCATTAAAACAGAAGAAAACTATGTTGGGGTAAGGGAATGGGAAACCAGAACAATACCCAGTTACTCCATGCTTTTCTGCATGATGATCCTGAAGGTTAAAGCTTAAAATTGGACAGGCCTGGTGCACCTGCATGTAATCCTAGCACTCTGAGAGGCGGAGACAGGAGGATTGCAAGGTCAAGTCCACCCTGGGCAGTTTAGCAATTTAACAACACTTTGTCTAGGGGGTGGGATGGTAAAGAAAGGTTCAACTGCCAGTACTAACACAAAACAAAAAAACTAACAAGTTATCAAAGTCATAGATCTCCAGGTTTTTTTGGAAATTACTTTTTGGGTTCAGTCACCCTTCCCTTTAATTAAAAAGTTGTCTCATTTTCATGATTAAAATTTGGGGAGTTTCTTGGCTTTCGTATTCAAACATATTCTGTAATTTAAGAATCTCTCAGAAATAAATGTAGTCTGGAGTAACCAGCAGGTACCACTCTGTTCTTAGAGCCAGAATTGTCCCCTCTTCCTTCTTTCTGTTACTGCATTACTTAAATTGTTGAGATTTGGTAATTGGTAAAATTTGGTGAAGTTTCATTGCTCTTAAGAAAACTCAGGTTGTTAATTACATACAACCTTTGATTCAAATGTAGCACCTCTGAACCATAAATAAGGTAAATATTTGCATTTCTCCATAGGGTTGAGGCAAATAGAACTATTCTTGGTAAAGGGCTTGGAATTCTGTTTCCAGGGATGATTTAAAATTATGCAATTCTCTCATTTACAAGATTGCAAAATCCTTGGCTTACTGGTGAGTTTTAGTATATAAAAAAAATGTTCATGACTATTCCTCACATTTATATATAAAAAATAATATTGAAAAAAATAGCCAAACGCTAAAGATTACTTAAGCCTTTTGTTTGGTTGGCTTAATTTAGGTTTTTGTTTGTTTTGCTAGATTTCAGAGAAATTGAATTATCACCATGCTTTTCACCACTTAAAAACAAGTCATTTACTTTTTACTACTGAGAACTAATTTGTTTCTCACAGTCTACTGTCTCTTCGTAGGCCCTAAAGCAGCAGCAGCAGAGGCAGCAGCAGCAGCAGCAGTGCAGGCCGAGCGTGTCAGTGTCCTCCAGCCAGCACCCGGCTCTCAAGGCTGTCAAGGCAGCCGGTGACTCTGTACCTGTCAAACCTGGTAGGCAGCCTGGGCAGTTTTTTCAGCAGAGGTTTCTTTTTCCCATTATTTTTGTGTTTGTGTTACAAATTTGTATATTATATCATTTAGTTTTAAATTGCTGTGTTTACTTATATAATCCTTGTACTGCCAAATCATTAGTAAAAATACTTCGGGGATAAACGGGAAAATTTTTATGGGAAATAATCACATACAGTAATTGTTTAAAAGCTCATCAGTGAGATTAGCATATAAGAAGGCTAGTCATTAGTAAATGACTAATTTCCAGTACATCTTAGCTAGTAATATTCAGAAGCTTCTAATCAGTAACCTTATAAATCTGTAGTTTCCAAGAGAGTGAAAGTGAATTCTTTACTAGTTCTGTCCTTTAAAAATAAGAGATTTTCCTATGAAAACAGACTACCTATCAGACATGTTTGTACACCTTTTGGATTTTGTTTGCTGTTTGTTTTATGGTTAATCTACACTCATAATTTAGTTTGATGCCATAAGCTGATTCTACGGAGAGAATATTCTATAGAGTCAGAGTTGTGAGCCTTGTAGAACTCTCTTTTTTGTTAGAAAGACTTATCACCAGAACTGAACAGTATGCTAGAAGGAAGAGTTTATTTTTACTTTCTCAGACTCAGAACACATTTGCTGGTCTACTTCCTCTAACTCCCTTTAGTTAACACGGAATGATTGGTTCATCGTATTACCTCAGTGCCACTAGTCTTTACATATTTTTTTCCTCCAGTAATATGGGAAGGAAAGCAGTCTGATGGACAGTCAAGCAGCCCCCAGAACTCAAACTCCAGCTTTTCTTCTTCAGTTAAAGTGGAAAATCCGTTGCTAGGCTTGGGGAAGAAGTCTTTCCAGAGGTCTGACAGACTCCACACAAGTAAGTTAGTTTGCAGAGATTTCTGTTTTCATTGCCATGATTTGTCAACTGTATGTTTAAAATTCATCAGCTATTTGGACTAGGTTTAGTACATAATGTTAATTGTATAGCAAAGATTCATTATTTCTTTTTGTTGTTAACACTGAGAGCTTTGTTGTTGCTTTGCAGTACTGGGGATGGAATCTAGGAGGGCTTTGTGCATGCTGAGCAAGTACTCTACCACTGAGCTCCATTCCCAGCCTGACATAAGTACTTTTAGGAGATGAAAAGCAAGTGGGTCAAAATTGATTTCGTATGTTTTTTTCTGTGTATTTGTTAGCCCCTGCTGTTCACTATAATCATGTTCTTCCTGTCCTCCCCTTACCAAACTTTATTTCAGAGAAATATCTGATATCAGTCATTTCGTGGTTTTCTTTTTCTCTTCCTATTAGTAGAATGCTTTGTTCTGCATTATTTACGTCTTATTTCTTAGATAGGCTTATAATTAAATATGGCAAACTGAACCTTTTTTCCTGATCTCTTGGAAGTCCCACTAAAATGAGAATATGGAAATACAAAAGATTAAATCTATACAGGAGGTGATGAAAACAAGAAGACAACCAGATGAGCAAGTGTTAGCAAATTGTGAAAGACAAAAACTCGATGGAGCTGGAAAGCCGTTGTCAGTAGTAAGCACCCAGCTGTGATTCCAGAGCACCAGAAAGGCTCAGAAACTGGTGAGGTGAAATATTCCACAAGAGAAAGGTAGAGATAAGGTTGAAAAGTTAGACATGAGGTTTGTTCCAGAGTTAAGAAGCAGCAGTTTGATGCTTCTCTCTAGCAGAAGACAGGTTTGTTTTGAGTTGAAATTGAATGGAAGAAACTAAATTTAAGGACACCACTAATAGCTGAGGCCAGATAATAAGGCACTGGCCAGAAATCTGAGAAATCGAGTAAAATACAGATTTTGAAAATGATCCCCCACCTAGCTTCCAGAATGCACTTAGTAGTATCTAAAGAAATTTGATTACAAGTTTCCACCTGTATGGATCATCTTGGCAACACTTCAGTGAAGCCCACATGTCTAGAAAACCCCCCACCCATGCATACAAAATTTCCAGTCAGCTTGTTTAATCCTTCTCTTTTCATTACAATTACTAAGAATCCCCTTTGGAAAAAGCTTCCTTTGTGACAGATAAAAATAAAAGAATTAGACCCTAGAAAGGACTAAATTTAAAATAAGTAACCTTAAAAATGTCAATATCTACAGAAAGAAAAGAAATTATATTCATGAAAGAACTGAATACTATTTTAAAAATAAAATTAAGAGTTCTAGGATATTAAATAACGAGAGCTTAAAATTATATTGGAAATACTGAAAGCTCAAGTTGAAGAAATTTCATTCTGGGTGTGATGGTACACGCATATAATCCCAGCCCTCTGGAGGCTGAGGCAGGAGAATCACTGTGAATTTGAGGCCAGCCAGGGCTATGTAGTGAGACCCTGTCTCAAAAAAGAGTCTAGAATATATGTCAGATCAAGAAAAGTTTAGTAGAAAAGAAAAGGTAAGCACAAGAAACCGAGTTCGATCCCCAGTGGCAAAAAAAACCAAAAACAAAAAAATAAAAGGTAAGAAATTCAAACACCAATCCAAGTTGTTCATTGTCCTAAATCCTAAGACTATCAGAAAGGAATAACAAAAGTGGAAAGGAAAATAAATACTAAGACAAGCCATATTAAGAATATTTTAGAGGCCGGGGATTTTAGCTCAGTGGTTCCACTGCCTGGCCAGCAAGCGCAAGGTCCCAAGTTCGATCCCCAGTACCAAAAAAAGAGAATATCTTGGAATTGAGAGCCATAGGATTCCAGATTGAAAATGTATAACAGCTGTCAAGAGGTAACTGAAAACTATATCAAGATACATTGTTTTGAAAATTAAAAACATCTAGGATAGTGAGAAGCTTCCTAAAAGCCTCCAGAGAGAATAAATGCTTCACATATAAAGATCCAAAATTTGGGATTGAGAGGCCAGGGATTTAGCTCAGTGGCACAGCGCCTGACTCACAAGTGCAAGGTCCTGAGCTCGATCCCCTGGACCCAGCCCCCCGCCCCAAAAAAGGTTGGGATTGCATGTGTTTATTGTACCAATAGCCAAAACTTGGAACCAACCTGTTTATGAACTGATGAGTGGATAAAGAAAATGTGATGATTATATACAGAGGAACATTCAAAAATTTATAAAGGATGGAATTCTGTCATTTATGACAACATTCCTAGAACTAGAAGATATTTTGAAGGTGAAATAAGCCAGGCATAGAAAGGTAACTACTGCATTATTCACTCATGTGGAACCTAAAAAAAGGCTGGTCTCACAGAAGGTAAGGGAAGAATGGAGGTTACCAGAGGCTAGAGGAAGTGGAGGGGAAAGGAGGAGGAGGGAAGCTTGGTCAAGGGGTCCTAAGTCACAGACAGAAGTACTGTTAAATTTGGATGTGCTGTTGCTCGGTAGGGTGACCCTAGATAACAAAGAATTACTGTGTATTCCAAAAAGAAGGAAAGATATTGAATGTTTTCACCACAGAGAAGGATCAGTGTTTGAGGATAAATTTCTGGTATGGTTGAAAAATACAGTGAATGTTTAAATTTTTAAAGGTGTATCACAGTAAAAGACACATTTCCATCAATCTTTCAAAATATTCTCCCTTGCTTCAAACATTTATTGCCATTGTTCCTGCGCTTTCTGAAACAGTTCTGAAAGTCTCCTTTCTTCTTTTTTTAAGTCCTCTTTCATGATGTCTTTAGTTGTGCTATAATGGCTGTCTCAGTGCCGTGAATCAGTTCAGATCATTTGCCTTTCATGATCATTTTGACTTGATGAGAAAGACAAAGTCACCTGGTACCAGATACAGTAAACGAGGTGGGGGTGAGGACATGCTGTAAAGGTTTATGAGCCTCTTTCCATTGGATGGCACTTCGCAGCTGCCTTCACTGTAATTTTGCTTTACATTTATTTATCTGTTTCTTCTGTGCAACTTCTTCCTCTGGTTTAGGAACAGTTTGTTCCATTTCTACAAGGATTATCTCAGTGGGGCAGGGGAAGCTCATGTCTAGCTTAGTCTGGCCATGAGCTCTGTGAGTACAGCGGGGCATCTTGGGTGCATTCACTTGGATATGTGGAGCAAAAATTCAGCACTCTTTGTGAGCCACTGACCTGTGTTTGGCCTAGGCACAGCTATCCACTCCACCATTGCAACACCATTGCTTCTTTAAAGTGACATCCTTCAGATACTTGGTGGCCTTTCTCATACACTTACCCTTGATGGCCTGCGTAGTTTCACTGGTGTTCTTAAGGTGAACACGCAGATTTGAGCCTGTTGATTTGCATGATTTTGTGGGGTTTTCTGGGTCAAGAGAGTAGTGGACCATTTTCACAGGTCACTTCAGGCTGCTTAACAGGAAGAATGCATCACTGTATTTTTTATCACACCCAGTGAAGACTTTCAGAATTGCTTCAGTTAAGTGGGAAGAATTGTGAGATAAGTGCGTTGAGAATGAGGGGGAATATTTTGAAGAGGATTACTGGCAATGTGTCTTTTACTGTAACAATTGAGGGGGGTTGCTGGGGATTGAACTCAGGACCTTGCGCTTGCCAGGCAGGCCGCTGAGCTAAATCCTTGGCACATGAGATGATATTGAACAGACTCTGAAACTACACTCTCTGGGTTCAGAGTCTCACATTGTAACTTAATACTGTAATTTGAGCCTTGAATTCATGATTCTCCCACCTCCTGAGTGCCCTTTTTTCCATTTTAATTTTCTTATTCTTGGTTTCCAGTCAGGTGTATGTTCTCTTTCGGTCATCCGTGTTTTTGCTAAACCTCTGAAAATACTTTATTCTCATTCTCTCTTTCATTCTGGAGAAATTGTTTGTTTATGGTGCATTATAACTCCCTGTTTAGTATTGTCTCATCTGCTCTTTTATCCATCCATAGTAGCTGATTTCAACAGTTGGTACCCTACATCTGTAAAAGTCTCATTTGAAAAAAAAGTCTGTTAATTCCTGATTGGGCCTGGGGCATAGAGTGTTTGCCTAGCGTGCACAATGCCTTGACTCCCATCCCACCTCTGAAAGAAATATACTCCTGATTGTATTGTTCTTGACTTTGTAATAACATGCTCTGTTTCTTTAACCATTTTACGTCACTATTCTGTCTTGTGTATTTCTAATAGCATCAGTGCTTCTGGGTCTAAATTTGTTATTTCTGGTTTCCAGTGACTTTTGTGGCATAACTTCTGGTTTCTTGGGTGATATTTGTGAGATGTACTGGATTTTAATTTGTGGGAATCTTGTGAGCCTAATTTGAGGTAAATCCCTTATTCTCCTGTAGAGTGCCTTGTGCTTAGCATTTGGGAGCCAGAGGTGCCCACATCAAGGATGGGGTGTTGTGTGTGATGTAGCATGTCTTAAGTCCAAGAGACCTGTTCATTTTAAACATGTCAGATATTACCGAATTTTCTTTTGTAAGATTATACCACACATTTCAGCTCCATCAGCAGTATTTGGAAGGTCTTTTTACTGTATGTGTATTTCCATCACTAGATTACAAGATAGACCATTTTGATAGTTTAATGTCTTAGCATCTGCTTGTGGTTAGTGGACCATGAATTAATTGCCTGTTAATTCCCTTTGCCTTTTTTCCCTCTTCTTGGCATTTGTTTTCCTTACTGATTTGTAAAGACACTTTTTATATTAAGAATAATAGCCTATGGTCATGACTTGTGTTTTCTCTAAATTAGTCATTATGCTTTTTCATTTACATTTTATTCCTTGTGTCCTCTAAGCTGTCAGTTATATATTCGTTTCTTATAAACCTCAGTTTTTTTAGGGAGGGGGATCATTCTTTAGTATGCCAAAAAAAACTTACACCTTTTTTTTTGCTGAGGGGTACCAGGGATTGAACTCAGAACCTAGCTCTTGCAAGGCAGGCGGCAGAACCACTGAGCTAAATCCCCGGCCCTTTTTTGTTCTTTTTTTTTAACAGAAAAAATAAGTTGTATTTTTTTTATCTTCTATAAATTTATAAAACCTGCTTTGGTGGCCTTAGAAGAAATTTCTAATCTCTGGATTTTTTGCACTGCACAGCTATAGTTTAGGTAGAAACCTGACTGTGAGGGAGGTATAAATTATTCTTTTCCTTATTTTTTAGGACAAATGAAAAGGACTAAATGTGCTGACATTGATGTTGAGACCCCAGACTCCATTCTGGTTAATACAAATCTGCGAGCACTGATAAATAAACACACCTTTTCAGTCCTCCCTGGAGATTGCCAGCAGCGACTGCTTTTACTGCTTCCAGAGGTGGATCGACAGGTTTGTCATTTTAAGCATAAGCAACTTTTAACCCTTATGGGGCTTCTTTGATTCATCATATTTAGAACTCCTTAACATTTTAAAAAATATCTTTTTATGTATATCTTTAAAGAAGCAATATTAATGGTACTAGTAAGAAATAAATATGTAAGTATCCTAATTGTTGGGCTTTGTAAGACTTATTTAATTGGGGGGAAAAATTCGTAATAGAATGTTAAGATTGCATACTCAGTTTGACTAGCTTTCCTGGTATTATATAAACATCCACAGACTCCAGTTCAGGAGGAAGGGTTGTCTTGATCCAGTATCGGCAGGGTATGGGCCAGTGGCACAGTGGAGTAGGAAATTACAAGAATGAGCCAAGCAAGGCGTGTTGCCACACACCTGTAATTCTAGCTGCTCTGGAGGCCGAAGCAGGAGGATCATGAGTTTGCGATTCACCTAAGCAACACAGTGAGACTGTTTCAAAAAGAAAAATTGGGGCTGGGGTGTAGCTCAGTGGTTCAGTACTTTCCTAACATCCACAGGGGCCCTGGTTTTGATCCTGAGCCCTGCAAAAAAATAATATTCCCCAAACATGGATTCAGATAGATTGATATATCTGGAAGGACAAAGAACATGGAATAACAGTGGTTGAGTTAGACATGTTTGTCATTTTTATTATGTTGTGAAAATCTTCTAAAAGAAACATTGCTGTCACAGAAAAGAACTTAAAACCCAATACAGTTGTACCTCAGTTCACAAATGCAGTTCTTTCCACAGTTCCAGTTGCAAACCGAATTGTACAGAAACCAAATGAAATTCAGTGGTTAGATTCTTTGTTTTGTTTTGTTTTATTTGATATGATGTTTTTTGAGGCAGAATTTTGCTGTGTAAGCCAGGTTGGCCTCATATCCATCCTCCTGCCTTAGCCTCCCAAGTGCTGGAATTACGAGTGTGTACCACCACACCCATCCAATGGTTAGATTCCTTATGTGGAAATTTGATTTGGTTCTCAAACAGTTCAGTGTGCAACCAGAATTATGGAAAGAATTAAGTTTGTGAACCAAGGTACCGCTTTGTATGTTAGACTTTGAAAACAGAAGTAGCAAGAAGACATACCCAGAATTTAGAAGACTGAGCAGGACCAGAAAGCTATAGCTTGATCTAGAATTAGGGAGCACAACACATTTTTGTCATAAAGGCACGTGTGTCAAACCCATGTTTATTCTTTGGAATATATCTATTGATGAACTAATAATTTTATTTATTTATTTTATTTTTTGGTACCAGGGATTGAACTCAGGTCCTTGTGCCTGCACAGCAGGTGGCAAAATCACTGAGCTAAATCCCCAGCCCTAATAATTTTATTTTTTATGAGTTTTAGTATATTAAACAATGAGTGCTTAACAGGAAAAAATACCACAAAAATGAAATATTGCCTTTTTTAATGAGTGTTTATTTTAAAAAGCATCAAAATTTTCAACGTTGACTGTTTTGGGTGTACAGTTTAAAAAAGACAACAGAAATACACTTGATCTTAGCCAAAAGGCCGAGAAGCGACTGGGACAACAGAAATAAATTCCTGTATGAACTACAATGAAAATACTGATAGCACACTACAAAAAAAAAAAATCTTTACTTCAATTACCACACGTAAGGTAGTCTTTACACATGACAACAGCATCTCCCATACACGTATACACTTATTCTGACAGCACATGTGTTTTGTTTTCCTGGTCTTTCTCTAGGACATACTTGACATTTTGCTGGGTCCTGCTGTTCTGTGGGGAGATTCTTATTATATAATGTGTAGTTACTAGGAACATAAAATATCAGTAAAATAAAGTATTAAATTATTAGTGTATATTATGCATTTAGAGTAAACATCAACGTTTTCACATCAGCTGTGTACCTGCTTAGAAAACCTAAAAGATAAGATCAGAAGTAAAAACCCATGTGCACTACAATGAAAATAACAGTGGAACTCTACAACAAAAATAATCTTTGCTTCTTTTTTCACACCCAAGGCAGTCTTCACACATGATGATTGCATGACAATTGTATGTTCTAGACACAAGTGTCACACTGATAGCATGTGTTTTATTTTCCTGTTATTTCTTGTAGGGCACAGTTGACATCTTTTTGGTTTTCCTGTTGTCGTAGTAGGTCTTTGGGATGCTGTGCCTCCCTGTTCATAGTCAGCTCACCAGTGTGTTTCACGATTTTTTTGTGTAGTTTTTTGGGCGGAAACATTTTGTTTTTCCTCTGCTGTAAATGATCTTTCATGAGTTCCAGTCCCATTCCTCTAAGAATATTTCTCCGTAGTATTCTACATTTATTTTCTTTGTAAACTGTCAAACTTTTTATGCCACATGTTTAGGATCAACTGAAACAGAACTATTGGCCAACGCTTTGTGTTTTGACATCATACCTGCTGCATAATTCATCAACAACATTACTCTGCCTTTGGTTTTGTTGTAGAAAGTTTCTATCTCAGGCTTCCGTTTTGTCAAGGTTGCCCTATCAATATTTCTATCATAGTATAATGTTGACATCAGCAGTACAGGTTGTTTTTCTTTGCCATATATGAGGCCAATGGAAATCTTTCTCAAATCGAAATATTGTACTGTTAATATTCTCTGTTTTGAAATTGCAACATTTCATTTGGAATCTTGTGCTCTGTTAGCAAATGTAATATTGATTGGAAACTGGTAAACCAATTGTCAGGATGACACATTCTGATTAGTTTGGGAGATGGGAACAACAAGTCTGTTAACAACATAATTTGATTTGTTACTATATGAATAAGGACCTCATGGCTGAGTTCCAGGATAAATTTCTCAAATTCTTTTTCTTTTTTGAACCCGGGATCCAACTCAGGACCTTGCGCTTGGAGGCAGGCAGGTGGCGGCACCACTGAGCTAAACCCCAGCCAGGATAAATTTTTAAATTGACAGCATAATAAGTCTTCACATCTATAATGGCATAAATTTTTATGCCACATTTTGACCTATCACTTTTCCATAAGTCTTACATTCCTGAATTGCCATCAGAAATCCCTGCCAAGTACAGCAGACATGAATGCTTTCAGTTCAGCTAATAAGGTATCATAATGAAAATATTTTTTAATATATCTATTAATCCATACAGAACATTCCACTGGTATTTCAGTAAACATTTTACTGGTATTTGTGTATTTCACAACATCTTACAGCATTTCATCTGTTACAATTTCCAACATTGAATGGCAGTGCTGGCATTCCGTGCAGGGGTTTCACCCTGCCAAGATCCTCACTATATTTTTGGACTCAGTTCTAGCATTGGATCATTCCATTTGGTTGTATGACCATTTTGCAACATTGCAGTTAGTCAAATATGCACTCACATTGCTGTTTTCTTTGTCATCTAAATCAAGGAGGTCTGCATTACCTGTGTCTGTGTCAGTCAGTCCTCCATTTCACTGTCACAAGAACTTTGACTCACATGGCCAATGTCAAAGTCATCATCATCATCCACCCATAACATTGTTCGGTTATGAAAACATGTACATAATGGATCACTCATCATCCATGCATGAGTAATCTGATGATTCACTTTTGTCTTCCTCCAAAACTTGCAAATCTGAGTTTTCGTGTACCATTGTACCAGGAAAATCAAAAAAGAATTTTTAGTACCGGGGATCAAACTCGGGATCTTCTGCTTGGGAGGCAGGCAGCAGCATCATTGAGCTAAACTCCTGGCCCAAGAAGACTTTATTAAAAACAGATCCTAGAGGAGTCTGGGTGTATTATACCCTCTGTGATGCTCAGGTAAACATACACAAAACGTGTTAGCTGGAGCATCGTGTGAGTGAAAACCCCAGTTTGAGATTTTTGCACATGTGCACACATCTTGCCATTTGTCCTACCAAGTGGGTAAGCACAAAGAGTTCTTCCTGTATCTCTCAGGGAAAGGTACTGAGATGCACAGCCTGCTATTACACTAAAGTAAAAATTTACAGTAGAAAAAGTAAGGAATGTGTTTGGGAAACCCAGTGTTAAGTTCGTAGGGCTACTAGCTAAATTTATAGTCAGTTGTCATGGTTTATTATTCTTTGTTAATATCTTACTGTAAATTGGAGAACATAACTAATCCTTTACTATAAGGTGGGGAAACTGCTTTCATCTTGTTTTCATGATTTTGACGGGGCGGGGTGGGGGTTAACCAGGGATTGAACTCGGTACCTTGCATTTTCGAGGCAAGCACCGGAACCACTGAGCTAAATCCCTGGCCCCGTTTTCATGATTTTTAAAGGAGGAGGAACTATTAATTACTTGGAATATTACAGATGTTAGGAAATAATGATTCTGAAATCATTGTTTTACTAGACTGCATTGAGACAACAATGATACCAGTTTCTCTTTGCCAGCAGTACCCAAGGCCTTCACACTGAGCTACATTCCTATCTTGTTTTTGTTTTTGTTTTTTTGTCTTGGGACCTTGCACTTGTGAGGTAGGCAGCACCACTGAGTTAAATCACTCGCCCTAGCTCTTTTTTTATTTTTTGAGACAGGGTCTCCAAAAGTTCCTGAGGCTTCATTCATTCAAACCACCAATTCTGCCTCAGCCTCCAGAGTGTAGAGATCACAGGTTCATGCTGCTGTGGCTAGCTGATACCAACTTCTTAGTGCCACGAATCAGAAAGGTTTGAGTGCCACAGATCTTTGACATTTTTCCTGGTTTACTCTTTGACCCAGATTGGTCCAGATGGTTTGATGAAGTTGAATGGCTCAGCCCTCAACAATGAGTTCTTCACTTCAGCAGCCCAAGGTTGGAAGGAAAGACTGTCAGAAGGTGAGTGTTCTGCCTCATGTGATCTCCCAGGAGCTGTGCGAACTTGAAACCCCAATAAGGGCTCTTCACCTTATCAGATATTTGAGCAATTTTTGCAGGTAAAGTTGCCAAAAGGTAGGACTAGCTGTCCTGTGTGAAACACGTAGGACATTTTCTGGAGCCTGTATAACCAGGTAGGCTCCTGATAGAGTACAGCAGTGTTTCTTTAATGTAGTCACCTGAGAAACTAAAAATAGATTTTTAGGCCCTATTTTTAAATATCCTGCTTGAGTAACTTTTATCTCTAGGAATTGAAAAGCTAATAACCTCCCAAATAAGCAAATTGAAGAAGTATTTTATGGTGTGGTGCATCAAGTTGGGCGAGCAGTGTGACAGCCTCTTTATTACTAACAGCCCCAGGGGCACCAACAGTAAAAGAGATCAGTGAGAACTTTGCTTATAAAAGTACCACTGAGATATATTTCATATACTACAAGAGTTCACTTAAGTGTACCATTAAACATCAGTCAGAAGATTTTAATAAAGAGGGACTGTGATTGAGAATGACTCTCACTGTGGTCACTGGTGCCATGTGTGCTGTGCTTTTAGCCTAGTTCCTTAGGCTTACTGAGAACAAATAACAGAATATAAAAGTTACTGTTTGTGTGAGCCCTGCAGCATATCTGCCAGCATTAGCAGCTCTCAACCCGAGCTACTCAGAAATACTTGGCAAGGGTTTAAAAACATAGGTGTTAGGCACCACTGTCAGTGAGTTCAATTGCTCTAGAGTAGTACCTGAGCATTAGTGTTGAGGTTTTGTTACAAGTGTGAGGAGCATAAAATAGACATCTAAGATCATTAGAAATGCTATCCATTGCCCACTTTTTACTGCATCCTGACAACTAGAGTTAAAGTGATCAGTGGGTAGAGATATATATATATATATATATGCGTATGTTCATCATTATTATTAACTTCCTGGCCTCTTTTTTGGGAGGTGGGGCTGAAGGTGGAACCCAGGGCCTCTTCTGCTGACCTGCATCCCCACCCCATCTTACCAACTTTTAGAGCAAATTCTGTGTTGGATGGATCTCTTGCTCTGTTTTCTTTAGTCGCTTCTTCCTTTCAGATTTCCTTAGGCAGACACCCATTTTTCTGGAAAGAGTTGAAATTATATAAATACTTTTAAAACATACCAGTTACTGGTACTTTAAGACCAAACTCCCCCCAGCCCTTGCATGAGTAGGTGCTGTCAACAATGATTCCTTGGTTATTATCATTGCTGCTTTTTTTTTTTTACATGTAAGCAAGTTGATTACTATAGTCACGTGATCATATTTTATGAGCAACAAAAGCTTTGAACACTATAAATGTCTACAGAGTTTAGTACATTTTATTCCTCATTCTATGATCCACAGTAGAATCAACACCAGAAATTCTAGGTTGGATTCTGACAGCCAACTTGGTCTTTTCATATTCCTTTGCCCATGACTGTGATGTCCACAGTCCCCTTAATACTTTTCCTTTCCTTCTTTTTACCCCTAGGAAGTCTTAAACTTCAAATTCTGCCATTTCTTCCTCTTATCCCTTAACCTCTCAGGTATTAGAGTATAAAGGGGGCAGCCCACTTAAGTCACAGGTTAGGAGATTGCCCACAAAGCATCTTCCCTGTTCTCTATCGATGCAGGAAGAAAGACTGAGGCGGTTGGCAGTGCACGCAAATAAATGGCGTCATCAGAGCAGCTGGGGTTTGGCCCACTGAGTGTCTTGTTGCTAGACACTAGAAGAGTACAATTTCTACAAAAATTAGAAAACTAACAGCTCGAGAATAACTTCCTTTTTATTGGCATCTCAAATACCTTTAAGTAGGCCATGGCTTTTCATTTTGCAGTTAGAGGTAAAAGGCCTAAAATACAATTTTCCTTGAAGAAACCTAACTTTTCCCATTGGCATTATTTACCTAAAACATGTTCCCCGCGCCAGTGGAAAATAAATTAGAAATCAAAGTTAGAGATAAAGATATAAGTATGGTATATGATGTTTGGAGCAGGAGGAAGGTGCTGCACGGGAAGCCCAGAGAAAAGACACGATAAGCCTCAGCTGAAAACTACACTGAGTAGTGTGCTGACTGACTTTTATTTCACAGTGTCATGTAGGTCTTCCTTTATAATGACATACTTTGGGAAGTTTCTGTTATTTTTACATGGTAATATTCTGATTCCTGCATGAGTCTCTCATGATTTATGTATAGTTACAAATAACATGTATTCAGTATCATTCTTGCGGTTCATTACAGGTGAGTTTACACCTGAGATGCAGGTGAGAATTCGACAAGAGATTGAGAAGGAGAAAAAAGTGGAGCCATGGAAAGAACAATTCTTTGAAAGCTACTATGGTCAGAGGTAATAGTAAGACAGGTTTTACAAACCACATATTAAAATTTTGACACATATGTTATATGGTGCTTCATCTCTTTACCATAACAGAAATTCTAGTGCCCATTTGTCTTTAATTTTTATTTCACCAGTTCTTTACCGAGAATTTTCCTTTTTAAGAATCATATGTGCACAGAATAGCATTACTCATAATCCTTGACCCTTAATATCACTAGCATCATAGCTAGATGGATTCTTTTAAAGAAAATTCTTGATTTAAAAGCCCCTTCCTTGAAATAGATTGGCTTTTCTTCCAATACCTTTGTAAGATGTAAGAATACTAAGGTTCTGTGCATTTTTATAGTATTTATCCTCAAATGTAACTTATTCAGAACCACTCAGGAATCCTAGGAATGCCATTATGTGGGCCATTACTCCCAGATGTAAACATCTGTCCTCTGAAAAGGTACTCTTGGAGGTGTGCATTGCTGAATCAAGACACAAAGCCTCTTTTCAAAAGGATATAATCAGTTTTTTCCCTAACCAAAAGTCCACATGAAATCTTAATGGCAACATTTAAATAAATGATAAATAAGGGAGCTGTTTGGTCTAAAATAGGAAGTAACACCCAAATTCCCCACTGTTAGTCTCTCTCTCTTCTTTTTGCATACTACTGGCAGCCCTTAAGGATATTCCATAAGCGGGCCAGGGATTTAGCTCAGTAGTTTTGCCGCCTGCTGCACAAGCTCAAGGACCTGAGTTCGATCCCTGGTACCAAAAAAAAAAAAAAAAAAGAGAGGGCTGGGGATTTAGCTCGGTGATTCTGCCACCTTCCTCACAAATGCAAGGTCCTGAGTTCGATCTCCGGTACCAAAAAAAAAAGATATTCCATAACCACAGCTTGAACTGAAGACGTCTGTTTCTTATTTCTAAGTGGTGTTTATTGATCGTTTTCACACTCATTTAGGATAGATTTCTGTTGATACTAAGAGTTTCATGTGCGTGGGGCAGGGTGCACACCTGTAATCCCAGTAACTCAGGAAGCTGAAGCAGGAGAATCACTGCAAATTTGAGGTCAGCCTGGGCTACATAGTGAGTTTAAGGCCAGCCTGGAATACATCACAAGACCCTGTCTCCAAACACCAAAAAATAAAAAAGTTTCAAGGGCTGATTTGTCTTCATTATTGGTATAAGCACTGAGCTACAGAAGTAATTGGACCATTATTACAGCTAGCAGTAATTCTGTAGTAATTGTTTATTTTTTCTATATTGGCTAGGTAGGTAGATCATCAGAGCAGTTTTTGTTTTCAACTGGTTTACTTTTGCCAGCTTTTATAGAACTATTTTTTTCTACTGGCCAGTTTTGTCTTTAGCTGTTCCATCTCAGAGGTACAGTACTGATTCTTTGAGGTCACCAGAGAGGGTTTCAATGATTTTTGTCTGTTATATAATAGTTTAAAACATTGAGAATCACTAAAGACCCTTAAAGATTAGTTAACTTTTAATGAGGCCACACTATAAAAATGCCAACTGACCTAAACCCCCAGGAGAGCTCAGCAGCATGTGATGTCAGAATTTTTGAGCTGGACAGAAGTCGGCTTCAAACAAGCCCCCACCCACCCATAACTAAGTTAAAATTCTCAGCCTCTTCCAGATATTGACAGCCAGTCTCCTACAGTCTTAGATTTGTTGGACCATCCTTTCCACAACTACTGCAAAGCAGAACTGATCACAGTTCAAACCCAGATCCCAGGCTGGATGGATCTTGACCTTTCTTCAGGTCTTCATAGGTAGTCTGTAATGGATACCTCTAGACAATGTGACCCCTTCATACGCAGAAGTAACACCAGTAACCACAGTTACTGAGCTGTCATTATGTGGTGTGTAGGAATATTATATGGAATAACTTAACTGTTGTATCAACACCCTAAAGTTATTAACCCCAATGTACAGTTGAAGAAACTGAGGTGCAGAAGGCTTGTCACTTAACATCACGTGGGGAGCTAGTATCAGCCAGGATTGGAGTCTAATCACTCTGGTTGTGGAACATTCTCTATTAGTAATAACAGTGAAATTTTTTTTGTTTGTTTGTTTGTTTTTGGGTATTTTTGGTACCAGGGATCGAACTTGGGTCCTTGTGCTTTCGAGGCAGGTGGTGGAACCACTGAGCTAAATCACCGGCCCCCATTAACAGTGAAATTTAAAAATAAAAAAACTTATTATCTGTTAAAAGTGTTTCTAGAAATGTTCACATTCCATTTTCTCAGAATCCTTTCAATCCTATAGGGCATTTCTCAACTAGAATATTTTCTTCTTCCACTTTTAGTTCTGGATTGAGCCTTGAAGATTCAAAGAAATTGACATCTTCCCCCGGTGATCCCAAAGCAAAGAAAACCCCGGCTGAGCAGCCAAAACCCATGCCTCCTTCAGAGGTCTCACCTGTCAGCGAAGTCCCTGTAGTTCCCCAGTCAGAGTGTAAAGAAGAAGCAGTGCAAACACCATCGCCGGTCAGGAGAGAAAAGCTTGAAAGCCAAGAAAAGGCACAGCCAAACTTCCAGTCCACAGAGCCCCTCCCTGCCTCGGCTGGCAGTACGGATGAGCTAACCATTCTCAGCAAGTGCCCGAAGGCTGAGGGCCTCGTGGAGCAGAGCCCGGTTGCCTGTGCTGAGCAGGAGTCTGAAAAAGAGAATCATCTCGCCACAGCCTCTAATTATAACAGAAGTGAAAGCCAGCAAGTTGTAGTTACATCCCCAAGCAAACCCAAGAGTCCTGGGGTGGAAAAAGCAATAATGAAACCCATAGTAGAAGCAGGTCCACAGGAAGCCAGTGTGAAAGAACCTCCGGCAACTCTTGCTGAGCAGAGCCCAGAGAGCCTCAAGAGAAAATCTGCCCTTGCTCAAGAAGACGCCCCTGCAAGCTGGGAGAAGAGGCCACGTGTCACTGAGGATCGCCAGCACCAGCAGCCATTTCAGGTCTCGCCACAGCCCTTTCTTAATAGAGGGGACCGGGTGCAAGTGCGAAAAGTACCACCTCTCAAGGTAAGAGAGTGCGGCTGAGCACTTGAAGAGGAGAGATGGCCTGAGCACTCACATTTTGGCCACATCTCTCCAATTTCAAGGGATTGTGGTATTGATGTTGGTGTGCAGCTAGCAGTGATCTTACACAAATGAAATTACTGGTGAGCAGGCATTTAGAACTGCGTTCCTACAGAACTTTATTGCAGTTTGACTAAGGAACCCGGGTGTCTAATGTCAGCCACTCTCACTCCCCTGTGCTAGCTACTCTTGAATCATAAGACCGGGAAATTATTCTCTTACAAGTCAAAATAAGAAATATCAGTAAGTACATGGAGGCCATTGATGTGATCAAAAGATCTTATCTTTTTCCAAGAACTGTTTCAGTGTGCCTTGGTGCTTACCCAGTTTGATGTTGTGTGGTTGCAGAACTACCTTTAGCTCCTTCACATAAAACTTAAGTATTTGTGGCAGTTCTCTCTCCCACTGATTACTTGAAGAATATTAATGAAATGGAGTAGCCTTGCTGAGCTCTCCTGCTTAGCATATGGCATTAACTTGCACTTAGACATACCATGCTGCATTTCAAAGGGCCTGAGGTAGTGTCTCTGACTGTCTTAATATGTAAAGACTACGTCTAACCAGTGGGGAGCCCTTGAAACCCAAATACAGTTTTACTCCTGATCGTGACTTTTTATTTTTATTTTTATTTTATTTTATTTTTATTTTTTTGGTACCGGGGATCGAACTCTGGACCTTGCACTTGCGCAGCAGGCAGCGAAACCACTGAGCAAAATCCCCGGCCCTCGTGACTTTTTATTAACACTTGGGGTTATGCTTATTATTAATTTGTAGTTTAATCATTTAACAAGTAGTATTTATTAATAACAATACTATTTTGCCTACCAAGAACCCAGGCATTGGGCATTACTCATTCACTTTAGGATATAAATAGAAATAACCCATAAAATACTTTTCTTTCCCTTTTATTCACCAGAGTTAATCCTATCAGGAAATATCCCTTGGAAACTTTAACTTATTGACACTTGATGCATTCCATGCCCTACCTCACTAATACCTTACATAGTGCTTTTTATTACTAGTAGTCTGATGGTCCTCATTTTTTTTCATTTGATTAAAATTTTATTAAAAATTTGTTACCTCTCCAGCTTTGCTTTACAAAAAAGGCAAAAGTTATTTTTCAGTACTAGTAATTGAACCCAGGGACTAGGTCCTCTGCACCCTCCACCCCTTTTTCAGTTTGAGGTTTGTGCTTTCAGCACTAAGGAATCCCTCCCACCTACCTTCCTTCCTCCCTTCCTCCCTTCCTTCCTTCCTTTCTTAAGCTTTTTGTTGTTTTACTGTGAACATCACATTGGTAGGCTTTCCCAGATGGTCTGATTTTTATCTTTGCTTTTCTTCTCACAAAAATATTAGAAATTTTTCTTTAATGAATGTCAATCAAAGCTGAGTTACATGGGCCCGGGGATTTAGCTCAGGTCCCAAGTTTGATCCCCAGTACCAAAAAAAAAAAAAGCTGAGTTACAGCTGAAGATTTACTTTAAGCAACACTAGGTTGCTTTCTATTTTGTCTTCTGTAAAGAAGGGGGGTTACACTTTATTCTGTACTTTTTCTGCTAACTCACAGAAATTCTATATTAAAAATTAAAATTATTCTCACCAAGTTAATACAATTTTATATTTTATTATGTTTTTATTAAATTTATAAATTTTTCCATGTTTTACTTTTACCTCCCTCCTCATCCTCATAAAAAAGATTGCTCCTAAAGTTGCTTTACTCTTTTTTTTTTTGGTACCAGGGATCAAACTAAGGACCTTGCACTTTTGAGGCAGGCACCAGAACCACTGAGCTAAATCCCCGGCCCAAAGTTGCTTTACTCTTATTTACTTTCTTTTTTTTTTTTTTTGGTACCAGGGATCAAACTCGGGTCCTTCTGCTTGCGAGGCAGGCGGCGGAACCACTGAGCTAGATCCCCGGCCCCGCTTTACTCTTATTTAGACTCTATCTCAAATCCTATCTGTATAGCAAAGCTTAATGTAATTTATAACAGAGCAAAACCTTTTAACCAAAATTAAATAGATAACAAAATTTGAATTTTAGTACAAATGTTATAACTTGTTATACTATATATGTATAAAGTTTGTAATATATACAAATTATGCACACATGAGGTAGTCTGTACAAATAAATGAAACCTATTAAGTATGAAAAATTTTAGCCTCTTTTAATGCTTGTCTTTTTTGATATCAACATGTTATTAATCATTTTCAGCCATTATGATAGATATCATTTATTATACTAGATATGGTCCCACACTCAAGACTGTTCTTAGGTACCACTGCCTATCCTTATATAAAATTACCCTAGGTAACTTTGTTGTGTTTGGTTTTCGAGTTTCATCTATTTTCCCCTGTAGTCTCTTCTCAGTGACATTAACAGAGGGCAGCAATTGCTTAACTGTGTTCAGCTTCTGAAATGCAGTGTGCGGAGTAAATATGCTACTGGTATAGAGCCAGCTCAGGCTCAAGAGATCAAGTGTGTCTCATGACGTAAAACACTTGCGCTTTGTGACAACTGTTACAATCCCACAGCTTGAACTTGTGAGTTACAGAGAATCAATTTTCAGGACTGCCAACGTTTTTTGTTTGTTTGTTTTTTTGTTTTGTTTTGGTACTAGGGATCGAACTTGGGTCCTTGCACTTGCGCAGCAGGCGCCAAAACCACTGAGCTAAATCCCTGGCCCAGGACTGCCGACCTTTTGAGAAATTAACAAAAAAAAATTTGGTGGCCTTACTTTTTTTGTTGTTTTGTTTTTGGTACCGAGGATCGAACTCGGGACCTTGCGCTTACGAGGCAGGAGGCGGAACCCCTGAGCTAAATTCCCAGCCCTTAGTGGCCTTACTATTAATGTAAGGATTTCCAGAAGGATGGCATGCATTTTCTTAGACCTTAATGGCTTAATTTTTAAAAAATTAAATACTCTAGAACATCTCTGAACAATTATTTGCTCCTTTAAACTCAACTAGCAACTAGATACCTTTATCTCAATGCATTATAATTAACTATAGTGACTTAAAGTAGTGTTTAGGAGAGGGAGTCAGACTTTTTTTTTTTTTTTTTTTGGTACTGGGGATTGAACTCGGGTCCTTGCACTTGCGCAGCAGGCGGCCAAATCGCTGAACTAAATCCCCGGCCCCAGGAGTCAGATTTTTATGACATGGAAATCAGTGGTGGTTTCAAACCTGATAATGCATTAGTTTATCAAAAGTAGATTTTTAGAAATGTATTTTTTCTGTGAGTTCCAATTTGTATATTTTGGAATAGAACCCAAAGCATACTTTCTTTTTTGAGACAGGGTCTCTCTATGTAGTCCAAGCTGGCTTTGAACTCATTATGTAGCCAGGCTGGCCTTGGACTGAGTCCTGGGGTTACAGGTGTGCACCCCCACACCTAGCATTTGTAAAAGGCTGCACCGATGAATGTAATGCCAGCCTGGGCAGACACTGTGTGTGTGATGCCCTGTGTGGTGGGGATAATGGGAAGGGCCCTAGACACATTTCTGTTGCTCAATCACCCCCTCGCCACGCTTCTCACAGGTGCCGTTTGAGCCATCTTCTCTAAAATGTAAGTGGTAATGAAATTGTCTTATAAATGAATACTAATCTCCGTTGTGTTTTCCCCGCCCTACTTCTTTCAGATCCCGGTCTCCAGAATCTCCCCCATGCCGTTTCCTACATCGCAGGTCTCTCCCAGGGCTCGTTTTCCAGTCCCCATCACTAGTCCTAACAGAACAGGAGCCAGAACTCTTGCAGACATCAAAGCAAAAGCGCAGCTGGTCAAAGCACAGAGAGCTGCAGCTGCAGCCGCTGCCGCAGCCGCTGCAGCCGCCTCAGTTGGAGGGACCATTCCCGGCCCAGGCCCCGGGGGTGGACAAGGTCCCGGAGAGGGTGGTGAAAGGAAAACCGCCAGAGGAAGGAGTCCAGCCTCAGACAGAGTCAGTGCAACTGGAAAGGGCCCTACACTGGAACTGGCAGGAACTGGAAGCAGGGGAGGTTCGAGAGAGCTTTTACCCCGCGGTCCAGACACTCAACCCCAACCCGAGACCAAGACCCCAGGCCAGACACAGCCTCATAGTGTCTCTGGAGCACAACTACAGCAAACCCCCTCAGTGCCTCCAGCACCTGCCATCAGTGGAGCATGCACAAACATTGCATCACCAGCCCATGTAGACAAACTGAGTCATGAAAGCTCGGACCCCCCCAGAGCAGCAGCCACAATGACCTCCCCTAGCCACCCGCAGAGGTTCAATGCATGTGGACAGGAGAGAGGTCCTTCTCCGAAGGGGCCTGCTCTGATCTCAGGAGCCTCCCCTGTTTGCTTCGTAGCTGATGGCACAGTTGAATCCAAAGCTTGTTCTAGTAAGAATACACCCAACCCTTCAGCCTCAACAAAAACAACTGCTAATGCTCCAGTGGATATGACTCCCTCCCCTTTGACGTCTTTATTGACAACAACTACTTTAGAAAAGCTCCCTGTACCCCAGGCCAGTGTAATTGTAGCATCTACTGGATCAGCTCCACCCTCAGCATCTTCTAGCCTTAAAACCCCAGGAACTTCTGCAAATATGAATGGACCCATTTCAAGATCAAGCTCTAGTATCCCTGCTAATAATCCTTTAGTTACTCAGCTTCTCCAGGGCAAAGATGTTCCCATGGAGCAAATTCTGCCTAAGCCTCTCACCAAAGTTGAAATGAAAACTGTTCCACTGACAACAAAAGAGGAAAAGGGGGTAGGGGTACTTACAGGTACCACTGGAACAGAAAACAGCACCAGAGAGGCGGTTAGTGATAGACAGCCCCATCCAGTGGTCATCCAGCAGCTAGGGAAAACCTTGCAAAGTAAACAGCTCCCCCAGGTTCAAAGGCCCCTGCAACTTTTTTCAGCTAAGGGTCTGAGGGACTCTAGCATTGACACTCACCAGTACCAAGAAGGACTAAGTAAAGCAACCCAAGATCAGATCCTTCAGACTCTCATCCAGAGGGTTCGGAGGCAGAATGTTCTCTCGTTTGTGCCTCCCTCCCAATTCAACTTTGCTCACTCAGGTTTCCAGTTAGAGGACATCTCCACAAGCCAGAGGTTCATGCTGGGTTTTGCTGGCAGAAGGACATCCAAACCTGCAATGGCAGGTCATTACTTACTGAATATTTCCACCTATGGCCGAAGTTCAGAGAGCTGTAGAAGGAGCCATTCTATAAACCCCGAAGACCGCTTCTGTCTAACTAGCCCCACTGAAGCCTTGAGAATGGGATATTCAGATTGTAAAAACACAACAGGAGATAGTAGTAGTGGCAAAGAAGATGAAACTGATGAAGAGAGTACTGGTGATGAGCAGGACTCTGTGTTGGTGAAGGAAGAGCCCAAGGCTGCCCAGAGTCCTGGCAAGCATGACACAAGTTCAGGACCCCACAGTAGAGAAACCCCATCCAGCAATGATTGTTTAACTAACAAAACCATGAAGGCTGAGACACCAGTGAATGAGCATGCCACTCTAAGCAAGGAGAATTACCTGTTCCCCAGAGGCCAGACATTTGATGAAAAGACCTTAGCCAGAGATTTTCTTCAGGCAGCACAGAAACAAATGGCACAGGCCGTTAGGGGTAAGGCAATGCGCAGCAGCCCTGAGCTGTTCAGTTCTACTGGTTTTTCTCTGCCTGCAGACAGTCCCACCCATCAGCCTCTACTCCTTCCACCACTGCAAACCCCAAAGTTGTATGGCAGCCCCACACAGATAGGGCCAAGCTACAGAGGCATGATCAATGTCTCCACCTCATCCGAAGCAGACCATAACTCTGCTGTACCGGGTAGCCAGGTGTCTAGCAATGTAGGTGATGTCATGTCTTTCTCAGTGACTGTCACTACCATCCCTGCTAGCCAAGCTATGAATCCCAGCAGCCATGGCCAGACAATTCCTGTTCAGACCTTTCCTGAGGAGAACAGCATAGAGGACACACCTTCAAAATGTTACTGCCGGTTGAAAGCCATGATCATGTGCAAAGGTTGTGGAGCTTTCTGCCATGATGATTGCATCGGCCCCTCCAAACTGTGCGTCTCCTGCCTTGTTGTTCGGTAATGAATCTTGAAAGATGTAACACACTGTAAAAGGAGGGGGAAGTGTAGGGTTAACAAGATGTGTTTCTGCATCATTTTGGAATCACAGAAATAAGGTTTTGGTTGTCTTAAGAGACAAATGTTAATCAGGAATACAGAGTACAGGTCCTTTAGATTTTAGAGGAAGAGCACCTTGTATAGTAAGTTTAAGTCAAGCAAGACTTTGTAAATTTGTGACAAGTTTGCACTTAAAAAATCATGTAAATATGTCACATTTGGTTACCATTTTTTCAGTGTTTAGGTGATGATGTATTCTTTAAAATTATGTGTATGTTCCACTTCACGTGACACTGAGAAATGCTGAATGCCACGCATGGTGAAAGGAAGCTGTCTCCCTTTTGGCCTTTTGTGAAACTTAGGAAAAGGAAGGAATGGTCTGTTAAGCGGCCATTCGTGCTGATTTTGTCTGCAGGGTCTGGATGTAGGTTATTCGTAGATTATTTGGCCTTTGGAAGATTTGGATTCAGAGTTTGCTCAGTCTCTTGACCTTCGATGGAACCCTCTTGCGTGGAAGTTTTCCACAGGTATTGATGTCACAGGGAGTGTTTCTTTCTGACCCAGCAAGCCCTGACTTGGTTCTTGACTTACACAGACCAGCACCGCCACCATGCAGAGCCCCGCTGTCCCCTAATCCCACCCTCCGGTCTGAAAGGACGATCTGGCCTGTGGAGGGAGTGCCTCAGGGCCCCACTTTGTGACTGTTCTGTGCCTGGTGACAGCACTGCAACAACACCCTGCACTTTGTCATGCGTGAGAGTACGCAGTGAGCGGGCAAGGGTTAGTGACGGGATGCATTCAGCTGTGTGTCATTGGGCAGGGACTAAATTACAGAAGCTTAAACTGAGTGTAAAGAACTGTGGAAGACCACTTAATGCTAGAAACAAGGTGTAGTATTTTTACCTCTTCTCTCCCAACCCGTTACCTAGCGTTTCACAGTCAGCCGTTGGGATAGGTAGAAAATCTCCTACGCAGCATGTTTGCTCCTTCTGTTCAACTTGTTTCGACCTCGCAGGCATCTGACAAGGATGGAGTAATCTTACTAGATCTTACCTTACCCACACGTATGTGCACACAAACATAGTACAAGACACTTTGCTGTTTTTGAAAATAAGTCCACTGTTACAGAATTACTGCTCTCTGTGCTAGGGATGCCTAAGATAAAAGGGCTTCAGTGAATGGCTAAGGGATGGTCTGACAAGGAAGGAAAGTTAGTTCCAAAATTTTGTGGGTTTTTAATTCTTTTTTAATTTTTTAAACTCCTTCTCTAGTGATTAAATTTTTTTGAATGCATACTTTTTAAGTCATGATTAAAGAACTTTTTTTTAACCCTATAGTTTACCAAAATTTGGTTTTAAGAAGATTGTCAGTTTGCACATTTGCTTATTTATTTCAGTTCTCCTAATTTGAGATGTGTAAAGTAATATTAATACAACCTGGTGCAGTTATGTTTATACTTAATATTCTAGATGTGATTCTTACAAATTTCAGGACAATTTAAACCTTTTTATTAAGTCACATTCCAGACCAGGAGAAAGGAGGCAATAATCTGTTAGACTCCCATTCTGCTGTCCACCCCTGCCCACCTCACCCCCAAATGCTTTCCAGCAGTGTCTGCCCCAGACGCCTTAAGAAACTCCAGTTTCTTATTTTTCTTCTCTGGCTCATTTGTTGTGGCTCAAGGCAAATACAAGATTGATTACTGTTCCAGTTTCAGCCAAGACAATATGATGTCCCTCAATCCTCCCTTTTTCTTCCACCGCGTACATACCTGAGAGGTTTAAAAGGCTTCAAGCATCCAGGGATAAAATAAGTTCTCCAGTGAAGGGCCAGTAGGAAACAGAAACTGGGGTTGCCCTGCTCCCAAACTTGAATGCCCTGGGTAATTCCAGTGGGGTTTTAAAAACCTGTTGTTGCCAGGTGTGGTGGCACACGCCTGTAATCCCAGCACTCAGGAGGCTGAGGCAGGAGGATTGCTGTGAGTTTGAGGTCAGCCTGAACTACAGAGCAAGACCCTGCTTCAAACAAAACCTGTTGGTGAGGAAGACTTCTGTGTGCCCAGCCGCTTGCTCCACCCCCATGACAGCGCTGAGAGCTGGCCTGTGTGCCTAGAGAGGCTGAATGTTTCAGAATTGACCCCTGCTGCATGTCCATTACCAGTCTGCATTGATGAAAGTGACTTTTCTGCTTCATGACTGCCAGAAAAGCGTCCTTTAATGAATTCCTTTATCTGCAGATGGATGGAGTATAACTGGGCCAGGAGAGCATCAGGGATTCTCAGTCCCATCTACAGAGGAAACCACATGGTGCTTCCTCTCGATCCAGCCCTGCAGCTAGGTCCCAAGCTTTGTTGTTCATGAGATTCCCCTAAACAATTCCCAGCAAAATACTTGCATTTAGTTATACTTCAGAAACAAATTGCCGGCTAGATACAGTGCGTCAGGCTTTACAAGATGCCAGATGAGAGAATAGACTCTTAGAGTGGTAGTAAATTAAATACTGATCCACTTACTAATTTGTTTAAAAACAGTGGTTTCAAATTGAGAGCCATTCATTTCATAAACTGAATAGTAAAGAAAAAGTCTGGCCCCTTTATTACAGTATAGTACTTCAGTACTTTTAAAGCAATTTCTGTCTTAGTTGTTTTACCTTTAAATTCACTCTTAATAAATGCTCAGCACATCTTCGAGCATTAAGTGGCACCTTCCAGGGATGCAGCGGGTATGTCTGAAGGATGTGCTGACAGTATGCCCTCCCTGCCCCTCAGGTATCTCAGCCCAGCAAGAGCATTCATAATGTGTCATCTCAGTCTGATTTATAAATGTTCCAAGTTGTCCAGTAAACCCCAAATCTTAAGATTTTTAATTAATCAAAATTCTTCATCCTGTTAAGTAGAAAATAAAGCCAAATAACCCAGATTTGTTCGCCCTACTTCAGTTCCTTAGCCCCTATGTTCAAAATACTGAAGCCATCTGTAGTCTGTGTAACATTTCTAAGAATAAGAGCTGGCCAATGGGAAACTTTCCTTGGGGTGGGGAAAAATATGCTTACATTGGCTGGGAAGACGCAGGTGGAGATGTTCTAGAGCTTATCTCAGATTTAAATAGATTGCCAAAGGAAGACCTCATTGCCTTCCGGATGAGGTGCGGTGTCGTGTGTAGTAAGTAATGCCCTGTTACATCCTAACTGCTAATTATTGCCTTCTTTGGCCTTTGAGATCCTTAAAGAACTCTTTGGTTAAATGATTAGCCATAATTAAAGGTCTCTGGTCATCGTACTGCTATTTATTTCTAAAACACTGTCAATGACCAGTGCCGTGGTCACTTTCAACATCACATTGACATAATGCGGAGGAGAAAGTCTCCATTCCATTACAAGAGTGTGTTAAGTAAACGCCTTGGCCTAGGATAATTTTCAACTCATTTTACTGAAGAGTCCAAAGAGACTGAGAAACATGATGGTAGGCAGGGTCCTCTCCGACATGTTTCAGTACCTGCATACCCGCTGAAAGAAAGCAGTGGGTAAGACATTTCGTAAAGTTGAAGCAATAGCTTCTTAGAGTCTTGGTTATTTTATTTTTTTTTAATGCTTTACATTTGATACAACTATTAAAGATCAATTTTAAATATAGCTTTCCAGTAATATATTTTAAGTAATATATATTTTAATATCTATGTAAAAAGTGACAGAGGAGGACTGAATTTCTCACATATGGAATGTTTAATGTAAGACCGCACTGTTAAGGTACACATTATTTCAAGGGAAGTTGCTCTAAAGATACTCAGATTATTTCCCAGAAATGCAATAAGGGGGATAGTTTTGGGGTTTATTTTTTATTTTAAATGGAAATTGACTTATTTACCACAAGCTATTTTTTCCTTCTGGCTATAAGGTTTGTACAGACTGGTTTGGTAAATGCTGAACTTTTGTGTCTTGCCTTTTTCAAGGAATTGTTAACGTTGGAATTGAGGGTATGTACAGAGAAGCTGGTGTCAGCACCATTTAATAAGGCGTATTTTTACACAAATACAGAGAAAATCATTTTACATAAGAAAATTTTAAGTATTTGCAATAAATATATGTATATAGATTGTATGTATTCATATATTATTTTTCATTTTATTATTGAGTAAAAGATAATTAAAAGTGACATTAAAACCTTGGAGTTTTTGATGAATCTTGAGGTCTGACATACACCCGAGTGGCGGGGAAAGGCCTAGGCCTTCAGTTGTTGCCTTATACTGTTCGGGAAGTTACCACAGACCTTGTGGAAAGGACTACAGTGAAGAATGTGGCGATAAACCAGGGTAGTGCATTTCTTTCAGAACTTACGTATTCTTCTGTCTCCATGTTTGTCCCCAAAATCTGTTCCCAGAAGTGGAGAAAACACTGGAAATGTTACTGGAAAAGTGAAGAAAACACAAAAAAGTCTCTTAGATATACCCATTATTTGCTTCTAAAACAGAATGATAAGGAAATATTTCAGTGGGGAAATAGGTTTTCTCTTTTTTTCTCCATGGTAATTAATAATTTATTAGCAAACATTCACTGCCACCCCCCTCCAGGCCCTGGCATATGTGAAGAAATAACCTCTTGATGCAGAAAATATGATTTGTTTCTCAATTCCCTGAGAAGTGAATTTCATAGCCATAGTTGTAGTCATGTCTTGCCTGACTAATGGAGACATTGAAGAGCTAAGATAGTTGTGCAAAGAGAAATATCTCTGCCTTGGTTAGATTCTGTTTCAGCATTTGACCCTTGGATTTTGAACTCCCTTGTGTCAAGAGCAGTTACGGAAATAAGGACTGAGCTGAGTGTTAGGGGAGATTGATCACCCACACTTAGACTGCTAATTGAACAGAACCCATTTTGTGGTTGTAAAAGAAATACTGGATTTTAGTATGTGACGGGGGAGCAAAGTGATACCTAGATAGGTAGGTCCTTGGAAATCATGGTGTATATCCTCTTTAAACATGGATAATGTGTAGATTCATTGATGGCCTGAAAGGAAAATTGGTATAGTCAGATTTTCAAGAATATGAAACAAGGTCTCACTATGTAGTTCAAGCTGGCCTCAAATTTGTGATTCTCCTGCCTCAGCTTCCCAAGTGCTGGGATTACAGGCATGCACTACCATCCCCAGCTCAAGAATTTGTTTGTGTTTGGGGTTTTTTTGTGTGTTTGTTTTGCTTGGGGTTTGGGTTTTTTGTTTTGTTTTTTTGAGACAGAGTTTCACTTTGTAGTTTCAGGCTGGCCTTGAACTCACTATGTAGACCAGGCTGGCTTCGGACTCTGGCAGTCCTCCTGAGTGCTGGGAATATAGGTGTATGTATCTTAAAGTCCGATGAAACTGGCTTATTGTAGTTCACTAGTTTTCCCCCCAAATTGCTCTGCTCCTCTTTTCACAGAAAAGGCATGTTTTGAAAATTAAGGATACACAGCAGTGCTTTTAAAAAGATAATTTTCTAGGGACTGGGGATTTATCTCAGTGGTTCTGCCATCTGCCTCAAAAGCGCAAGGTCCCGAGTTCAATCCCTGGTACTAAAAAAAACCCAAAAAGATAATTTTCTAAAAAGCAAGTCCGCTGGGTGAAAATCTGTGGAATAGGAGATGAGGGTGGTAATATTCTACTGGATTCTAAGGTATCAGAAACTCCAGTGCCCAGCAGGGTCATATATCCAGTAGTGGTTAAGAGTGGACTAAATAGGGCCAGGGATTTAGCTCAGTGGTGCTGCTGCCTGCCTCACAAGTGCAAGGTCCCGAGTTCAATCCCTGGTACCAAAAAAGAGAGTGGACTAAATAGTTATTTTTTAAACAGAAATTTCAAACATCCAGATAACACAAGACACCGGAGATAGTTCAGCCCTCGAAGAGAACAGCATACTAAGTCTTAGCTGAAAATGCACTGTTTCTGAAAGAAGTTCAGTCAATCTCAGGGAACATCTGCGTCCTTGTAAATCCAATGTAAGAGATGAAGGTGAGCTCTTTAAATGTGTATAAATCGTCCATTATGACCATTTACAAAGGCTGATTGACATTTTATCATTTAGGTTGGCAGCCTACCTCGTGGGCAGTAAGTTCTTATGCAGGTGGTGACATGGAGGCTAGAGGTGGGGTTGGTCTGCGGTTGAGTGAGGAAGTGCAATATACCAGAACACAGGACCGTTGCAACTTGGATCCTCATCTACCCACGTCACAGAGCCTTAGAAATTGTTCAGTGCTCTTTAGACTACTTGACCTCATTCAGTCTTCAGAAGTTAGAGTTTGCATGTTTCTAATTTTTTATGGGCAAACCCATGTTTCTAATTCAAATGCTTACTGGGCATCTACTATGTGCTAAGCACTACTAAAGAGCAGTTTTGCAGGGGTAAGCAAAAGCAGTCAGGCAACGTGTAAAAAGTTCTTCCTACAGTAGTAGTCATACAGCATGTTTGTCGTTGAAGGAGTAATCAGTGCTACATCTTTCCCAAGACATGTTCAAAGTACAAATGAGTTACAAAGTACAAGTATTAGAGGTGCTGGACAAAGCAGTAGCAAAACACGAAGAAAAACCAGTGCCTCTAGATGAAAAATAGGTATGGGGAAGGGAGCAGTCATGGTAGTAAAATTTACCTTTTTTGAGAATGTGGGAATAGAATTGACAGATTTTGAGAAATCTCTTAAATCTAAAGAGACAAGGAGGCATGCCAAAAGCAGTCCCTTAGGACTAACTCAAGTCAGTATTAACACCCTTTCAAATAACAGTTGGGGTAAGTAACATAGCTTGCCTGTCACTGTTCAAACTCAGTAGAAGCTCAAGGGAGGGGTTTTTTTGTTTTGTTTTGTTTTGTTTGGTACCAGGGATTGAACTCAGGACCTTGCACTTGCAAGGCAGGTGCTGGACCACTGAGCTAAATCCCTGGCCCCCTCAAGGGAGTTTTTTAAAGCATAATTTTTCATCATCTAGGTGGGAAGGAGCTGTCTCTTCATTTTGAGTTGTATCCTGTTTTCTCCATAAGGGATAAAGTGGGTGTTCTTGGTTTTCCCTTCTTCCATTGTAGAATTGGCCTTATTTTTTCTCTTGTAAGTCATAGAACTTGAATTTAAAAGGGCTTCGGCAAAAAATAAATAAAAGGGCTTCAGCATTACCCTGTACCAGTGGCGGCAAACCTACAGCACGCATGCTGCAGCAGCCTGGTTGTATCATTGAAAGCTCTAAAAGGTTTGCCATCACTGCCCTATACCTTTTCATTTTAGTGATGCAAATCCTAATTCTTTAGGACTTTTGGGGTAGAAAAGTTTTAAGAGGATAAATGGTTGTGTTTTGTCAGTGCTTAGTCTTGATTTTTCCTCACCACTTGTCTTTAATCCAGATTATTGGATTTGCAACTCAGTTTCTGTATGCCAAGATATCTGTATTCACCTTTCAGTCAGAGATATTAGATGTATTCCACTATTCAGTGTAGTCTCAACTCTGTTCAGAAACTGGGAGGGTGGATACCCTCTATTTTCCTAGTAACTGGTGACTGTTGAAGGTTGGGTTTCTTTCATACTGGATTGGCCAAGGAATATTGTGTACTTCCACATAGCTTTCATCCTTCATCTGAAAAAACCCTAAAAAAAGTTCTTCCTAGTAGGTAGGACAGAGAAAACCTTAAAAAGTTAGAGATCAGCTGTGACAAGATAATGGGTTCTCCTGAACAGCAGCTTCAAATTCAATTTTCCTCGTTCTTCAAAAGAAGCTGGCAGGAGTGAGGACGGTCTTGATATTTATCTTAACTGGAGGATGCCTTGAAGAAAGGTAAACCTGAGGTGTAGATTTAGGAACATTTTGAATTAACTTAAAGTTTTTTAAAATGTTTGGGGTTTCCCTGTTAGGGTGAATTGCCATGAGCATAACATGGAATTTGATTTCAGCCATTCCATGGGTTAAGGGATGATTTTGTGTTGAACTGCGGCAGCTTTGGCCACTAATCAGGATTTGGGGTCACACACCTGTATCTGTTAAGTGAAATGGATGTAGGCTTCATGGACACTATTGACCAACTTGAGTCAAGACTTCATTTTGTTAAAATTAATTAGAGATCCTCTCTTTAAATATTTAAAATTCAAATTAGCCCAATAAGAAAGCAGTGCATTAAAAAGCATATAAAAATACTTTACAACTTATTCTACACACCCTATATACTTCCTGTGGAAAGAATGGTATATAAAAATTTACATGTCGGGTAAGTTCTTGTAAGAAACCCAAGAGTTTCATGTTTTCAGATATCTAGAGCTTGGAAATGAAGATGGGCTTTAGTCCTAAGTCAGCGATTCTTTTTCATGTTAGATTTTCAGGCAACAACCATTTGGCGACTTCATAGTGACCCCAGCTGAACCTATATCTAGTCACTTTGCACACATTTTAAATTAAAATTCTTCCAGTCTCATATTTGTCTACTCTGTTAGGTGAGAAAATAGGTTCTAGGCTGGGAAGGACATAATAGTTCTCTGATAATAAACTACTGATTAAAGAGCAAAGAATTCAGTTTCTAGAATCCATGAAAGTTGCAGAGTACATGACGAATGAAACTCTAGAAATGAAAAACTTCTATTCATAAGTGCATTGATCTATTTTTTCCAAAACTGCTCTTAATTCTGTGTCTCTGTAACATACCTTTCACCAGCACCAAGAAAAACCAGAAGGGAAGACATGGCCTTACATTGGTCTTGTTCACACTGAAGTCTTTATGCACATAGGCCTTAGCACTTTGACAGATAAACTCTACCTTTAGCTCCTCACTGTCATCTTTATTCCTCTTACGCTTACACTTTTCCTTTTATGGGTCGTATAGAAACTACCTTCTTCAGAGTTGAATGTACGATGTTTCTGCACATGGACAAACTGTATCTCAATGACTCCTGTTGAATAAAGGCATACAGTTTTACTCTAGCACTTGTGCTTCTCTTTTCTAAAGGAACCAGATGCCTGCGCATGGCTTGCTCACCTGTTGCCCCCACCCCTGTGCTTGATTGCACAAGTGTCCCTGGGTCATGGCTGTGTCCATCTCTTTAGTACACACTCAAACAGGGCTCAAGAACTCATTAGCAACCAAATGTGTACCTTTCATGGGCATGGTGGTGATCGCCTGTAATCCTAGTATTTGGGAGCCTGAGGCAGGATTGCTGCAATTCAAGGCCAGCCTGAGCTACATAGCAAGACCAAGACCAGCCTGAACTACATGGCAAGACCCTGTCTCAAAAGAAAAAAATATACAAGCTGTAATAAAAACATTGTAGTACTGGCATAAGGACAGATAAACCAAACCAATGTAGTAGAGTAACCTAGAAATAAGCCCACCCATGTGCTATCAAATGATTTTCAAAGTGAGTGCCAAGGTCAGTCAATGTGGAAAAGACAGTGTTCAGCAAAGGGTGTTGGAAAATCTGGATGTCCATGTGCAAAAGAATGAAGGTGACCCTTACCTAACACCATAAACAAAAATTAAGGAGAAAAAGTTTATAAAACTTGCATAAAAACTTCATAATTGATTTGAAAATTATTTGTAGAACATGCAAAAACTGGCTGCAAAAGAAAGGATTGTTGTACCCTAGACTGTATCAAAGGATATTATTGATAGAGTGAAAAGGCCAGCTAAAGAAAGGTGAAAAGTATTTGCAAATCATCTGATAAAAATTACTTCAAATATGCAAGTATAAAGGACAACTCATGGGCAAAAGGGTAGATATTTTTCCAAAACAGACACAGCAGAAACAAAAAATGTCAGGGATGTGGTGAGATGAACTCTTACACATTGCTGATGGAAAGGTAAAACAGTGCAGTTGTGGAAGCCCTGATTGGTCCTTGAAAATTTAAGAACTACCATATGGTCCATCTATGCCCCTCCTAGGCATATGCCCAAAGCAGTGAAAACAGACTCAAAACATTTGCATGCCAATGTTCATAATATTATTTATTCACAATAGTCTTACAGTAGTAGGAACCCTAATGTTCACTGACAGATGGTTGGGTAAAATGTGATATATATGTGCAGTGGGGTATTCAGCCTTAAGGAAGAGAATTCTGACACATGCTACATGGATCAACCTGGAAGACATACCAAACAAGGCACTAAAGGACAGATAGCAAGTGATCCCCATTATATGAAGTACCTAGAGTAGTCAGATTCAGGGAGTAGAATGGTGATTGCCAGGGCCAATGAGCAGGGGAGGAAATGGTGAGTTACATGGGATGGAACAGAATTTCCACTGGGGTGATGAAAGCGTCGAGCTGGACAGTGGTGATGGTTGCACGACAGTGAATATACTTAATGCTGTACACTTAAAAATGGTCAGATGGTACATTTTATGTATATTCTCTCACAATTTTAAAGTAATAAAAAGAAACCCAAAGTAAAGAAAACTTGGGTGACAGTCTCTCTGATCATCCTGAGTGATTTCACTTAAAGAATTGGTGGAGTTAAGCCAGGGATTTAGGTCAGTGGTGCTGCCACCTCTCTTGCAAGCTCAAGGTCCCGAGTTCAATCCCCGTACCGAAAAAACCCAAAAAAACCAAAAAACCTTAGTTCTAAAAAAACTAGCAGTGTTGTGAGAAGCAGCTGTGCATCTTTAAGAAAGTGAGCCCTTGGAGACAATTCTGCAGTGACTAGGAAGAGAATTACAGACCCCAAGAACCTGCAGCTGGGGATGCAACCAGGACACCACTGTAGGTCTTTCCTGGGACCTAGGACAGCAGCCAGTGGCCAGAATGTGGGACCAGACCTGAAGACAGGTTGCCAAGGTGTCACATCGACTGATGACAGCAAGGAGAAAGCACCTTTTTTAAAAGAAGTAAAATCAGCCATCCTCCCACAGTTCCACTGAAGAGTGAAGTTCTTGTGGTGGACATCTTCGCTGATTTGTGGATCAGGGATTTTTGTTGTTGTTGTTTTGTATTTGAAAAAATTAGTTGAAGATCTCTAAAGGAACTATTTCTGTTTCTTTATAAGTTGCCTGATTGGGTCTTGGCAGTTTCTCTACTGGAATATTACTTTTTTTTTTTTTTTGGAACCGGGGATCGGACTCAGGTCCTTTTGTTTGCAAGACAGGCAGCAGTACCACTGAACTAAATCCCCGGCCCGTTTTTTTGTTTCTTAGTGATTTAAAGTAGTATCTTTTCTCTTTATCTAACAAAGAAAAAATTCTTGTTATGTGAGGTACACCTGTTGTTCTCTGACCTGCGTCGTCAGTAGTCAGTTTTGCCATTCAGAAACTTTCCAGTTTTCTGTAATTTCTTATTTCCCTTTAAGATTTTTGTTCTCAGGGCCGGGGATTTAGCTCAGTGGTGCCACCGCCTGGCTCGCAAGCTTAAGGTCCTGAGTTCGATCCCCGGTACCAAAAAAAAAGATTTTTGTTTTCATGGGATACTGGAGTTGCACTTTAATGAACTACACAATGATTATAAAAACATTTAACCTAGTTTTTCTGTAGTTTAATTTTAACAGCTCTATTAAAGTATAATTGACATATAACAAACTGTGGAAAATTAAAATTTAGTAAATGTTGACATGTTTTACCACCACAGTCAAGATAATGAGGATATTGATCACACCATGTCGTTGCGGCTCTTTGTGGTCCTGCTGGCCCTCCCTGACACCATCCCCAGGCAGCCGTTGATCTTTTTGTCGCTATAAACTATTTTACATTTTCTAAGATTTTATATCAATGGAATCCTATGGTATGTATATTTTTGCTTGACTTCTTTCACTCTGCTCAATTTTGGGGGTTTTTTTTTTGGTACTGGGGATCGAACTCTTGGGACCTTGCGCTTTCGAGGCAGATGCTGGAACCACTAAGCTAAATCCCCGGCCCTCTGCTCAGTTATTTTGAGATTTGTATTGTCATGTTCATGAATGGTTCATTCCTGTTCATTCCTGTTCATAGCATTGTATGGCTATACCACAATTTACTCAGCTGTCAGTGGACATACAAGTTCTTTCTGTTGCTACTGTAAAAGCGGCTTTATACAAATGTTTGGAGAGGCACATGTTTTCATTTGTACATGTTTAGCTCTTTGGGCAACTTAGCTTGGGCTGGGGATGAACCTCTGGAGTAGAATGCTTGCCCAGCTGTGCGAGGTGCCAGGTTTGATCCCCAGCACCACGGAAAGAGACAAGATGCTAACTTGTTTTCCTGTGTGATCGTAATCGTTTACATTCCTCCCAATAGGATGGGGACCCAGTCCCTCTACTTTCTTGTCAACATTGAGGACACTGTGTGTTGGGGGCAGGTACTGGGGTTTGAATCCAGGGCCTTCATACTGAGTTACATCCCCCATTTTTAATTTTGAGACAGTGTCTCTCTAATCACTGAGTAGCCCAAGCTGAGCTCAAGCTGGTGATCCTCCTGTTTGGTGATCCTCCTGCTTCAGCCTCCCATAATGGTGGGATTATAGAGATGCAGCTTCACACCCAGCTGTTTTAGCCTATTTAACAAGTGTGTAGTGGTGTCTCCCTGGTGACTAAGGGTGCTGAACATCTATTCATGTTCTTATTTGACATCCATGTATCTTCTTTCACTAAGTGTGTATGAGTTAATTTTTGTACACAGTGAGATGTACAGATCAAAGATCTTTTCAAAGATCCAGAGTTCTATCACATTAAAAATCACACTGAATGGGGCCTGGAGATTTAGCTCAGTGGTGCCGCTGCCTGCCTTGCAAGTGCAAGGTCCTGAGTTTGATCCCCAGTGCCAAAAATTAAAAAGAAAATCACACTGAATGAATTCTACACTTTTTGAAAGTCAATATATTTGTATCAGTCTATGACTATTCTTTTGTATTCATATATTTGTATATTTTTAAACCATTACCACATTGTCTTAATTTCTATCATTTTGTAAGACTTAAAAGTAGAAATTCTCCAACTTTTCTCTTTATTTATGAAATAAATACAGCTGTATTAGATCCTTGGTTTCCGAATGAATTGGAGAATCAGATTTTCAGTTTCTAAAAAAGTTGGGTTTTCATAGTGATTGTATTTATTTATTTTGGGGAGGGTTCAGGGGATCAAACTCAGGACCTTACACTTTCGAGGCAGGCGGTGACAACACTGAGCTAAACCCCTGCCCTGACTGTATTTCAGCTCTGTATCAGTCTGAGAGAATTGAGGTCTTAACGATATTGCACAGTGGATGCCTCTTCTCTATTATGTATGATTCAAGGTCTCATAGGTCTCACAGGCTTCAATAAATAGGTCTTCCACGTCTTTTGTCTGATCTGACCCATATATATTAATATTTGAAATGATATTGTAAATAAGTTTTTAAATTTCAATTTTAAAATTTACTCATTTTCTGATTGCTAATTGATGAATGCAAACATTCAATTTTTATTTTTGTACTAATTTTTTTCTTCTACCTTGGCAAATTCAATAGTCAATGGCTTATTTGTATGTCTTATTGGTTTTTAAAATTCAAATAAGTATCATCTCCAAAGACAGAAAGTTTTATTCTGGATAACTTTTCTTTTTCTGCTCAATTACACTGGCTACAGCCTCCAATGCAGTGTTAAATATAAGCAGAGAGATGTTACACAGAAAATGGTTAGTATTTCATATTAAATGTAATTTTAGCTATATGGTTTTCCTAGACCATCCTGCATCAGGATGATGAAGTTGAAGTTCTGCTCCCTGCTCAGGGTTTATTATTTCTTTTTTCTTTTTTGGTACCAGGGATGGAACTCAGGACCTTACACTTTCGAGGCAGGCAGTGGAACCACTGAGCTAAATCCCCGGCCCTGTTATTTCTTTTTAATCAGGAAAGGATGTTTGATTTTGTCACCTGTCTTTTCTGCATCTGCTCATATATTTGAAGTTTTCAGTTTGCTAGTGGTAAATTACATTGATTGCCTTCAGAATATTAAACCAGCTATGGATTCTTTTTTGTTTCTTTGGGTCAGGGTCTGATTATGTAGCCCAGGCTGACCTTGAATTCACAGCAATCCTCTACCTCAGCCTCCCAAATGCTGGGATTACAGGTGTGCACCACCATGCCTAGCTTGGATTTATTCATTTTTGCCATTGGTTGTCTTTTCTATTTCACTAATTACCACTCTGATACTTGCAATTTCTCATTTCTTTTGCTTCATTTGTTCTTCCTTGTCTAATGTTTAATTTTGAAGCTGACATCATTAGAGACCTTTCTTCTTTTCTGTACATTTTCTTGTTTTTGTACTGGAGATCAAACTCAGGACCTTGTGCTTGCCAGGCAGATGTGGCACCACTGAGCTACATCCTGCACCCTCTTCTTTTCTAATATAGGTGGTTACTACAAATCTCCTTTCAGGTACTACTTTCACTGCATCCCACCAACCCCAGAGCCTTCAGCCTGAGCCACATTCCCAGCCTCTTTTCTTTTCTGGGATGGAGTCTCACTAAATTGCCCCGGGGGGCTCCAACTTGTGGTCTTCTTGCCTTAGCCTCCAAGAGTGCTGAGATTACAGGCAAGCAGCATCATGCTCGGCTCTCAAAAATTCTGATAGATTGTTTCATTTCTCTTCAGTCCAGAATACTTTCTAAGCTCCATTTATGTACGTGTTTATTTAAAACGGTGTCTTGCTGTGCAGTTTTAGCTGGCCTTGAATTCACTGTGTAACCCAGCCTGGCCTTGAACTCATGGCCATGTTCTTGCCTCAGCTGAGATTCCTGGCATGCACCACCATGCCCGGCTCTAAGCTCCATCTTAGATGGCTTATTAGAAAAAACAGGTATTTTACACATTTGGTGTATCTCACGGCTGAGTACCGGTCATTCAGGATGAAGGCCAAAATAGGGAGTTTGTACATGAAACACTGCTGCATACTGAGGTACAGTACTTCTTTTGGGGAAAAGCATTTGCATGATTGAGTCATGAGCTGAACAGTTCCTTTAACACCATCTCAGAGAATGACTGACAAACTATGCTTACTCAGATTTGGGCATTTTCTAAAACTGAACAAAGCAAGCCTATCATTTAAGAACAACTGGTGGGGGATTTAGCTCAATGGTTCCACCTCCTGCCTCGCAAGGGCAAGGTCCTGAGTTCGATCTCTGGTACCAAAAAAAACAAAACAAAAAAGAACAACTGGCAGTGTGTTGACAATAATAAAATTTGATAATGATAAAAGTTTAAAAAATTGTTTTGGAAAATTGTGTATCTCCCATGAGCTTGACAGATTCCCGTGCTTACTGACTTCTAAGAAACAAAAGTACTAAGATTAGCCCAGTGTGCTAGGACTCGTAACCCAAGCACTCTGGGAGGGTGAGCCAAGAGGATCTGAGGTCAAGGCTAGCCTTACTGAGACACTGCCTCAAAAAATAAACAGGGCTGTGGATATAGCTCAGTGTGAAGGCCCTGGGTTCAATCCCCAGTAGCGAAAAAAATACCCCTAAAATGACACATGTGCACACGTGTATATCTGACTTTATATAACGGAAGTGAGAACCATTCTGGAGTGAGTTCGCTCACTCTTGACCTTCTGCCATGAGGACACCACAAGAAAGTCCCCACCACCTCCTGGGGTCTTCATCTTAGACTTGCCAGTCCCAGAACGGTGAGAAATCAATTTCTATTCTGTATAAATTACCAAGGCTTGTGCTTCTTGTTTTACCAGTACAAAATGAACTGAAACAACACTCTCTCTTCTCTCCTGTTGGCTTCAACAATATTTTTCTATTTTAATTACAGACAGGAGCCGGGGATTTAGCTCAGTGGTTCCGGCACCTGCTTCGAAAGCGCAAGGTCCCGAATTCGATCCCCGGTACCAAAAAACCCAAACAAACAAAAAAACACATTAATTACAGACAGGAAATGTCACAGTAAGATATCTGTTCCGCATTAAGTGTGTTCTTGTGGATTGCAAACTGATCTCTGAGAAGAGGAAGGGAGAGAAGATGAAGGGAACACCCTTCACTGGTGTAGCAGCCTCAAGAGTTGGGGTCCGCAGGTGCCCCAAGAAGGGGGCATCCGGGCACTAGAATGATTGTCTGTCGTGATGGAAGTGGCACATCCACTCTATGCATTGGGATTTATGCCCTTAAGGCCATTTCAGCAGATGAGGTTTGGCAGGGAGGAGAAATGAAGAAGCTGTGTCAATTTCTGGTGAGGAAGAAGAGTTGGGGTGTGTTTGGCAGCAATGAAAGAAATAGATAACCCACTTTAAATGATGTTTCCAATAGTTCTGGACTCTGACTTGCTGCCTGATTCCCTGCTGACAGTGTATGGGGTTAAGATGATGCTGGAGAGGAGGAAGATTTTGAAGGAAGTCCCAATGCAGCTCTCTGGGGAGGCGTCTGGCTCCTCAGTCTGCTGGTCAGCATGGATAATCTGAGGTCAAAGTGAACCAGCACAGGAAGCCTGGCCTCATCCAGACCCTTGGCAGGGCTCCTGTTTGCTCTCATGGCCAGCTTCAGCAGGACTCAGAATTCATTATCCTCATCACTTCAGTTTTGAAGTTTAACCCCTTGAATAACATACAGTGAGTCTGGTGGTGCAGGATCTAAGTGGGGAAGGAAGGGGAAGGCTTATGTATGGTTTGGAAAGGAAATGGGTACAATCACTCTGAAGACAGCTTGGGAACCTGTAGTGCAGTTGAAGATACACCCTAGGTCTCAGCAGCTACACAGCTCTCTGAGACAAGTATCTGCACAAGAAATAAATGTCATTTCAGACATCATACATTCTTGGATCTTAGCTTACTCTAACACACATTTTCCATCTAAAAGAGGGCTAAGGCTGGGGATTTAGCTCAGTGGTTCCGGCGCCTACCTCGCAAGCTCAAGATCTCAAGTTCGATCCCTGGTACCAAAAATAAATAAAACTAAGAGGGATAAATTGTAATAAACTCAGAGCAGAATACCAGCTTTATATAATATATATACAATATGTCAAAAGCACCTATAAGTAATGCTTTTCCAGGCTTCTTTTTGTACATGTGTGTCCACATTAGTATTTCTGTATTATGAAAACATTAGCAATAATAATAAACCCAAATTGGGGTACTGCTTCTTGGATCCAGAAGGACATCAACTAAATGTGTAATCAACTGTTTCTTAAGGTAGATAGTGAGTTGTACCTTTCTTCTTCTGTTATCTGAAATAGTTCTTAAAAACAGTTTGTACCAAAAAGAATAACCTGCCCGTCTTCTTATTAGGGTGCCCTTTAGAAATGTTATTTTTGCTTTGCCTTACATTTTGATGTTGCTGCACCCTCTTGTGACTTCTGGACCTCTCCAACCAGGCTCCTTCATTCTTTGGTTTTGTTTTTTTGTGTATTTTTTGGTACCGGGGATCGGACTCGGGTCCTTGTGCTTGCAAGGCAGGCGGTGAAACCATTGAGCTAAATCCCCGGCCCCCGGCTCCTTCATTCTTAAAGAAAATGTACAGCCAAAGTTGTCATCAGACTCACATTTTCCTGGCTCGGCTATGAGTGCCGGGACTCTAGGTGAATGCCACACCACACTCTTGCACTTGAGTACATGGCACCCCACATCCAGATGCTGAGCCAGCAGCATGGCTTCTCTTCATATCAGTCCTACTGTCCTGTGTCACCAGCTTCACCTTCCCTCCCTCGCCCATATTTCCTCATCATTCTACAACTGCCCTGTAGCTGCATGCCGCTGCCTGTTCTTGAGCTCACTGAGTTTATGTCCATTTTAGGGCAGGTTTCCCATCTTCCTATTCACTTTGCCCTCTGCCTGGAATGTTTTCTTCCCCACTGTAGTCTTCATTTTATCATTCAAGCCTAACCCTCATTTTTGCCTCGATTTCTCTAACATTACCACCATGCTTAAATTTCTTCATAGCAAAGCACACAAAAAGTAGATTGGCATCTGAGTTGGCAACCCACTGCCCACCGGGGCTGTGGATTTCAAAGGACCTTATCTGATAGGATTCACCCTTTCCTGTCTTTAGGGCCTCACTCTGAAAGGCATAGCCAGGACCAATATATGAGGTCTATGGTCCAGGATGCTAACAAATGAAAATGCACTGAGACAGAAGGAAGTAATCCATTCCTCCATTAGATTTTTTGTTTTGTTTTTTTTTTTGTTTAACAGTTTGTTTGTTTTTTTGGTACTGGGGATTGAACTCGAGACCTTGCGCTTGCGAGGCAGGCGCCAGGACCACTGAGCTAAATCCCCGGCCCTCCTCCATTAGATTTTGGGGACAGTGACGGGGCCGGGTGAAGAGCGGAATCGTAAGAATCCAAGGGCCCAGACCCCTATCAGCCCAAGATACAGTTCTTTTTGGGGTTTCCTATCCACAGGGAATAGGGCTTCAGATTGGTCTTGGATACCAATGTTTTCTAAGTTTTTTCTTTCTGCTTTCAGTTCACAAATGATGGTATCGAATAAACACCAACTGCATGTTAGTAAAAGCCCTAAACTTCTGCATTAAAAGTACTTATATTATTTGAACAGTACTATAGACAGGAGTGGTAAATCAGAAGAGTGATGTGGCAGATAATTCAGCATATTGAAACAATAATAAAATCAATGGATAAGGGTCAGGGATTTAGCTCAGTGGTTCCAGCACCTGCCTCAAAAGCGCAAGTTCCCAAGTTCTATCCCTAGTACCAAAAAAAAAAAAAAACCAAAACAAAGCAAAAATCAATGGATAAATTATAACCAGAAGTAGGCTTTTATTTTTTAATAACACAAAGAAATCATATATTTAACAAAAAATATTAAAGCTAGGAGTGAAAGGCACATGGAAGGGTAAGTCTTTTTAGTCCAGTTTTCAATAAATTCATTTTACCTAGAAATAAGAATGACAATTCACAAATTTATTGTGAGGTTTTTCATCACTAACCTTTTCTGCAAAGCATGGTTGAGTCTATCTTTCCACAGAGGGGCAATGTTAAAATATCAAAATACACTGAGCTGTACCAAGATTCACATTCCAGTAAATCACTGGTCTAGCTTCCAGCTGCCATAAAATGCAAAAAGTACAACTTGAATCAATAAAAGTCTGTAATAATTTAAAATATGATGCTCAGTTCTATTAAATGGGCATAAATATGATTATATAAATGACAAAAGGTCCTTTGTAAATGCTAGCATACACATGTAAGGATAACTAAGTCCCCTAAAAGTCCTGTATAGTCCTTGGTATAATTATATAACTTTGTCCTCTTAGAATATCAGGTGCTGCCGGAGCAATAGATGGCACAAGACTCAAAAATATTTTACCCTAGGAGTATTCAGTCTAATTCCTTAGAGGGTTTTCTAGTGTCTAGGGTCCAGTTCTTATTTCATCTGTTACTTTCGGGATCCCTTTGGATGTTGGCTTGGAGTCTAGGGGAGGGTGCAGTGTGGTCTTCAGAGCACCCTGTTCCTTGGGGCTCCAGTCCCTCCTGGATTGCAGTTGGCGCCTCCCCCTCATTATGGATTCTTGGTACCACTGCCTCTGCTTGAGCTGCTGCTTCTGGTTTTCTAACTGGCTCTGAATAGCTTCCAGTTTCTGGGCTTCCTGAAGGAGTGGCTTTAATTTCTTCCTCACTTGCTGGTTTTCTCTATAGAGGCCGCGGCAGAATTCAAAATGAGACTTCTGTGCTGTGTACTCCAAGGCCTGGGCTTTCCCGGGGAGCTTCCCTCTTTTTCTCTCCCCTAACTGCTTCCACACCAGGTCCAACTCTTTGATTTCTTGCTCCAGGAGGGCTTTATGCTGGAGGAACTGGAAGTGTGCCTCCCGGTCCTTCACGTGCAGCTCGGCTGGGACCCTCTCTATCTGCTCCTGCAAGGTCTGTATTCTCCTGTCCTGTCTCTCCTGGATGGTGGCAATATTCCTCAGAGCCTGCAACCACTGCTCCAATTTGTACTGGACCTTTTCCCCCCGCAAGAGCTGAGATTTCAGCTCTGAGGTTTCTTTCTCATATCTGGAGACTAATTCTTGTTTCCTCCGTTCCAGCTCCTGGTATTGTTGGAAATACTCTTTCCACAGCTCCTCACACTTTCTCTCCCGGTGCTTACTGTTTTCAGTCAGGTAGTCCAGAATGGATTTGCTTTCAGCCTCCACGAGGACCTTTTCCTTCTGCAGCTGCCTGTTTTCCTCCAGCAGCCAGTGCTGCCTCATCTGAGCTTCTTGGATTTGGTCGTTCCGTTTCCTCAGGGCCACTACAACCTTTCCTTTCAGTCTCTTCTCCCTCTTCGTTAGTTTCTCTGGCGGCAGGCATTGATGGAGAAGTATAAGATATGCCGATGGTGGAGGGGAACTTGCGCCGGTCTCAGCAAACCTGAAGGAAGAGGATAGGAGACATTCCCTTACCAGTTCTTAATCACAATGTAAGAAATAATGTTAAGAAGGCACAGGGCCAGGGATTTAGCTCAGTGGTTCTGGCGCCTGCCTTGCAAGCGCAAGATCCCGAGTTCGATTCCCGGTACCAAAAAACCCCAAACAAACAAAAAGAAGGCACAAGTGTCCGTTATTCATAGAAAAGATCTTTTCAAACACACATTACGTTGCAGACACTGTGCCAGGAACGGGCAAAGAGCTAGGTGTAAACATGGGGAATGTGGCTTCCTGTGTACACCGTGCATTCCCTCCAACTTTGAGCAATCTGATCTCAGTATTCCAAAGGAGAAAACAGGCTCAGAATCTTTAAGTGACCCGTGCACGACATAACACCGTTACAAGTGGCAGTCTGGGTGTGAAACTCGGTGTGTACGTCTCTCAGATTCTACTGTAGCAGCTACGAAGGGCCGTGGAGGGTCAGTCCGGAGGAATTTCCTGGGCTGGGTGAGCAATGTTCCCACGTCTCTGAGACCCTCTCCATGGGAGTCGAGCGCGCCCTGGGGACTTACACGCTCTCAGGATCGAGGCGCCCACTAGTGCATCTCTGCAGGTCACTGAGGGTGAAGACCGAGGAGCACGGGCTGGTGGCAGCGGTCGGCCGATCGCGGGCACAGCGTCCAGAGGCGGGGACTTCCCACCCGGGCGTCGCCCCGCGGTCCCAACGCTTCTGCGGGGTGCGGGGCGTCCGGAGGTCGCACACCCCCCTGGTGCTGACTCTTGCAGCCCTCAGCTGTTTAATCTCCGCTGTCACAGGAGCCCTAGCGCCCGGCCCTCCGGCGGCTCCCTTCAGCTCTCTCGGGAGGATGCGAGCTCTCCCGCGCGGGGTCGGGGATGGGCCGGATCGCCGCGCTGGGGATCCCATCTCGTCTCGCCCCGTGACGACCACGGCGCTGTCCCTCGCAGGTCCTAGCCCCTGAGGGTCGCGTCCTCTTGCTGGCTGTCTGCTGACGCCCCACTTCGCGGCCAGGGTCACCAGTCAGCCCCCGGCGCGTTCAGACTCACAGAGGTCGCCCTCCGACAGGGGCACCGCGTCGTTGCCCTCGGTTGCTAGGATTCCAGCCACAATCGCGCAGAAGGCGCCGGAGGCCTCTCTAGCCGCGTGGCGTCTCTATGGCGGGCGGGGCGGGGCGGGGCGGGGCCAGCGGCGCCTGCGCGTTCTCCGCCTCCAAGCGGCTCCTGAGCCCTTGCGAATTTGCTGGTGTCGGGGATAACGGGAGCCGAGTGAGCCACGTCTGTTTCAAGTGACGTGATGGGCGTTAAGCTGGTAGGAGGAGCGATAGGTTGCCCGTGGCGGGCTAAGGCTAGGGAGAAAGGGAGGCCGAGTCCGGGTCCGCAGGGCCCCGGCCTGTGCTGGGGTCTGACCTGGGCGCCAGTACTTTGCTCTGTGGACCTCAGAGCCGAGCTGAGCCTCATCGGCTTTGCGCCCGCCCAGCGCATGCGTACAGCTTACCTCGAGGTTCTGAAATTGTCTGTGATGTAAAAGCCGCTCCGCTGGCTGGGCCGGGGGTAAGAATATGTAGAGCCCATAATTAAACAAAAGGGATAATAAAATTCAGAAACATGACAACGAAGCCACTCTACCCACAGCTCTGGGGAAGCTGACTGTGGGGGTGTTGGCCAGAGGTCTGTAGGAGATGGAGATGCAGAGATAAGGAATGCTTGGGGCCACAAGCCCAAAACCTGGAATGCATGGCAAAAGATTAAAAGATAGCCTGTGACAGCGACCCCCATAGGGAAAGAGCCTGTGAAGCGTTACCAGGTAGGCAGACAGTACAGATGGAAGATATTTTCTTTCCTGCTCCAAATAAACCTCCACCTCTGCTGTCAGAGTCTCCGAGGATGAAGAGGGTGGAACTGCGTTGATAGAAGGGGCATGAGAAGAACCTCCTCAGAATATTCATGAGCCACAAGTTGGCTGAGGGGCTGGGGAGGACTTGGCAGGGTGTAGACCAGTCGTGATGAACCCCTGGGCCGCGTGTTGCAGCAGGCTGTATCATTGAAAGCTCTAAAGTGTTTGTCATTACTGTTATAGACAAGTAAGGAAAGGTCCAGGGAAGAATGAAGGTGCATCTTGGTTTCCAATCTTAGTGGCGCCACCAGTTGCACCAGAGCACTGTGTCAAGACATCCAGGCCACAGTGATGTTCACAATCCTTGAAACCAAGGAGCAAAAGCAGGGTTCAGGAGGGCATTGATCCTAGCAACAGATGAGGCCTCAGGCCCCAGGAAAGTTGGGCTGATAGTCGCTGCTGCTTCCACTCTCCTTCGGTCATTTGAATATTAGGACATGTTACTCCTAAGGCTGCTTTTCATGTTTGTGGGTCTGCGTACTCCCAGCTACTTGGTACAAACAAAGCAGTTGTTTCTCTGGGAATGCCTTCTGTGGGAGGAACCCCATGCATGCTTTCTGCTCCCTTCTAGCTGGTTCCTCTTTGCCTGTGTTATCACATCCTGTCTGTCTTTACAGTGGGACTGTTTCTCCTGGCTAGCAACTGCTGCTGTAATTCGGGCTGGATCTTTTTTTTTTTTTTTTCTGGTACAGGGCATCGAACTCAGGTCCTTGCACTTTTGGGGCAGGCAGTGGAACCACTGAGCTAAATCCCCAGCCCCCAGGCTGGATCTTTACACCCTGCCAGGACCTGAGGACCTGGTGAGACAGATGAAGGGCCTAACTCCCCAAACGGTACTTTTATCCAGCCAGTGCTCCTCAAGCCTTGCTGCAACTGGGCTGCATCCAGCCCCATGGCCTTCTGGGAGATACTTGCTCTGCCCCAGCACAGTCATGAACCTAACACATAGGATTGTGTCCTGGTGTCCCCCTGGATGAGTCCTGGTGTCCTCCTCTGGGTGATCGCCCCCCTGCCGCCCTCTTCAGGCAGGTCTGCAAAGGGCCATTTCCCTCCCCAAGGCCACGCAGAAAGTCCTACACTGTGCTGCTGAGCCTTCTTGTTTTCCTTGGTAAGCAGACTCATCATACTCTTAGTGGATTCAGCCTGCTGTTCCTCCTTGTGCTGCCGCAGAAGTCCTAATAAAACCTCTCCCACATGGCCTGTTCACCCCTACTCATGGATTCTGTCTTGAGTAGAGCACACTAAGCTGGTCCCCAAAGCCATCAGCAGCTGGGATTGGTAACCCTGAATGGGGCAGGGAGGAGAGCACCTGAAAATTGACAGGAGCTGCCATCTCCAGGGGCCAGAGGGGTTCCCCCGAACTGACAGTAGCTGCTGGCTCTGAGCAGAAGCAGAGCCGCTAACATTAAAAAAGCTGAGAGCCACTGGTATTCAAAGCCCAGAGCTGTGAACACTGCCAGAGCTACATGTTGCCAATTTGTGATTTCAGTAGAAGTGGCTGGAAAGAAAACCCATCTGTACCTCCTGACCTTTGAGGATGCTTCATGGTCTCTTTCCCCATGGTGGGGCTTCCCCAGGGCTGTGGTCAGAGCAGCCTCATTGTCCGGGTTTCCCCTTTTGTATAAATACAATCTTATGCATTCTCACCTATTTTGCAGGTGAAACATAACCTCAATGTGGCAAATAGTACCTTTCCAATTCCGAAAGGCTGTTGCCCGCGCTTAACCCTCTGTGTTCCTTGAAATAGCTTTAACATGAGTGCTTTCGTGAAGACCACTTGCTAACAAGGCACTTTGGAACCTGGACAAGATACAGCCAGGATACTTAGGGGTTTTTTTCAATCCCCACTACTAAGGATCAAACCCAGGGCCTCACACATGCTGGCTCAGCTATCTGTCATTGAGTGACATCCCAAGCACTCTTTTTATTTTACTTATATATTCATTCATTCATTTTGAGACACAATCTTGCTGAATCACCTGGGCTGGCCTCCAACTTTTGATCCTTCTCCCTCAACCTCCTGAGTAGCTGGAATTACAGTCATGTACCCAAGTCCAGCCAGAATCGGTAGTTTCAAAAGTGGTAAAGGAGGGCCGGGGATTTGACTCAGCGGTTTCGCCACCTGCTGCGCAAGCGCAAGGACCGGAGTTCGATCCCCGGTACCAAAAAAAAAAAAAAAAAAGTGGTAAAGGAAATGATGTGTCCACTCTACATTCTCATCAGCATTTGTGCCATTAGGAAACCTTTCAGTAGATGCCAGCTGGCAAGGAGGAGAAATGAAGTTATGTTGATTTGGCAGTGACAGAAGTAAATAACTCTCACTTAGTATGATGTTTCCAGTTTGTTTGTTTCTTTGTTATTCCCTCCAATCTGCTGCTTGATTCCTTGTGGGCACTGCGTGGGGCAAAGCTGATGGGGATGGGGATGGGTGACGTTGAAGTCAGTTCCAAATGGCTGGGCATGGAGGTGCATATCCAGCCCGGGCAAGTTGGCAACAAGACCCTATTTCAAAATAAAGAAAAAGAGCTGGGGATATGGCTCAGTGTGAGGGCTGAGTTCAATCCCTAGCATTGCAGATGATAAATAAGCCAGGAGTAGTGGCACACGCTTGTAATCCCAGCAGTCTGGGAAACTCAGGGAGGAGGATCCCAAGTTCAATCCCAGCTTGGGCATCTTAGTCTAAACATAAAAAAGTCTAGTGATGTAGCTCAGTGTGAACCCTTTGACTTGAACCCTGGTACCAGCAAAAATAAAGATAGAGAAAGAAGGAAAAAAGAGTAAGAAGTCCCAAATGTAGTTATTTCTGCAGTCCTTTAGCTCCTGAAATCTGATTAGAATGAAAAATTTGAGGCTACAGTGAATTGGTACAAGAAACCTCTCCTGTCTGATGCAGGCCTCTCGTACGAGTGGGGCTTGAACTCCATTTACACATGTACACACACACACACTGGGCACAATTCCTCTCTTTGGCCACAGCCATTCACCAAGGAGGAAGCCAGCCTTCTCAGGGGAAAGAAGGCTCTGCAATTGGACTAAGCATACCCCAGGAGAGGCTGCCTCTCATCTGGACTCATTAGCCTGTCACCCAGCAGAGGAACGGAGTGCGGGATTTTCAAGCCTCATCACTTCCATTCTCTCTTGGGCTTTTATGTAATCAGTCTGACCCTAGGCGGGGAGAGCAGAGGTCGCTGAGCAGATTGGGGGCTGACTGTGAAAGGCTGTGGGGTACTGTTCCTGCCCCAGCTCCAGCATGAGAGTGCCCGAGAACTAGGCGTGAGGCTTTGGTCCTCGAAATGGACAGGTGAGAATCAGGAAAGGCTACTGGTCGCATTGATGTGCTGAGAAACCATTTGGAGAATGCACGCTTGTGTCAGGAGCGCAGGCTGTTAACTATTGTGCTGCAAGTGCCAGAAGGAACTCACTGTCCCTAGGAGCTGAACCCGAAGCCAAAGTTGGAGAATCTCCAGAGAAAGGCAGCGTGAGCCATTCAGGACTGGAGCCCAGCAGTCTCATTGAGGCTAATACAGCAGGGACAAGCAGTGAAATACGGCCTCAGGAAGCTTTAGGTTGCTGTTTAGGTTAACAAGGTGCAGCAGAACCCTTGGCATCAGCCAGGGACAAACTTATACAAAAGAATGATGTTTAATGGTACCCAAATAAAATTCTCTTAACCACAAGTACCACAAATGATTAACTTGTCTTTTTTCTTTTTCTCTTTTTGGTACCAGGGATCAAACTTGGGATCTTGCGCTTACCAGGCAGGCGATAGAACCACTGAGCTAAATCCCCAGCCCCATTTTCTTTCTTTTTTTTATAACAATTTTTTATTTTGAGACAGAGTCTCACTAAGTTGGCCAGGTGGGACTCAAATTTGTCATCCTCCTGCCTCAGCCTCTCAGTGCAGGGATTACAGGTGTGCACCACTGCAGCAGACAACATCTGTGGGCCGCTTAGAGAGTGTTTCATACACTGCGCTCGTCCACGTAATGTAAGACTCTGATGAGTCTGGAGGTGGCACAGTGAACATCTACGTCAAGTTCCAAGAAAAAAGGCCTGCAAAAAATGTTTTGCACATTTCAGATCACTTGTGACACATTTTAAAAATCCAGTCTCATTTCGAATAAAAGGGATACAGTTCATTCCACCGATGCAGCATGAAAAGAGTGCAAACAGCTCACGTCAGTTAGAATCGTCGAACCAAAGAGTAAACAGACTTGATCCATACACCTGTCCGCCACCGCAGCCGCAGCAGCAGCAGCAACAGTACGCGTTTCCTTTTCCTTCGCGGTGAACGTGCTAGCCAGGTCGTTCCGAACTTCACACACACGTCCTCGCTTCCTTTCTAAAGGAATCCTGCTCAAGATGGCCCTGCTTCAGATGCCAGCCGTGCGACTGAGGAGCCACCTTTGCCCAGAGGCGGCACGGCAGGAAGTAGCCTGAAACCCAGTGCAGTGCTTCGGGAGAAAGCCAAGGTACCGCTGGCGATTTGCATTTTCATTCTTTCTATGCTGATTAGCTTGCCATTCGTTTGGGGCGTCTTCTGTATCTGTCTCTCTCTCTCTGCCCTCTGGCTTTATCTCATTCTTTCTCATCCTCTGTGTTATCTAAAATTGGATTGCTTTGCTTGGCGTGTGTAAGAAAAGCAGCAATCAAAACCAGACACTCTGAAAGCCTGGGCTGCCCTAAAGACCAAATTGGATTAATTATGTCTCCTCAAGCTTTGAGAACACTTTAAAAAGAAAGAAAGCCTCGAGAACTGAAAACTCAAGTTCAGTGACCCTGAGATGACTCGGCTCGTTTGCATATCTAAGGACAGTTTTCAAAGGGTAGAAAAGACAGGTGTTTTTCTGGAGCTTTTTATTTGAATAACTTGTTTGCCTAGGAGAATCAACAGAGCCCTCAACATGTGAGTGCAGTTCCAGCGCTGAGCCCTCAGAGGCAAATTCTCAGGTTGATTCTCATGGCTCGAGGAATGTGTTTGGGAGCCCAGAGGTTAGAGAAGCCCCATCCACTGTCCCTCCTCAGGCCCAGAAGGTGCCATGGAACAAGAATACAGAGGGTTTGTTTCCAGGGTGAAATGTGTTTCTCTCCATAATATCCTGAAGCAGATACTTTCCAGCTGTTGACGTTTAGGGTCAGCTTGGTCTCTGTCCAGGGCCATCCTGTGCTTAAGTTCAGCAGCAGCACTGGCCTCTACCCGCTAGAGGCCCAAGGCACATGCACACGTGCATGCGCGCGCACACACACACACACACACACACACACACACACACACACATTGTGACAACAAAAATACTTTCTCAAATCGCCAAGCATAACCTGGGGAACGTTAACCCGTACTGAAATGACTCCTTTAGAGAAGGGGCTGGAATAAATATTACATCCCAGACATACATATAAGACATAAATCTTAAGTGTGTTAACGTAGGTAGGGAGAGATGATGTTTTAGAAAAATCATATAGGCCAGTCGTGGTAGTGCATGCCTGCAATCCCAGCAGTCTGGGAGCCCAAAGCAGGAGACTCACAAGCTCAAATCCAGCCTGGGTGATATAGCAATTCAGTGAGACTCTATTCAAAATAATTTTAAAAAGAGGGCTGTTCATGTAGCTCAGTGCAAAGTCCTGGGTTCGATTCCCAGTGCATGGCTGGTGTATGTGTGTGTGGGGGGGTATGGCAATTGCTTCACTTCCCCAGCTTCCAGAGTACTATGCCAGGGTGTGACTTCCTCCAAACTAAAAGCTTCAGAAAGGCAGGAACAATGTGTATCTTATTTACTGCTGCAGTCATAAGACCCAGAAATGTGCTTGGAACATAGTGGGTGCTTTAAGAAGTTGTGACATTTTTACTACTTAATTAACAGGTATATATCAAATATTACGACATTCATACAAAGCACTAGTAGGATAGACACTAAAGTAAAACTCTTTAATAAGTAAATTCAGATATCACATCATTGTTTTTTCCAAGTTTTATGGGAATGAACTAAAATTCCTTCTAACCCCGGCCCTGGTTCTCTCTGGGAAAGTGGGGAGGCAGAGAGTGAGCCCTGTATTCCACAGGTATTCTCAGCCACACTTCCCTGGGCACCAGGTAATGGGGCGGTTCCTAGAATCATGGTTGCTGTTCTGGGCACCTTAGCCAGCTGCAGGTCCCATGTTTGTTCCCATAAATATTTAAACTAGAGTAAACAAAGCCCAGGGAGCACCCAGCTGACCGGAGACTGACAGGGATTGGACTCCCGGAGCCAGAACCTGAAAATCCAAGCCATTTCATTAACTTCTCAGTAACGTGCCCTTATATTTTACAAGACTGACCTTTCAGGTGGGGTTTTACTGTCTTGTCTCTGTGGTATCAGTGGGGAAACTGAGGCCCTACGCAGTTCAGTCACAGAACTGCTCTGTGCTTCGTGATAAGGCTGGGCCACACACGTCTTCCCGAGGAGTGCTGCTGGCGGCCGTCCCTGCAGGCCCTGGTGGCCTTGAGTGGAAGGATCCCTGTTATGGCTGTGTTCAGATGTCCCCCAAAGCCTCATGTGGACAAGGTGGGACTTTCTTTCTCAGAGGTGGTTGAATCTGGAATGTGTGATGCTGGGGTTAAGGGCGCCTGGTTACTAAACCACTACAAGTGAGTGATTGGTTTGGCACCGCCCTAATCCTGGTAGTCTGAATGAGATAAAAGGAACAGAAAGATGCTGTTAAACCCTCTTGTTGCTTTTGCTGTCTTCCGCCGCCATGAATTGAAGCCCTCTTGTTACCTTTGCTGCCCTGTGCACCATGTTGTTTTTCCTCTGTGGTGCTTGTCTGCCATCCCAGCCTCAGAGCCAGCCGATTATGGACGGAAACCTCTGTGAACTTTAAGCTAAACAAAACCCTTCCCTTTTAACTTTGAGTGTAGGGTATTTTGTCTGAGCATTGAGAGAAAAGTAACTGACACAATCACCTTCTGCACCGCACAGGCTGAAGAGGGGCAGAGGGGCAGAGGGGCAGGACAGGCATGGAGCCCAGGCTGGGGCTCAGCAGGAATGCCAAGGTGAGCCGCAGGGGCAGCAGGGCCAGCCTGGGAGCCACAGGCAGAGGCAAAGCAGGCAGCACCCACCATGGGGCTGAGCAGGACAAGGCCAGATGGGGATGTGGCCCATCTCACTGCTCCTGTGGCAGATGGGCCCACCGAGGGCACTGCCGCCTCCTCAGAGGCCTGCGGTCGGGTGGTCAGCAGGGAGCACAGCGCCGGGGAGCACAGCGCCAGGGAGCACGAGAGGTTAGTCACACACAGACAGCCACTGCTCTCCACACGCATCCTTCTCTATTTTGTGCAATGCTTTCACTTTTTAAAAATGGTACACTTTGGACCCAGGTGCAATGGCACATTCTTGCAGGTCCAGCTAGAGAGGAGGCTGAGACAGGAATCACTTGGGCCCAAGAGTTCGAGACCAGCCTGGGCAAAATGACCAGACCCCTTCTCAAAGAAACAGAGGGATGATGCTCTGGGTGACTGTGTGGTCACCCGCCTGGCTGCTGCTGCCGGATTCCAGCTGGTCACTCCCCCCGAGACGGCTGGCACTGCAACTCCACCTCTCTGACCAGACGTGCCAGAGAGGCAGCCAGGCCTGCTGTGGGAGCTGTGGACTGAACCAAGGCAACAGGACAGAAGTCAAGGCCAAATAAGCAGACAGGGTCTGCAGCCCCCAGCCCATGTGCGGGGCGGCTCCTCCTGGACAGCAGTAACCATAAGGCCCTCTTGGCATGCGGAGAGCAGGGTGGCAGTGGCCTCTCCTTCGCCTGGTCACAGCTGTGGCTTACGGAGGTGGACACTAGCCCCACGGGACACGGCTCTGTGTGCTGACGACCTGCATATTACACTATGCTCTTCTTAAGTTTTGGGGAAAATGATAAATGAATGGTTGAACCTATTACATGCCTTCCCTGATAATGTGAACTTGCAATATATATTGCTCATTAAAATGACTTTCTATTATTTCATTAATTGAATTCCATTCATGCATGGGAACTCAAGTGCTAGGTCCTTTATTCTCATTTATATTTTCATTGGTTTGGTTTTTTGAGACAGGGTCTCATTACATAGTTCAGGGTGGCCTTGAACTCACTATGTAGCCCAGGCTGGCCTCAAACTCACAGTGATTCTCCTACCTCAGCCTCCTGAGTGATGGGATTACAGCCATGCATCACCATTCCCACCTTTCATTTCTTTTTAATGGATGGAAGAAAAAAATATATATATAGATATAAATATTAAAATCTTGAGACAGAGTCTGGCTAATTTACTAAGTTATTTAGGCTGGACTCAAATTCATGATCTTCCCGCCTTAGCCTCCCAGAGTGCTAGGATTACAGTCTTGCACCACTACACCAGGCCAAATATGCATTCTGATATTTATTGAGTAGCTACTTTGTTCTTTTTTCGGGGGGGGGGTACCAGGGATCGAACTCGGGTCCTTGCGCTTGCGGAGCAGGCGGCGAAACCACTGAGCTAAATCCCCAGCCCGCTACTTTGTTCTTTTGACATTCTGGTGAGTGAGGTATCATGGGAAAGAAACACGTATGTCAACAAATAAGGTAACCCCAGATAGGGATTGCATCTCTATAATATTACACACGCATTCCAGTCTCCTGAATTATTGCATTTATTGTTCTGCATCTTGTTCTGAAGCTCACTGCAAATGATTTCACCCTAATCCTCTGTGTCCCCGATAGGGCATCAGCCCAGACACATGTAGTCCTCTGTCCAGCAGAGGCCTTGGCTTTGAAGCAGTTGTGTTTTCAATGGGCCGCTTTGCATTTTTTCTTTTTTCAGCAATGTAAATGATAGATCCAGTCAGTGAGTCAGTGGTATCATTGATTCACTGCAGTTATTTACAAGGCCAGAAATAACAGAGAAGGACTTTGGGGGTGGGCAGGGGTTTTGTTATGGTAAAGACTTCCACCTTCAGCACCTGGTGATGGGCCACACAGTGGCCCCGCTGAGGGGTCCTTGTCCTGATCCCAGGATCACCTGACGGAAGGGAAGAGGAACTTTGTGGATACGGTTAAGCTGACAGTCCTGCGGAAGTTATCCTGGGTTATCTGTGGGTTTGGCATGATCACAAGGGTCCTTTCAAGAGGACGCTGGGCTGGTGTCCTGATGAGCCGGTGATGGCAGCAGACTAAGACAAGGCAGCGCGAGGCGAGGCCCTGGCCATGGAGCAGGAACCTCTACAGAGGAAATGGCAGGGATTGCCTCCAAGCCTCTAGCAGAAATGGTTCCCGCAGACACCTTGATGTCAGCCCTGTAAACCTCATTTTGGAGACAGGCATGGGCACACTCCTGTAATCCCAGCTCCACAGGAGGCTCCACAGGAGGATAGCAAATTCAAGTCCAGCCTGGGCAACTTAGCAGACCCTGTCTTAAAATAAAAAGGGCTGGGGATGTATGTGGTTCAGGAGTAGAGCATTTGCCTAGCATATATGAGGCCTTGGATTCCAGCCCCAGTACTGAAAAAAAAACCCCTCATTTTGGATTCATGGTCTCCAAAACTGCAAGAGAGTAATTTTGTGTTATTTTAAGCCCCTAAAGGTTGGTAATTGATTACAGCAGCGGTAGGGAACGGCTGCATGTGTGTTTTCATCTAGGTCCACAACAGGAAAATGCATGCATCCTTCTTTCATTCTGGTCGATCTCTTTTGTCTGGTCATTGAACAGATCCTCATCTGGGAAGTAGATCGATGGTGTTGTCCAGGGAGGGAAGGCCATCTCAGAGCAGGAACTCAACCTCCTTTTCTCCGGCTGCTGACACCGGGCCCTCTGTTGGTGCTCCTTTGGAAGTCTCTCCTCAGGTGTCAGAAAAGGGAGCCTTTTTCCTGCTCTCTGTGCTCCCACCTGAGCCTGCTGCCCTGAACCGGAAGTCGAGTTGGATGTGGTGAGGCCACACTGAATATAACCAGTATTTCTTTCCAAGCAGTTAGTTAAGGAATCTGTAAGGAATAAACAATGAATGACTATATGAGGAATTCATTTATCAAAACGTTTATTGCTCACTTTTAATTTGCAATGCATAGAATTCATACCAAGAGCCAAAGATAACTATACATCTTCCCTGCCCTTAGGAAAGACAAATGTGTCCCATGATTCAAAAACAGTGTATCTGATTCCCCAGTAGGAGGCTCCAGTGTGCACAGGGCACAGGTGGGAATTAATTCTGACTAGCAGGTTAGGTTAGAGGTGGCTCCCTATGACACGTGTCCTCTGATCCTGGTTTAGGGTTTTTCTGGCAATGTCATGGGGGAGAAGGGTACTTTGTTTCAGATGGAGGGATGCGTCGGCTAGTGTTCTGCAATGCCGTGTCGCTATGACCTTCTCTACCCTATAGTACCTCTGCTCCTCCCATGGGTCTAGTAAACAAAATGACCTTAGGTTTCATGGAGAAAGAGTGTGGGTAGGAGTCACGCACAAAATACTGCGGAAACCAGAAATTAGTCATGTACGATAAGGGCCATTTCCTTCTAAGTACAGAATTACTGGCTTCAAAGGTGCTACCAGTCAGCCTTCATTTCATTCTGAATAAATTCCAAATGTGCCATTTAATTCTTTTTCGTGTTAACATGCAACCAATGATGGCTGAACATTTATTCTTTTATACTTAGGTGAACCCTGAATGTAACAGTTCATTTTTAAAATTCCAAGAAATTTTACAGAAAAAAAAGGAATTGGTAAATGTCTCTGTAGCATTCCAACCTCTCTGGCCTTTGTCCATGCGCATTTTACAAGACTGTATTGGTGCGGGATGTTACTTGCTTCCCGCCTTCGTACAGTTGTAGTGGACTCACTTTGGAGTTGCTCAAACTCAGCACGTGTCCTGGCTGAAGGGGGCGCCAGTCCTCCCTTTGGTCCTGAGAGCAGTGAGTTCTGTGAGAGGATTCTCCACTGGGGGCCAGAAGCATGAGGTGCAAGCAGAAAAGAAAGACACCCCCCCCTCCCCAGCCTTGTCCCCATGGTTACCCAGGTCCATGTCCCAGTCCTATTTGTTGCTCTTGGGATTCATGATACCTCTGTGTCCTCATAGTAAATTTCCCTTTACTTCCGCTAACTGGCTGGCATTCTGTCCTCCAAAGGAAGCAGTTCCCCAACCAAGACAAATTGCACTGCTGTATCAACACAATGCACATTCTTGCCATTTTTAGTGGTTTCGTGCCCATTCCAAAATGTTAATTTGCCATAGTTTGTCTTGCAGTGACTTGGGTCATTTCCAGTTTTTCGTGCTCATTAATAAGCTGTAATAAACATACAAGGTGTGTTCAAGAATATGGTGTGTGTTTAAATTTTTTAAAGTGTATCATAGTAAAAGACACATTGCCATTAATTTCCTCAAAATACTCCCCCTTCAAACACACTTATCCTATTGTTCCTGCCACTTTCTGAAGTAGTTCCAGACATCCTTTTTCCTGTCTTGAGTTTTGCTGACATGGCTGCTTCAGTGTCCTGAATCAACTCAAAACATCCACCTTCCCTGGTCATTCTGACTTTGGGAAAGAGCAGATTCAGTGAATAAGTGGATGAGGACACGCTGTGATGTTTTTGTTTTTGTTTTTGGTACCGGGTATTCAACTCAGGTCCTTGCGCTTGCGCAGCAGGCGTCGAAACCACTGAGCTAAATACCCAGCCCCATGTGATGTTTTTATGAGCCTGCCTTTCAGTTGGATGACACTGGGCAGTATTTTTATCACAGCTCGTATTTTGAGGGGGATTAATAGCAATGCATTTTTTTACTGTAATGTTTTTAAAAAATTTAAACATTTGTTATAATTGTTGATCACCCCTTGTATTAAAGTTAATTTTCCTCACTAGATAAGGTCAAAAGGTTTACTGCGTTTAAAGCTCTTGTTACATTTTTGCCAGACTCCTCTCCAGCTAAAACGCCGCCAGGCCTTGAAGGGCCTCTATTTCCCACAGTCTTACCTAAACAGAGTTGTACTTTTATTTACTTTGGGTTATGTAAAGGTACTTTGGAATCATTAGCTGGAATTTTAAAATTGCTGATAAAATTTTTATGAGGATCAAAATGGATAATAGATACAAAGACCTGGCACATAGTAAGCTATCGTTATCATTGGTCTTATCGAGTTAACATTCAGACATTGGTCTTATATATTTATGTTTTTTCTTATGCATTTTGCTGAGTCTCTCTCTCTCTGTCTCTCTCTCAATTTGCTTTTTTGTTTTGTTTTTTCAGTACTGGAGATTGAACCCAGGACTCTCTTATGTATTTATTTATTTTTGGTACCGGGGCTCAAACTCAGGACCTTGCGCTTGTGAGGCAGGCAGTGGAACCACTGAGCTAAATCCCCGATCTCCCAGGACTCTCTTACTGAGCTATACCCCCAGGTCTTTTTTAAATTTTGAAACAGGGTCTCAGTAAGTCACTGAGTTGCCCAGGCTGGGCGCAAACTTGTGATCCTCCTGCCTCAGCCTCCCAGAGTGCTGGGATGACAGGCCAGTCCCACACAGCCGGCGATTACTTCTCTTCTGTCCTTCTCGGTAGTGGCTGCTGCCGCAGGGCTCTTTCTTCCATACTCCCCAGCGGGATTTTACTGAGTCTTGTGGCTTTAACACTGTCTGCATGCTGGGAGCTCTCAACTTCCCCTCCAGCACTGGCCCTGGTCTTGTCCTCCACCCAGGGTCGCTGTCCTCTGGACATCTCCGCTTGGGGTGGCGCCTCACTTAGCCCATCCACACTGAACTCGTGCTTCCCCTAAAGCGCGCTCCTCCTCTTGTCTTTCCCACCTCAGTGAATGCCACCCCATCCTTCCGGGCTCCAGCCCAGCACCTTTGTGGCTTATCATCTTTGTCTTTCACGCTACACATTCGGCCTCCAAAATCCTTTTGTGCTTTCTTCAAAATACACGAGCAACTTCTCACCACCTCTGCCCTCCCTGCCCTGGCCAAGATGTCATTATCTCCACCTGCAAAGCCTTGTAACTGGTCTTCCCTCGCATACATTCATCCAACTTCAGAATTTCAGATTTGACCGTGGCTGTCTTTCTGATCAAGAGAAGCCCACTGCGGTCTGGCTCTGAGGTGAGCTGTGACAGGGTGCAGTGGAGGAGGACGAGTCTTGTGAAGAGGGAGGAAGCCACCCCCACAGGCCTCTAGAGAACTCCCTCACTGGCCTTTCCCCCTGTCAGTCCCTGGCAGGATGAGTGACTTACTGGGCTGGTTTAGAACCATCAGGGTCCTTGCTGAGCGGGGAGAGGCTCCTCCACTCTGGTAGGTCGACCCCGGGTGGAAATGGGGAGATGTTGGGTGGACACCCCACACAGCCTGTAGGAAGCAGGAGGTCAGAGTCCGTAAGAGCTTCATTCCCTTTCTCAGCTGTTTGGTGGGGGTGGCCCTGGGCCTGCAGGTTTTGGCCACATACAAATGTGTCCTCTCTTTTTCCCTTCCAGTTGCTCAAGCTTGCACTGTGCCTTACCACGAAGTCCACAGGGGCCCTGTGACTCCACACCTCTGTCACTTCCCCAGGCCCTGACGCTGAGCTTGGGAGGAAGCAGCCTCCACAGCCCTTGTAACCTTTACACTAGAATGTGAAGTTTGCGGTTTCACTTCAGGGCATTGCTAGTTCAGGTTTTATCTGCAAGCCAGCAACTTTTTGTTTATTCCCTTCCATCTTACAGAACACCTTCTAAGAGCCGTGGGTGATACTAAGTTAAGGTGGAGTACTTATGTCCTGAGGATGCCCAAGGGTGAGAAAAGCAAAGGCTGAAAAGGGGAGGGATTCCTATGAGACTGTACCTCTTCCATTTCCCTCTGCAAAAGGTGCTTTTCTTCACCCTCTGCCAGCTCCTCCCCTCGCTGTACCCAGCACAGCACAGCACAGCACCATCCCATGTGGTATCCGGACACTGCCCTGCGTGTTCTGTGAGGGCCTCGTCCATCTGACCTCTGCATTCCCCTGATGTCCCTCCCCTGCCCTGTTTCCCCAGGGAGTTCACGGAAGGGACCCTCGTTTCCGCTCCTAAGGGGCACAAGGTGAGTGGACTAGAAGCAGAGGTCTTCCGGACCTCGCCCAGGGGCAGAGCTGGAAGCAGTCACTGGCTCACCCTCGCCGAAGCCCACAAACTTCGCACCTCCACAGGTCAGCACGCGGGGACCCCACGGCCTGCTCCCTGCACAGCTGGGTGTGGGCCTCACGCATGCAATGCCCAGTCAGGTTGGGGGTGCTGAGAACAGGCCAGGCCTGGGTGCCAGCTGCCTGTGTGTTTTGCTGTTTGTTTGTAAGTGTGTGAGGGGTGTGGAACCCAGGCCTTTGGCCTGAACAACATCTCCAGCTCTTTTTGCTTTGAGACAAAGTTACCCTGAGTTGCCGGAGCAGAGCTGGAAATTGTGGTCGTCCTGCCCGAGCTTCCCTCAGAGAGGGCTGACGTTGCAGGCTTGGGCGCCACCCTGGCAGTATATCTGCTGTGGACCTCATGACAGGTATGTTTACCTTTCAAAATTAGTCAATGGTGAGCAGTCACGTACACTTCTGTTACTGTAGCTGTCAGTTCTCTGTATGGTTTTTTTTTCAGTCCTGAGGAATGAACCGAGGGCCTTCACACCTTCACACCTTCACACTGAACTCTATCCCCAGCTATTTTATTTTGATTTTTATTGTATTTATTTATTTATTTATTTATTTATTTATTTTTTGGTACCAGGGATTGAACTCGGGACCTTGCACTTGCGAGGCAGGTGGCAGAACCACTGAGCTAAATCCCCAGCCCTATAATAATAATTTTAATGACCACATACTTCATGGAGCTCACATGTATCACAGATGATGTGCTGCTTCCTTTCTTGTTGCATATTTAGGTATTTGCAGAGGTCATTAAGCTGAAGAGGGTGCCAGTGACTGCTCCCTGGGGAGTGGTAAGGATGCCTCAGTGAAGGTTCAGGTGCCTATACCATGTGAGGACAAGGGCACCTTAGGTTGGGGTTGTAATAGGACACCAAAAATAAAGCACTCACCTGAGACTAACCCTGATTCTATGTACATAAATGGGTGCACTAGCCTTTAAAAAGAGAAACTTATGAGAACAAAATAACATTGAGACATTTGTACTACTAGGCAAACCAAATCCATTACTATCGGCTCCAAAAGCCAGAGCCCTTTAGTCACTAAACATATGACTCCTGTTGAGTCCCAAGTCTGGCATGGCCGCTATTGGCATTTCTGCTTGGTGGGTAGGAAGTGGCAGTGCTGGGGCCTGCCCTGGGTAATTTCAGGACTTCCTGCTCCCCCAGGTTTTTTTTGGTACTGAAAAGTGAACTCAGGGCCTTCCCACTAACCTACATCTTCAGGCCTTTTTTAATATCTTATTTTGAGAGATAGCCTTGCTAAGTTGCTAAGTTGCCCAGGGTGGGTTCAAACTTGTAGTCCTCCTGCCTCAGCCTCTCAGAATGCTGAGATCACAAGCATGCGCCACCATACCCAGCTTCCCCTGGTTCTTTATTCCACAGAGACAGCCACGTGGTCCTGCCCAAGCAGCTGGGCTCATGTTACTATTGGTTAAGGGAGGGTTAATTGTGAACACGGATTGTTAGTCCCCACCCACAGAGAAGTAGATCTAGGATGGAGCCGAGGAGCGAGCACTTTGACGAGGCAGGCGGTAGAACCACTGAGCTAAATCCCCGGCCCTATTGACGAGTGTACCCGATACAGCTGCCAACCAGATATGGCACAGTGAGAGACTTAAAGCCAGGCTGTTTCCAGGATGGAACCTGCTCCTGAGTGATAGCTGGGTCCCTGCCAGTGTATTCTGCCAGCTCTCAGGGAATGAGGCTTCTGCTTGGCTCTTTTTACCCTCTCAAGTCCCCCGTGGGCCCCATAACTGGCTCACAGACCTCTATTGTACCAGCTGCTCGAAAGTGGGTGACCACCTTTGCCTTGCATCCGTACTCACACCGCCTGGCTGCCAGGGGACTCCGCGCGTGACCCTTAAAGTGACGCCCACCAATCTACATCCTCTGTCACCTTCCAAGCATGCCCTTCCCCCAGCACACACAGAGCCCTGTGCTGGGTTTCTCTGTCCTGCTGCTGGGTCACTCTATGCCCAAGCATGTCTTATCCCCTGCTTCCTCTTGGCCGTGCCCACCCTGCTTGGAAAGAACTATTCTCAGGCAGAGCCTGGACAGACGGACCTGAAGCTTTCTGGAGCACCATGTTAGCAGCTGCTGCACTTCTTCCAGCTCCTGCTTCCAAGGCCTCTCTGAAAAATAGCATCAGTGCCTCACCCTCCATCCCAAATCACATCCTTCCAGCGCTCCATGGCGCTCTTGTCTGTGCTTCTGTCCAGGGTGTTTTGACATCTCTGGGCTTAAGAAGTCCAGACTGCACTGTCCAGTGGCTGCTTGCTGTTCACAGACATGGGCTCTGCCCATTGCCTGCAGGTGAGCAGGAAGCTGTGCAGCTGTATGTGTGTACGTAGTGCCACAGTCAGTCAAGCCAAGAGAATGTGACGTGGTTATGATGCCTTATGATTATGCGCCAGATGGGAGACAACAGATGGGAGCCATGAGCAGCAAGCTGTAGTCCTAGTGATATATTGCGGATGACTCAGCGATGTATTTATGAGTCAGGTCTGACCTCTGATTCATAACCAATAAGATACAAGCCTGTCACTGAGTGTTGTGCCTGCAGTGGGCTCTTTTTACCACTGGAAGGAAGCCACAGGAAGAGTGTTTTCACCTTTTTCTTTTTCTGAGTAGCTTAAGGCTACCTGGGAAGGGGCCAGAAGCCTTCGGAGGTCCTGAAGTCTGAAAGAAGGTGGAAGAACAGGAAGGAAACTGCTTACTGACAGTCTACTGTGTGTTTGGTTCTGGGTTGAGCACTTACACTCACCTTCCATGTGATCCTCGTAGACACCTGAGTTACAAATGAGGATGCTGGGAACCAGGGTGGTAGAATGACTGTCCAGGATAACGGAGCTAAGATGGGGCAGAGGACAGATTGCACCAGAAGGCCGTCTGACTCCAAAGCCTGTGCTTACACACACACACACACACACACACACACACACCCACCCCAGAGAGGGAAGGTGAGGGCTCCTCATGAAGCTAGGCTTTACTCTTACCAGGGCCCAGCTGTGTTCTTACCCATCCCCAAACACAGCTGTACAGCACGCCACACTTCACACGGCCATGTGTGCATTTCCCAGCAAGCCTGACACTTCCGAAGCTTGTGTGGCTCCTTTCTTTCCCAAATGTGAGGTAACTAAGTGTTCTAGGGTCAGCCTTGACTTTTCTAAAAGACTTCATCAGATCTCGAAGTTGAGGGTGTCTGGAAATGGAGATGTGTGGGTGCCAGGTGGGCGCACTGGTGCCCAAATTGCCTTGTACCCCGCTGATACAGCCGGCACCACACATCTAGGTCAAAGTCATATTGATGTTTGTTTGTTTTTTTAACATTTTTTTTTTTTTGGTACTGGGGATCGAACTCGGGTCCTTGTGCTTGTGAGTCAGGTGGCAGAACCACTGAGCTAAATCCCCGGCCCGTATTGATGTATTTTTATTCATTTAACTATGTCACTTAAAAACATATCATGATACACAACAAAACTGAAAATGGGCTGAACAGTATTTGTACACTAGTGTCTAAAGGGGCATTATTCACAATAGCAAAAGGTGGAGGCAGTCCAGCATCTACCCCCTACAGAGGAATAAGCACAACGTGGCCTGTCCATGCAGTAGGACATCAGTCAGCCTCGAAAAGGAAGGGAATCTTGTCATGTGCTACAGCACAGAGGGCCTCAGAGACCTGCTACGTAAAGTAAGCCAGTCACAGAAAGAAGCACTGTCAGGTTTCATTTACGTGCGATACCAGGGGAGAAGACATTCAGAGATGGAGGGTGGATGCTAGTTACCAGGGGCCGCAAACCTTATTGTTTAAGGGGTACAGAGTTTCGTCTGGGGATGGTGGAAGATTCTAGAGATGGGTAGTGGCCATAGTTGCACAATATAAATGTACTATAAAATTGGTTTTAGTGGTTAAGTTTTATGTTATGTGCATTTTACCACAATTAAAAAAAAACCCAAACCACTGAAAACAACAGTCCAAAGCTGCCAGTGTCTTGTCTTGTAGAGCAGCTGTCTGCTCACTGAGCTCCGCCCAAGGGGCACAGCCCCGCCACCCAGCTTGGCAACCAGGGGTGCAGAAAGGCTCTCTCCAAGCGCGTCCTTGAAACCTCCCAGGAGCCCCATGTCCCGCCCTCCCGTCAAACGAGCTGCATCATTGCCCATGCTGGTAATCACCATCATTCGCCGCTTCTGCTCACAGTGCCAGCTGGCTGCACTGTGGAGTCCTGCTCCCAACTCAGTAGGGACCGCCGTGTGGCCTGGAAATCCCGTTTGTCCCAGCCCGGCTCCAACGGGACCAGGAGCTCCTTGTTCACTGTGGCTCTTCCAGAGTCTCTGGCTATCAGTTTTCCAATGTTCCCATTGTGCCCACAGCAAAATCTCCCCCTTCCCAACTTCATTTTGGGTGATGATCCATTTTTCTCCACCCACACTTTTTGTTTTGCTTGGAGCTGATGCCCCAGTGTGATGAGAGCCTCTCATGACCCTCTCCATTCCTTATTTTAACTCAGCAGCAATGAGTTCAGAGTGTTCTGAATAAGCTTTGCCTGATAGGAAATCTCTGTTATTAAAAAAAAAATTAACCCCACTGCCTTGGAGGCTCACGTGTCTGTGTCCTGATAAAGCTGGCTCACTAAAGCCTTGCTCCCTCTTTTGCATGCATTAATGCTTAGTTTGTTTTCTTCCACCAACATTTGACCCGAAACATACTCAAAGGTATGCACCCTGAAAGCGCCAGTAAGCTCATTGAAGTTTATCCTTATGTTGTGACTGTGCTCTCCGCTGCCCCATAGCCTGGCTCTGCCCGCCCTGAGCTCTTTGGTGAGGACCCTCCACGCTGCCTCCCCTGCTGCCTTCCTGCAGTCCATGCCTCTGTCCGGCCACACTTTCCACCATTCGTTTCTTTTGACTCCTGCATGCTGTTCTCTAAGTTTCTGCCATCAGCCTTCTCCTCAGACCCTTCTGCTTCCAGCTGCAGCCCATTCGGTGGACACCTGTCCACTCTAATCCTGACTGCTCTCCTGAGCTCTCACCTAAATTTCCACTGCCTGTTAGGCCTAGCCACTTGTGCTCCATGCTCCTTTCTCCTGGGTTTCCCATTTCCATCATCATCTTCATCACTGCTGTCTCCCCAGCTTTAAGCCCTAGACAAGTTAGCCCTGCCCCTCACACCTGCTGTATCCTTTCCATCCCAGCCACTGAAGCCCTTGCCCAGCTAAGTGCTTTCTGCCTCTCCCTTGCCTAGCTTCTTTGCTTCATGTCTTCCCTACCTTGATTCTGCCTCCATGCTCCTGTCACTGAGCCTTCCCCTAACACACAGCCAGTCCCGGCTCCAAGCTCCCTTTCCTGCCAGATTTCTCCTCATCAACAAGTCTTGCTCTCTGGCCAGCCAGGCTGGGTCACACTCTGGGTTTCCAGTGTAGTTTTCTGGCTCACGCTGGCACTCAGATAGCACCTTCCCTATCGCCGTCTCCTCTGACCAAACCCGTCCTTCGTCCTTCGAGATGCAGGATAATGTTCCTTCCAGCAGGACACAGTCTGTCTCTTCCTCACTCTGGTGCCACTGGTTTCCTACTTCTCAAATGCTCTGCTGGGTACATGGTCCTCTCTGTCCCTCCCTCTCCCACCCCTCTTCCTTCCTCCCAGCCTGTGGGGAGCTGCAGGCTCCCTGGAGCACCCTGGCTCACTCACCACTCACCGCTCACCTGCATCTCACGGGAAGGAGACGCTTGAGAAGGCAACTGCTGTGAGTGGAGAGGTGATCTCACTTCAGAGCAGCATGGGCTGGCGCTGCTTCTCTCATTACCTCTCTCTGGTTTTCAGCCACAAAATCACCTTGAGAGGGTCACTTCTTGGCAGTGCAGAAGTTTTCCTTGATCTCTTGCCAGAGCCATCTGGGGCAAAAGTGGAGTGCCTCAGGGTCTGTGTTAACTCTGCTGTGATGTGGTGCTTCCCGGCCTAGAGTCCCTCGCCTACCTCCGAGGTGCTGATCTGACCCTCTGGGGCTCAGTGGATTTCTCGGATGCTACCAGAGGTCATGCATGTATCAGTACTTCTGCCAGAATGGGCGCTGGGCCACCCCAGAGTTGGTGTGGTGGGCTTTCCTGTTCTGCTCCTAAAGGGACGCCCAGGGAGTCACTAGAGTAAGGGATCCAGCTATCACCAGGCTTTGAAATGAACCTTTTGCACTGGGGTCACTGGTAAAGCACTTGCCTAGTGTACACGGGGCCTTGGGTTTGATACCAGCACTGCAAAAACAAACCCAAACCTTATGATAAGGATAACCTAATAAGAGCCTTCAGAAAAGTAATACAGGGCTGGGGGGGGGGCGGGGAGACAAAATCCTTCACCCTGATCTCAGCTATATTCTATGGGGAAAGAACCCAGGGCTTTGCACACGCTAGGCAAATGCTCTACTATGAGCTACACCTCCAGTCTCCTAGAACTATTTTCATATTTACATGTTCCTTTCTAGCCCTTGTCCATACAAACAGACTGCTTTTACATAGTTCTAGTAATAGTCTAATACTTCGCCTTCTACGATATTATGAATCATGGACACCTGTCCATGATTCTGTAGCTTTCAGAATAATCCCAGTAATGGCTACACAATATTGTACATGTAGTAATTTATCTTTTTGTTAGATATTGAGATTATTTCTGATTTCTTTTTTGCAATAGTGATGATGCATACATCTTTGATTGTACATTTAATTATTTCCTTGGGATAAATCCCAAGAATGAGATTGTAAAGTCAGGGGATGAGCATTTTTATGACTCTTGATTCTTATCTCCACATTGCTTTCTGAAAAGATTGTATTGATTGATAGATAGAATTCCAGTGTGGCCTAGCCCATCTTACCACTAGTGTCTACTCATATTCAACACATATATCATTGCTTATAATGTTGGAGACATTGTTATTTATATATTATAGTCTCCTCCTAAAACCTTAGACTTTCAGAGTTGGAGAACATCTGCTTGCTTTACAAATGAAATGAGACCCAGAGAAACTATATACATGATTCATGGTTCCATAGTTTGAAAACGACAGTGTATATACAGTCAATGTAGATCTCTGGGCCTTGGGTACTCTGTTCTTTCTACTGTGCTCAGTTGGCGTGGTTTGGGTGTTTATTTTCTGTTAAATGCACAGCTGATAAATGACGAACCAAGTTTGTCTTCTGCCCAACACCATCCTGAGTGTCTCTTTCATGACATATGTTTGGGCAGTAAAAGTGGAAATGCTCTGGACCTCTTTCACCCCACCCCACTCCCAATTAAGCCAATACCTGTTAAGCAACCGAAGACCCAGGAGTGCTAAGAGGAGATGTCTTTACTCCTTAGAGTAGTTCTTGCAGACTGTGGCATGCTAAGCATGAAGTGGCTCGTACTGCTCTATCTTTTCACCTGGGGCCTTTGCTTACACTGCAACTTCTTTTGCAGTGCCAGGGTACACCTTTCCCTGGCTCTCCCTGGTGCTAACCCTTACTAATCTGCAAGTACCAGCCTCTGCAAGAAAGATTTTCGCATCTTCTTTTTTTTTTTGGACTGGGGATCAAACTCAGGACCTTGTGCTTTTGAGGCAGGTGGTGGAACCACTGAGCTAAACCCCCGACCCTTAAAGAAATTATGGAACTGTTCTGTTCTAAAACTCCCTGAAAACTTTGTCAGCTTTATTATGTATCAGAAAATGGTCCCCTCAATTGGCCAAAAGCCATACCCGGAATTATTTCAGAGATGCTCCTCCCTCTACTTTGGGTAGCATGTCAGAGAGACGTGGGACAAAGACCTGGAGATCCTCAGACCCCTTTTCTACCTGGTGAGGTCTTCGAGGCACCAGCCTCCATGTCTCTGAGGCCTGACAAAAGAGTCTTACACCTTCAAATTTAATTTGATCTTTACCCTGAAGCCATGTTTTACTTTGAGACTCATGGGTTGCAGAACTTGTAAATATGAAAATTTTCATTTTGCAACCCCGTATGTATCAGATCCCCCACATTTCTTTTGAATCCTGCTTGGCAAGCTAAATAGTTAATTCCTCCTTTTCTTTCCTTTTAGTTAAAGCTGCTAAAAAGACAATTTACATTTCTAACATTCTGCCTGAAACTTCCTTACCAGGATTCCCAAGTTCATTAGGTATGTGTTCTACCTTCAAGCTACCACAGGTGACAATTTTTTTTTTTTAATTAATTATTTATTTATTTATTTGGGACCGGGGATCGAACTCGGGACCTTGCGCTTTTGAGGCAGGCAGCAGGACCACTGAGCTAAGTCCCCGGCCCTTTTTGGGTTTTTTTGTACTGGGGATCGAACTCGGGTCCTTGCGCTTGTGCAGCAGGCAGAGAAACCACTGAGCTAAATCCCTGGCTCACAGGTGACAGTTTAGCAGCACTGCTTTCACCGTAATTGTCCTCACTACTCCTTGTCTCCATGCTGCAGCACACAAGTCACTCTCTTTCCAACCTCCAAGCAGTTTTCTCCTGACCCTCCAACCTCCATGCCAGCTGCCGGCCTCCCTCTGCTACGCAGTCCCAAGCCAGTCACTACTGCATGTTTTATTTTGTTCCAGCATTGCTTTCTCCTGGATATCAATTTTTGTATATAATCATTTGCTGTGCAACAAATTAACCCAAAACATTTAGTCTTGGGCTGGGGATTTAGCTCAGTAGTTCTGCCGCCTGCCTTGCTAAGTTTGATCCCCGGTACCAAAACAAAACAAAACAAAAAAAAAAAATTTAGTCTTAAAACAATAATGACTTCCTATTTTTCTCAATTCATTAGGTCAGCTGGGAGGCTCCTCTGCTGGGGTCACTGGGGCCTATCATGTGGTTACGTGTCCCTTCCCACGTAATCCAAGTCCCCCCAGTGGATGCCTGAAGCATTGGGTGGTAGCAACTTCATATACACTATGCTTTTCTTACACATACACACGCACCTACAATAAAGGAGGCACAGTAACAGATTAATAAGAACCAACAATAAATTGGAACAATTATAACAATATACTGTAATAAAAATTGTGCAAATGTGGTCTCTCTCTCCCTCCACCGCCACAGGTAATAGCAACAGCCGGACACTCTGGACAGAGGGATTATTTGGGTCTCTGGTGGGACACAAGGGGATAGTGGCAGGTCTCATCACATAATTCAGATGACGATTATAAAACTGGGAACTATTTCTAACATTTCCATTAATACTTTTGGACCACAGCTGGCCGTGGGTAACTGAAACCTTGAAAAGGAAAACCGAGGGTAAGAGGGACTTCTGGATGTGTCAGTGGGACCAGCACAGCCAAGATGACGGCCTCCACAGGCCTGGCCGTAGATGCTGACGCCTGGTGAAGGACCCATGTTGCTCCACAAGGCCTCTCCTCCTTCTTCAGGCAGGCTGGTTTCCTCACACCGGGTCACAAGGCAATGTGACAGGAGTGGACCCTAATGTGCAGATGTTACCAAGTCTGTACATAAGTCACCGGTGCTGTTGCTTCAGGTGCTGCAGCCACATCCGGGTCAGTGTGGGAGGAGAACACACACGATCATGCCTGCCAGGAGGCACGAGTCACTGCGGACCATGACTGTGCCATCTCCCACCATGCCTCTGAAAGGAATGAGGACTCATTCTCTTAGCGCTCTGAACTCACAACCCCCCCCCCAGCTTCCTGAGTGCTGAGATTACAGGCTTGCACCACCACACTCTGCTCATCGTTAAGTTTTTTAAGCAAAAATTGCCAGGTCTATTTTCTTTTTGGTACTGGGGATCGAACTCAGGACCTTGCACTTGCGAGGCAGGCACAGTGCCACTGAGCTAAGTCCCCGGCATCAGGTCTATTTTCTATCCTACCTTTCATTTCGTAGCTTAGTAAGTAATAGGTGCTCATTAAACATTAGCTGCTAGTGAAAGAGTCCTAGCAGTACAATGCAGGGTATTGCAGTCTGTGTGACTTTAGCAGGGGTTCCTCCTTGGTGTTTCTCACCAAGTACCCAATGTACTCCCCAGGTTCTGGCTCTACAGTTCTATGATTTTCTAGATTCCTAAAATGTCATAAAAGGATGCTGGCTGCTAGAAATGTGGTTCAAAGAGTGTTAGTCTATGTAGGGGGAAAAAGTCTTGTGCATCATAACTACACTTGACACCTGCACCCCAGCTGGTGCAGACCCTCTGAGGCCCCACCGGAACCCCAAGCCTACCTGTCCTCACCCACTGCCTTACTTATTTTACTAGCTTTGGCCATCAGCCTTGGGTTTCAGGAACTTGCAGTCTAGCTGAAGAAACAGAACTTGGACACATATATAACCCTAACCCCAGACTGTTTACCAGGCAGCATCCCTACAAATGGGAACAACCAATGCCCCCAACTAGGCCTAAACAGGAAGGGGACAGCACTCAGAAGGGATCGGAACGGAGTGAGGTGGATGCCATGAGAGCTGCCTTCTCAGGACGGTGATGTCAGTCAGACCCTGACAGGTTATGACAAGGGTCGACGGAGACAGACAGCACAGTGTGACCAAGACAGAAATGGGTGCACAAAGGTTGGAGGCCACACGGATGTGGCAGGAAATTAGCCATAGATGATACTTAAGTAAATAGGTGTGGCTATGTTCAACATTTACCTTCCAATCTAGCACTGTCACTTGTAGAAATGTATGTTGAAGATACCTTGAAAAGCACACGTGCATCTCATGTATGTAAGCTTCTTCATTGTCCTGTTATTTGGATTGCAAAATATTAAAGACAACCTAAATTTCCAAATATAAAAGACTAGTCAGATAAACTATAATACACACAATAGAATACTCGGAAGCAATAAAAAGAAATAAAGATTTTCACTAACTGATCTGTAGTCATTCCAGGATGTATTAGTAAGTTACAAAAGCAAATATATTCTATGTTAACTTTTGTGCAGTAAAGATAAGAAGTAAAATATAGTGGACTTGCTTATTTCAGTAAAATGATACACAAGACAAGTAAATCAGGAAACAGTGAAATTGGTCATCCACAAGGAATTGGGTGAGGGGACAGGATAGAAAGTATAAGAGAAAAGGGTCGAGGATTTAGCTCAGTGGTGCCACCGCCTGCCTCACAAGTGCAAGGTCCCGAGTTCAATCCCCAGTACAAAAAAAAAAAAAAAAAAGAAAGTATAAGAGAAGATAGGATAATTCTGATGCTTTGGTGTAGTTTTGGCTTTGGAAGCATGTTAATGTTATCCCCAGTACTGGGGATTGAACATAGAGAATGCTGAGTTATATCCCTAATTCTTTTTATTCTGAGACAGATTCTCACTAAGTTGCCCAATTAGGCCTTGAACTTGTGATCCTCCTGTCTCAGCCTTCTGAGTAGGTGGGATCACAGGCAAGCACACTGTGCCAACTGAAATATTGGTTATTTTAATGGCTAATGTTTATTTGCAAGGTAAATTAGCAAAGTTTAAAAATTTTAATATTCAATGTTAAAGAGTTTGTTGAAAAAATGTAAATTATACAATCATTCTGGGGGGTGATGTGGAGTTAAACATAAAAATCTTTAAAAATACTGATATTCTTTGACCCAGAAATCCTAATTTTTAGAATTTCTGAGTGTTTCATGAAAATATTAAATGATATATAATTAAATTTATGCATTAGATTTTCTTACAAGAGTTACTTCTGAAAACCAAAACTGAAAAAATTGTCACAGAGCCTCAATATCCACCAGCAGAGTAATGGAATCAGCCTCCATGTCCACCAGCAGATGAATGGACCAAAGAAAAGTGGTAAATATACATAACAGAATATTACTTAGCCATAAAAAATGATGCCCTATCAGTTGCAGCAAAACAGATGGAACTGGAGAACATTATGTTAAGTGAAATAAGCGAGACACAGAAAAGCAAATAATACATGTTCTCTCTCATATGTGGACATTTAAAAAATTGATTAAATGTATGACAGTGATTATTGGAGCCTAGGAAGGGTAGCAGAGGGGAGATAGTAGGAAGCTTGGAAAGGGCACCCAAACACAGCTAGATTCAAGTGTATAATAATTTCTATGAGAATGCTGGGTTTACGATGAACCATTACTGGAACGTCTTGGTGCTGTGAAGCATTAGGTTGGGAAATGCCAAGTTTACACCTGATGACCCAGGTAGGAGCTCTGCCTAATGAAGCAACAAACAATCTTCCTTTGGGAGAACTTCTCACTGGCTTCTTACTGCAGCGGTTTCTATCTCAGGGATACTGGACTTTCTGATGCAGATGAACAATTAAAGCAGGAAAAGCTTCTTTTTTCCTCTGGCAGTTACAATTTTGACTTCAGTCCTGAGAAAACCTTCAGGTTTTGAAATAAGATGTCTGCTCTTTTCTAAACCCCATGGTTTGAAAAGCATTTATAAACCCAAATCTCATACTCTGCACTCTAGTTCTGCTTTTAAGATATGACATACCAAGTGTTTCCTACTTTATGTATCTTGGGTTCCATATATATATATACACACATATATACACACACACATATATACACACACACACACACACATATATATATATACATAAACAGATACACATTGATGGCAGTTCTTTCGTAAATACTCATCTGTAAATACTGGTTGATCAGAGTTGTTTTAGAAAACTAGCACAATGTATCAAAAATCAAGTGTTAGGAAATTTAGTTATTTCATCTATAATAACTTTTATTTTAGAGTTGAACTATTAAATTTATCTAAGCATGGAAAAAATTTTAGAAATAAATCTTTTCTTGTCAAATAAAAAAAAAATAATTTCTAGTGTTCTACAGAGCCATGGTGTGCCGTTATTCACAGTAACCTGTTATATATTTTGTGAGGAACTACAAGAGAGGAGTTCCATGGCTCCAAACAGAAAGTGACGATAAGGAGATGGAAATGTGATGACTACATATTGTATATATTATTGAAATACCACACTGTACCCCATAAATATGTACAATTATGACATGGTTGTTGGTTTTTTTTGGTACTGAGGATCAAACTCGGAACCTTGCACTTGTGAGGCAGGCACTGGAACCACTGAGCTAAATCTCCAGCCCAAATATGTACAATTATTAACATGTGAATGAACATTTTTAAGGAGTTAGAAGTGTTAACTACTCTGATTTGATCTTTACATCCTGTATACATGCATTGAATTATCACACAGTATCCTATAGTATAATTATTATAATTTTTTAAAAGAATGTTTTTTATCATGTAAAATGGTGTATGCTGTACAATCCAAAGTTTGTTTATAAACATATGTGAGCTACAAGCAGCCAAATAGAAAAGGGGACAAAAAATATAAATTTTATAGAAGAGAAAATACATGGCAAATAAACATATGAAAAGGCCCTCAATTTCATTAGTATTCAGGGCAATGTAAATTAATACTACAACGTTTGCCCACTAGACCGGCAAAAGTTTTAGTCTGACAATTCCAAATGTTAGACGGCAATTTAATCACTTGGGGGCTCTCACACAGCACCACCCTTCGGCACTCCCCCAGGAAGCTGAAATTCTGCATACTTCGTACCTAAAACTCCACCTCAGAGACACTCGACACACACACCAGGAGGTGTGCTCGAGCCCACACTGTTCTCAGGACCTCCGACTGTCAACTGCTGAGGACAATACCAACGTCCAGGAAGAAAGGGGGAATGAATACACCAGGGCTCCTGAGTGGGAAGACAAGCAGCTCAGGGATGTGACGCAGCTTTGCTGCATGGCTGTGTTCGCATATTTTGAGTACATGGCAAAAACTTTATAGGCAAAACTGCATTTTTCTTTCTTTCTTTCTTTCTCTTTTTTTGAGACAAGGTCTCACTATGTAATCTAGGCTAGGCTTGAACTCAAAATTCTTCTGCCCCAGCCTCTTGAGGACTGGAATTAAAGGCATGCGCCACCATGCCCAGTTGATAGACAAAGCTGTCTAAGATTTACCTTGGAAACAGCAGCCATGTTCTGTAACAAAACCATTCTTGAGAATGATCACAGTGGCACATGTGTGTAATCCCAGCTATTTGGAAGGCTGAGGCATAATTGCAAGTTTGTATGCCACCCTGGGTAACTTCAGGAGACTCTGTAACAAAATGAAATTTTAAAAAGAGCAGGGAGCCAGGAACATCATCCCAGCACTGTGGGATGATTGCAAGTTTAAGCCAAGCCTGGGCAACTTAATGACTTATCTAGGTCCTGTCTCAAAATAAAATATAAAAATATTAAAAGGGTTCAGTGTGAAGACCCTTGGCTTAATCCTCTCCATAAATATATAAACATAGAAGATAGATAGATAGATAGATAGATAGATAGATAGAAGACAGATAGACAGATGAGGATGTAGCTCTTGCCCAGGATGTGTGTAGCCCTGGATTAGATTTCCCAACATCTAAAAACAAAACAAAAACAATGGTTAACACACTGCATAATAAAGCACCCTAAAAAAGAATGGCTTTTAAAAAGGACCACTTTGAACACAATTTTCTAAGCTGTGGGGTCAGGAATTTGGGAAGGGCACGACTGCATGATTCTGTTCCGCATGACTTCTGGGGAGATCACTGGGGCACCGAGCTGTTACAGAGCATGGGTTTCACTTGGAGCAGCCAGGACTGGTGAGGTCCTCTCCTTCTTTGTGTAGACTCAGGACCTCTTTGTAGGAAGTGAAATATTTTCCATCGCGGTGCAGGGTTTTAAAGGCAAATGTTCCCAAAGACCAGGTGGATATCTCAAGAGTTCTGACCTGGGCTTGGAAATCCCAAAGGATCACGCAGTTTATTGGTGACACAATTCATTATGGCCAGACTGGGTCAAAAAGAGTGATAAAGAATTTGCACTGCTCAGTGGTTCCAGAGCCTGTGTCGCAAGCTCAAGGTACCGAGTTCGATCCCCAGTACCAAAAAAAAAAAAGAATTTGCACCATCTTTACTGTAGTGTTTTTCCTACCTCTTTTCTCTTTTGTGGTACTGATAATTGAACCAAGGGCCTTTGCACTTAGCTATATCTTCAACCCTTTTTTATTTTTATTTTTTTGAGACAGAGTCTCGTTAAGTTGCCCAGGGTGGGCTTGAACTTGTGACCCTCCTTTCTCAGTCTCCCAGAGTCCTGGAATTACATTCACCCTTGATTCATTCTTCTTCCATACTACACCCAATAATCATAAAGTCCTGTTTTTAAACAATTTGAATTTTTGTCTGAAGGCCTTTGAAGCTATTATTGTTATTTTTTATGATTATTATTATTGTCAAATAATTTTAATAGTATGGCTCTCAAAATTGATTATTCTCTGGCAGTTTCCCCAGGCAAAGGTGGACCCTTCCATTGTGTACACTTACATGTTCTTATTTCTAGAAAGTTTCTTGGATTATAGCTTCAACATACATGGAACTTTTACAGCATTGATATCGTGCACTCTTGCTTGTATTCAAATGACATTCTAAACAGAAAGCAAAACAGCACAAAGGTATGGGGGTTTGGGCAAGTAGTCACACTTTAGAAGTTTGGACTGTGAGTGTTAAGAAGTAACAGGAGACAGAGAGATGGTTGTGGTGGTGGGGAGATAGATTAATGAAGGTCTGTGTGCCATGCTATGCAAGGACACAATGGGTGGTAAAGTTTTGAAAGTTTTTTCCAACCTGCATACATTTGCTTTACCCGATATGCACAACTGAAGGAGGAGAGATTTGTCTTTGCTCACTGTTTTTTTAAAAAAAAATTTATTTTGTTGGTACATTTTAAGTATATAATAAAATGACATTCATTGTTGGAAATTTGCACCTTTACATAATCTCTCTTGGTTCTTATGTTTTTCCCCTTCCCCTGCCCTCCCTTCAACCCCTCCATCCCTCCCTATCTACAAAGACTTTGTTTCCTTTTTTCATTTTCTCATATTAATTCCATTCCCTTCTTTCCTTTCCCC
>NW_004624738.1:7887384-7906092 GCF_000247695.1 Heterocephalus glaber | reverse complement strand
TGTTTTACGGATTCCATTTGTTTCCTGTATTGGGATTCCATCATGTTCCTCAGCTCCTCTCTAGATTTATTAATCATGTCTTGCACTATGAGCACAATCTCTGCTGTTATCTGAGAAGTTATTTCTGATTTCATTTTTTCCAGATTCTCTTTTGTTGCCAGTTCAGGGAGTCCTGATGGTTGAGTATCAGAGTGTTTCATCTCATTTCCTTTTGGGGTTGCTGTAGGTGATCTGGAAGTCTGGTTTTGAGACTTGTTTATGTGTCTTCTCATTTTGACGGGGTGTTGTGTGTGTCGTGCTACTGGCACCTGCATGGGTCACCGCCTCTGTTCTGGGAGCCATGCTATAGTGGCCCAGAAGCCTCCTCTGCATGGGGAGCCTTTCTGTGGCAGCCCAGAAGTCTCCTCCTGTGTTCAAGGAGCTGTGCTACAGCGGCCCGGAAGCCTCCTCTGCCTGCTTACTGTTTTATAGCTTTCACTCCATGCTCAGCTGGCTCCAAAGCAGAAATGTCGTGCTGGATGGGCATGGCGGAGCAAAGGTGCTCACTTCATGGTAGCCAGAGGATCAAGTTGGGAAGAGTGCGGTGGAAACCTGCACCCCAAGGGCAGCCTGCAGTGACCACCCCCAGCACCTAACAGCATGCTCAGCTATGAACATCAGTGGGTTAATGTGCTGGTGAGTACAGTGCCTCCCGATCCATTCACCTCTCCAGGAATCTCTAAACCCCGTCAAATTGACCATCATACTACGGTCAGGAACATAGGTTAGAAGGAAGAAGAGTACAGAAGAGAGACAGACAGAAGGCTGGTGTGGTAGTCTAGGTGAGAAGAGCTAAGAGGGACGGATTTAAGAAGTCAGACTGACAGGACTTCATGATTATTGGGTGTGGCAGGGAGGAAAATATAGGAATGAACCGCAACTCCCAGGTTTCTGAACTAGGCAAGTGGTAGACAGTAGTGCTAAAGTTTTTGCCACGAAGAACTTCAGATGCCTCTAGGTTACCCTGGTGTGTGTTTGGGTATGTGCAACCCTGGGGAGTGGCCCCCTGGGAGTTGCTGATTTAGGTGGCAAATGAAGATGGTGTGGGTAAAGTGGCTCAAGGAGAATTCATGAGAAGAGCTGAAAACAGAATCCCAGAGACTGAGGAGTGGTTAAAGAGGTTAAGAGAGGAGTCATGTCAGGAAGGCAAGGGAGTTTCTAAGAGTAGAATGCTTGTGCTGCCAAATGCCTCTGAAAGTTGTAGTAATGTAAGGAGTCAAAGAAAGGAAGGGGGCATTTTGGACCAAATAAGCCATAATGTGGTGGGGTGATAGCCATGGGTTGAGGAGCGAGAACCTGTTGAGGAGGGAGAGGTGCATGTAGTCAACTTTCAAGACATCTGTGAAGGAAAACAAAGGAAGTAGTAACGGGAGTGGAAGTTTCTTCCTTTTTCTTTAGGACAGGCAAAGCTTGAATAGGTATAGATCATGCAGGAAAAAGACAAATAGGCAAGAGAAGCTAATAATCTGGGAGTAAGAATGAGTGAAAATGTTTGAAAAGTGTTTTGGGGATGTGAAAGTGATGAAAGGAAGGAGAGACACGAAGCCCAGTGTATGTAAAGTAGTCAAATCCCAGAATGGTTTGTAACAGACCAGGTCACATATCGAAATGACCTTGGTTTCAATCAACAGGGCAAACATGTCAAGCAACATTTAAATATTTATTTTACATCACTTATGAGTGCACTTTTCTCCTTAGGATGCAATCTGTGTATAGCCTTTCAATGTCTTCCCCATAGTGGGTGCTCAACAAATGGCAAAAGAATAAACTAGATACTTCTTAGTTGTCTTCTGAGTGCATTAACACGGTCCAACCATTGTCAATACCCTGCGTAGAAGCCAAAGTGTCTCTTCAAGCGGGCAAAATGTTCACAGAATTCATGAGTGAAAGGTGATGCACTGTTTCTGAAGAACCTGTCTCTCTTAAAGCTGGTTATCAGCGTTGCCTGCATAGAGGAGTTTAAAAATAGGAAGCTGAGAGGAGAAGGAAGAGGTTGTTCTAAAGGTACGCAGGCTGGCAGGAAGACGGCAGCAGGAGGTGGCACGCTCTGCTACACCATAAGGTGCCAAAACGCAGTAAAAAGCAGACGCAAGAGCCGGGATGTAGCTCAGTGGTGCGATGCCTGCCTGCCTGCCTGTCTGCCTGGCAAGCGCAAGGTCCCGAGTTTGATCCTCCTTACCAACAAAACAAAAAACAGACGCAAAGCATACTGGCCCGGGTCGGTTAGCTTATCAAGAGCCCTTCACGGATGGTACTATTTTGAGCCTTAAGAAATGTGGAGAAAAAGATCTGCTCCATTAAAAAGTGCTTAGCTGTCTCTGACTTGGCACCATCTCCTATATTTTACATATTTGGGAAAGGGTTCTGTAAAAAATGAGAAAAGCTACTGAGCTGGCAGACCTCGGGGAGCCACGCTCGGCTCCTCGGCCCCAGCCGCCCCCCAGTTCTCGCCTCCTTCCAGGCCCCTCTTCCAGGAGCCACTCCTCTGCCGGTTCGAGCGGAAGTGATCTCTTCCTCCTCATCGTCGCCCAGGGTCTGGCTACGGCGTGGCTCCGCACAGGTCATCAGACCTGGTTGCTTGCTTACATGGCTGCTTTTTCTTCTAAATTCTGCGCTCCCGGAGCGCAGGGACCGTGACGGCGACTGCGTGACCCTGCTCCAGCGCCGGACGTGGGGCCGGTGCTCAGAGCTGCGGAGTTAATCTGGAAAGTCACGCAGGGCAGGATCCCGCTCTGCATTCCTTCCCTCCTAATCGCGAGGGCCGGGCTTCAGTGCCCGGCGCTACCTGTGCCGAGGACCACAGCCCAGCCGCGGGGCCCGAGTGCCCGGAACCCAGAGCGGGCCGGGGGCGGGACTCGGAGCAACGGCCCCACCCCCGGCCCCCTGTGCGGCGGAAAGCCCCGCCCCCACCCCCGCCGCGCTCGGGCTCGCGCTGCCGGCGCGCGGCCGCCCCTCAGCCGTCGCCTCCCTCTCCGCCCTTGCTCCCTCGCGCCCTCGCGGCCTCGCGCCGGAGGCGGGCTCGCTGCGCGCGTGCCGGGCGGGGGAGCCGCGCGAGCCGGGCGCCGGAGACGTTCGCCGCGGGGGCGACTCGGGGGCCTGAGAGGGCGCCGCCGCCGCCGCCGCCGCCGCCGCCTCCGCCTCAGCTGAGGGGGCCGGGCCGGAGGAGGCGGAGGAGGCTGAGGCCGCCGGAGACCTTCCGAAGCTCCCAGCTCCGGCCGGGAAGTGAGCCAGGTGGGGAGTCTGCGGCGGCCGGCGGGGCTGGAGCCTCGCGCGCGCGAGGAGCGGGAAGGGAGCCCGCGCAGCACCCGACCGCTGGGCCTGCGGGGTGCGGGGCGGGGTGGGGTCGGCGCTCCTGGCCTCGAGGGCAAACCAGGGTCCCCGCGGAGCCCGGCTCAGAGGCGGCTCGGGGTCTGGCGCGCCGTGGGCTCCGGGCTCCCGGCTGATGCTGCCGAGCCCGGCTCGCGGCGCGGAGGCTCCGCCTGAGGTGCCCAAGGGGGCGAATGAGCAGGTCCTGGCACGGGCAGGTGAGGCAGGCAGGCCCGGCTGTGGGAAGGGAATTTATCCCAGGTCACCTGAGAGCACTGTTTCCCGAGGCGCCTAACTACGAACCAGCACCAGAGGTCTGGCTCGGTCGGAAAGTGTTCCGAGAGGAGGGAGGATGCAGCCTTCGAACGCTCGCTGTTAAATGCCTGTGCCAGGCCTTGGGATTAGGAAGACCTGCCAGCATTCTTAGCAGACGTTTATTGCTTAGGTACCCTGCTTGGGCAGCCGTGGCCAGCACTAAGGCCACGAAGTAGTTAGTATAAGACACAACTAGGATTTGTTGTTGAGGGCTGACAATTTGGCCCTGAAGGTATGCATAGAAATACAAAGCAGCATTGGATTTTATGTCTCAAGTCTTGGTCACTTCAGGTCTCTTTGGTCTTTCCCCAGAACAGGGAAATTGGAGCGGTAACTTGCTTGGTTTTGGAACAGCGCAGAAAGGTTAAAGAAATCTTGTAGGAGGAATTTGGAAGAGTTTTGAAGGCTCTTCTGTGTGACCTTTAAAGAAGCGAGGGAAAACAAATTTGAAAACAGAAAGGAAATTCCCTTTCTTCCCAACTAGAATAAGCTCCTTGACTGTTCACTGTTAAATCCTCAGGATGTGGCCAGGCTTGCAGCTGTCATGCAATAAATGCTTACTGCGTGAATGAATGAGTAAAGCAAGGTTTTGCTACGTTTTGTACGGGGCATTAGCAATCACTGTAATGTTAGGCGTGGTTGATCGGCTTTTGTTCTCTCTCTCTCTCTCTCTCTCTCTCTCTCTCTCTCTCTCTCTGTGTGTGTGTGTGTGTGTGTGTCTTTCTCTCTCACCTTCTTAGGGCCAGCCACTCCTTTTGGGTGGTTACTTGAGATCATCACATCTTTTTTTCATTGGCTTTTTTTTTTTTTTTCCCATTACCGGGGATCGAACTCAGGACCTTGTGCGTTCGAGGCAGGCGTGTTGCCACTGGGCTAAATCCCTGGCCCTTATGTTTGTTTTTTGAGACAGGGTCTCGCTATGTAGTTCAGGCTGGCTTTGAACTCACTATGTAGCCCAGACTGGGCTGGAACTCTCATTGGCTTTTTAGGGGAGGAAGGAGAGTGCTTTTATCTACAGAACTCTTTTTCGTTTTTATCCTGGCTCTTGGATCTTACATGTTTGTGTCTTTGCTGTCCTGTAAGGGCTGGAATTCTACCTGTCCTTTGCCTTGTTGGACTCTCCAGCTCCATGCTGCTGCTTCAGTCCCCTGGGTTGCAGTGCCTGTTGGGTTACTTTGTTTGCCAAATTAAAACTTGACCTTTTATGAGTTCTCTGAGGATATTTATCAGACATAAGTGGAATTGGCTTTGAAGGGGATTATGCAGTCAAGGTAGTGTTGGCAAGTGCTTGCCATTTATTTTATGCCTTTGATATTAATTTCTCAGGGCCTTAGGTTCCACGTGTAAAAACATAAGGGTAATAGTAATCCAAGATTTAAAAACAATTTTATTTTCATTAGTACATGTTTGCAGTACATAATGATTACATTTGTTGTGGGGAGTTGGTACATGTATATAACACATCTTAATTCTTTTTACGCCCCATCTCTTGATCCTTTTCCTATTTACAAAAGATCTATCTTGTGTTTCTTATTATCTTTTTCAAAAATTTTGCCCTGCTTCTTTTTCTTTTTTTTTTGGTACCAGGGATTGAACTGAGGTCCTTGTGCTTGCGAGGCAGGCACCATCTTTTTTTTTGAGACAGGGTCTCACTGTGCACTTCAGGCTGGCCTTGAACTCACTATGTAGCTCAGGCTGTCCCCCAACTTGCACCAATCCTCCTGCCTCAGCCTCTCAAGTGCTGGGATTTATTTTGCTCTTTGTTTAGATTTTGGGTTTCTCATATAACAGAAACCATGCCATTTAGGCTTGTGTGTCTGATTTATTCCACTTAATATTATAGTCTCAAGGGCCACCCATTTTCCTAATGAGTTAAAATATACCCTGTTGTGTATAAATTCCACATTTTCCTTATTCATTCATCAGTTGATGGACATACAGGCCACTTCCAAGATTAACTATTATAAATTGTGTTGCTGTAAACAAGGGGATGTATGTATCATTGTAATATGATGCCTTCAACTCAGGAAGATACCTAGAAGGAAATAGCTGGGTTGAATGGAATTTTTATTTTTGGTTTTTTGAGGAATCTCCATACTAATTTCCATAGTGGTTGTACTAGTTTACATTCGCACTGACAGTGTAGAAGAATTCCTTTTTTTCTGCAGCCTTGCCAGCATTTGTTATTACTTGATTTCTTTATGATAGCCATTTTTTTCTGGTGTAAGATGAAGTCTCAGTATTGTGTTAAGTTGCGTTTCTCTAATGGCCAGAGATGTTCAACATTCTTCCATGTATTTGTACTTCTGAGAATTGTCTGTCCATTTTAATATTTAGATTTTTGATCCATTTTGACTTCAGTGCATGGTGAGTGATATTGGTCTAGATTCAATCTTCTGCATCAATATAGCCACATTTCCCAGGACTATTTGCTAGAGGAGCGCTGTTTCTTTCAGCTAGGTTTTTGTCCCCTTTGCCAAAGATCAGATGGCTGAAGGTGCTTGGGGCTGTTTCTGCATCCTCTGTTCTGTTGCACTGATCCACTCTCTGTTGTGCCATGCTGTTTTTATCACTGTAGTTTTATAATATAATTTTAAATTCAGGATTGTGAGGCCCCCTCCTTTGCTCTTGTTGCCCAGGATTACTTTTGCTATTCTGGGTCTCTTCTGGTTTCATATGAATTTTAGGATTGTTTTCTTTAGTTCTGTGAGAAGTGCTGTTGATTTTTTTTTTTTTTGGTACCGGGGATCGAACTCGGGTCCTTGCACTTGCACACCAGGCGGTGAAACCACTGAGCTAAATCCCTGGCATGTTGATATTTTGATTGGTATTCCATTAAGTCTTATGTATCAGTTTTGGAAGTGTGGCCATTTTGACAATACTGGATCTGCCTGTCCAGGAACAGGAATGCCTTTCCATTTTCTGATGTCCTCTTTGGTCACCTTTGTCAGGGCATTATAGTTTTCACTGTAGAGCTCTTTTACTTTCTTGGTTAGGTTAATTTCTAATTATTTAATTTTTCTTGATGCTATTGTGAATGATATTATTTTCCCAGTTTCTTTCTTTCTTTCTTTTTTTTTTTGGTACTGAGGATCGAACTTGGGGCCTTGCGCTTGCGAGGCAGGCGCTGGAACCACTGAGCTAAATCCCCAGCCCCCCAGTTTCTTTCTTGATGGGTCATTATTGGTGTAATGAACACTGTTGATTTTTTTTTTTCGTACCGGGGATCGAACTCGGGTCCTTGCGCTTGCACAGCAGGCGGTGAAACCACTGAGCTAAATCCCCGGCTCTAACACTGTTGATTTTTGTGTGTTGATTTTTTTTTTTTCGCTTAAATTCTTTTATTGGTACATTTTAGGTATACAATACATTTACATTTATCATTGGGTACTTGTACCTGTACATGATGTATCTTGGTTCTTATTTTTCCCCATTCCCTGTGCGCCCTTCACCCCCTCCACTCTTCCCTATTTACATAGACTTTGTTTCCATGTTTTTCTTTTCTCATAATTTTTCCTTTCCTTTCTTTTCTTTTCCCTTCTCTTCCCCCTTCCCCTACCCCTTTGGATCTTTTCTTCCTATTTCAAATTATCAATTATTCGTTTTAATCGTTTTAATCCTTATTTACACTTTCAGTTTCTCACACTAGAGAAATTATTTGGTATTTACACATGTGTGTCCTATTTATTTCACTTAAAGAGTATGGCCTCAATATGCATCCATTTAGCTATAAATGTCTCTAATTTCTCATTCTTTATGGCTGAGTAGTAGTCCATTTTATTAAAAAACCACATCTTCTTTATCCAGTTTCCAGTTGATGGGCACTTGGGCTGTTTCCAAGCGTTAGCTATTACAAACTGTGCTGCTATAAACATGGGTGTACATATATCACTGTGGAATGATTTTTTTTCGGGGGGGGGTACCGGGGATTGAACTCGGGTCCTTGTGCTTGCACAGCAGGCAGCGAAACCACTGAGCTAAATCCCTGGCCCTGTGGTATGATTCTTTTAATTCTTTTGGGGAAGATACCCAGCAGGGAAATAGCTGGGTCAAATGGGACCTCTAGTCCTAGTTCTTTGAGGTATCCCCATACTGATTTCCACAGTGGTTGCACCAGTCTGCACTCCCACCCACAATGGAGAAGGGTTCCTTTCTCCCCACCTGCTGCCAGCATTTGTTATTGGTTGATTTCTTTTTTTTTTTTTTTTTGGTACCAGGGATCGAACTTGGGTCCTTGCAGTTGAGCAGCAGGTGACAAAACCACTGAGCTAAATCCCCAGCCCTGGTTGATTTCTTGATAGCAGCCATTCTTTCCGGGTTGAGGTGGAATCTCAGTGTTGTTTTCATCTGCATCTCTCGAATAACCAGTGATGTTGAACATTTTTTCATATGTTTATTTGCTGCTTTTACTTCTTTGAGAAATGTCTGTTCATTTCAGATGCCCATTTTTGAATTGGGTCTTTGAATTTGGGGGGGGTCTGATTTTTTAAAGTTCTTTATATATTCTAGACAGTAGTCCTTCATCTAAGGTGCAGCTGCTGAAAATTTTTTTCCACGTTGTAGGTTGTCTGGTTGTCTCTTAGCTCTCTGGTGGTTTCTCTTGCAGTGCAGAAGCTTTTTAATAAGATGAGATCCCAGTTGTTGATTCTTTGTGCTAGTTCCCCTGCTACTGAGGTTTTGTTCATAAAGTCTTTTCCTATGCCAATGTCTTCAAGAGTTCTACCTAACTTATCTTCCAGCAAGTTTAGTGTTTCTGTCTTAATATTTAGATTAATCCACTTCAATTTTAGTTTAGTGCATGGGGATAGGTATGGGTCTAGTTTTAATCTTTGGCAGGTTGAAATCCAGTTTTTCCACCATTTATTAAATAGGCTATCTTTCCTCCAGTGAGGGTGGTTGGCTCCTTTTGTGTGTTGATTTTATATTCAGCTACATTTGGTTATTCTAGGAGTCTTTTTTTGGGGGGGTCTTCTTTGTAAAGGATCATGTCATCTGCAAGAGTAATTCAGATTTGGCATTGTGTAGTAAGTCAGTCTTGAAAAAATAAGTTAATTTCTTCATTTTAATCCTGGGTACTTCAGGGTGCAGCCAGCAGGCATTTACTATTTCTTGTTGAGAGATGTTTCGGTTCTGCAGTTTAGAGGGCTTTTTCCAGGCTTATATGGTGAGATTTTATTTAGATATTTAATGTATATTTATTTTAAAATTAACTTTTTGGTGTACAGCTTATATATGATAAAATGCAAAGATTTTGTGTGTATTTTATTTCTCATTGCACAGGTGTTACACCTGTGGCATCTCGCCCTGGCTCTGTGTACTGCCCAGCTTCAGGAGTGCCTTTCCTATTGGAGCGCCTGTGCCTGGCAGTTGCTAGAGACACAGTTTGTATGGTTGTGCGCCACACCTCTGCAGATGGCTCAGAACACACTTGCTTGTAAGATGCTCAACCAGTGCAGACAGAATAAAAGTCCCCTTGACCTCCTCTCTTCCTCAACAAACTGTAGTACTAGTTCATTGTCCTCTTTCCATCCTTTTCCTCTATGAATTTTCATGTTTATATAGTTAATATGGAAAAAAGCATTAATATGCCCGTACATTAATGACATATTTTCCATTTTGGTAGGCATCTTTTTTTTCCTAATGGATTATTTTTGAGATCTTTCCATGTTGAAACATAGAGATCTGCCCAAGTCATCTTCACTACATGATCTCATATTTTTTTGTGTTTGTTTGTTTGTTTGTTTTTTTGGGACAGAGGGTCAAACTTAGGACCTTGTGCTAGAGAGGCAGGCATGGCACCCTGAGCTAAATCCCCGGCTCAAGACCATTTATTTTTTATTTATTTATTTTTTGGTACCGGGGATTGAACTCGGGTCCTTCCTTGTGCTTGCGCAGCAGGTGGTGAAACCGCTGAGCTAAATCCCCGGCCTCAAGACCATTTATTTTTAACTGTTGAGCATATTCAATTGTAGATTTAAATCAGAGTTTATCCTTTTGCTGAGGAACAGTTTTGTTTCTTTGGATATGTGGGTATATGTGTTGATGGGTATTTGTGTTGCAAATGCATTCTGCCAGTCTGAGACTTTTCTTTCCCTTTGTTAATTGTGGATTTAAATTTTGATGCCCTATTTATGAAAAATTTTTCTTTTTTAAGTTGCTTGTCTTTATGTATATGTGTGTCTGGTTTAAGAAAATTTTTTCTACCACAAGGTATGAATTATATATTCCTGTATTTTCTTCTAAAAGTTTAAAGTTTTGCTTTCCATGCAGAACTTTATTTTTAGGTATGGTAAAATGAAGAAATATGGTATATTGAATACCCAGTTTTTCAGCAGTTTTTAAATAAGTTTTTTAGTGTGGTAAAATATGTATACACAATTTACCATTTCTGCCATTTTAAGTGTACAGTTCTGTGTTGTTGCAACTGTAACCACTAGTCCTCTCCAAAACTTCATCTTTCTGAGATGAATCTCTGTATCCATTATCACTGAGTCCCTATTCTTCCCTGACTGTTAACCCTGACAAACCGTCATTCTACTTTCTGTCTCTATCCATTTCTGTTCTAGATAGCTCATTTAAGTGGAATCTTGTATTTGTCCTTTTGTATCTGGCTTATTTTAGTTAGCAAAATGTCCTCTTCATCCATATTGTAGCATGTTTAAAAAAAAAATTTTTTTTTTTGAGTTAAGGTTTTGCTATGTTGCCCAGGCTGGCTGTGAACTCAGCCTCTTGGGTAGCTGGGACTACAAGTGTGAGTTGCTGCACCCAGCAAAATTTCCTTTTAAAAGCTGAATATTTATGTGTGTATGTACATCCCTGTGTGTGTGTGTGTGTGTGTGTGTGTGTGTGTGTGTGTGTGTGTGTGTTACTGGGGATTGAATCCTGGGATTGAATCCTGGGATTTTGCACTGAGCTACACCCTCAGCTCTTTGAAAAATTTTTAAATTTTGAGAGGGTCTCACTAAGTCTGTAAATTGCCCAGGCTGTTTTTGAACTTGTGATACTTCTGCCTCAGCCTCCCAGAGGCAGGGTATACAGGTATGTGCACCATGCCCAGCTCATGTTTATTTATTCATTAACCCATTGATGGATATGGCAATTGTGAATGGTACTGCTATGAACATCAGTATATATGTATCTGTTTAAACTCCTGCTTTCAGTTCTTTTGTGTATACTCACAAGTGGAATTGTCAGTGATACAGTTTGAAAAACAATTATATATAACTGAATAAAAATAGAGCAATATAACTTTGACCAAAATGACTGGATAGTGCAGAGTTCTGTTGTAGTTTTCCCTTGTTGTTAGTATCTTTCACTAGTGTGGTAGATTTATTGCAATTGGTGAACCAATATAGATATATTATTAACTAAAGCCTATAATTTATGTGATGTACAGTTCCATGGGTTTTGACAAATATGTACTGTCATATATCATCAGTGTCATTACATGACACTACATGTACTGTCATTGCAGAATCATAAAGAATAATTTTAATGCTCTAAACAACTTTTGTTCTCCCTTTAATCGTTTTTCCCTTCCCTCACTAAGCTCCTGGCAACCTTTGATCATTTTACTGTCTTGAGTTTTGCCTTTGCAGAATGTTTTAAGTTGGAGTTACACGGTGTGTAGCTTTCTCAGACTGGTTTCTTTTACTTAATAATATGCATTTAAGGTTCCTCTGCATCTTTTTATGGCTTGATAACTCATTTCTTTTTAGCACTGGATAGTATTCCATTGTATGAAAGTGTTCATTCATTCACCTACTGTAGGATATTTTGGTTGGTTCAAGGTTTTGTCAGGTCTGAATAAATCTGCTACAATTTTTTTTTTTGGTACCGGGGGTCGAACTCAGGACCTTGCACTTGTGAGGCAGGTGGGGCGCCACTGAGCTAAATCCCCAGCCCTGAAAGGTTTTTGTATGAACAGAATTTTTTAGCTCACTTGGGTAAATAGCATGATGCTAGATCATGTGGTCCGAATGTGTTTAGCTGTGTAGGGAACTGGTGAATTGGCTTCTGAAGTGACTACCATTTTGAGTTCCCAGTAGTTTTAAAAATTTTTGTTCAAGTACCTTAAATGTTCCTATAAAGTCTTTGTCAGACTGTTCCATAAAATTCACCTTCATCTGGAGTGAATTCATGTTTACTTGTTGCCTTTGTTGCCTTTCTTAACCTTTCTTAGCATTGTATCTCATGGGTTTTGAAGGGTTTTTTTTGGGTTTTTTTTGTTGTTGTTGTTAAATTCTTTTATTGGTACATTTTAGGTATACAACACAATTACATTTCTCATTGGGAATTGTACCTTTACATAATGCATCTTGGTTCTTACTTTTTCCCCATTCCTAGCCCTCCCTTCACCCCCTTGAAGTTTTAATTTACAGTCTCATCTTGAGTGTGAATACTTATGGTACCAGGGATCAAACTTGGGACCTTGCGCTTTCGAGGCAGGTGGCGGAACCACTGAGCTAAATCCCTGGTCTTGAGAGTGAATACTTTTAATTTTGTTTTTTACCTCTGCTCCCCTTTCTCTGTGTGGTGGTATTTCAAATGTTCAGCTGACCTTTGGGACCCTAGTCTAACGTCAGAAATGGTAATGGTTGGTCAGGAGTTCTGCCCTTGGAGGTAATTGGGTTTTTAGATCTAGTCACAGATTATGTGGCTTGACTCAGACCCTGGTCAGGGGTCTATGTTTGTACCTTCCTACTTTTCTAAGCCCAGATCATTATTTAAGCCCTGGCATTATAGGCAGAAATTGGTAGCTCTAGCCTCATCCCTGGCCTTCAGTAGCAAGTCTGGCTCAGGTGACTTCTGTTCTTCACCCTCCTTTGCTTTCTGTCCTGAGTATATACAGTACATACCTGGCTCTGGACTCGGAATCCAGCAAGCTTACAGCTTTGTCCTTCTCACAGATTTGTGTGTCGGTTCTGTTTTTCATCTAAGAGAAGGCTTATCATGTTTTTCGAGCCTTATGTTTTTTTACTTTTATTTAAAAACTATTTTTCCATTTTTGTGGAAAGGGAAACATCAAAGTATCTACTTATTGGCTACTTTAACTAGAAGACTTAATTGGCCAGGCTTCTTTTTCAACATTATATTGCTTATTGTCATTATCATTATTGTTACTATTACTGTTATTATTTGTTGTTGCATCACCTGGGCCCTCAAGTCTAAACGTTGAGTATCAGTGAAGATAATGGACCTTTTGATCTATTTCCTGAATGGGAATGCTTCCAGTGTTTTGCTCTTAGAGATGATCCATTCTGAAGGTTTCTGGCAAATGCCTGTCAATTTAATAAACTTAAATTTGCTAATTTAAGTACTACTACATTTTCATCTATTATTTTTTCCCCCTTTGGTACTGGGGATTGAACTTGGGACCTTTCGCTTGAGCGGCAGGTGCCGGAACCACTGAGCTAAATCCCCAGCTTCTGTTCTTGATTTGTATTTTTATTGGGTATTAAATTTTATCAAGGGCTCTTTTTTATTTTTTGCATTTTGTTGAAATTACTTTTTTTGTTAATATGTTACAAGTAGGATATGCCTTTCTGTGTTGTAGTTAACCAAGAAACATGTTGTATATGATTTACTTGTTAATTCATTTTTAACAAACAACAGTATTTAAAGAAAATACATTTTTATCTTGAATTTTTGTGTATTAATACTGTAGATAAAATAGGACTGAAATACTGTGATAATAAAGTTTGGACTGTGGGCCTGGGGATTTAGCTCAGTGGTTGTGCCCCCTGCTGTGCAAGCACAAGGAACCGAGTCTGATCCCTGGTACCAAAAAAAAAAAATAAAGTTTGGACTAAATATGTAATGATTTCACTATAATTAAAAAATACTCTATAATCTAATAGTGCAGTGTGATCAAATAGTACCTAATAATATTAATAGTGATAGCTAACATTTATTAGGCTCTTATTTTGTGCCAAGCATTGTGCTAAATGTGATATATGATTTATTTAATATTTGCCACAGCTCTACAAGGTTCTATTTAATTATTCACCTCTGGGTTGTAAGTTTTTTATCAGAACCTAGAGAATGCTGTCAGATTAGTAAAAAGTAAATCTCTAGGGTTTTATGCTCATTTTCATTGGCATTTCTTTTAATCTGAAAGAGAAGTGTTAGAGGAAGGTACTTGAGAATTTTCCCACAATAAGCAGGAAATTAATTCTTTTTCAAGACAGTTTGGCTAGTTGTAACTGGGTGTTGGGGATGCTCTCAGCCTTCTCTAACTGCTGTCTTAAATGGATATGCAGAGAATACCTGTCAGGTTTTGTTGGGAGACTGAACTTGCACAAGAATTTTCTGTACCTGGATGATTTCATGTAACCGCTAGGAGGGTTACATTTCCACAGCTTTCTCTCGCTTCCCTTTAGTCTTTACTGTAGTGGTTACTTAACCTCTGTCTGCAGACTTCATCTGACTCTGGAATACACTGTCTTCCTGAAAGAGTACAGACTGAAAGGACTTCTTTGTGCACTTTGTATGGACCCCATTAACTGCACCACAGTTTTGGGACCTCCTAATTTTTTTTTTTAATTCCTAAATGTGGCACAGTAGGAAGGAGGGAAATGGGCTTTGGAGGCACCTCATTGGCTAACTACACAAGCTACTAGATTAGTAACCTTAGGCCAAGTTATTTAACCACTTAGACTCTCAATTTCCTTATCTCATTCTAACATTTATAATCCCGATTTGTTCTTTAAGCCTAGCACGGTTGTATCTTCTCATTCTTTTTTTTTTTTTTTTTGAGGCAGGGTCTTGCATAGCCGAGGGTAGCCTTGAGCTTGATGTGTATCCCAGGCTGGGCTCACATCAGTGATTCTCCTGCATCAGCCTCCTGAGTGCTAGGATTACAGGTGTGTGCCGCCACACACCTTTATTGTTTGTTTTTATTCTTTTTTTTTTTAGTACTGGGGATCTAACTCAGGACCTTGCGCTTGCACTTGAGAGGCAGGCTGAACCATTGAGCTAAATCCCAGCCCTTTTGTTTGTTTTTAAAGAGCAGCGGTTTCTAAAGTGGGAGCCATGCAAGATGATGCTTTAGGCAAGGTATAACAAGAAAACTTGAGCAGTTAAGGTTTATAGCTGTTTAACTTAGAGGCTGACACTCTGCTCCATCTGTGTGTCTGATGACCTGCCTTTTTGCAGTAGGCCGGGGAGCCTGAGGGGAGTGGGTCGTGTGTAATGTGATAGGCCTTTGTTGTTTGTGTATGCTGAGGCAGAACATATTGCAGTTCCCTTCTGTCTAGTTTATTGGTCTTTCAGATTATATTGTCTGATTTGGGTGAAATGAACCTTGCTAAATAGATGAATAGCCTAACAAACTTTACTTCGCAGTTTTTTCGCAAGATTCAGAATCAACTGAACTTTGAAGTAACGGTACAAACACAATTGAAGAGCAAGAAAACAAGCAGACTGGATACTTAGATTTGTATTATGAGGGCTGGGGATTTAGCTCAGTGGTTCTGCTGCCTGCCCAGTGAGCGAAAGATCCTCAGTTCAATCCTCGGTGCCAAAAAAAAAAAAAGAGTTGTATTATGAGCTTGTCAGTCAAATGCAAAATAGAGAAATGATAATTGATCGGTTGATAGAAGAGTCAGTAAAAAATACCCTTATAATTATTAAAAATACTTTTTATATGCGTTAAGTGTATTGTGCCTTAAGGTATTTGGCTGATGATATGAATGAGCTCCTATTACCAGTTGAGATATTTAAAAGCTAAGCATTCAGAATATGAAGACAAAGATTTTTTTCAGTAATGGTTAAAGTTATATACTGATTGATCTAGTACTTTAAAATTTTATTAAGCTTGGCTGGGGATTTAGCTCAGTGGTTCTGCCGCCTGCCTCTCAAGCACAAGGTCCTGAGTTCGATCCCTGGTATCTAAATAAATAAATAAAATTTTATTAAGCTTAACAAATACCTTTGAAAATTTTATTTTGAGGTTTCTTATTTTAGAAGTAAAAGAAAAAAGCCATAAATTTTTGTTCTTCCTATTTTGGTAAAATGGCTGATACAAAATAATAATTCATCCTTTGTTAGCAGCCATTGTTGAGGTACTGATTGAAGAAATTGCTGAATTATACCAAATTATAGAGTTTGTGAGAGTTATGGTATAATTGGGTAAAAGAACAGAGCTTATGGTAGTTGGTATACTGTTTCAATAATAAAATATATGGAGAACTGCCTTTCCCCCAAACCACAAGAGAAACAATTTACCAAAAATACACTCAAAGTAAATGACTTACAATGAAGTAGGATATAAAAAGTGTAAAGAAAAGAAAAGAAGAGCACCTTCAGGCCAGGGATTTAACTCAGAGGTTTTGCCACCTGCCTCAAAAGCACAAGGTCCCGAGTTCGATCCCCAAGGCAGGTGCCAGAACCACTGAACTAAGTCCCCGGCCCTGTACTTTTGATTTTTAGGTTTTTTGAGACAGGGTCTCACTATGTAGCCTAGGCTGGCCTCGAACTCACAGCAATCCTCCTACCTCAGCCTCCTGAGTGCTAGGATTACAGGCATACGCCACCATGCCCAGCACTAAAATGTATTTTTAAGGAAGGAGTTTCTAAGCAAAAAAAAAAAAAAAGCACAAAGAAAAGACTGATAAGTTTATTTGTTTTTAAAGATTATATATCAAAAGACTCAATAGAAAATGAAAAACAAGCCACAGACTGGGAAGAGAAATCCACAATTAACACAACCAAACATCTGGAATATAGGATATACACAGCACTTACACAAAGCAGTAAAACTGACATATGAGCAGGCAATTCACAGAAGCAAAGAAAAATGGAAAACATAAAAAGTTACTCACATAACTCAAGGATTCACAGTTGAGGTATAAAGAAATCCAAGCGGGCTAAGGATGTAGTTCAGTTCTAGGACATTTATCTAGCATACATGAGGCCCTAAGTTCAATCCAAACACCACAAAAAAAAAAAGGACTGAAAATAAAATTGTAGTGTAGTCAGTCACACAATAAAGTATTATATAGCAAAGCTAGATGTAGTTTCACAATATTAAGTGAAAAAGTTGCAAGAGAATAAATATACTATTTACATAATACTTAAAAGTACACAGGTTAACATAAGCAAGACCGGGACTACAGTAAAGCGAGCCAAGTAAACTGAAGGAAGAAGTATCACTGTCAGTCATTCAAGTCCAAGCATGAGGACCTCCTCACACTAAGAGCCTACATGCCTCCTATACCTCTCCCCAGCCCTGGTTAGAATACAAGATATTACTTAGGAATTCACACATATATAGCCAAAGTATAAAGAAGTACTTGGGCATGATAATCACCAAATGTAAAGAACTGAGTACCTCTGGAGATAAAAGCAGAATCATGTGACTGCAGAGGGATACCAACCTATTGGGTATGCTTTATTCATTAGGCTGAATTTTCTTTATACTTTTTTTTTGGTACCGGGGATTGAACTCCGGACCTTGCACTTGCGAGGCAGGCGCTGGAACCACTGAGCTAAATCCCCCGCCCTGTGCTCTTCTTTTAAAGGCCGTCCACATCTAGAGGGAGCTCATGAGAAGTTCTACAAATGAGCTCCTCCACTTGCCCTAGGATCTTGTAATTGACAGGTCCTGCTCATTTCCCCAGCCAGCTTTGTTACGCCCCATCTCCTATATCAATTCCATCACTCCCAAAAAGAAACCCTGCACCCACTAGTAGTGACTCCCCATTTTCCTCCCTGCCAACCTCTGGAAACCAGTGATTATTTTCTATTGCTATAGATTTTTCTACCCTGGATATGTCTTATAAACAGAATGGTATAATATGTAGCCTTTTGTGATTGAACTCTTTCATTCATCATAATGTTTTCATAGTTCATCCATGTGAATACTATTTTATGGCTGAATAGTACTCCATTGTATGTATACATCAGTTTGTGTGAATATGCTGTAATTTGTTCTTGGCACCATTCATTGAAAAGACTGTCCTTTGTCCATTGAATTGTCTTGGTATGTTTAAAAATCACTTGACCATAAGGATAAAGATGTATTTCTGGGCTCTCAATTCCATTGATTCATTTTATATTCTTGTGCCAATACTACGCTATCTTCTGTGGTGTAGTATGTTTTAATACATTCATGGATTTGATTTGCTTAATATTCTGTTGAGATCTTTGGCATCTGTGTTCATGAACATTTGTTGGTAGTTTTCTTTCTTTTTTTTTTTTTGAGACAGGATTTGTAGTTCAGCCTGGCCTTGGTTTCACTGTGCAGCTCAGGCTGGCCTCAAGTTGGCGGAGATCTTCCTGCCTTAACCTCCCAAATGCTGGAATTACAGGGGTGTGCCACCACACCTGGCAGGTAATTTTCTCTTCTTTTTGTACTACCTTTGTTTGATTTTGGTCTCTGCATAGCACTGGCCACTGATAGAGCCCAGACTGGGACACTGCCACCCCTCATCTTAGAGAAAAGTAGGTCTCATTTTACTTCCTTCCTGGAGGACATATTAGTAGATCACAGAGGATAAAGAGGACACATCAGCCCCATCAGCCCGCCATTTCTCTGACCTACCCCCTCAAAAGCCTGCCAAAAAACCACTATAAAAAAAGCCTCAGCCTGTAAAGAGACACCTTTTCTGCTCACATAGGGAGCTCCCTCTCAGGTTTAGCAATGAACTCTGTTTCCTGCTAGGCCACAAAATGAGTCGGGAAGTGTTTCCTTGTTTTTTGTTTTCTGGATGAGAGCTGCTGGAATTGGGTTTGGATATTCCTTTTACAAAAAAAAAAAAGCTATAAATTCCATTTCTTAGTTAGGGGTCATTCTAATTATTTAAGTGTGACCAAGTTTTGGTAATTTGTGTGTGTGTGCTTTGTTTTTTTTTTGATACCAGGGATTGAACTCAGGTCCTTTCACTTGCGAGGCAGGCAGCGGAACCACTGAGCTAAATCCCCGGTCCCTAATTTGTGGTTTTTGAAGAATCGGTTTGTTTTATCTAAGTGGTGATATTTGTGTGCATTGAGTAAAATTGTTCATAGTATCCATCCTTCCTTCCCTCCTCCCTTTCACTTTTCCCT
>NW_004624738.1:7861082-7881142 GCF_000247695.1 Heterocephalus glaber | reverse complement strand
GGGGGGGCTGTTGTTATAGGCGCCCGTGCTGCCAAGCCAGCGGCTAGTGGGCCTGTGGGGGTGGGATGGGGGTGTCCTCATGGTCTCCTGGGGCAAGCCAGATAGAGCAGGGCGCAGCCACCTGTGTCTGACCACAAGGCCAAACTGGCAGCCGGTATGCCTTGTCCTTTTTTTTTTTTCTTTTACAGTAGTGGAAATTGAACTTAGAGAAGGCCTTGCATGTGCTAGGTAAGCACACTGCCATTGAGCTACATCTCTAGCTCTCTCTCTTTTTTAAAATTTTATTTTGAGACAGAGTCTCCCTAGGTTGCCCAGGCTGTCCTTGAACTTGTGCTGTTCCTGCCTCAGCCTCCCTAGTAGCTGGGGTTATAGATACATGCCACTATGCTGGCTCCATGGTATTTCTTTTAATGTTCATGTGTTTTGTTGTGATGTTTCCTCTTTCATTAGTGATATTGGTAGTATTTTAAAAATTTTTGTCTTGCTTGTCAATTTTATCAATCTTTTCAGAGAGCCAGCTTTTAGTGTCATTGATTTGTCTCTTTAAGTGAATTGTAGCTTAAATCCACTATGGTCAGATAACACAGCATGTTTGATATCTGTTCTCTTGAATTTGCTAATTTTTTTTTTGGTACCGGGGATCGAACTCGCGTCCAACAGGCGGCAAAACCACTGAGCTAAATCCTGGCCCCAAATGTTTGTTTTATGGTCCAGGGTATGGTCTTTTTTTGGTGCATGTTTCATGTGGAGTTGAAAAGAACATGCACTTTTTCATTGTTGGTTACAGTGTTCTATAGATACCAGTTATCTCGTTGGTTGATGATACTGCTCAATCCTTGCACATCCTTGTTATTTTTTCTCTACCCTTTTCACTGGGTTGTTTCATACATTTGCAAAACACTTGGATTGTTTTGTTGCATTCTACCTTTATCCTGGGATCCTTTGATTAAAAAATAATTGCAGAGCTTAGGGTTCACTCTTTGTGTTGTAAAGTTCTGTCATTGTTGACAAATACGCAGCATCACGTATCCACCATTAGAGTGTCATACACAATTGTTTCACTGCTGTAAAAATTCCTGTGTACATCATCTACTCAGTTCTTTCCCACTTCCCTCAAGCCTCTAGGATCCACTGATAATTTTACTGTTTAGTTTTGCTTTCTCTAGTGTAGGGAACAGGGGAAGGGGGCGTTACCAGAACCTCTGCAGTTAGTCCTGGTCTCCTGCGAGCCACGGCAGCACACGGCGAATTACAGGAAAGGTAGAAAAATGAGACTGAGAAGAAGCTGAGCTTTGGGTCTGATCAGTGCTGCTCTGGGCAGCAAAGACAAAAGCCCCCAGCTTACCACACCTTTTATTCAGTACCTCGTAACAAATGACTTGCAGAGAATTCAGTAGTTCACATTGGGATAAACAAGGTGTAACAAAAGGCTTGCGGAGAGTTCAGTACATTGCGGGTAAACAAGATGTTAACAGTCCAAGAACAACGAGGAACTGAGCAGATGTTTGTTCTCCCAGGATGTTTCTTGTCCTGGAGAATCACAGCATCACTGGATCACTGAAGTCTCAGTTGTGACCAGAGGCCAAACTGGAGTTACTCTGTAGCTGGGTTGTAGGCAAGAGAACTAGGCTAACCAAATGATTTTTCCTTAGAATTATGTAGCATTGCTCCCAGCACTCTAGAAGGTCATAACATTAGGATCATGCAGTATGTAGCCTTTTTTAGACTGGTTATTTTCACTTAGCAATATGCATTTAAGCTTCCTCTGTATCATTTCATGCCTTGATACTTCATTCTTTTTATTGCTGAACAAGATTCCATTTATAGGAGTACTGCAGTTTATTTATACATTCACTGATTCAAGGGCATTTTTGCTGTTTCCAGTTTTTGGTGACTAAAAATAAGGCTAGTATAAACATTTGGAAACAGGCTTTGTGTAGACATAAATTTTCAATTCAGTTGAGTAAATACCTAGTAGTAGTACAATTTTTTTTGTTGTTGTTTTTTGGTACTGGGAATCAAACTCAGACCCTTGTGCTTGCGAGGCAGGCGGAGGTACCACTGAGCTAAATCCCTGGCCCCCTCATAGTGCAATTTCTGAATCATATGGTAGGATTGATTAGCTTTGTAAGAAACTGCTTGATGTTTCTTAGACATATTTGTGTATTCTCACCAGTAATAGGTGAGAGTTTCTTTGGCTGTACATCCTTGGCAGTATTTGATATTGTCAGTTTTTTGGATTTTAGCTATTCTAAAATAGGCATAGAATGGTATCTCTTTTTTGTTTTAGTTTGTAATTTCTTAATAACATTTCCTAACGTGAAATGTTTTCACATGCTTATTTATCATCTTTGGTGAGGCATTTGATCAGCTATTTTGACAGTTTTTTAATTGGGCTGTTTTCTTATTGAGTTCTTTGTGTAATTTGAATACAAGTCTTTAAATCAGATGTGTTTTGAAAATACTGTATTTTATTTCACTCTGGGGCCTGTCTTTTCATTGTCTTAGTGTAGTATCTTCTGCAGAACAGTTAATTTTGATAAAACTCAGTGTATCAATTTTTGTGTCATGGATTGTTGCCTCCGGTATTGTATCTAAAAACCCGTTTAGGTCTGGGGATTTAGGTCAGTGGCACTGTGCTAGCCTTGCAAGTGCAAGGTCCTGAGTTTGATCCCCAGTGCGGCAAAAAACCCCAAAACCAAAAAACCCATTTATTCATTTTGGTTTTGGGGTCAGGACATTAAACAGTCTCTTCTAGAAACTTCCAGTTTTAGCCTGTTTTCGATTTACGACATTTTGCTTATGTTCTGATAGGTAGGACCCTGGTCTTTACACTTTGTAGTTGAAGCCTGTGCTCGGAACCTTTAAATTAGGTGCAGTGAAGCTCCTGCCTGAGGAGTGTGATTGTGACCCACTGAAGACTCGACATGTTTAAGTACACCTTTGTATGTCTCCAGGATGAACTACAGGAAAAAGGGGTGGAGTGTCCTGAGATCATGAGGTCATAGAATTTTATTTGTTCATTAATATGGATGAATACTTTGGCAGTTGAAATGGGAAAAAAGGGTGGATATAAGGAAGGAAATAGCAGGGTTTGAAATTAAAGTTAGTGTGTGAAGGGAGTGATAGGCATGTTAGTTATCTGTAGATTATGTGGCTAAGAAAGGGCACAGTGCCAGAAGTCAAATGGAAGGAAGTAGAGAGATGTGCTTGCATTGCTGAAAGTGTTGATCTTCAAAGTCATATCAGAATGACAAAGGCGTATTATTTATTTGTGGTAGTAGGGTTAGATCCTTGTTGAAACCATTAAAAGCATAAATTACAAAAATGGAGCTATTAGTACATAATAGTCTTACTTTATGTACCAAAAAAAAGAAGAGGAAGAGGAGGAGGAGACAGAGGGAGGAGGAGGGGGAAGATTGGTAAATAAATACTTAGGGTTTGTGTTTTATTTTGGCACTGGGAATCAAACTCAGGACCTTTCGCTTTCCAGGCAGGTGCTGCACTGCTGAGCTATATTCCCGGCCCACTTAGGGGATATTTTGATTTTCTTTTCAGTACTTTGCTGCACAGTTCCAGTATCTTCAGCAACTCCAGCTCCTCTTCTTTCTCCTCCTCCTTTTTTTTTTCTTTGGTACTAGGGATCGAACTTGGGTCCTTGCATTTGCGCAGCAGGCTGCGAAACCACTGAGCTAAAAACCCTGCTGCTGCTCCTGCTCTTGCTCTTGCTCCTGCTCTTGCTCTTGCTCCTGCTCCTGCTCCTCCTGCTCCTCCTCCTCCTCTTCCTCTTCTTCCTCTTCTTCCTCCTTTTCCTCTTCCTTGTTTTTCTTTTAGTGGATTTAAGGCTGGGCTGGTTAAGGTCTCACTAGCTACATTGAAATCATATGCAACTTTGTTTCATTTTTTTATGGTGCTGGGGAAAAAAGTCAGTATTGATGATTTTCTGGACTTCTGGAGGATCCGTTGTTGCCCTTTTCATTCCTAGTTGCATGGATTTGAGTCTTTCCCTTTTTTTGATAAGGTTGGCTAAGGGTTTTTGTATTTTATTCAGTCTTTCAAAGAACCAGCTCTTTTTTTTTTCTTTTGGTACTGGGGATTGAAAGAAACCAATTCTTTAATTCATTGGTTCTTTGTATTTTTTCTTAGTCTCAATTGCATGCATTTCTCTTTGATCTTTATAATTTCCTCCCTCATACATGCTTTGGGTTTAACTTGCTCTTCTTTTTCTAGAAGCTTGAGGTTCAACATTAGGTTACTTATTTGGGCTCACTGTGTTTTTCTGATGTGGGAATTCACCACTATAAAGTTCCTTTGTAGGATTGCTTTCATTGCATCCTGTAAGTTCTGGTATGTCGTATTGGCATTATGGTTTAATTGTAGAAACTTTCTAATTTTTTCTTTTAATTTCATCTGTGACCCATTGGCTTTTCAGGAGGGTGTTTTTTAATTCTATAGGTGTATGTAGTTTTTGTGGTTTCTTTTGCCATTGATTTCTAATTTCATTGCACTGTGATCTGATAATATGCATGGAATAATTTCAGTTCTTTTGCATTTACTTAAGCATGTTTTATGGGCTATTATGTGATCTGTTTTGGAGAAAGTCCTGTGTACAGCTGTTGTTGTGTGAACCACTTTGTAGATATTTACTAAGTCCATTTGTTCAGAGATTTCATTCAGCTCTGTTATTTCTTTGTTGATTTTTTTTTGTCTAGTTGATCTGTTTATGACAGTGGGGTATTGAGGTCCCACATTATGATTGTCTGATTATTCATATGCATTTTGTTTGTTTTATATAGTTGGGTACACCAGTATCTGATGAATATATATTTATGATTGTTATCTCTTCCTCTTGGATTATTCCCTCAATAAGTATGTAGTGACCATCTTTGTTTCTCCTGATCAGTCTTGGCTTGAAATCCACTTTGTCTGCAAATAAAATAGCTACCCTTGCGTTTTCCAGGTTTCTGTTGCATGGAGTATTGTCCCGTCACCCCCCCCCCCCCCCCCCCCCCCCCCCGCCCTTTTTGATACCAGGGATCAAACTCAGGACCTTGTACTTGTGAGGCAGGTGGCAGCACCACTGAGCTAAATCCCTGGCCCTGTTTTCTACTCTTTAACTTTCAGTTTATGAATTTCTCTTTGAGTTAAATGTGTTTGTTATATACAGCATATTGTTGGATCTTGTTTCTTGATCCATTCTGCCAATCTGGTTCTTTTGATCGGTGAATTGAGACCATTCACACTGATGGTTATCACTGATATGTACTGACTTATCCTTGTCATGTAATTTTCCTGTTTTTGGTCCCTTTCTTTCCCTTCTGTTTAATTGCATGCTTTTCCTGGTGGATTCATCCACTGGGATTCATGGAATTGTTGTCTTTGTTATCTTTTTCTAGAATATCCTTTGAAACTTTTTGGAGTGCTGGTTTGGTGGTCATGAATTTCTTCAGATATTCTTTATCGTGGAAGTATCTTATTTCTCCATCAATTTTGAAAGATAATTTTGCAGGGTCATCAGTCTGGGTTGGAGGTTTTCTCTTAGGGCTTGAAATACTTCACTCCAAGCTCTTCTTAACTTAGTAAGGGTTTGTGTTGAGAAGTCTGCTGTGATTCTGATGGTTTTCCTTTATAGGTAATTTGTTTCTTTTCCCTAGTAGCTTTTAATATTCTGTTCGTGTGTTGAATTTCAGGAATCTCGACTATTATATGCCTTGGTGTAGTTATTTTATGATCATTGCTATTTGGAGTTCTGTATGCCTCACTTATGTGTATAAAATCAAAATCATTTTCCATGCTTGGGAAGTTCTCTGCTATTCTGTGAACAGATTTTTTTTTTCCATTCATAAAACTTTTATTCCACTTACATGAACTTAATACATATATTCTTAACAATTATGCTTGGATTGTTCATGAAAATTTCTTAAGACATTAAACAAAGCTAGCCATCATCTCAAGTTATTTCCCTGTTAACTATTTTTACAGCACATGCATGTTAGACAAGTATCAAAAAAAAAACAACCTAAAAAAAGTTAAATACATGGGTTTTTTTGTTTACTGCTATGCTTGATATACATGAAATAATGAATACGAAGCAATTCATTTTTACTGCATCTTTATTTTTACATTTGTTCTTAGGTTGCCTAAAACATTTAAACACAAATAAAATGTGTAGCAAAAATAATGAAAGCAAACAGCAGGTAACTTTACAAATAATGGAATGTGAACCATTTCTGCCCTTATCCAGAGTAAATGGGTGCCAACTTTGTCTAAAGGAGCACCCCCGCAGCTGCAGTCACAGGTGTGCGCGCTCAGACTGCTCACTCCCCAGAAACACAAGCCTCCATACACGGAAGACCCATGGGCTATCTGTTTCTACCACAGCCTCAGAGGTGCTCCAAACCTTAAAGTACCCACAATAACTACACCTGTGTCTGGAACCAATGATCCGTTTTATTCCCCACCAGGACAGACCAATATGTAGGCAGTTTTCTTTGCTTAGACATGGAAGCAGTTTTAACACTGGCCCTTGTGAAGCCTCAGTGTACCAAAAGTACTATGGCAAACATTTGTAACTTGTATAAAAATTCCACTTCCCCATATTGGCCATCTCAAGATGAAAACAGATAACTCCCTAAATATCAACTGGCTCTACTCCCGTAATATTAAACATAAAAACCACATGGGAAATATAGAAATTCAAATAGAAGTAGCATAAACCTGTCATAGACCGTAAACAAAAAACTATTTGTGGGACAGTATAGATGACAGATGGTCTACTGTGTAAATTTTAGAATGAGGCAGACAAAAGTTGGAAGGCCAGTTAATTTTCCCCTCCTCCTTCTTCAGCTTCATCTCCTTGGATATCCGATGTCCACAGTGTCAAGTTGTCTCTCAGTAATTGCATTATTAGCGTGGTGTCCTTGTATAACTCTTCACTTAATGTGTCAAGTTCAGCAGTGGCTTCATCAAAAGCTGTCTTTGCCAGAGAACAGGCCTTTTCTGGAGAGTTCAGAATCTCGTAATAGAAGATGGAGAAGTTAAGGGCCAGACCCAATCTGATAGGATGCGTTGGTTGCATTTCCTTTTTGCTGATTTCAAAAGCTTCTTGGTATGCTTGTTGTGATTGGTCCACAGTCCCTTTCTTGTCATCACCAGCAGCAGCCTCAGCCAAGTAACGGTAGTCGTCTTTCATTTTCAAATAAAAGACTTTGCTCTCTGCTTGTGAAGCATTGGGGATTAAGAACTTTTCCAAAAGAGACAGTACATCATTGCAGATATCCCTTAGCTCAGTCTCAATTTTCTCTCTGTATTCTCGAGCCATCTGCTGCTTTTTCTGAGCACCTTCCATCTTTTGCTTGATACTTGAGACAACCCTCCAAGATGACCTATGGGCTCCTACAACATTTTTATAAGCAATGGAGAGAAGATTCCTCTCCTCACTAGATAATTCAGCACCTTGCTCAGTTACAGACTTCATGCAGGCTGCCGTGTCATCATATCGCTCAACCTGCTTGGCCAGTTTGGTCTTCTGCACCAGCTTGTTGTTATCCATGCCTGGATGTTCTGTGTCCTGGGTGGGTGGCGGCGGATGGACAGGCGAAGTGGTCTCTGGGCAGTGGCGGCGAGGCTGAGACGCTGTCCCTGGATCTCGCTGCTCACAGGCTACAGCCACCTGTGAACAGGTTTTTTTATGTCCTTTGTGCTCTCTTTTGATTTTTCATTGATTCCAATTAATCTTATGTTATTTTTCTTTGCATCGTCTAGCAGTTGTTGGATTGATTTTTACCAGTCTGTTAGTTTGTTGGTTTTTTTTTTTTTGGTACTGGGGATCGAACTCAGGTCCTTGCACTTGTGAGGCAGGTGGCACAACCACTGAGCTAAATCCCCGGGCCCTGTTGGTATTTTTAAGAATTCTTTCATTTGATGATTGCTGATTGCAATTCTGTCTTCTAGATCTGATATTCTGTCTTCACATTGGTTGATACTGCCGCCTGTACTTGCAGTAGAATTTTTAATTTCCTGGATATCCCTTTGAATCTGTTTTATGGAATCCAGTTCTTTCCTGTGTTGGGCATTCATGTTTTCCATCACTTTTCTAAGCTCTTCTATTATTTTTTTCATCTGTATTTACTGTAGATTCATTAACCATGTCCTTCACTGTGGTCATCATCTCTTTGGTTATCTGCATAATTTCTGATATATTTTTTCCTAGAGAGTCATTCATCTGCTTTGGTACTTCCACTGCTACCATTTCAGAAAGTTTAGCTGGGTGATTTTAATTTCTTCTACCTCAGTGCCCCATAAATTTTCCTTGAATGAGCTGGAGGTCTAGAGTTGTATCTTGTTTTCATGTTTTCTCATTTTCTATTTTTGTTTCCTGCATTGATGCTTGTAAATTGCTTATGGTAAATGACTGCTTTTTAGAGATGTCTTCGAATTGTAGCTGGGTTTTGGATTTTTAGTTTGTCCCAAGATTCTGCCTCTTCAGTTTATTAGGGATGAGAGGTTGCTGCCTATTTGGCCTAGCACCCAGTTCTTTGGTACTGGACTGTGTTATTGTTTATCTCCCCAGACTATCTTGATATTGGCATACAAGGAAGAACAGTTGATCACAACAGCTGTGTCACCTTGACTAACAGTACAATTAATAATACTGATAGCATCAAGCACAGTGTAGAAAATGACAAACTGTGATAACTGTTAATTTGCCACTTTTAACCATAGGTATAAGATTTATAGTTATAAAACAAAATCTAAAACAAATCAGAAAATTATATTCAGTATCCACTCAATAGAGCAGTGTTACTCCCAGGGAAGAAAATTTAAAAGGGATAAAAGAAAGAAATAGAGATATAAAAGAAGAGAAAGAAATTAGGAGCAAAGCTGAAGGATAAAGGAAGATTACCTAAGCTTTGGGAAAATGTTGAAAAAGACAATTGGGAAAGAACAAAACAAAACAAAAACTAAAAATAATGTTCATACTCATGAAAAAATAAAAACAATCAAGAAAAAAAAAGCAAAGAAAAAAAAGATTTCTCTGTGGTTTCAAGCCTGTGGTTATCTTCTGGGTCTATAGTTTTATGCCGGTACCTAATTCAGAGTGTATCTCTACTGTTCCTGGTAGACAAAGGAGATAGACAGAGCTCAGATCCCTGATGGATGATCCCAGCAAGTCTGCAGTAGGATTAGGGCGGGGTTCGGATTCTGGTGCTTTCAACTCCACCGAAGTTCAGGCTGATCCTGGCCTCTGGTTGTGGGATTGGGGCCTGAGTTTTTCAGCCTCCAACACATCAGGTATCTCTTGTTGACTTGATCTCCACTCCCTGTGGTTGTCCCTTACCCAGTCACTGTGGGATTTCAATACTGGGAGCCCTGAGATCATGAAGCCAAGTCATGACTGCTCTGAATCCTAGATTCAGCTGGCCCCTCCCTAAAAGGGGCCAAGCACCCTCTCCTGAGGACACAGCAGTCACTTGGACTGGAGTCACTCACCAGCTGCTGCAGTGCACAGCATTCACTTCTCTGTTCCACTGGTACATTTCTCCATGGAGGCCTCTGGAGTCACCTGTCTTCATTGTGTCTCTGTAGATTTGATCCTCCTCTCTCATGCCATGAGCTGGGAGACGGGGTGAAAGTGCAGTTTGCACCCTCCTTTTTCTGCATTGTGGTCTGTTCATTTTCTCTGTGGGCTCCAATTTTCCCTTCAGATCCCTTCTGGGTCCTGCGGATCTACTTTTCTCCTCCTTTTCTCTCCCAAGTTGTTATTTTCCAGTGTCTGTATTCGTAATCTTAGAGAGCTTGATTTGTTGCTGTTTACCACTTTGGCATCTTCCTGAGAGTCCTCTCCTCATGTCTTTTAATGGCTTGATAGCTCATTTTGTTTTAGTCCTTGAATAATATTCATAGTCTGCATAAGCTCCAGTTTATCTGACTGATGAACATACTGGTTGCTTGCAGGGTATGGCAGTTAATAAAACTGTTGTAAACATCTGTGTGCAGGCTTTGTGTACATGTAAGTTTTCACCTCCTTAGGGTAAATGCCAAAGAGTGTGGTTTCTGGATTTTATGGTAACAGTATGTCTAGCTATGTAAGAGACTGCCACACTGTCTCCCAAAAAGGCTCTACTGTTTTGTATTCCTACCAGAAATGAGTGAAGTTCTTGTTGTTACACATCTCTCCAGCACATGCTGTCATCAGTGTTCTCTTTTTTGGCCATTTTAATAGGTATGTAGTGGTATCTCCTTGTTTTAATATTCAGTTCCCTAATGACACTTGATGCAGTGCATTTTTCATGTGCTTATTTGGCATCTGTGTATCTCCATTTGGTTTGAGGTATCTTTTCAGATCTTTTGCCCCTTTTTTTCAGTCATTTGTTTTCTTTTGTTGAATTTCTTTTCTATGTTGAGTAACAGTCCTTTTTCAAATTGGTGTTTTGCAAGTATTTTCTCCCAGTCTGTAACTTGTGTCATTCTCTTTACAGTGTCTTTTGCAGAGCAGAGCTTTAAAATTTTAATGAAGTCTAGTTTATTAATTTTTTTCGTGGATCATACAAGTGATATTATATCTAGAAAGTCATCACCATACACAAGGTCATCTAGATTTTGTCCTATGTTATATCTAGGAGTTGTATAGTTTTATGTTTTAAAATTAGGCCCATAGCCAGGTGTGGTGGCACATGCCTTAATCCTAGCACTCGGGAGGCTGAGGCAGGAGGATCCTTGTGAGTTTGAGGTAGCCTGGGCTACAAAGTGAGTTCAAGGCCAGCCTGAACTGCATTGTGAAACTCTCTCAAAAAACAAAAAGAAAACAAAACCAAACAAAAAATTAGGCTTATGATCCATTTAGAGGTAATTTTTGTGAAAGGTGTAAGATGCATGTTTTGTGTGTCTATGTGGATTTTTTTGCACGTGGATGTCCAGTTCTTCTAGTACCATTAGTTGAAGACTGTCTTTTCTCCATTGAATTGCCTTTTTGGCAATATTTATGTGGGTCTGTTCATAGGTGCTTTGTATCCTACTGATTTGTCTGTTTTTTCACTAGTACCCCACTGCCTTGATCACTGTAGATTTATAATAAATCTTGAAGTTAGGTAGTATCAGTTCTCCAACTTTGTTTTTATTTAAAACAAAGAATTTACAGTCTTTCATAATCATTCACAGTCTTGTTTCTAAATAAACTGTAGGGCTGGGGATTTAGCTCAGTGGTTCTGGCACGTGCCTTGCAAGTGCAGGGTCTCAAGTTCGATCCCCAGTACCCCCCCGCAAAAAAACCCAAAAAAACCCCTGTAGAATCAGTTTGTCAGTATCCACAAAATGACTTGCTGGGAGTTTGGTTGGGATTGGATTGAAACTAAAGATCAAGTAGGAAAGAACGGTCTTATTGACACTATTTAACTTTCCTGTTTATGAATGTGGAATATCTTTTAATTTGTTTAGTTTTATTTTGATTTCTTTCATCAGAGGTTTGTAGTTTTTCTCATATCAGTCTAAAACATTTTTTTAGGTTTATATCTAATTGTTTCTTTCTTTCTTTTTTTTTTTTGGTACTGGGGATTGAACTTGGGTTCTTGCGCTTGCGCAGCAGGTAGTGAAACCACTGAGATAAATCCCTGGGCTAATTTTTTCATTTTGGTCGTACAAATATAAGTGGTATTATGTTTTAATTTTTATTTTAAAATTATTTTTTAATCTTTTAATTTGAAATTCCACTGGTTCATTGCTAGTATACAGGAAAGTGATAAAACTTTTGTATACTGCGTTAACCTTCTATCCTGTAACCTTGCCAGAATTGCTGATTAGTTCCAGAAAAAAAATTTTTTTAGTCACTTCTTTTGGACTTTCTTCATAGACAGTCATGTTATCCTTGAACAAAGACAATTGATATCTTGCCTCCCAATCTGTGTACCTTTCATTTCCTTTTTCCTTCACATTTTTGACTTCTGTAGTTTTCCAGTATTGGCTACTTGTCTTGACACTGCTGTGTTCACTGTGAGGTTACCTGTGAATAAAGAGAATAAAGAAGGAGAGGGAAAAGTTTGAGGGGTTTCTCTCACTTGCTTTGTGATCCAATTCTCTTGGAGCAGAACTAGAGGGTTTCTCCTGGATTTTTCTGGGTGTACCACAGTGCCCAGTTTGAAGGTCCTTGCATTGTGGAGTTCAGGCCCAGAGATACAAGAGGGGAAAATGGTAAACTTACCACCTGTTCAGCGGTCTTCATGATTATTTTTATTTTTATTTTTTAATTTATTTTATTTTATTTTTTTTGGTACCAGGGATCAAACTCGGGTCCTTGCGCTTGCAGGGCAGGCAGCAGAACCACTGAGCTAAATCCTCGACCCAATTTTGTTTTTTTTTGTTTTTTTTTGATTTGGTACCAGGGATCGAACTCGGGTCCTTTCCATGATTGTTTTTAAAAGAACTAGTTGTAGCCTTATGCTATAGCTCCAAATTTTGAGAATTTTTAAATACTATGAATAGTTTTACAAACTGTAGAGAATATTGTTATATGAATATAATTTTCTAAAGTAGTTAAAACATTAGATGTATTATCTGAAATGTTAGCATCAAATTCTGTAGTTGAACTGTCTTAATTTTTATGCAGTGGAATAAAGTTTCTGAAGTCAGTAGGGGAAAATTTAGAATACATAAAAATTTCTGAACAGAGATACCATGGGTGGAGAACAGCATACAGTTCTGAGGAAGCTCACATAACTAGTTTTTTTCTTCATATTGGAAATAATTACTTTTTATTAGTTGAACCCAGGACCTTTGCATGAGTACATCCCCAGCCCTTTTCCCATTTTTTATTTTGAGTCAAGGTCTCGCTAAGTCAGTAAGTTGCCCAGGTTGGGTTGAACTTTTTTTTTTGGTACCGGGGATCAAACTCGGGGACCTTGCACTTGCAAGGCAGGTGGTGGAACCACTGAGCTAAATCCTGGCCCCTTCCCAAACTTTCTTAAAGGGCTAGATTGTAAATATTTTAGACATGCAGGCCAGATGCTTTCTATGGCATCTACTCCAGCCTGCTATTGTAGTGTGAAAGCAGTCTTAGACAATACAGAAATGGATTGGCATGGCTGTGTTCCAGTAAAACTTTATTTGCAAAAATAGATGGCAAGATAGCTATGCCCAAGGTAGTGTAACTTGTATAGTTTGCCAGCCCCTGCTTTAGGTGATCTCTTGCCACCAGTGCCACTACTAATGACACAGATGTGGGTCCTGAAATTGCTTGGCAGTACTTGTAGTATGGTGATCCGGATGAGTCAGAGTATATTTATATTGTTTTAATCTGGAAATGAAAACAAAATTTAGAAAATTGTCATGAAGAATGTATGATAAAAAGAACTAATAAAAGTAGAGAAGGATATAATGAATGAGATATATTATAAAAGACATTATGGTATACTGTTTCAGTCTGTACTCATCATTTAAATTTGTATTATCTAGTGAGACACCAAGACTGGGAGGAGTGAGCAAGCTTTTCAATATTATTTTTCCTTTATGATTGTATGCTACTAGAACCATTCTTTGTTTTTTCTCTCTAGGAACCAGATTTTAATAGAGTTTTGCTGGTTTTGATTGCTTGTTCTTTGGCTTATTTTCTGTTTAGTGTTTTTTTTTTTTTTTTTGTAGTCCAGGCTGACCTTGCACTCACTGAACTCGCAATAATCCTCCCACCTCAGCCTCCTGAGTGCTGAGATTATAGGCACGCTCTACAATCTGTGTAGAATTCTTTTGACTTGGGGTAAAGTATTAATTACATTGTGTGTACTGAAGTCAGCTGGTAACATTTCAGTGACTGGGAAATAGGCCAGTCTTTTTTTGGTATTGGGGATTGAACACGGGCTCATGTATATTAGGCATGCACTCTCCCTTTGAGCTACATCGCAGCTTGAAAGAAAGAACCAGTCTTAATGATTAAAATATTAATTGTGGAATGTTGAAGAATATTTTAACTAAACCTTTTATAACTTGGCATCTTGCTTTAATGGATGTGACATTCATGTAGTTGTCATTTAATTTGTGATTATAGCATATTTAAGGATGGTTTATAATAGTTTAATCTACAATAATCATATTTGAGAATAATTTACAACAGTTTAATCTATTTAGGCAAATTACCAGGTTTATGCTAATTGTCTAGATTTTTTTTCTTCTTAGAGTAACACAAATTTCAGCTGAGGAGCTAGGAATATAGCTCAGTGGTAGAGTGCTTGCCTAGCATGTACAGGCCCCTGGGTTCAATCCCCAGTATCACTTAAATTTCAGCTGAGCATGATGGCATACACCTGTAATCCCAACACTTGAGAGGCTGGGGCAGAAGAATTACTTCAAGACCAGCCTGAACTACATAGCATGACCCTGTCTCAGAAAAAAAAATTTTTGACAGAAATTGTCATAAATTTTACATCGGTAAGATCTATATAATGGACTAGTGTTCTAGCCTTTTACAAATAAAGAGTGAAAATATTCATCTGCGGGGAGTTGTGTAAGCAGTTTAATGAAAGTATTGGGATTCCACTCCACCACTTGTGAATTGTGTGCCCTTTAGCAAGTTAGTACAGTTTTCTTTTCTAGATATGTTTCATAATCTATGAAAAAGAGATGATAATAGTAATAATAATAGCATGTAGCTTTTGGGTGAGGATGAAATGAGATAATACCTGAATGCATGCAGAGGTTTTCTGTGTTTCTCTTTTTGAGATGGTGTCTTTGTGCTGCCCAAGCTGGTCTTGAGCTCCTAGGTTCAAGCCTTCTTCTCCCCTCAGCCTTCTGAGTAGCTGGTGCTGCAGGTATTTGCCACCACACAACTCAGTGCATGTAAGTTTTAGCAAAATGCTTGGCATAGCCTAAGTCTGTCAACCTAAATGACTTTACCATGTGATAGAAAAGGTACATTTAGGAGCTCTGAAGATTTGGGGGTGTTTGATTTTCTGATCAAACTGATCTTCTATTTTCATATCAGTTTTTTTCTATTTTCATGATGGTGGTGCACATCTATAATCCCAGCACTCAGGAGGCTAAGGCAGGAGGATTGAAAGTTTGAAGCCAGCTTGGGCTACTTAGACCTTGTCTCAAACACACACACACACACACACACACACACACACACACACGATCTTACCTATATCTTTAATGTATAAGTGGACTAGTTATGTATTTTATTGTAGCTTTTCCTTATATTATTTCCTAAATTATATTTAGTAACATGTTTTTACAAAATGGTGATATGGGAAATTGTGTCTCAGCTAATCCAGAACCCTGCAGAAAAAAATAATTAAGTTAGAAATAAGCCCCATATTTTCAGCACAGGTAGTGAATGTACAAGATAATTTAGTATTGGCTATGACTTTGTAAAGATGGGAAGTGGATCTGGGAATGAAGGGAGATGGGAGGGCGGAGAAGGGAAGGAAAAGTAAAAATGATTAAAATGCAATATGTATACCAGTTTTCTAAGATGAATGTAATTATGTATTACAAACTTATTCTAATAAAGAAGAAGCTCAACAGTATTTTAGAAGCTATCAAATAAAGGGACAATGGCTTGTCTTTATCTGTATCAGGCTCCCACTGTATTTTTACCAATACTGTCTTAAAATGTACACGGTCAGCCTGGCTTTCTGTACTTCTTCACAATAGAACGCTAAGCAACTTGATTGAATTGTTAAATTACATGGTGACTTACTGAGTCTTTCTTTGTCTCTAGGATGATTGAGGAAGGTGGGAACAAGCGGAAGACCATGGCGGAGAAGAGGCAGCTGTTCATAGAAATGCGTGAGTTTTCCGTGCTCCTGGGGTCCTTGTCCCTGTGTGCAGCATGTTTTTTTTTACTATTCAAGTCAGCTTTAATCAGAAATTTTGTTACAAGTTTTAGAGCAGGAAGAATGTAAGTTAAAACAAAAGATGGCAGGGCCGGGGATTTAGCTCAGTGGTTCCAGCACCTGCCGCGCAAGCGCAAGGTCCAGAGTTCGATCCCGGTACCAAAAACAAACAAACAAACAAACAAAAAAAAGATGGCAGAGAGGAATGGGTTGGTTCCCAGTATTTGAAGGATTGGTTTTTTTTTGGTTTTTTTTTTGGTACTGGGGATCGAACTCGGGTCCTTGCACTTGCGCAACAGGCGACGAAACCACTGAGCTGAATACCCGGCCCAAAGTCTTAGACCCTCTTTTTCTTTTCTTTTTTTTTTTTTTTTTTTTTGTGGTACTGGGAATTGAACTCCGGTCCTTGTGCTTGCGAGGCAGGCAACAGAACCACTGGGCTAAATCCCCGGCCCTTGAAGGATTGTTTGGCTGTTTGACTGCTTGTCTTCGTGATTTTAACCACGTGACTTTGACTGTTTCATGCCTGCTGAATCTCAGATTCCTTTGGCATTCATAATATCGGGTGATTGATCTGGACCAATGATTGTGAAACCTTTTCAAAGCATATTACTTTAAGCATATACTCAATAGAGGAGTATTATAAAATTAATGCTGTGTGGTTTTAGCAGAAGAATGGAAGCAGATAGCCAGTTTTGGATAACCCTGAACTCCTTGAAGAGTTCTAGAATTCTGCATATAACAGCATGAAAATCAATGGATAAAGTCCCAAAAGACACTTTCAACATCTCCAACTTTTTTTTTTTGTACCGGGAATCGAACTTGGGACCTTGCTCTTGCGAGGCAGGTGCCAGAACCACTGAGCTAAATCCCTGGCCATTTTTTTTTTTTTTTTGGTACCAGGGATTGATCTTGGGTCCTTGCGCTTGCGAGGCAGGCAGCAGAACCATGAGCTAAATCCCTGGCAACATTTTTTTAATTCTGTAGAAACTTAGTCATGGGAGACAGAATTTGGCTCAATTCAGATCTGTGTTGTCCTGTCAAGTTTGGCTGGACAACTATTTGTTAGGGATGGCAGAGAAGAAATATTGTCACTGTCTGGATAATGGCTTGGTGATCCTTAAGGACTTTTGTAGTTTCTATTCTCTTAATTGCCAGTCATCCAAGCAAGATACTTTTTCCACTTCACCTTCCTCCAAAAAACAAAAAACAAAAACCAAAAAAATTCACAAAGCATAGCTGAATTTTACTTGTAAGTGAGTCTTGAGTCTGTTCCTCTGATTACAGTGTGTTGAGTCCAGGCTCTGAGGTTAGACTCCCTCGATTGGATCTTGGGTCCCTCACTAGGTATATAACCTTAGGCAAATTACTTAATCTTTCTCTGCCTCAGTTTCCTCATCCATAAAATAGAATAGTTCTGACTTCATAGAATTATTGTGAAGATTAAATAACATAATTTGAGTAAAGCACTTTGCACAGTGCCTAATGCAGAACAGTAAAATGGTTAACTATATGTTAAATTTTTAAGTTACTGTTACTTTTCTGAACTAAAGCAGTAAGTTTCTGATACCTTCATCCAATTGGCACTCTCAAATCTGCTATCTGTGTGCTAGATTGAATCATATGACACCATGCTACTTATTTGCTTAAATCTCTTCAGTTTGCTCCTTATCACTTTGATAATGCCTTAGGCCTCTTTTGTTTCTTATGTTCCCCATTTCTATCACATGCCTTGTGGGTTAGTCAGCTTTTTGTCACTATAACAAAATATCTGAGATCATCAACTTTTAAAGAAAAAAGGGCAGTTTTGGAGGTTACAGTCTATGGTTGATTGTTTCTTTTGGGTCTGTGTCGAGGTAGCACATCATGGTGTGTGGGTGATGGAGCACAGCTGCTCACCTTATGGCAGCAATACAAAAGAGAAAGAAGAAGGCACTGACATTCCACTGTCCCCTTTGAGGCCATGCGTCTACCTTCCAGTAATGCCAAACTTACAGCTATGGGCCTTGCAGGAACATTTAAGATCTTGTAACACCTTGCATGCCATTTCTCAATAATACTGTGTTGACTTTCCTGGAGACAGGTCATGTTGTTTTCGTATCTTTGTGCCTTTGCTAGTTCCATTGCTTCCCCCTTCATCTGGCAGACTGCGCCTGACTGCCCTTAAGGATTCAAGGGATCATTTTGCCATTCAATTTTTAGCATGATAGTGGTAGTGAATCCATGGCATGCATGCTGCAGTGGACTGTTTGTTATCACTGAAAGCTCTAAAAGGTTTGCTATCACTAATTTAGAATTTACTCTTTTCTGGACACTAACAAAACGTAGTCCATGATTTTACTCATGATGCTTACATTTTAGTAAGGTAAAGCAGGTAAAATAGGAAGCCAAATAAATATTGAGAAGTGTTTGAGTGCCATATCTAAATAAACATGGGGATGTGAGAGACAGTGACTCTGAGAGATATTTGGAATAGTCCTACAAAAAGTTGGGTCTACTTCTTTGTGAATGTTATTACTCTAACAGATAAACATCATACAGATGCTTTCTTTTTTTTTTGGTACTGGGGATCGAACTTAGGACCTTGTGCTTGCGAGGCAGGCACGGTGCCACTGAGCTAAAACCTTGGCCAGATGATCTTTCTATAACAAACCGAAGGTGTCAGACGTTCTTGGAGATGTTGGGTGAGTGTGGGTTCTTGAATGTCCCATTTCTTCACAGAAAGATTTGTAATGGTCTACTATTGGAAGGCTCTGTCTCTCATTCCAAACATCATCACCCAAAACTCCAGTGTAATTACCTTCTGTCAATGCTCAATCACCTATTTTTAGACTTATCACTTAGGTGTTTCAACTAGGTGTTTTGTTGATTTTAGTATGTCAGTTTTCTTTAATTAGGTTTAATGGTTATAAGTTCTACTTGCGTAGATAAGTATACCATTTTTAATGACGATTTTTTTTTTTTTTTGGTACCAGGGATCGAACTCGGTCCTTGAGCTTGTGCAGCAGGTGGCGAAACCACTGAGCTAAATCCCCGGCCCCATGACAATTTTTTTTTTTGGTACCAGAGATCGAACTTGGAACCTTGTGCTTGCAAGGCAGGTGGCAGCACCACTGAACTAAATCCCCGGCCCTTTTAATGACAATTTTGATCTGCCTTTTGTAAACCTTACAGTCCTTTTTCTTGACTTAATGTATTAGTTGGGACCTCAGGTGTTATACTGAAGAGTAGGGAGAATGGTAGTCCTCCTTGTCTAGTTTTTTTACTTTAAAGGGAATGCTTCTAATATTGTTAATGATATTTGCTGTAGATTTTGTATTGTTTGTCAGGTTAAGGAACTTCTTTTCCAGTGTGTGAAGAGTCATTATCATTATTTTCTTTTCTATTTATTTTTTTCCGGTACCACAGATCAAACTCAGGACCTTGCACTTGTGAGAGAAGCGGTGGAACCAACTGAGTTAAATCCCCAGTCCTATCATTATTTTCTTAAATCGTGAATGACACGATGCTCAAGAACTTTTGGATTTTGTAGTTTTAGAGTAAAGACACTCATCTGTAGGTAGTCTCTTTTTCTAATTTTTTTTGGTTTACTATCTATTTTGTTGTATAGTAATATAGCTATGCCAGCTTTCTTTTGGTAAACATGCTTGGTATAGTATAACTATTTTCATGGTTTTACTTTAGAATTTTCTTTTTTTAAAAAAAAAATGTATAACTTTATTATCATGCACTAAATATACAAATATAAAAATATATGCACTAGATATACAAATATATCATGCACACACATATACAAAAATTAAAATTATTCAAAGAAAAGCAATGCAAGGGAAAAACTATAATAATATTCAAATATAGAAGAACTCAACCAAAGCAAATGTACACAAAATGAAGGGATCTCTATAGCAAACAGTTTTTCCATTCTGCTTATCAAACAGCAGCGTGTTTATTATCATGCACACACATATACAAAAATTAAAATTATTCAAAGAAAAACAATGCAAAGGAAAAACTATAATAATATTCAAATATAGAAGAACTCAACCAAAGCAAAACTGAAAAGTGCTTAAACAATTTTCCATATAATTAAAAAAAAATCTCAAGCATTAACAAGACATCAGAGGATGTGATTTGTTTTAGAAAGATTTTCAAAACTAATATTGAACAAATAGTGGTCTGGAAAAAATTCTAATTAGCTAGTAGAATCCACATAGGCCAAATTTTTTAAAATTTCAATTT
>NW_004624738.1:7825553-7856046 GCF_000247695.1 Heterocephalus glaber | reverse complement strand
CATTGGCTCATTCTGCTGCATAAACTTTCAATGGAGTTTTTAATTGCCTGGAAATCTGTTTGTATGTGTTTTATGGATTCCATTTGTTTCCTATGTTGGGATTCCATCATGTTCCTCAGCTCCTCCATTTTTTATCTGTGTCCTCTCTAGATTTATTAACCATGTCTTGCAGTATGGGCACAATCTCTGCTGACATCTGAGAAATTATTTCTGATTTCATTTTTTCGAGATCCTCTTTTGTTGCCAGTTCAGGGAGTCCAGGTGGTTGAGTATCAGAGTGTTCCATCTCGTTTCCCTTTGGGGTTGCTTTAGGTGATCTGAAAGACTGGTTTTGAGACTTGTTTACGTGTCTTCTAATTTCATCTGGGGGGTTGGTGTGTCATGGCTCATCTCCTTGATGCTGGGGCGGTGGTACGGCGGCCTGGAAGGTTCACCTCCTGTGTGCTGGGGCAGCTCTGCTCCTCAGTGCTGGGGCAGTGGTACGGTGGCCCGGAAGGTTCACTTCCTCTGTCACTATAGACTCTGTCAGGGTTGCCTTCCAAGAGGATTCCGCCGACCAAGATGCTGTAGACCCTGCGGCTCAGGTCCGCTCCCTGGAAGAGCCCCCATCCGCCTCTGCCCACTCCTCGAGGGCATGGGAGGCAAGTTTCCACCCCATCCCTTCCCCAGTGACAGTGCTTGGCAGCAGTCACTGCCTTGGACACTGAGGGAGGGCTGGCCTGGCTCCTGAGCCCCCTCCCCTGCTCATGAGCTCACATGGTCTGTTGGACTAATATTCTTTTGAGAAATTTTTTTCATATTAGAAATGTTTGTAACAGTTTTTAGGCCATTTAGAAATGTTATTATATGTACATCTATGTCTTGTCCATTTTCTGTTGCTAATATCAAAATACCACAGACTGGCTAGATATAAAAAAAACCTTTATTTTGGCTCATGGCTCTGCTCCAAGGTTCTGGACTCTTCCTGCCGACAGAGTCCCAAGGTGGCTCAGGGCCTCACATGGTGGGAAAGAGGCAGTGCCTATGTGTGTCCTGTGCTGTCCCTCTTAGTAAAATGCCCTCAGCATTTAGTCGTGGGTCATACCCTGGTGACTCCGTCTAATCCTAATCACCTCCCTGAGGTCCCTTCTCTAAACATCATGGTCAGATTAACTTTTTACCCATTATTACCTCATAAAAGGGATTAAAGTCTAATATGAGTTGGAAGGGACAGGCTGTATTGAAACTGTAGAAATTTCCTAGATCTGTAGTCTTTGCTCTTCTTTCTCCTCTTCTTTCCTCACCTTTTCCTCAGTTAGTCCTTTGATAGTACCCTCTCATCTTCCGTTGATTCACTGAGCACCTCCACCAGATCCTTTGGGTCCTAGGAACACAGTTCTGAATCCACTGCCCTGCCTGAGGAGGGCTAAATCATGGACTGTTATACATGGGAAAAGAAGCTCACTTCCCCACAACATACATACATACGTACATATATACATGTATTCATTCATTCATTCTTCATTTTTTGTAATACTGTGGATTGAACCCAAGGTCTTCACACTTTTGAGACAAGGTCTCACTCACTAAGTTGTAAACTGCTTGGGCTAGGCTTGAACTTGTGATCCTCCTGCCTTAGCCTCCCAGAGTGTTGGGATTATTGACTCCCATAACTTTTATCATCTCCCACTGTCAGCCTTTCTTTGCTGGTGTCCAAAATTATATCTGTACAATACTTTATCTAACTTTTGGACTTCATATAGCAGATCAGAGTTTTTTGTACCAGCAGCACAACTTATTTTCACATGTTTATTCACCCAGTGGATACTTTAGGTGTCAGCTTTATTACATCCTCATTTTAGTCATATAATGGTGAGCATCAGTAACAAAATTAGGCTTTGTCTTTATGGAACTTAGTCTTTTGGAAATGTAAACAGGAATGATAGGGCAGTAGGAGTCATAATGAGGTCCAGAGGGACCTAGGAGAAGTGATATCCAGGCTGAGTCAGCCTGGTGTGAGGTAAAGGAAGAGCTGGGGCACAAGTACCTGCAAAGTTCCAGAGATAATAACGACTTGGCACCTTCTGGTGATTATATGTAGTCCACAAATGACTGGAGTTGAGTATAAGGTGAAATTTGAAAGAAATGCATGAACCAAACTTTTCACTTGAGCTGGATAGCCCTTTGTTTTCTGAATCTAGCTTGATCATAAGACTTTCTTGGGGCACTTGGTAAAAATGAAGATTCCAGCTAGACATGGTGGCACACTCCTGTAATCTTAGCATTCTGGGAGGCTGAGTCTAGAGGATTGCAAGTTCATGCCCAGCAATTAGTGACTTAGATGAGACTTTCGGAAAACAAAATAAGACAAAACAATTCCAGATGTCTTCCTAGAGTGTTTGTTTTATTGTTTTGTTTTGAGACAGGATCTCACTCTGTAGTCCAGATTGGCCTCAAACTCAACTATATACCCCAGGCTGGCTTCAAACTGAATCTTTCTGCCTCAGCCTCACATATGGGTGGGTTGCCATACCTGGCTTCCCTGGAAATTTTGATTCAGGAAGGAGGTCTGGAGTAGGGCCTGGGCATCTGCATGGTTAACATAATGCTCAAGTGGTGCTTGTGATCATGGGATACTGATGGAGATTCCATAGTGATTGCACTTAGCAGATTTTGCTTATCTTTCCACCTTCTCCTGTTACACCACACACACACACACACAAACACACCCATATTGGTTTTTCCTAACACACTATTGTGTATTATCATATTTTCTTTCTTATTAAAAGGCTTTGAGGGCCGAGGATTTAGCTCAGTGGTTTCACCACCTGCTGCGCAAATGCAAGGACCCGAGTTCGATCCCCAGTACCAAAAAAAAAGACTTTGAAGTTGATTTGGTTTCCACATTCCCTAAGAACTCTTCCCCCAGCCTGAAATTGAAAGAAATGTTTGCATTGTACTAAAATTACAGCTGAGGTTGCTCTTTTCTTCAACATTTTTGTAGAATAGAATTGCATTTTCTTTAGTGGAAAGGTAGTTGCATGAAATATAGGAAGCTATCACTGAAAATCAGCTTCAGGCAGATATCTCAAATAAGAAACTGTATTAGTTGTGGAGGTTTTTTTTTTTCCTTACATTCTTTTCTTGGTACATTTTAGGCATACAATACATTTACATTTATCATTGGGTGCTTGTACCTGTATCTTGGTTCTTATTTTTTTCCCATTCCCTGTGCGCCCTTCACCCCCTTCACCCTTCCTTATTTACAAAGACTTTGTTTCCATTTTTTCCTTTTCTCATAATTTTTCCTTTCCCTTTCCTTTCCCTTTCCCCTCCCACTTCCTCCTACCCCTTTGGACCTTTTCTTCCTATTTCAAATTATCAATCATTGGTTTTAATCATTTTAATCCTTATTTACACTTTCAGTTTCTCACACTAGAGAAACTATTCGGTATTTACACATGTGTGACCTATTTATTTCACTTAAGAGTATTGCCTCAATATGCATCCATTTAGCTATAAATGTCTCTAGTTTGTTATTCTTTATGGCTGAGTAGTACTCCATTTTATAAAAGACAGTTGTGGAGTTTTGGGAAGAGTGGCTTTTTACAGGTATTTCAATGGTGTTCTAAAGTTTGTTTTTTTTTTGTTGTTGTTGCTAGTGTGGCATTTCTCACAGGCATTTAAGCTTCTGATACAAGCAGATACAATAAAATCCTTCCATTTGTCACTTTACTTTTTGGGGGATTTGGTTATTGTATACGGCATTCATTGCCTATTCCCATGAATGAGGAGAAAGTAATCCTTTCTTGTCCTGCCCCATCTGCCTCCTGCACTTCTTGGGTACCCAGCATCCTCATCTTATTCCCATTAAGTTGTAGAGAGTCTCCGACTGGGACTAGAATTCTGCCTATGTGTTTAGTCAGTACCTTTTGTACTATTTCTGTTTTGGTTTTTTTTGGTACTGGGGATCTGTACTATTTCTTTAAAAAGCTTAAAAGAGGGGCTGGGAATTTAGCTCAGCAGTGCTGTGCTGCCTGGCAAGCCCAAGGTCCTGAGTTCGATTCCCGGTACCCCCCAGAAAAGCTTAAAAGATATTGTCTGGCATTAGTATTAAAATGATATTTCACTGTATTTCTTATAATGCAGTGAAGAGTAATCAGTTCTATTTCAGAAGCTCTAAAGGCATAGCATAATCATTTTCGTATGTATGTATGTAGAGATGGATTTTGCTGTGTTGCCCAGGCTGGTCTTAAACTCCTGGCCTCAAGCCAACCTCCTGCTTCAGCCTCCTGAATAGCTGGGATTACAAGTTTGTAACACCATGTTCAGCTCATAATTATTTTCACTTTCTTTACTGAGAACATTCTATTTTTATTTGCCAGACTACAATATTTTAAATTAGTGACTCTTACATAAGGGAAGTAGAGGTTTAGAATCCATAAATTGAAAATTCAAAGTCTGAGATGCTCTGAAATCTGAAACACTTCTGGTCCCAAGCATTTTAGATAAGGAATACTCAATATGTATTTAAAAAGCCAAGGCTAGCCTTGTGGGGGAGAGTGAGGAGTCTCCTTATAGAAACCTGGAAAGATGGCTGTTCCAGAAGAAGGGAAACATGAGACATTTTAGAATCTGACTGGTGCAATATTGGCACTACAGGTTTTAGTAAAGTCGTAAGATTATTTATTTTCAGGAAGGGTTTTGCTGTATCGCTCAGGCTGGCCTTGAACTTGTGTTTCTCCTGCTGCAGCCTCCTGAGTAGCTGGGATTGCAGGCATGTACCACCACACCCAAGAGTGTGAAGCCTGTTGCTGTGGTGCATGCCTGCAATCCCAGTACTCTGCAGAGGCTGAGGCAGGAGGATCACAAGTTCGAGTCCAGCCTGTACAATTTAGTGAGACCCTGCTTACAAACAAACAAACAAACAAATAGGCTCAGGGATCTGGTTCAGTGCTAAGGCCCTAGATTCAATCCCTAGTGCAGCAAAACAAAACAAAACATTATTATGGGCAGGATTCCCTAGAGATTCAGAAGCCTGTGCCATCCTACTGGTATCTGCACCTTTTCTCACTTGTATGTATGTATGTATGTATGTATTTATTTTTTGGTACCAGGAATTGAACTCAGGGCCTTGTGCTTGCCAGGCAGGTGCTGTGCTGTTGAGCAACATCCCCAGCTCTCTCACTTGTTTTAGAGTAATGTATTTTCACAGGAACAATGGCTAAGACACATAGAGTGACACTTGATTCTTGGCATGTGTCTGAAGCTCCAGTGTAGAGATCTCTGGCAAACTGATGTATAGCAAAGGAAGTTTCTTCTTTTCCTGAACTAATGTAAAGTTCACTTTACATTTGTGATGTTTACCTATTTCATCTTTTGTAATACCGAGATATGTCTCTTACCTGCACCAGAGAAAAATGCTGAAGAGAGTGATTATACCAGGTGCAATGACTTTTCTGAGAATTACATCTCCACTAGCAAACACGACCTAATAAATAGCTGGCAGTGTGATCTCACATTAGCAGATTTTATTAATTGGGATGGAGTTCCCATTTCCTAGCTATTTTCATTAGTTTTGTCTGTATTTCCAGTTATTTCATACTGTATAAATCTTTAGACATTAAAATTAACTGCGGTAATTTAATGCCAGGTTATTTATTAAATTCATTTGAACATTTGTCAACGTTCCTTCTTTAAACAGTTCAGTTTGGTTTTTGGCTAATGCTCAATGGTTCCAATTTAAAATATTTGGCTTGAGAGAGTAATATACTAACAAACCAAACCAATAAATGAAAGTAGGAATATATTTAATAAGAGAAGTGTAAAACCTATGCTATTCTAAATGCTACAAAACATTGTTGAAAGAAATTAAGGGAGACCTAAAGATATCCTGTCTTAATGGATTGGAAGACTTAACATTGTTAAGATAGCAATATTCCCTAATCTGATCTATAGGTTCAACACAGTCCTCATAAAAGACCTAACTCTTCTTTGCGGATGGTTGAACTGATCCTAAACTTCATGTGGAAACTCAAGAGACCAAGAACAGTCAAAGCAGTCTTGAAAGAGGGGAACAAAGCCAGAAGACTCATGCTTTCGGACATCAGAATTTTTTATTATCCAGATTCTGTATTACGGCATAAGGATAGATGTATGTGTTAGTCAGCTTTCCACTACTGTTATAAAGTAACTTATATTATCAACTGAAAATGATGAAGGTTTTATTTTGGCCTGCAGTTTTAGAGGTTTCAGGCTATGGTTGCTTGTCCTTGTTGTTTTCGTGTCTATGGTGAGGCATAGTACATAATGGTGGAAACATGTGGTAGAGGAAACCTATTCATTTCATGACCAGAAATGAGAAAGGAAGCAATCAGAGTCCCATAAACCCTTTTCAGTATACTTTTTTGCTTTTGTTTTTTAGATAGGATTTTGTTTGTTTATATGTTTTGGGTTTTTTTTGAGACAAGGTCTCACTTTGTAGTCCAGACTGGCCTTGAATTCACTTTATAGCTCAGGTTGGCCTCAAACTTGCAGCAATCCTCCTGCTTCAGTCTCCTGAGTGTTGGGATTACAGGCATGTGCCACCACACCGGCCAAGACAAAATCTTCACTGTGTTACACACTGACCTCAAACTTGCTATGTAGCCCAGGCTAGTCTTGAACTCACGGTAGTTCCTGCCTCACCCTGCCAAGTGCTGGGTCAAGGATGTATTCTTTTTTTTTTTTTTGGTACTGGGGATCAAACTTGGTCCTTGTGCTTGCGCAGCAGGCAACGAAACCACTGAGCTAAATCCCTGGCCCTAGGGACGTATTCTTAATGCCTGGACAATGAGGCCTTCTACTAGGCCTTACCTCTTAACAGCTCCTTAACTTCAGAGTGTCAAGCTGGGGACTAAGTCTTTAACACCTGAGCCTTGATGGGGGACATTTACGATCTGTACTATAACTGCACATAATTAAAGGGATAGATTTAATTTTACAGTTAATTTTTGACAAGGGTATCAAGACTGTTCAATGGAGAAAGAATGGTCTTTTGAACAAACTGTGGTAGGGAAACTGGATATCCTTGCCTCATACCATATATCAAATTAATTGAAAATGAACCTTGGACCTGAACATAAAAGAGAAAACTCTTAAAGAAAAACAGCCATGTGTGGTGGCACACATATGTAATCCCAGCTTCTTGGGAGGCTGAGGTAGGAGGATTGTAAATTTGAGCCCAGTTTGGGCACTTTAGTGAATCTTTGTCTCAAGATAAAAATATACCTGGAGGTGAGCCTCATTAAGAGTACTTGCCTAGCATGCATAAGGTTTTGATTTGATTCCCAGTACTGAAAAAACAAAACAAAAGAAAACACCCACCTAAACAACAACAACAAACTCTTAGAAGAAAAATCTACTTGACCTTGATCTACACAGAGCCTTCTGAGATATGACAGCAGTAACACAAGTGATAAAAGAATAAATTGGTCTTCATAAAAATGATAAACTTTTGTGCTTCAGTGGATTCACTAAGGGTCAAATGACTGACAAAATGAGAAAAATTATTTGCAAATCATAAGTCCTATGACTTCTCTCTAGAATAAAATGGAACTTTTTATTATAAGATAATCCAGTTACATAGTGAGCAAAGTCATTGCTAAGGGGCAGAAGTTTCTTTTTGGGATGATGAAAATACTGTAAAATTGATTTTGGCAATGAATATACAACTCTGTGTATAGTAAGATTCATTGAAATTTATACTTTCAATGGCAAATTGTGGGGTATATGCATTGTATTTTAATAAAGCTTATGTTAAAAATAAGTAGAACTATACAGTATATAGAAGAACAGAAATTCTGTGAGAACCAGATGGTAGAGGAAATCATTTTAATTATGACAGGGTAAAGTTTGAAATGAAGAGAACTATGTTGGTCAAGAAACATTACTTTCACAAAAACCTGAAAAAATCTTTCCTTTATTCCCTCTATACTGTGAAATGAATAGAAACAAGACATACCTGTAAGCATTAGTAGAAAATAATTTGTGCCAGTTCATTTTCCCCTTACTGAATCAAGTAGCTGCCAAATCTTATAAGGGGTGTGTAGATGAACATGAAACTCACACTGGGGACCATAGCTGTCTAAAGTGACCTTAAAATTTAAGGAGACTTTATTTATACTAAATTCTGAAATGAGAACAAAGCTTGATTTATAGACTCATGAAATTTTAGGCTTTGTTCTTGTTACAATGACTATCTTTCCTCAAACAGTCATTTATTTTGTTTGTATATTTTGTTGGTCTAGACTTAGAGTGGCATCCAGTGCTGATTTTTTTCTTCTGATGTACTATTGATGAAACCCAGGGCCTCATGCATACAGTGCAGGTACTCTGAACTCCCAGTGCTGACCTCTTGTCTTCACTGGAACAAGTAGGAGCTCAGGGTGTGAATCATCTGAAGGTTGCACACTTACGTGTTTGACCGTTGGTGCTGCCTTGTGGTTATGGACTTACTTCATTTGCATATAAGCCTCTCCATGTCAGTAGTCTGCATATCCTCACAGTGCAAGTGTCCTGAAAGAGTGAGAGCCGGGGCTACTGGTGGCCTTTTTATCACCTGTCTCTAGAAGTAATGTACTATCACTTCTGCTGAGGCATCACAGTATCCTGTTCAGATTCGAGTGAAGAAAAATGATTTTACTGCTTAATAGAGGGGGATGTTATATTAGAGGAGCATAAAACACTGCTCTGGAGATACCACTGTGGAAGGGGACCTCATCGTGCTGGTGAGGAAGGACATTGAGGCCGAGAAGAAGTATGCAGCATGGCCACAGTCGTGTTCTATTTTGTGGCCAGGCTAGGGCTGGAATTTAGCATTCTAGACTTTATGTTAAGGTCTTTCTTACTCTACCACTCTGCTCCTATTTACTGATCTCTTGGTCATTCACTGAGTCACCTACACTTGCCATGCAGTATAAACAAGTGACTTGGGACATGAGTATTCCTCCCCTCAGAGTTTTTTTAGCCCAGCAGATGTGGTGATAATAGGCAAAGCTGTTGGCAGAGTCCTGGTGTATAGTGGGCCCACGGAAGGTGTTTCCTGACCCTTCTTCCAGTTTGGTTTTTATCAGAAGGCCTACTTGACTGTTAGTTGAATAGGGAATCACACTTCCTAGCATTTAGAAATTAAATAGCAAATTTAATTTGAAGTTGAAGATTTTTATTTGCCCTTTTTCAGGTGCTCAGAATTTTGATGTCATCCGACTATCAACTTATAGAACAGCTTGCAAATTACGATTTGTACAAAAACGATGCAACTGTAAGTCATCTCTTCTCATTTCTTAATGTTATAAAATATGTTAATATTCTTATGTTAATTGAATTGTTTTTGTTTTAATTATTTATTCATATATAAGCTTTATAATGGAAAGAACTTGTCATTTTAATCCTGTATCCTTAAAATTTTAACAAATTCAGTAATGTAACTTGTTTTGAGATTGGCATGGTGTTAATGTTAAGTGGGAGAATTGATTTTTTTCCTTGTTAATATTAATGAAATGTTTTATACAAAATTAATAATAATTTGTTAGTTTCTGGCAGAAAAGAAAATTTTTTTTTTCTACCGGGGATCGAACTCAGGACCTTGTGCTTGTAAGGCAGGCACTGGAAGAAAAATATGTTTTGATAAAGATGTAAGAATTTATTTTCTTGATTAAATTTAATATAACATAAATCAACCTTTTCTAACAGTAATTGCTATCATATGGGTTATGAACTAGTATGTGTATATGTATGTATATATATTAATTTCCATGAAGATGAACTCACTTATGTCAGAATTATAATGCTTTTTTTGTATGTTTGTTATGTGGACTCCTGTGAGAATCTGTAAGGGAAAGAACATTAACCTAAGAATTGAAAACTTCAGTTTTAGACTGAGTTTTGCTATTTATTATAAATAAGTGACTTGGGCAGTCACATTACATCTGATAACTTCTGCCACCTACAAATCCTCGCTTAAAGTTCTTTCCAAGAGTTTGTCCTGTGATCTTAAAGTCGGATTTCTTTCTTCAATGATTTCTCAAAGTGTTGTTTTTCATGGGATATGACCCATTAATGTTTCATGAAATCATTTTGATGGTTGTAGCCATGATTTAAAGTGTGTAATACAAAAAGAAAGAAAGAAATACTAGAGTACAGCATAGGCAGTGAAAAATGTTTCCTGAAACATTTGTCTTATAAATCTAGATGTGTATGTGTGATGATTTAAATATATTTCTGTGGGTTGTGGCCAAAACATTTGAAAACCACAATGTTAATAACTCACTTTTATAATTCTTCCCCTAATAATTCATGGAAAACAGTAGTCTATGTCTGGAATATTGAGAGCCTAAACTAGGTTAGTAGTGTTAGTGATGTAAAGTAAAATTTGCATTGTTCTGAAGTTTTATTTTATTACCCACATATGGATCTACAGTTTACCTTGAAATTTTGGGGGTGTCTGTACAATATGAGTAAGAGTTAACCATTAGTTTTGTCCATAGGTATGTTTCATTGTCCCTACAGTGTTCATTGAAAAAGTCATTCTTTTTCTTCACTGTCAGAGAATCCTCTCACATTCATTAGGAGAAATGTATAAGAGTGTTTATAGCAGTGTCCATATGTGAGAAGATCTGTTTGTGACCCTCTTGTTTTCCATAGGCCAGTGTTATGGCTTATGTCTAGATGTCCCCCAAATCCTCATGTGGTCATAGGTGGGGCTTTTCAGAGGTGGCTGGATCTAGAGTGTGTGATGCTAGAATTAGGTGTGTGACACTGGGATCAAGGATGGATAATTACTAAATTAGTCCACTGATTGGTTTGCCATAGTTCTGAGTGTAGATGAAGGGAAGGCCCACCCTGGGTATGAGTGCTACCTGCCCTGAGGGAGGGTGTGTATCCTGGATAGAATATAAGGGACAGAAAGAGGGCTGCTTTTGTCGCTGTTGCTTCTTTGCTACTTCATTGCTTTGCTGCCTTCTGCCCACCATGAACTGTTTCTCTGCCAAGCCAACCCCCCTTGGAGCCAGCCACTATGAACCGAACCGGTTCTCTATAAACTGAGCTGAAATAAACCTTTACTCCTTTAACTTTGGGTATTGAGTATTTTGTCTCAATAATGAGAAAAGTAACTAAGATAGTCTGGTCCTTGTATCACACTGTTTCAACAGCCACTGTTATAGTTTTATATGTATGTATATATGTAAGTACAATATGTTTGTTATGTGTATGTGTAAGTCATTTAGATGTAAGGTGGAACAAGTTTTCCTACTTTATTCTATTTAAAAAAATATTATCTAGGACATTTGTGGCCTTTTGACTTTTTATTTTTTAATTTTTTTGGTACTGGGGATCGAACTTGGAACCTTGGACTTGCGAGGCAGGTGGTGGAACCACTGAGCTAAATCCTTGGCCCTTTGACTTTTTTTATATAAAGTTTAAAATCTGTCAGTTGCAACTAGAAATGAAATAACACAAAGAACTCTGCTGGGATTTTGGTTTTTTTGTTTTCTTACTGGGGATTGAACTCGGGACCTGTGGTTGCAAGGCAGGCGACAGCACCGCTGAGCTAAATCCCTAGCCCTGGGATTTCTTTTTTTAATAATAATTTTTAAGTCTTTAATGTATAGTCTTGCTGGGATTTTGATTGGACCTGCTTGAATCTGTAGATCAAATTAAGGAGAATTGGAATATTCCCAATATTGAAATCTCTTCCTGGTACACATGGTGTATCAATCCTCCATTTATTTGGGTCTTTAATTTCTGCCAATTATATTTTGTAGTGATGTTGTACAACCTTCATTGAATTTATTCCTAGGTTTTTGTGACTTAGGACGCTATTGTGAATAGTATTTTAAGTTTCCATTGTGTATTACTGAAGTACAAGACATAAAATGACTTATATTTTAGTCTTTTATGTAGCAGTTGTTCTGGATCCACGTACTAATATTATTTTATTTATTTTACTTTATTTTATTTTATTTTTATTTTATTTTATTTTATTTTACTTTTTAAATTTTATTTTATTTTATTTTTTGCTACTGGGGAGTCAACTCGAGACCTTGCAGGTGCAAGGCAGGTGACAGAACCACTGAGCTAAATCCCTGGCCCCACATACTAATTTTATTAACTTATCTGTCACATATTTATGATTTTCTGTGTGCACAGTTTTGTCATTCCTGATTAATGACCATTATATTTATTTCCAATACTTCCATTATACTTATTTCTAATGCTGATTATTACTTTATCTTGGATATTTATATTGGTTAGGCATCAAGTACAGTAGAAATGGTGGCAGTGGATGTCTTTATCTCATTCCCGATATTAGAGTAAATGCTTTCAGCATTTCCCTTTGAAGTGATGTTTGCTGCAAGATCTTTGCAGATACATAGCCTTAGCCAGATTAAGTTCCTAGTAGGGTATTTCTTCATTTCTAAAGGTAAGGTTTATTTTAAAAATTGTCTCTTGATAATGACTTCTTAGTTTCATTTTGATTGCATTGTTCATATGAGTTTAATCCTTTGAAATTTGTTGAGATTTACTTAACAGCCCAGGATATGGTCAGTTTTTATTTTGTCTGCTGGGAATGGAACCCAGGGCTTCACATGTGCTTGGCAAGTGCTCTACCACTGGGCACCAGCCCTGGTCCATGGTCAGTTTTTACATATATTCTTTGTGTTCTTGAAAAATAAATCATATTCTCTAGTCTTGGAGAGCTTTGTTCAATAAAAGGTCTGTTCATTTCTTTTTGTGATTGAATGATATTCTTTTCTGTATATTTATTTATTTATTGTTTATCCATTCATCATTGATGGATATTTGGATTGTTTCTGCTTTTTTTTTTCTCCATTTTTTGGTGGTACTGGGAATTGAATGCAGGACCTCAGGCATGCTAGGCAAGCGCACTACCATGCCCAGACCATTTTATTTTATTTTGAGGTAGGTTCTCACTGAGTTGGCCAGGCTGGGCTCAAACTTTTGGTCCTCCTGCCGTAGCCTCCTGAGTAACTGGGATTACAGTTATACTCTACCACACCCTGCTCTACATTTTGATTTTTATGAATAATTTGGTTGACTGATATGATGATTTCAGTTTCCCTAAATATTCACCAACACTTGATATTTTCTATATAAAAATTATAAGATCATTGTAGTGGGTTCTGAAATGGTATATCATTATACAGTACTTTTGTTTCACATTTGCCTAATGACTAACAATATTGAGCATCTTTTTATGTGCTTGTTGGCTATCTGTATATCTTCTATGTACATTTATATAACTATCCATTTAAGTTATTTGCCCATTTTTAAATTGGATATTTGTCTTTTTTCTTGAGTTGTAAGAATTTTTATATATTCTGGATATTTTATTGATGCATGGTTTGGAAATATTTTTTTCCATTCCTTGGGTTGCCTTTTTACTTTCTTGCTATTATCTTTTAAAGTGTAAGAGTTTAAATGGAATAAATTCCATTGTGTTTGTTTTTCCTTTGATTGCATCTACTTAAGGTTGGTTCCTGACTCTGAGAGGAGGGCATGGTCCTCCCCCATTGTAGAAATTCCATTCTATCCCTACTGTATTGTAGAGCATGTTTGTTATGAAAAGGTGATGAATTACCAAATAACTTTTTCTGTGTTTACTGAGATGATGATGTGGTTTTCCATCCACTCCTCTTTTGTTATAAATAAAGTTACATCAACTCTCTTTTGAATAGAATTTGCAGGTTGCAACCTTTGTTGGTTGAATTCATGTGTCATTCTAAGTCTTGGTTTTTTAAGGAAAAGTCTCTTTTCTGTCTGGTTGAGTAATATTTTTTTCTGAGCCATTAATGAGCAACTGAAGATGATATTTTTATGGCTCATTGAGAATTTTTAGTTGTTTCCAAAGGGAACAATAAATCCTAGTACCTACCTAACATGTAATTGGACATGAAATTTAAAAAAAATCAACTTCTTAAGTAATGAAAAAAGAAGCAAAAGACAAATTTTTTTTTTTGCTTTTAATTGTTTAGGGCAATGAATGGTCCATAAAGCATATTAGTGTTTTACTTAATGTAATTGTATTCTCTCTTTTAAGCTATAGAGAGTAAAATTTGAGTTGTAAATGTTGCTGAAATTGCTATGCTACAGTAATAAAGTTAGGTGACTCAAGATGATATAGAAAATTATTAAAAAGGCTGAAAGGTCTTATGAGTAGCTCTTGACTTTTTTTTAACTTTCTCTAATGCTAACTATAATGAGTATTTACATGTATTGCATGTATCACTATTTACAGAGATCTGAAATGCTAGTCACATGGATATCAAGTCTGTGGGTTATCAGTTCTGATCTGTGGTGGCACTTTGATGTCATCTCGATTGACATTCTCTATTCCGCCACAGAATATTGCTCATTGTTGCTAAAGAGTTTCTCTTTTTAACCTTAGAAACTAGTTGATAAATTAAAACATCTAATTGCGAAGGTGGTGCCATACTTTAAAATTGTTGACAGTTGATTTCCTTCTTGTTTTAGTTCATCTTGTGGATATCTGGAACATGATTGAAGCTTTCCGAGACAATGGCCTTAATACACTGGACCATACCACCGAGATCAGTGTGTCCCGCCTTGAAACTGTCATCTCATCCATCTACTATCAGTTGAATAAACGCCTTCCTTCTACTCACCAAATCAGTGTGGAACAGTCTATCAGCCTCCTCCTCAATTTTATGATTGCTGCATATGACAGGCACGTACCTTACAAGCTTAGTTCATTTTACCAATACCTATCTCTTCATCACTTTTCTTCCATACTGCCCTGCCTAGTGCTGTCAAGTTATAATCATGGTTAAAAGGGAGATTATTCATGGTAAGTCCCTGCTAAGACTGGTCAGCAGTGGCTGACTGTCTGAGGATGTCATGTATTAAGTTCTTTAATAGTATAAAGAATTGCAACACTTGAGACATATTGTTTGGTAAAATTTTAGGTACCTTAATATAGTTGTTCTTTCTCCAGTGAAATATATCTAAGTTGTGAATGAGATTATAATGTTTTCTAGTTGACTTTAATACTAATTTTTTTAAACTATGTAACATAAAATAACTTTGGACTAAGGTATCTTGTTTTCTCTTTATACATGTCTAGAAACCTATTTTAAACTTTTCAACAAATTACACTGTTAGACCATACAATAAGAGAACTATTTAAATGTATCTCAAATTAAAGTGGAAATGATTTGGTGTATTTGTACTCATAGAGAATTAAATTAGAATTATTAAAAAACACAGAATCAAACAAAAAATCATAAAGGATGGAAGCAAGGAGGTTAATGGTAATATTCCAAGAACCAACAATTCATGTTTCTGATCCCTGCTATACTATTGGCTGTTTGATTTGGTTGGATTAATTCTCTCTGCTTCATTTTTTTCTCTATGTAGACTTATTTCGAGTTCATACATTTGTGAAATGTTATTAGTTATACTTTATAGTAGTTAGGATTCCAAATTAGTGATAAAATCATGGGTGTGTCAAAGCCAAATCATAATTTAGCCACTCACTAAATTCACTATGTGTTCATGTTTTCAAATTAGATATAATATCCATATAATAGAAAATTATATAAAGAAAAATTGAATTTAAAAAATAAGAGTATACAAGAGAATCTTTGAAATAAGAGTATTACTGAACCCCAATGCTGTTTTTAAAAAAATAGATCTGTGAATCCATAAGGTTAATTTACATTGTCTAAAGACTAACTCTTTTGATTTAAAATCCTTGTAGGACTGGGGATTTAGCTCAGTGATTCCACTGCCTGCCTCCCAAGAGCAAGGTCCTGAGTTCCATCCCCGGTACCAAAAAAACCCCAAAAAACAAAAACTAAAAACTAAATCCCTTGTAAAAATTTTAATTGTGTAATAAGCAGCATCTTATCATGACACTGACCCACTGAATAAAGTCAGTGCACAGGTCACACAGCAGAAATTAATTTAAAAGGTAATTTCCTTTAAAAGTTAGAAATGAAAATTACCTTACTACCTAAAGATGATAAGCAGGGACTAAGAATTTTGATTCTATAATCATATCACAAAAGTTAAGTACTATTATGCCTAAATCTGTTGGGATTGCTGTAAGAAAACACCATAAAATGGGTGGCTTGTAAATAACAAGTGTAGTTCTCAGAGTTCTGGAGGCTAGAAGACCAAGGTCAGGGAAGATTCTGTGTCTAGGGAGGACCGACCTTTCAGCTTATAGATGATACTTTGCTGTATCCTCATGTGGTGGGAGGGACAAGAGTTTTCTCTGGAGACTCTTATATGGGAACTAATTCCATTCATGGGGGTCCACCGTTATGACCTAAGTACCTTCAAAAGCCTCCTCCTCCTACTACCAACAACTTGTGGCTTAGGATTTAACATATACATTTTGAGGCGACAAAAATATTCAAAACATAGCAAGCATTTGGCTAAGGAATGGAGGGTAAAGAAGAATGAAGAGATACAAAAAGAATGGGAGAGCCAGGGATTTAGCTCAGTGGTTCCACCACCTGCCTCGCAAGCACAAGGTCTGGAGTTCAATCCCCAGTACCAAAAAAAAAGAAAGAAAGAAAGAATGGGAAAACCAAACATAGAGAAAGTACATAGATAACCTAGGACATATTCAGAGAAAACTAGACATGTACAGAAAGGGTAACTGAATAGTCAATCAGAGGAAGATAGGTGAGTAGAAGTGCTACACTAAAAAGAGCTAACAAAGGGCTGGAGATTTAGCCCAGTGGTTCTGTTGCTTGCCTCACAAGCACAAGGACCCGAGTTTGATCCCCAGTACCAAAAAAAAAAAGAGCTAACAAATACATAAAGAGATGCAGGAGTTGAGAAAGTTAAGGAATGTAGTATATCAGTGGGGAGTTTGGTTATTTTCAAGTTGACACAACTTTGAGCATGGGTATCAGAATCTATTATTACATTTTAACTAACCCTGAAATCTGTACATGCTAAGAATTTATTTTACTCCCTAGATATTTAAAATCAGCTTTTTGTACTAGAAAAAGGAAAGGATTTGGACATGGAAATTTTGGTTTTGAAAATCAAAATATTTTGTTGTTAAATACTTCAAATATTAGTCTTTTTATTGAATGGCCAATTCATGACTTAGGCTGAAGAATCCCTTTGATATATAGATTGCTTACTTATTTCTTTTAATTGAGTTTGTCAGGCTTTGTATTTCATAATTCCTAGGTTAAAATTTAAGTGCAAAAATGATTTAAATTCCTTTACCTCCAAATTTATTGTCTTTTTTTTTTTGCCAAATGGTTTCTGATTATTATTATTATGTGACCCTAAACAACAGTTTGGAACAAATTGAAGCTAAGACTTTCTCCCGTAAAATGAATATTTTCTGAAGATTTGATTTCTTTAATGCTGAGAGTTTTAAGTACTTTGCATTTTGACAATTAAAAACACAGAAAAACACAGAGACCATTTACAAATTTCTGTGTGTAGGGCCTTAGTGAAAACCATAAGGAGTGGTAAAAACATTGACAACCTCATTCTTACCCCCTTTGTCTCCCCACTACTGCACTGCTAGTGTCCTGGGGACAGGTCCAACTGTATGACATCCTTGGCCTTCATCCTTGGGTTCACTTCAAAAAAATCTGCTAGTAGCTACTTAAGTGCTTCCTCTTTCATGCTTAGGTAGGGGGGGCAGAGCTGACTTTTCTCAACATCAAAAAAAAAAAAGCCTGAACTTTCTTCTAGAACTGTGCCCTTGGGTCAGGTATGCATAAGTGTTATGTGTTACAGCTCAGACAAATCAGGATGTGTGCCCTTAGAGGAGACCATAGTTATTCTTACCCCGATCACATACTGCCACATGGTGGGGCACAGTTAAGTTAGACACAAGGGAAACAGCCCTGTTCTCTTTTGTCCCATCCCACTGACCTGCACCTAACTCTGATGATGCTATTTGTGTTATCATTTCCTTGCTTCTGAAAAAGCTGTTTTTTCACATATATAGGTATGGAGTATGGTTTTGTTTGTTTGCTTATTTAGCAGTGCTGGAATCAAATTTAGGCCTCACATAGGCAAGCAGCCTGCCACTCAGCTACACCTTCTATCTGAGTATTGTTTAGTTTTAATTATTTTTGCTAATTATACAAAGGTATCACACTGTATGTGTGATATTAACCTTTTAAATATACTTTAAAGATAAATTCATGTTGCATGTAGTTACAGTTCATTTTCATATTATATACTAGTATCTTGTGTTACTGTGCTATTTTGGCTTTGAAATACTTGAAATATTCTTACATATGTCCTGGTACATGTGTCCAAGTGTTTCTTTTGGTCTTATTTTGAGGAATGTATTTGTTGAGTTGAATAGTATGTTCAGCTTTAAAACATAATATCAAATTACTTTTCCAAATTGTTCCAGTGGGTATGATATCCTTTTGGTACATATTTTGTAGCCTTTGAATGTTTAGTGTTTGACTTGAGATCCAAATTATGCCCATTCATTGTGATTGCCTGGAATTCCCTTAAGATTATTTTCATCTGTAGGTTTTCCCTTTATCTCTTTGTATCAGTGGTGGCGAACCTATGACAAATGTGTTGTTTTTCTTTTAAAGACAAAAGATGTTAGTGTATGAGTTGTTTTTTCTAAACTAAAACTTAAGTATTCAAGGCTTAATTGCAATGTTGGCACTTTGCTGTAAATAAGTGGGTTCTGGGTTGCACTTTGGGCACTCTAAAATGTTTGTCATCACTGCTCTATATATCTTCGGTGATTACAGCATTTACCCTTGAGTTTTCAAAACCTAATATTAATTGGTATTGTTACTCCCTGGGTAATGAAAAGACTGTCAGATACTTTAATTTCATTAATCTTATGTTGGTGTCATTGTGTTTGAATATTTTTATTTGATACATATTTAAAACCAAATGAGAATTTTAAAAAATAGAACCAATGTTTAATTTATTGGTAAGTTAAGTGAGGTTAATTGTGTTTGTTTGTTTGTTTGTTTTTTGGTACTGGGGATCGAACTTGGGTCCTTGCGCTTGCAAGGCAGGCAGCAGAACCACTGAGCTAAATCCCTGGCCCAAGTGAGGTTAATTGTGTTGAAAAAAAATAAGGTCCACTTAATTATTAAGTATACTACATCAGGAATTACTCCATTAGGAATAAGTTTCCTTCTGTTTGAGTAACCTCTTTGAGTCTTTCCTTTGTGCATATCAAATTTTGACATATTCTTTCAGTTTTTGTTTAAAAAATTTACCTTCATTCTTTTTCTTTTGGTTCTGGGGATCAAACTTGGGACCTTGTGCTTGCAAGGCAGGCGGCGGCACCACTGAGCAAAATCCCCGGACCCCCTTCATTCTTTAAAAGTATTTTCATATGTTAGTTATTGATAAATAGTGGTTTTCTTTAGCATTTTAAGAATGTTGCTTCATACTTTTTATCTTCCATTATTTCTGAGTAGAAGTCAGTTGTCAGTGTAATCTTTGCATTTTTAGTGCTTGCCTGTCACTGTCCTCTAGCAACTTTTAGGTATTTGGTTTTGGTGTTAAGCAGTATTACCATGAGAAGTCATGGTGTGATTATCTTGTATTTATCCTGCTAGTAATTCATAAAACATTTTGTATAAGTGGTTTGATATATGCCATCCATATTTTAAAATTCTGGGTTATTTTCTCTTCATACATTGCTTTTCAGTCCTTTTTAATGAAACTTTAATATATGTATAGTGTACCTTCTTACTATATCCTCAGGGTTTTCTCTTACCATCTTTTGTGAATTTGGCATCTGTTTCCCTCTCTGGGCTTTGTTCTGTATAGTACTTTCTTTCTTTTTTTTTTTGTACCGGGGATCGAACTCAGGACCTTGCACTTGTGAGGCAGGTGGCGAAACTACTGAGTTAAATCCCCGGCCTTGTATAGTACTTTCTTTTTTTTTTTTTTGTATATCCTTTTATTGGTACACTTTAGGTGTACAATATAATGACATTCATCATTGGAGATATGCACCTTTACATACTCTCTTGGTTCTTATTTTTTTCCACCTTCCCCTGCCTATAGTACTTTCTTATAATATACTGTCCAGTTTACTTATTTTCTACTCAGTTATACCTAATCTACCTTTAAACCTGTCACATTATTTTCCTGATTTTTTAGTTTGAGAAATTATATATGGTGGACTAAGAAATTTTTGTTTTTTAGTTCTCTGAAAAATATCTCATTACTCTTATTCCTTAAATCTAATAAATATAGTTATTTTATGATCTGTGCTTATAATCTAACACATGTCTTTCCTGTGGTTCTTTTTGTACTATTCTTTATTTCTATTTTCTATTCAGTGTCTTATTTCATATCTTACTTTTAATTTGTTATATACCAGATGTTATATAACACAATTCTTTTTTTATTATATACCAGACAATGCATTACAAAATTATTTCCAGAACGAATTTGAGGCCTAGGAAATGTTTCCTCCAGAAAGGGTATATGTTTGGTTTTGCTAGGTGCCTGGAGATCTTAATTAACCAAGATTACCCCAATTCAGTTTCTGATTCAGTCCTTGCCGATGACAGCACATTTATCTTTGAAACCCACTGCTTGTAGGTTCAGCCTTTGTAACAAGGACATGAGACGTTTTCACAAGGATCCCTCTGCCTTGGCAGGTCCCAGGCTCCATAATCTTTCTCCCAGCCCTCAGTACTATCAGAGTTAATGCTGCACTCTAGCCTTTTTATTTACCCCTCTAAAAGCAGAAGTCACTTTCATGGAAAAATAATTTCATGATTGTGCTCACCTCCCTAGGCCTCCAGTCTCTTCTGCATTGAGTGACTCAATTGTTTTTATTTGCTTTTGAGTAGATTTAAAAAATTTTCTTTCTGTCTCAGAGAAAGAGATGATCGCAGTTAACTTGTCTGCCATTACCAGAAGCTTATTATTTCTTCAAATATTTCCTGTGCTTTTTTCTTTTTTTCTGTTGGCAAACCCTCTCTGTCTTCTTCATCTGTTAATATTTCTCACATTGTGTTTCATTTTCTTTAAATTTGTCTAGTCCTTTTAGAAGAGTTCATCAATTTACTTTGCTGCTCATTAATTTGTCCTTTATCTGGTGCCATGGTACTATTATGTGGAATACATATAATAACCACATCTGTTTTTATTTTTTAGCTGTTGTATGGTGTATCTGATTCATTCTTTTTCATGATTTTTTTTATATTGATAATGTTACTTTTAATATGTTCATTATGCTTTTTTTTTTTTGGTACTAGGGATCGAACTCAGGACCTTGCACTTGCAAGGCAGGCAGTGGCACCACTGAGCTAAATCCCTGGCTCCTAGTGTATGTTTTTGAAACTGGTAGTATTTGGTGTCCACGAATGTTTTTTTGGGGGGTAAAGTGTTGGGGATTGAACTTGGGTCCTGGAACATGCTAGGCAAGTGCCCCACCGCAGAGCTATATTCGTTGCCCATGATTTTCTTTCTGTGGAGTTATAGTCTTGTATCTAATGACTGGTCAAAGAAGAGGTTTTTACTGTGAACCTGGGAAAAACTTGGATGTGTAGCTGGAGTGTCCAAAAATGTGTATAATCCTTTGAAGTATGAGGTGTATCCAAGATGGGAAGAAAAGGTCCCTGACAATTTATTGTTATTTTTTCTCTCATGTGATTCATCAGTTTTTGTTTCATAAATGAGTCGATGGCCTTTACCAAAAGTGCTGGTTCAGTGGTATAATGAAATTCCACCTTACAGATGGAACAAACATGTAAAAAACATAATAAACCTGTTGAAACTAGGTTTAAATAAAATCCACAAAATATATAAATATTATTAAAAGGCCCAGGGTTATTGTTTCCATTTAAAATAATCAATAAGAGCTGGGGATGTAGCTCAGTGTCTCCCATGCCTGCCTTGCAAGCGCAAGGTCCTGAGTTTGATCTCCAGTTTCGAAAAAAAAAAAAAAAATCAATAGCAAACACCTGAGCTAATTTCAACAATCAAAGATTCCCTTAGTGTCACAGTTTATATACAGTGGACCCTTGGCTTACGAACCGAATTCATTTGTGAGGGCTAGTTGTAACTAAAGATGGTTGTAAGTCAAGACTATCAAAACAAAACAGTAGAAAACAGCAAATACGTAGGTTGCACAGGGCCCTGGGTTTAGTGTCTAACATCACCCCCACACCCCAGCAAGCACAAAGCAGAAACAAAAACTTTTTTTTTGGTACGGGGGATTGAACCTGGGTCCTTGCGCATGTGAGGCAGGCAGTGGAACCACTGAGCTAAATCCCTGGCCCTTGATGATAAAAGATAATAATCAGGTCACAGTCTTCCTCACTAGTGATTTTTAAACAAACCTAAAATTTTCTGGCAGTACAGACATTTCGTGTATTTTTTTTTTTTTTTGGTACCGGGGATAAAACTAGGGACCTTGCGCTTGTGAGGGAGGCAGCAGCACCACTGAGCTACATCCCCAGCCCCTCATTTCATGTGTGTACTTGCATCCCTACTCGTCCTTATTCAAATGACAAGAAAAAAGCCCAATAAAATTAGAGTACTTGTGCTCAATGGGAAATTTTTCCTCAGCAGTAACATATTTTAGCTCCTAAGGATCTGATCACAGTTGTTTTAGGGAAGTTTGGGAAATGATAGAGAATGAGTTAGGGGTCCTGAATGTTTTGAAGTAGGGTTTCAGGGTGGGGGACCTGCTGTACAGTGGAGAAAAGTAGCTGCCCTGAGTAGGGCAAGGAGTGGAGCCGGGTACCTGCCTGGTGCCATCCTCTGTGATGCTGTCATGTGGTGAGATGTGTAATGTGTTGCTGCTGAAACAAGTAACCAGCCACAGTTACCTCTGGGTACCTGGTGGCAGAATTGCCCAGGGAGCAGAAATGAGTGTATTTACTCTGCATTTTGTACCTTTTCTCCCTCAAGAAGCCATTGTGGTAATTTCCAAACAGGAATCTTTTCAGATTTTAGCTTCCAAAGGGCTTGACCATTAGCTAATGTTTCAGAAATATTTTTGCTTGTTTATCCTTTCTTTTTTTTTTTTTTTTAAGAAAGGACAAGAGAATACTTTTTCTGAGTATATTCCTTTTCTTTTGCCTTTTTTCCCCCCTGAAACTGATAAGTAGTAATGAGGAGTCCAGAAGAAACTTTTCTATTCTATTCAGTGCCTTGTTCCAAATTAACCTGTTTAAGACACTATCCTCATCGTGTAGCCTCCTTCCTCAGAAACCTTTAAAGACTCCCTGTGGTTTTGCATTCAGCTCCTCATCTTCAGTGTGTCTGATTGTGCCAACCCTTGCTTCCCTGCTCACACCAAACTCTAGTTAACTCCACGAGGCTCTCCTGTTTTTCAACACAGCATGCTCATTTTTTCTTCTTGTCTGTTGGTTGCCCTCAGCCCTACCCCTACCCTAGCTAGCATCCTAGCAATGCCCAGTCTCTTTTTCTTCTTATGTAACTCTTTTATCTTTTTCAGGGTTCATCCCAAGTTTCTACCTGTATTGTAGCTTTCCTTAATATTAGCAACCCCATTGCATAGTTTTTCTCCTTGGTGATGTTCCCTTGTTTCGCAAAATGAAAGATTATTCCCAGATGGCCTCAGGTCAAAATAGGAAATGCCAGTAATTGATTGACTTTCTGTATCCTTTCATCTTATGTAATTTAATGTGAAACAGTTATTTCATAGCTGTAAAACACATTTGTTAACCACATTGGCTTTATTTGTATAGTTCAGTGGCTGATAGTATTTCAATTTGCATACGAAATGAGTCTCCATCAAGATGCTTTTGCAAAATTAATAACAGTCGACATAATGGAAGAATTTACTTTTAACATTTGATAATTATGATTTAGAAGTGAGGTGTATTTCTTATAGGAATAATTTTCTTATAGGAATCTAATGTAGTACAACATATATTTATCCCTCACCTCACCCCAACTCCCTTTCAAAAACCAAATTATAAAGAATTTATAATCATTTTATTGGAGATATTGCTTGATTAAATACAGTTTGAAGGATCTTTTTTTTTTTGATACCGGGGATCCAACTCGGGTCCTTGCACTTGCACAGCAGGCGGTGAAACCGTTGAGCTAAATCCCCAGCCCCTGAAGGATCTTTTTATAAAATAGATACATTGAGCTTAGTAGCTTATCCTATATTTTGTTTTTATTTCATTGTACTATCCAGGAAATAACGAACTACAACATTTCATACAAAACCTATACTATAGGGCCGGGGATTTAGCTCAGTGGTTTCGCTGCCTGCTGCACAAGCGCAAGGACCCGAGTTGCATCCCTGGTACCAAAAAAGCCCCCTATACTATAGAGCCAAAATGTACTTTTCTGAATATTTCATTTCTGTCGTGAGCATTTTAATCATGTGAAATATATAAAGTATGAATTTATGGCTTCTGATGCATACCCTTTGTACAAACCACATTTGCATATGCATATGAAAGTGTAAGTTGATTATTTTGTTAAAACTGTGTACATGCTGATTTTTCCCATTAGTACTTAGAAGATCTGAATGTGTAAATCTAAAAAAACTATTAGCAACCTCAATTTTATCACTTTGATGACCTGAGGTTCTTGTCGGTATCATTTTTTTAGCCTTCAATTATGTAATGTTCTAAACTACTTCATCAGTGTGCACATGAAATTAAAGCCCTTGACAGCAGATATTCTACTTTATTTTATCCCTCAATAAGTATAGCATTGGATTCTTAATAAATGTCCCTAAGATTGAAATGAAAAGCAGTAGGCATTCTGATCGTAATAAAATTGAATAATATTCTAAGTTGATTTTACTTGATTAATCTGTTTGGCATTTTTGCTGAGTGGATTTGTGATTTGCAGTTGATTATTGCATAATCCATTCACTGTGGTTTCATAAATTAAGATTAATTGGAAAAATACAAGTTTTTGATAATAAAAGAAAAATGCTCTTATCCCTTTTAGCAACATGTGATAATTTGGCTGGTAATAATGTTTCTAAAGCAGAAGTCTATGTTCATACAAGAAATGCTAATTTATTTTTGGCAGCATCCATAATTGTTTGCTAAAGATATAGAAACAGCTTGTTTTCTTAAGTAAAAAAATGTTCCCTGTAGTCTCATTTTCAAAACTATTGACTTGCATAGGAAACTTCATGAAGTACCGCACAGCCAGGAAACATCATCTAGATTAGGTTAGTTTAAATATGAAAAGATAAGAAGAGTATGAAACTTTATTAAACTGAAACGAACTGTTTCCCAGCCAAAGGGCACACACTGGTAAGGATTGCAAAGACTGCTGAAGGTACCTGCATGTTAAAACACAGCAGTGTTTATTCAGGGTGACTCACTGTCTGCTTAGCCTGACACGGAGCTAATAATGGTGTTTGCTCAGTGCTGGATAATGAGAACTCTCTTTAGAAGTCATGTGCATGGTTTATTGTCAGGCTCTGAAATGATGGGTCCATGGAAATGAATCATGCAGAGAAGTCTGAGAAGGAGAATCATCATGCTCCTGAGGGAGAAAGGGGGTGTTGGGGGAGGGCTTCTGTCTGGGATTAAAACGACTTGTTTCCTCTCTCTAGTCACTCTCAAAAATATTATCTGGTTCTTTCATTTCTTTGGATAGGGGTTAATATTATTCACTGTTAATCGTGTTACATTTAAAACATTAAACTCATAAACAATTCTGCAGCTATAGTAGGCTAGATTTTAAGTGAGTTATATTGTTTGTGATAACACCATATTAAATATTTTTTTCCAAATCTCATTTGGAGAGAATTGATTCCTTACAAACTTGTACCTTACATTGGAAGTAGTAAAAACATGGGCATCTGGGGCCGGGAATTTAGCTCAGTGGCACAGCGTCTGCCTGGCAAGTGTGAGGTCCTAAGTTTGATCCCTGGTACCCCAAAAAAGGGGCATTTGTGAGGTTGTATATGTCTTGTCCAGGGCAGCTCACTATTTAATTTTAAATGTAACTTGACCAGTATATATTGAATACTTTCAGATATCTGGTGGGAAGGATCAAGAATGAGTTCTTCCCAGAAAAAAATCAGTTTTCCTCATTATGGGGTATTAGGTTGCTAAGCAACTGCAGTTTCTGACTGTGTGCCTCTAATTGTAGAGTAAGAAAACTGAAGCCCTAAAGAAATACTGGAGAAATGGAAGTTAACACCTTTTCTTTGCTTTGTTCGGGGACAGTTTCTGTATAAAAGAAGTTGCATTTAGGCTTAAGGTGGACTGAGGGGTTTCAGTGCCAAGAAAAACATTCATAGGAAAGGAGTCAGTGCTGAAGTTTAGCTTACAAAGTAAGTAGTGGAGAGGAGGAACCTAAGTTGTTTTTCTTTTTGAAGGGAAAATTATGAATAACATTATTTGAGAGGTAAGATTTTATTTATCTATTTATTTATTGCTTAAATTCTTTTATTGGCACATTTTAGGTATATAATACATTTACATTTATCATTGGGTGTTTGTACCTGTACATGATGTATCTTGGTTCTTATTTTTTCCCCATTACCTGTGCACCTTTCACCCCTCCACCCTTCCCTATTTACGTACTTCGTTTCCATTTTTTTTTTCTTTTCTCATAATTTTTCCTTTCCATTCTTCCCTTTCCCCATCTCCTCCCACCACCACCTACCCCTTTGGACCTTTTCCTGTTTCAAAGTATCAATTATTAGTTATTAATCCTTTTAATCCTTATTTACATTCTCAGTTTCTCACACTAGAGAAACTATTCAGTATTTACTGACACATGTGTGTCCTATTTATTTCACTTAAGAGGATGGCCTCAATATGCATCCATTTAGCTATAAATGTCCTCCCTTCACCCCCTCCACCCTTCCCTATTTACAAAGACTTTGTTTCCATTTTTTCCTTTTCTCATAATTTTTCCTTTCCCTTCTTTCCTTTCCCCTACCCCTCCCACTTCCCCTAGCCCTTTGGACCTTTTCTTCCTATTTCACATTATCAGTTATTTGTTTTAACCCTTATTTATACTTTCAGTTTCTCACAGTAGAGAAACTATTCAGTATTTACACATGTGTGTCCTATTTATTTCACTCAAGAGGATGGCCTCAATATGCATCCATTTAGCTATAAATGTCTCTAGTTTCTTGTTCTTTATGGCTGAGTAGTACTCTGTTTTATTAAAAAACCATATCTTCTTTATCCAGTTTCCAGTTGATGGGCACTTAGGCTGTTTCCAAGCTTTAGCTATTACAAACTGTGCCACTATAAACATGGGTACACATATATCTCTGTGGTGCGAGTCTCTTAATTTTGGGGGGAAGATACCCACCAGGGTAATAGCTGGGTCAAATGGGACCTCTAGTCCTAGTTCTTTGAGGTATCTCCACACTGATTTCCATAGTGGTAGCACCAGTCTGCACTCCCACCAACAATGGAGAAGGGTTCCTTTCTCTCCACACCCCAGCCAGCATTTGTTATTGGTTGTTTTCTTGATAGCAGCCACTCTTTCTGGGGTGAGGTGGAATCTCATTATTGTTTTCATCTGCATCTCTCAAATGACCAGTGATGTTGAACATTTTTTCATATGTTTATTTGCTGCTTTTACTTCTTTGTCTGAGAAATGTCTGTTCATTTCAGATGCCCATTTTTGAATTGGGTCTTTGAATTTGGGGGTTCTTGTTTTTTTCAGTTTTTTATAGATTCGAGATAGTACCCCTTTGTCTAAGTTACAGCTGCTAAAAAATTTTTCCCACAATGTAGGTTGTCTGTTAGCTCTGTTGGTGGTTTCTCTTGCAGTGCAGAAGCTTTTTAATAAGATGAAATCCCAAGAGGTAAGATTTTAGGAGTATCCCTCTCGGAGGGTGTGGTGGTGCACACTTATAATCCCAGCACTTGGGAAGCTGAGGCGGGAGGCTTGGCATAAGTTTAACGCCAGCCTGAGCTACATAATGAGTCTAAGATCAGCAAGATCAGCCTGGAATACATAGTGAGACCCTGTCTCAAAAAAAAAAAGAAAGAAAGAGAGGGGCCAGGGATTTAGCTCAGTGGTCCAGTCCCTGCCTTGAAAGTGCAAGGTCCCGAGTTCGATCCCAGGTGCCAAAAAAAAAAAAAAGAGTATCTCTCTACTAATTTGGTGGATGATTGCTTCTTTATGCCAAGTTATACTTTGATTGCAAAATGAGGTTTTTAATAAATATATCTAACTGTCTTTACACTAGTTTGTTTTTATTTAATATTTTCTTTTCAAGAATGAATTAACCTTTTGATAGTAGACATTGTAAATGATGATAAGCATTCTAAGTGGACTATTAATTTATAATTAAGACCTGAGCCCGCTTCCCCTGTTCTCAAGATGTATAGTTGCATACTTACACATTCTTAAATTGAAATGCTCTAAACATTGTGATCCTTAATTTCAGATACCTCTACTTTTACCAGCCTGTAGAACTCCTTCAACTTTTCTTACCTGTTTTCTTTCTCTTACTGAGTTATTCATTGACATAGATGCATATCCCCACCTCAGTAAAGCATGTGATATGAAGTACTCCTGATGTGCATATGGCAGAGAAGAGAGAGGATCCATGATTTGTTGGGTGGAAGTTGTGTGTGGCTGTTGTAGATAAGAAAAATTGTTACAAAGTGGATATGAGAGATGACCTGTTAAGGGATCACATGTAACTGGTAATAATTGAGAGATTGATGAGTTTTCTTACTATGGAGACCCTGATCTGGGTTAGCCTAGACTACTCGATTTACAGGCCAGCATCAAGAAGAGTAATAGTCCCAGTGAATGGAGAAAAATGTAGAGGAATGTATTTTAGTGCTGCTCCAGGTTACTTGAAAATTTTATATGTTCTATATTTGAATATAAGACTCAATCTAGGTCTAGTTTATGCAAAATATCATAAAACATTAGTGTTTCTAAGTCATTTTGAAGATCAGGAAAAAATGTTGTATAAGTGCTAATTATTATTATGATTTTTAGAAGATGACAGTAAAACCTGCTACATGGAGTTCACAGATGAGTACTAGTGGGTTTCAGATGTAGATGGGGTGTAATGGTTTTCATGCTTTTTCATGGGGAGATGAAAGTCTGACCTGCTCTCTTCCTAGTATGTTCGGCTCTGTTACGCTTGCCTTATGCTTGCGTACACAGAGCCAGTTTCTACTCTGTAGCAAGATTAGATATTATTTGGTCTCTGAAGGAAGTGAAATTTGGAGCTAAAAAGATTTATACAAACATAATATTGTTAATTTTCTTTAATCTTTTATTGATTTATCATTGCTGACAAAATAAAAAGTGAAGTCTTAGTATTGCGTTCAAAGCTCTTGTGTTACTAGTTCTAGGATCTGGATGCATATTAAAATAACATAGGGGGCGGGGGATTTAGCTCAGTGGTTCTGTGGCCTGCCTCACAAGCGCAAGGTCCTGAGTTCAGTTCCTGGTACCAAAAAAAAAAAACATGGGGAAGTTTATAAATATAACAAAAATAGAGTGAGCTTTAGGCATTTGAGTAAATTTTTGGTTTGTTTGTTTTCGTTATTTTTTAGGCAGAGTCTCCCTTTGTAGTTCTGGCTGGCCCTGAACTCACTATGTAGCCCAGGCTGGCTTCGAACTCTTAGCAATCCTGCTGCCTCAGCCTCCTGAGTGCTGGGATTACAGGTGTGTGTCACCACGACCAGCTCTGAGTAGGTTTTTTTTTTTTTTGGTACTGGGGATCAAACTCAGGGCCTTGTGCTTTCGAGGCAGGTGGCAGAACCCCCGGCCCTGAGTAGTATATTTTTATATCTTACTAATCTACCAATACTGTGGATTTGGTCCCCAGCAAGGGAAAAAAAAAGATTTTGGTACATGAGCTTAGAAATCTAAGGATACACAATGACTTTTCTTATTGATATCTACAAAAATGTCATTTTATAAATTTGTGAAATAATATGAAATATTTTGTGAAATAATAAGAAATATACACATTGGTCTTTCGTGCTCCAGCTTCTGGCACAGAGCTTCTAATAACACCTTTGCAGTACCTGAGAGATAGAAGTGCTGGGAGAATCTTTCAGTGTTTGGTCTCTGCCCTGTTCCCGAGATGGAGCTCCTGATGCCCTTGTAGACAGTGTCAGTAAGGGAGGAGAATTTTTTGCTGATAGTTGGTTCCTGATGCAGAGCCCTTAAGGCCTCTTAATTTCCAGAGTGACAGGAAGTCTGACGTAGCACCTAAATCCCTTGGATCTCCTGGGCAATGGCAGTGTCATTTGCTGTAGTGACGTAACTCTTGGTGGGCTCCTATATAGCTGGGGATTGAGGGGGAGTGTTACCAGAGCAACCAGCCCCTGTGGTTAGAGGATTGGGATCTTCAGTCCCATCCCCCAGCTCTGTGGAGTGGAGAGGGGCTGAGGGTTGAGTTGAACTCCAGTGGCCAGTGATTTATTTATTTATTTACTTTTAAATTTTTTTTATTTTTTAGTTCTTTTATTGGTACATTTTAGGTATACAGTTCGTTTACATTTATCATTGGGTGATTGTACCTGTACATGAT
>NW_004624738.1:7809791-7820240 GCF_000247695.1 Heterocephalus glaber | reverse complement strand
ATTAGAACCCTTATGGAATGATTGCTTCTCAGAGGTGTCTTCCAGATATATCTGGTCTTTAAGTTTTGAGTCTCTAATGACTCTTAGGCTATCTCATTTTCCTTATACTAGGAAGGTTCATTAACTAGGTCAATAACAACACCTTAGCCCAAGTGATACAGTCAGCAACACCACTGCATCAAGTACATCTTCGAAAATGACATTTTGTGGTAGTTATTAATCTATCACGTTTAGCTGTGTGAATTAAATCAAGGTCGAGGACCAACCCAACATACAGTGAATAAACTCTTCAATATAACAACTTTACCGTTTGGGATGGGGAGTTAGAAGGGGTTGGGGAGGGAGGGACAGATGCGAAGAAGGATAAGGGAAGATTAGCAGTGTGGCCAGAGGACACAGGTGAGAAGGAAAAAGAGAATAATAGGAAAATAAAGAAGAACTCCGAATGAGGACCAAAACAGGGACAAAAAGGGAAGATGAACAATGTGGGGGAGCAAGAGAGTGAGTGTAAGAGGGAGAGAAAGGAAAGAGAAAAGAAAGAAGAAAAGAAAAAAAAGGAGAGAAAAACAAACATTTGCAAAGAGTAGGAAAAAAAATTAAAGATAAGAGCAGCAAAAGAAAAGAGAAAAAAAACCAAACTAATAATACTAATTTTGGGAATAAAAAATAATAATGAAGATGAACAGCCTCTTTCAGGGTATGTTTCTGATGTCACAATAGACAAGGTGGGTAGCAGTGTGCAGATAGAAGTCAATAAGTCTCAGCAAGCTAGTCACAGACCCGTGAGATTCAGGCAGATTTCTGGCTGCAAGGCCCAAGTTGAGCTCCCTGTCCTCCTGTAGGGTTGAACTCTGCAGAGTTGTATTGCAGGTTCCAGCTGCCCTTCCCTTGAAGATAGTCCCCATCCTGATGAGAGGTGAAGATGACTCCAACTTACCCAGTACAGTGGTCTGGTGGTCTGGTGTCCTCTGCATCTTTGTAGTGTGGAACCAGGTGGCTGTACAGAGAAGAGGCGGGGGGTGGGGGTGGTGTCCAGTGGATTGCTGCCAGGGCACGGGCTGATTTGGCTTATTCTGCGCGACTCGTGACCTTGATATGGGTCCACAGACCTGCCTGTCTGCAGGGGGCTGATTTGGCATGTTCTGCGTGACTGACCAGTGATTTAATTAATCATACCTACGTAATGGAGCTTTCATTAAAAACCTAGAAGAGCTGGGTTTGAAGAACTTCCAGGTAGCTGAACATACAGTATGCCTGAGGAGGGCGTGGAAACTTCACACCCCTTCCTTCATACCTCACTCTGTGCATTTCTCTTTGGCTGTTCTTTATCCTTCGAATGGTCTTTATGAATAAGTAAGTAAATGTAAGCACAGTGTTTCCCTGAGTTTGTGAGCCACTCCAGCATATTAATCAAACCCAAGGATGGGTTGCGGGAATCCATGGTTTATAGGGGGTGGTTGGAAGTGTGAGTGGCCATCATTACTTCCAGCTGCCTTCTGAAGTTGGGGGCAGTCTTAGGAGGTGGAGTGCTCAACCCGTGAGGTCTGCTACTATCTCCAGATGGATAGTGTCAGAGTTGAATCGGATCAGAGGACACCAGCTAGTGTCTGCTGCAGACTTGCTTGGTGTGTGGGGAAACATCCTTCATGTATCTAGCTGTGCAAAGTGAAGTGCAGTGTGAGAGGGCTGGGAAAAGTCTCCTGGCACCTCTGAGGGTTGCATTGAATCACAAGGAGATACTACCTGGTTAGGGAGACTTGATGCGTTAACAGTACTGAATTTTCCATTTCATGAACATGGTAGTTCTCTCTTTAAGTTTCGCTTTTATATTTTGTAGCTTTGAGCATACAACTTTGATCATGTTTTTAAAAAGTTTTTCATCGAATTATTTCATATTTTTTGTTCCTGTATTTCTAATTGTCTTTTGCTAGCTTAGAGAAGTAAAATTGAATTTTGTGTTTTGACCTTGTATTCTGCAATGTTGGTAAACTCACAGTATTTCAATAGGTTTTGTAGCTTTTTTTCAGGAGGTTCATTGGGATTTGTTGTTGTTATTTTGTTGTTTTGAGTGCCAGGTATCAAACTCGGGACCTTGTGCTTCCAAGTAGATGGCGGAACCACTGAGCTAAATCCCTGGCCTGTCATTGGGATTTTCTAAGTAGATGGTTGTACTATTTGAAGTAAACACATTTTTATTTCTTCACTTTCAGTCTTTAACTTTTTGTTTGTTTTGTTTTTTGGTACCCAGGATCGAACTCGGGTCCTTGTGCTTGCAAGGCAGGTGGCAGAACCACTGAGCTAAATCCCCGGCCTTCTAACTTTTTTTTTAAAGAAGTGCAATTTCATTTTAAGCGTTTAGAATTTACCATTATAGTTCTCTGAATGAAGAACTTTACCATTATAACTCTCTGAATGAAGACTTTAAAATAGAGATTCAGTTTCTACAATGGATAAGGACCTAGTTAGGTTATTTATTTCTTCTTGAGTGAGCTGATTAGTTTGTGTTTTTCAAGGAGTATTTGCATCTAAGTTAGCCAAGTTGTTGACATAGTTGTTGTCTTTGTAAAATTTATTTATTTTTGTAATGTCTATAGAATCTGTAGTGATGTCCTCTTTTTCATCCTGCCTGTCTGTCTCTGTCTCTGTCTCTGTCTCTCTCTCTCTCCTCTCTCTCTCTCTCATATAGTCTGGCTAGAGATGTATTAGTATTGATCCATGCAAAGAACTAGAACTAGCTCCTTGATTTTTTTTGTTTATTTCAATTTCATTGATTTCTGCTCATTCATTTTTTCCTATTTTCTTGTTTTGGGTCTAATTTGCTGTTTCATTTAGTGTCTCAAGTTGGAAGCTTCAGTTATTGACTTGAGAACCTTCTTTTTTAGTATAGACATTTTTCATATTTATAAATTTAAGTGGGCCCCTTTTTTGGTGATATTGGGGGATCAAAGTAACTCAGGTGCTCTCCACCACTGAGCTACATCCTTAGCTCCCCCCACCCCTTTTTTTGGTACTGGGGATCGAACACAGGACCTTGTGCTTGCAAGACAGGCGCGGTGCCACTGAGCTAAATCCCTGGCCCCCTTTGGCCCCCCTTTTATTTTTTATTTTAAAACAAGATCTCACTAAGTTACTCAGTCAGGACTCCAACTTGCGAATCTCCTGACTCAGCCTTCCTCATTGCTAAGATTACAGGCATGTGCCATCATACCCAGTACAAATAGTACCCACTCTTTAGTTCTCTTAAGGCTGAGGTTGAATCATCCTATTTTGGAGACAACCAGTGTTGTTATTGATTCAGTATCCTTTTACAGATGGTTTATATATACACAAGTAAATATTTCAGAATGTAATTTTCTCTCTTTTAACATAATTTCTAGATAATGTTCTAAAAATTATTTTGTTCTGTACTTTGCTTGCTTTTCAAATATTTAATCTTTCTTGAATATGATTCTTTATCTTTCATATATTATTTCTCACTCATTTTTGTTGTTGTTGTTGTTGTTAGTTTTTGAGACAGGGTCCTGCTGTGTAGTTTAGGCTGTCCTTGAACTCACTATGTAGCCCATGCTGGCCTCAAACTTGTGGCAATACTCCTGCCTTAGTAGCAGAACCATCAATAATGATCACTTTCGAGATCAGTCAGTTCCTGAAGAAAAGCACTCCTTCTGATAGCATTTCCTGGATGTTATGTTTTTCCTTCCAGACTGTCTGCAGAGTCCTCAGCACTGTGGTATTTAATCTTCAAACTCTTACTAGTTCTTACACCACTGGGTGACTTTTAACCACATATGGTACCGTTCTGCATCATTGTTAGAAATCTACTCCTTTTAATTATCTTTCAGCTATTGCCATTTCTCATATAATGCAGTGGATATTTTGTTTTATTTTTGTTTTTCGAGACAGAATCTCCCTGTGTAGTTCAGGCTGACCTTGAACTCACTATGTAGCCCATGCTGGCCTCAAACTTGTGGCAGTACTCCTGCCTCAGTCTCCCGAGTGCTGGGATTGTAGGTGTGTGCCACCATACTTGGCTTATACAGTGGAAATTTGACATAGGAATATTCCTCATAATTTCTAGGTGCTGTATAGGGTTATATGTGGGATGATGTCTTTATTTCTGCATAACTGTGTATTTTTTAAAAAGCCCATCCTGAGCCAGGCGTGGTGACACATGCTTGTAATCCCAGCCCTTGGGAGGCTGAGGCAGGAAGATCACCAAGGGCTTGAGGCCAACCTTAGCTACATAGTGAATTCAAGGTCAGCCTTATACTTAGTGAGACCCTGTCTCAAAATCCAAAAACAAAACAAAACAAACAAAAACTAAAACCCTATCCTAATTTTATTTATCTAGTTACAGAGTCTCCTGTTTTATGAATAAACTTAATGAAATGTAGTGATCTTTCTATGTGCAAGAAAGATTTGGAAACTGAGGAGCACTCTCAGGATCATTAGTGAGTGTAAATAGGGGGACATTTGCTTTTCAAAACCAAGATGATATAGTTCCTGTTATTGCAAAGGTATTTTACTCTAAGTTACTACGAAGTTATGATCACAAACTCTGAGAGTAACACAGAAACCTGTTGTTAACTTACGTATGCTAACTTTAACAGTCAGCAAGGGAGTTTTTTATCCACAGTGAACCAGGGTATGGCCAAAAGGATGGAGCAGTGAACATGGGTCAGGGCCTTGTCTTGGTTTTGTTGGTGGGTGGTCTGATTTCTTTGGGTAATTGATTTACGTTCTTTTCATCTTTCCAGTTCATAAAAAGGAGTTAGTATTAATGTCCCTTTACCTCTTCTTTCTCACAGTGGTGTCTGAGAAGATCTGAAATGGACATGATTAAGCTTCTTAGAATAAATACCAGCATGGTGACTCAAAGGTTGTTACAATGAAAACAAAGATGAATGTAGTATACAATCTTCATAGGCATGTGCACCTTATCGTTTAGTACGTAACAGTGAGCTCCTGTTATAGTGTCCTGATGTAAGGAACCCATTCCTGAATTACTCAAACCAGGTGGTCCCTCAGTTTTGACTACCTGAAAACACTTCAGATGCGAGTATAATGGGTTTAACTAATAAGAAATTATTCGAGTTCTTCACAGCCAGTAGAAATTACTTTACAGACTGACCTACAAACTCATTTCCAGGTAATTCAGGTTAGCTTCAGCATTCTTCACTTAGCATGGATGAAGGACAAAACCAAGGGTTTCTAAATGTGGTAAAATTGTAACTGATAAAGGCAGTAGTCCTTTTACTGGTTGCTAAATATGAAGTGATACATTGACTGCTTTTATGGTTTCAGAAAGCAATTATTTCTAATATTTATTTTGCAGTGAGGGCCGAGGCAAGTTGACGGTATTTTCAGTTAAGGCTATGTTAGCAACCATGTGTGGTGGAAAAATGCTGGACAAATTGAGATGTAAGTATTCTCATATTATTTGAAAAATTTTATCTTCAAATTAGGTCTCAAACAGTTTTAAATGAATGTTTTCGGAAATTTGGATAATGCTATGTTGAGCTTTTAATATTTATTGATTTATTAAATATATCACTTTGCAGCAGCCGGCTCAAGGTTTGTGAGTCACGCCACCTACTGTTCAGATGGAAAAGTGGTTGATTTAATAGGTTCATAATAGTAAGGCTGCCATTTCAAAAGCCATTAAAAATGTTTTCCGTATTATTAAAATTATGCTTGGAGATGATTATATCGAGAGTTCTTAGAAAATAAATTGCATTGCTTTTACCACATTTGGTCAAGTTAAGCCTTTAATTCTATTCTTTATTAGGTAGTATTTGTTGTAGTAAAGCTGTTCCTTAGTACTTAGGGTCAGGCTCAGCAATTTAGAAATTAGTGACTTGTTCCCCCACCCCACCCCAGTTATCTTTCCCTTAGGGGGTTATTATTATTATATATATTGTTCTGGTACTGGGGATTGAACTCAGGACCTTGCACTTGGATGGCAGGCATGGCGACACTGAGCTAAATCCCTGGCCTGTTGTTATTATTTTTTGTTTTTTGACATTTTACTCTTCACTGGAGACTATAAGAATGTAGTTGAAATCACTGTTTAATTTTGCTGCTTAAGGTTTCACTTATTCAGTCATCAGATAATTACTGACTACGATATTCCAAGCATTGGCATATATTTTTATACTTTTTGTATATTTTACAATGTTTTTCTTATGGGAAAAATATATTTCACATTTATTTTCTCATGGAATCCTTCAAAATTCCTTTGAGCAGCAGGTGACATTTTCTTTGCTTTATAGAGAGGACAGCATTGAGATTTTATCTAAATTCAGAGCCCCGTTCCAAGCTACTCCTGTCATTCTCTACGTGCTGGTACTGTAATCAGAGGATATGTAATTATAATCTAGTGTTCATGTACCATGATACAGGTTCCCAGAGAGTAAGAAGCTCTGTCAGGTTTCCGGGAGATGAGATTGAAGCCGTGAGTTTTAATGAAATGTTGAGCTACTCTGTGAATTTATCTGTTGAAAAAAATTGCGTCGTCTGTCTTATAGCATTTCTAGATTTTTAGACTAGATTTTGATGATTGCATCCTTTTGATGTTTCTCTGTGCCCCTAAGTTGTTTTGTTTTGTTTTGTTTTTGGTACCGGGGATTGAACTAGGGACCTTGCGATTGCGAGGCAGGTGACGGAACCACTGAGCTAAATCCCCGGCCCCCTAATTTTTTTTTAATTGAAAGTAACAGAGGCCTGATCAGATTCAAGTCCAAATTTCTTCATAAGATCACCTCATGAGGCATTTGTTTCCTGTGGTTTTTCTTCCATGTCACTATGACATTGAAAGTTGGAATGCTAGATGATCCACTAGATTAGATACAGATATTCTAAAGAAGGACCTTAGGTCATGCGATTTGGTTAACTGTTGCCCTGCTTATCTTCATTTCAAAATCAGCTGCAAAGTTTGCATATTTTTGGTTAAAAATTTAGTTTTATTTAAATATTTTTCAGAGATTTTTCACTTGGCACCACAAAATATTACTCTTTTGGGCCAGAATCTTTCGTACTTAATTCAAAATGACTTTTTCTGAGAAAGATAGTATGGATGAAATTATATTTGATGCAAACACAAAAAAGAAAATTGGAATTTTGTCTCGTTTTAAATAATTCCACATTTAAAATATTGTCTGTTTTTAAGTGATAATTCCAGATTTAAAAATTTGTATACTATCTTTATTCATAATAGAGAGACTGCTTGAAAAACAGTAGAAAATTGATTATATAAGGACATATTCTGAAGTTTAAGTTCCTGTGATTATACATGGTCTGCTATGTTTACATTGGTTCAGCTCACCTCACATATACTAGGTGATTAAATTTTTGCCAAGTACAAATTATTACTTGAATCCTAAAATGGCTACAGTTCTCTGTTTTAACTAGTGAAAAATGAAAATTCTGTTAATAAGTATGAAAAGGGTATCAGTTTTGTTTTTATTGTTTTGTGCTGCTGGGGTTCAAATCCAGGGCCTTGAGCATGCTAGGCAAGCACTATACCACTGAGCTACAGCTACAGGCCCCGATATCAGATTTTTTGCTGTGGCTTTGAACTTCGTGTTCAACACAAAGCAGCCAACATTCAAATGGCAAGAGAACACACATGCCAAGCCAAATGGGGTATGTCAGTGTGCTCAGAATGCCAGATCATTGCACTGTACAGACTGATACAAACTGTACTAGATCACATAAGCATGTTTATCTCATTCAGACGTATTTTAAATATGGTGTATCTTCATGATCAAAATTACAGTTTGTCTACCACCTGTAGTTCTGTTTCATTTTTATTATATCTTGACTGTGGAATGAGATATTGAACATAAGTAACCTTTTTGGGGCATTGAAGCCTATTTCCACTTTTTAATTTAAATCATATAAGGTGGAAATTACTTTAAAATGTTGATGTTTAAACAAAAGTCACCGATCATAACTTAAACATTTTTCATCTCCTAGTAATATCATTGTCTGATGTGTTTAGGGCTAATTGTGAAGTTTAGGGTTGTATAGTTCCTTCTGATATTTTGAGACTGTTGTTGATCCTTGAACAACACCAGGTTAAGGGAGAGCTGATCTTCCCAGTAAGAACATCCACAGATAACTTTTCAGTCTCCCAAAACTTAACTACTAATAGCCTACTCTTGGTGGAAATCTTGTGGATACCATAAATAGCTGAACATATTTTGTGTGTTCTGTGTATTACATATGACAAAAATACATGAGAATCATGAGAAACTTGAAATCATCTCACTTCGTACTACAAAATGTAATTCTCTGGAGAAACAAGCTGCTCACTTGGAGATGACCTGTGCCACACAGTGTTTTACATAGGTACTGGTGGGGCTTGAGTTGACTACAGTAGCAGTGGGCGGCAGCTACAGAAGTATTAGTCATTCAGTGGGTACTGCAGCCTTATGTTTTAGTATGGTATCTTTGCGTTTACATTCTCTTGACTGCTAATGGTGCCATGCATAATCTGTGTTTTTATAAGTTTTGATAAATTTTAACTTTTTGTAATTTCTGTATATCTTATGGTATAACTGATAAATAATCGTATCTAGATATATTTTATACATTCATGATATACATTTCTTAATTTTTTTTGGTAGTTGTAGTTATGAAGTTCATCTTTGGGTTCTTAAAAATTGTCACAAATCTTCAAAAATAGAAAAATAAGAAATCCTTTTATAAGTGACCCAAGCAGTTGAAACTTGTGTTGTTCAAGTGTCAGTTTTAGTGTGCTTTTTCAGTTTTTAATTTGTTGTTAACTGTCAGTGATGGGGTGTGTGTGTCCCTTATCACCTAGCTAACTTGATGATATTATTAGTGTACCAGCTCTTGAAATCTCTCCTTGCTTCTACTTTTCATATACTATTGACAGAGAAAACATGAGTCTTCTTAGTATTTTATTTAAGGTAAAGATATAAAATGATTACTCTGTTATGAGAGAAGTACTTGAAATCTGTGGTTGTCCGTTTTCGGTGTTGTGAGACCTTTGCCCCTTGGTTATCATGTCCTCCTTAGTTGAGGTGGCTGAATAATGGTACAGCCAAAATAAGCTACAGTAGTAGGTTGTAACATCAAATGATAGTTCATCATTTTTCCACTTTCTTCTATCTACTAATTAGTCCATTGTTTTAGTTCTTGGTACCTGTTCCAACCTCTTCCTACTAAATGAATTCTTTACTGTTATCTCTATTAATGTTTCCACTATGTTAGGTTTTCCAGTATGTGGGATATGCATTAGCATTTTACTTTTCATCTTTCTGTTTTTTTCCCTTTCAGAATTTAAAAAATTAAAAATTTTTAATGATATTTTCATAACTTTTTTATTTGATGTTTTAATGTCAAGATAATGTTTGCAGGCCAGGGATTTAGTTCAGTGGTTCTGCCACCTGCCTCCCAAGTGCAAGATACGGAGTTCGATCCCTGATACCAAAAAAAAAAAGATAACATTTGAAATCGCTTCAATATTTCTTTTAGTTTGAAACGTTTTAGTTGGAGCTACTACCAACTCATTTTATTATTTTTTTCTTTTTCATTTTAGTTTAATATGTACTACTCATGGGTCCTCAGGATCCATAAATTTAATTTTGTTTTTTATGAAAGTGAAAAAATTACACTCATGTTTATTTGTAAGCATATTATGTAAGTATGTATAAGAAAAAGAAACAAAATTAATTTTCAAAACACTTAGGACAAAGTTTCTTATAGTGCTGGCTACAAATTGGCATTATACAGTCACTTTTTTTTTTTTTCCTACTGGGGATTGAACTCAGGACCTTGTGCTTTCGAGGCAGGCAGCAGCACCACTGAGTTACATCCCTGACCCTACAGTGACTTTTAAAAATGCTTCCATTCCTCAGGACCCATCTGTAGTAGCTGTGGGTTAATTAGATTTTTCAGATTTGTGTTAAGAGCATTTCTGTCTCCACGTGTCATTCATTTATAGAAATGGTTCCCTGATGTGGCGATTGTATCACAGATTGAATAGTAACTTACAACAGAATTCTAAACACAAGTGATTTATAAGAGGAATACAAAATTTAGTTAAAAGCATAATAAAAGCTCAATAATGTCAGAAACCAAAAATACAACTCATGAGAACAAGACTTGCAGACTGTAATGCTCATTATTTATTAAATCATACTTAACTCTTAGTTAATTTAACTATATGATTTATTTACATTGTCTCTGTTTTCTAAGATACCTAATCTTTTCTTCAAACCCTCTCAATTTGCACTAAAAAATAATGATTGATTATAGCTCAATGGATGCATATTGAGGCCATCCTCTTAAGTGAAATAAATAGAACACACATGTGAGAATACCAAATAGGAGGCAGCCACCTGATTCCACAATACAAAGACGCAGAGGACACCAGACCACCGGACCAAGGTACTGAGTCCCACTGTTCCCGGCCCAGAG
>NW_004624738.1:7766039-7803771 GCF_000247695.1 Heterocephalus glaber | reverse complement strand
GAGAATACCAAATAGTTTCTCTAGTGTGAGAATCTGAATGTGTAAATATGTATTTTAATTTCTTGATGTACCTTCATACTGTCATAATGGTTGTATTTCCCATTCATTTATTTTTTTAAATTGACAGATAAAATTGGTTGTGTTTACTGTGAGGAACATATACTTAGAACCATTATACATTGAAAATGTTTAAATATGTACTATTAATATGTACATTAAAAAAAGATTGATAAAATTTCTTTAAAATTCATTTAAAACCTAGTACTACCATTTTGAAGAGTGGTGCAACAGATGTATGGAGAAGGGTATAGAAACACTCATATCCATTCAGTCAGTACATTTTTGGAATTTACTCTAAGGAATAATCAGAGATGTACTTCAACATTTAGGGTTATTTTATCTGAGACTGGCATCTTATTATGTCATCCTGCCTGGCCTTGAATTCCTGGGGTCAAGCAATCCTCCTGCCTAGCCTCCTGAGTACTGAGAGTGCAGGCCAGCACCACTGTGTCCAGCTGAAAGTTTTAGGTATATTTCTTTTTTTTTTGGTGCCGGGGATTGAACTCAGGACCTTGCACTTGTGAGTCAGGCGCCGGAACCACTGAGCTAAATCCCTGGCTTAGGTATATTTCTTTTTTTTTTGTACCAGAGATCGAATTTAGGACCGTGCCCTTACAAGACAGGCAGCAAAATCACTGAGCCAAACCCCTGGCCCTAGGTGTATTTCCTGAAACAGTAATATATGGGAACTTGAATCAGTTTAGTGTCCAAAAGGAAGAGCTCAGTTAAGTTTTGGGACACCCACATGATTGACTATAATGCTTTTACAAATATGTTACAGATGAAAGTACATAAATGTCATGTAGTTTTCAACAAAATTTTATTAATGCACACAGGAAAATAAATATAACAAAATGCTAAGACCTTACATGTATAAAGTATATCACACTTAGATTCATTATTTTGTTTCATTTAAGATTTAAGAATTAGCAATCATTTTGCATAACTTTTCTTATAAATGAGAGAAACCTATCCTAAAAAAGTATTGTGTTAAGCCAGTAACTCAAGAAGTATTGAATTACTTTATTGTGCCTTCATTTTCTGGACCTAGCAGTTATTTTTTTTGGTACTAGGGATTGAACTTGGGACCTCGCGCTTGTGAGGCAGGCAGTGGAACCACTGAGCTAAATCCCTGGCCCATAGCACTTATTTTTCTTATTAAATAAATATGCTTCTGCTTGTTCTCTTATAATATGGACTGTTTTATGAATTAAAATTTTACTACTTAAAATCTATTCATATGACTAAGTATAATTGAAAATAATATTTTTGGGTGTGGTTAGTCATATCACTATCTAGATACTCCTTTTTATTATTTCAAAGAAGTAAAATGTAAGCCGGGTGTGGTGGTGCACACCTGTAATCCTAGCACTCCAGAGGCTGAGGCAGGAGGATTGCCCCAAGTTTGAGGCCAGTCTGGGCTACATACAGAGACCTGGTCTCAAAAACCAAAAAAAAAAAAAAAAGAAGAAGAAGATGTAGATTTTGTTGATAAGAGTCTATACATGTGTGTTTGTGTGATTGCTGTATTTATATTCTTGGTAGCTAAAGACTGTGGTCCTGAAAATTTCCACTAGTGGCTATAATTTAATTACATTTTAGTTTCTTAGCTATGAATACATTGATTAGCAATAGAAAACTGAACTAACAGTAGTTTAAATACATTAGAATTTATTTTTTCTCATGTGAAAATAAGTCCAAAGGCTGTTAAGTTCAAAGTTGACACCATGGCCTGAGAATATTGAAAGATTCTCGTTCGTCATCCTTTCCTGCTCTGCTATGTGGCTTTCTTCCTTAGGGTAATAAGATGATGTTATGGCCCAGGCCTCACATACTCATTCCAGGCAGAAGGAAGAAAGAGGCACCAGTATTAGGAAAATAAAAAGTTATTCATAAATCTACTGGAGTTACAGTGTGCAGAAGGACTGGAAGTAATTTTTTATAAGTGGGCCCTTTGTCATTCTAATCGCAGTCAGGTTTCAGTTAGCAAAAGGGGAAATAATTGAGTGGGGGCCTTGTGCCTGCCATGTCCTATATTGACTTATCTCCGTTAGGGTTTTTGTTTGTTTGTTTGTTTGAGACAGGGTCTCACTATGTAGTTCAGGCTGACCTTGAACTCACTGTGTAGCCCAGGCTGGCCTCAGACTCATGGAGACCCTCTTGCCTCAGCCTCCTGAATGCTGGGATTATAGTCATGCCCCACTACACCTGGCCTCCATTCAGATTTAATGGATGATTATTTTCTGCATTATAAAAAGAGCAGCCAGCTGCTTAAAGATTGACTCATACTCTTCCCTCAGTTGAAGAACATCACTTTATTCCATCAGTGGTAACATTTCAGAACTTTCTGTCTGTAGTCCTTCTTGAACTGTGACCCAGGCCTCTCTCTTTCTGTCTGCAGGGTGGTTTTGCTTGAAAATGTGCAGATTAGTCCAAGTACAGTTAGGTTCAAAGCTAATAGGGTGTTGGTCTTTGATTTGCTTACTTCAGTCAGAGTCATCAGCATTTTCCCACGCTAGAGATTTAGAACAACCCTAACCTTTAGCATTCCTGTATCCGCTGATCAAGTTTGCCATTAGCTGCTATTCTTTGCACTGAAATGTCTTGAGTTTGACGCCATTCCCATTATGGACACTACTGTGACCTAGAATCTGACTCCCTCATTTGTGCTTTATTGACGAGGTTTTCTCCAATTCTGTTCCTCTTCTTTCAGTCATAGTAACATCAAATCAGCACCATCACACCCCAGCCCAGGCTGGGGGAGTTGAGTGCAGAGCCTTGCACATTCTAGACAAAACTTCACCACTAAGCTCCCTCCCCAGCTCAAATCTTCTTGAAACTTAGCTTTCTAAACATTTCAGCCCGCTCAAAAGTTCTAAAGCCAAATCAAAATGGCTTTCTTTTATCTGTCAGTTTTCTTTTATAACAAGAATATTCTTTTCTTTTTTTTTTGGTACTGGGGATCGAACTCGGGACCTTGCGCTTGCAAGACAGGTGCCAGAACCACTGAGCTAAATCCCCGGCCCGAGAATATTCTTCTTAATCCATCTTTATTTCAGAGTCAGAATGTTCTCCTCAGTTCCCTGTTTCCTGTTTACCACCAATAACAGACATAACCCTACACATTCCTGTCCAAGGGACTTGTCCCTCTCTTCTCTAGTGTGACTCTCAGTTCCACTCTAGCCTGTTTTCACTTCATTATTCCAAACCCCAGTTTTCAGAGCCTAGATTCCTGCCTTTTTGAACATTCTTAACAATTTCTTTTTCTGACTGTTGGCATATCTACTTCTGTCTTCTTTATTAATATTTCACATATGGTTCAATTTCTTTAAATCTGTTTTTTGGAAGTTCATCAGTTTATCTTTCTGCTTGTCTATTTGTCCTTCATCAGAGCTATGCTGTTTATTATGTAGAATAAACATAATTACATGGTTTTTTTAGCTGTTGTATACCTAATTCATTTCTTTTTTTAATATTTGTGGTTCCTGTTTCATATTGATAATGTCTCTTGTTTATTATGCTTATTTTCAAGTGCTTAGTCTATTTATTTTAGTAATATGCTTCTAAAATTGGTATTATGTTGTCCTTTAGCTGATTTTTTTTTTAGGTAGTTAATTCTTGTGCCTATATTTTCATGTCTATTCTAAATTATATCTTAAAGGAATATGGAATAATGAAATTTACTTTGGGTCAGACAGGTGTGGGTTTAAACTTGATCTGGCAACTTACTAACTTTTTGACCGTAAGTAAATTAACCCTTTTATGCTAAAATATCATTACCTATATCTTTTTTTTTTTTTTTTGGTGGTATTGGGGATTGAACTCAGGGACATTCTACCACTGAGTTACATCTCCAGCCTCCCCCTGCCCTCATTTTAAATTTAATATTTTGAGACAGTCTTGCCAAGTTGCCCAGGCAGAACTTTTTAACTTTCAGTCCTTCTGCCTCAGCCTCCTATAGTGCTGAGATAACAGGTGTACATCATGGTGCACTCTCAGAAACCCCAGATAGTGTCTTAAAGTTGAAGTTTTTTTTTTCCCCTTACATACAAGAAGTCTAGAGGTAGATAGTCCAGGCTACTTTGGAAGCCTCGTGTTGTTGTTTTTGTTCTCCTCCTCCTCTTCCTCTTCTTCCTCCCTGGAATTGAATTCAGGACCTTGCGCTTGTCAGGCAGGTGCTGTGCCATTGAGTTACATCCCTGACCCTACCTCATGTTCTTCTGAAACCCAAGTTTTTTTTCTGTTTTTCTTTTCTACCACCTGTGCATGATTTCTGTGTCAAGGTGGCGATTGCCACATACTCTAAAGTGGCTGCTGGAGCTTTTGCAGTCATAGCTGCATTTCGTAAAGCACAAGAAGGAGAGGATAAGGGGAAGGGGCCTGCCTTTTGGGTAGTTTGCTTTCTTTAGCATTTCTGAAAGTATCTCTTAACCCTTTTGTTTATGGTCTCATTGGCCAATACTTAGTCACATGACCATACCTTGCTAAGATGATGCTGGGAAATTTACTCTGTTAGTTGAGAGCGTTGCTGCATAAAATGAAATTAGTGTTCTATTACTAAGGAAGAGGAAGATAATGAATATTGAATGACTATTGCCAGGCACAGTATGGTACTTGGCACATGGTAGGGGTTAATAAAAATATCTTTTTGCCTGTCCTCTTCCTGTTGATTTAGAGTCATTGTAGCTCATAATTCTTCTTTGATTCATCTGGATCTTGTTTTTCCAGCTGTGGTAAAGTTTGTTGGGGAGAAGAGCTACGTATCATAGTACTTTGTTGTGCTTCAAAATACCTGGCATAGTGCCTGGTAGTTGGACCACATAGCATGAACTTAGTTGGTATTTTTTAATTAATTGATTTTATTTTCCATTAACCCATACCTGTTTTAACCTCTCATTGAATTCTTGTTTCCTGCAACCCATGTTGATATTTAATATTTTTCCTTTCAACTACAAGGTAGGAGTAGTTGTAAGGATATACCGAAAATTTTCATTCTTTTGATAATGTCCTGTTTTCTTAAGCCTTAAAAATTACCCTATGGAGGGCCGGGGATTTAGCTCTGTGGTTTCGCCACCTGCTGCGCAAGCGCAAGGACCCAAGTTCGATCCCCAGTACCAAAAAAAAAAAAAAATTGCCCTATGGAGTGATAATGTAACATTTTATCTTTTTTAGATTAATGTATTTAAAATATTTTTGTCTTCACTTGGTGCTTCAGGATAAATTCCCCAAATTGAACCTAAAGAGTAATACATACATGCCGGGGATTTAGCTCAGTGGTGCCGCCACCTGCCTCGCAAGCGCAAGGCCCTGAGTTCGATCCCCGGTACCAAAAAAAAAGAGTAATATCTACAGGTATATTCTGTATATTTATTATATAGATAAAGATTTCTCATATACATACTTACTATGGATATATATACTATGAATTTTTAAAATACTGTGTTTGAAAAAGCCTCAGGAAATGATTTTCTGTGCATATTTAATTCATTATCTTTGTTTTATAGGAAAGCTCAATAGTTTGAAGAAATGTTTAGGTCACATTTCTTTGTCATGTCCTGTTTTTATACCCAATTGTGGAAGAAAAGAGGGGAATAAGTAAAACATAAACTTTGTATTAAAATAAAGAAATAGTAATGTATCTGGAAATTTCTTTCCCATCTGCTTGGCTAGACTATATAAAAATAGGGTTCTGTAGTGTCAGAATATCTTGGGATAGAAGAGTTTATAAGCTGTAATTTTAATTCTACTTTGGAACTCACTAAACACAATGTTTTAAACATTCTTTATGTTTCTTTCATATTTATCCCTTCACAGGTATACAATTACATTCATTAGTACACGAATATACAAATAGAGTATAATTACGTACCTTATCACCAGTATGCTAAATATTCATACATTCAGACATGTATATGCTTTACATAAATATAGATACTTAAGGATAAAGATAAGCTGCTACAAATTATTCTTGGAATACAATGAGGCATACATAAGTAAAATTAAAATTATTTCATTCAGTTATATATACTCAAGGGTAGGTAAGTGGCCATACATGAGAAGATCATTCAACTTCATGTTTAGGTATAATATTAAGTGCATGGAATCTAGGGGCCTTGTCAGCAAAGTAACCACACAGTCTTAATGAGAGTAGTTTTAATATTAGTTAAAAATCATAATAACTTCATGATACTTTTAAATGATACTTTTTACTGGTTACAAACAGCATAGAGCCATTTATAAAAAGCTGATTATATTCTTATACTTTGATTTTATTTGGTTTTGTTCTCATAGATATTTTCTCCCAGATGTCAGATTCCAGTGGCTTAATGATATTTAGCAAGTTTGACCAGTTTCTGAAGGAAGTTCTGAAGCTACCAACAGCTGTCTTTGAAGGGCCATCTTTCGGTTACACAGAGCACTCAGTCCGCACCTGTTTTCCACAGCAGGTAAGGACAGTTGTTTAGAATCCAGGACTAGAAGAGCCTCATTTGTCCTTCTGTCTTCTAACAGATTTCACGAGATTACTTCCAGTCTAGGTTATAAAGTCTGGAGTAGGGGAGAAAAAACAGCTTTGGGGAGGGGTGAGTGGATGGAGAAAAAGGGGAGGGGGAATTAAACTTTACCTGAGAACTCTTTTTGTTAGGGTAGGGTAGGGGGACTGTCTTTTCTTTAAAAAAAGATAGTGTTTGAAATATTTTAAAGAAAAATGTTGAAGTATTTAACATTATTGCTTGTTGCTACTGAACATATATCACTTTACCAAATAAGTCTTTAAACTGAGATACAGGAATTTTGACATAAAACTATAGCACTGTTGGATCATTCTTTCCCAAACATTGGAGACACAGAATGCTGTACTGCTCTCAGCTGCCAGCATAAAATCCCTCAGGGTATGCTGCCACTTTTTTTTTTTTTTTTGGCACCTGGGATCAAACTCAGGACCTTGCGCTTGCGAGGCAGGTGGCGGAACCACTGAGCTAAATCCCCAGCCCTGCTGCCACTTTTATATGACAAAAGATGAGTTTGATTTCCTTTTGTGGTCCTCACCAAGAGTTTGGTTTGAGTATACTGAGATCTTAATAGGTACTAAATGTAGCATTTATTTGTTAAGGTAGAGATTAGGTCAAAGAAGCTTAAGGCTTTGCTTAGAAAGTTCTGGAAAGTGGAAAACTAAGAAAAAAATCTGTGTTAAAATTAATGGTAAAGAGCCAGGGATTTAGCTCAGTGGTTCCGCTGCCTCCCTCACAAGCGCAAGGTCCCAAATTCGATCCCTGGTACCAAAAAAAAAAAAAAAAAAAAAATTAATGGAAATAGGGTATTGGCATAGTCTGAAGTTTTCTTTCCAGAAGATATTTATTAGTCACCAAAGGAAACAGTAACTTTACAGTTGGCGAAACCTGTCTGATGACATATTATCACCAGTAAAGAGGTAAACTGGTACCTGGATGCACTGAGAAGTACAATATCCTTTCTCTGATCCTCCTGCCAAATGAATACAGTCTGAATTTACTCTTGGGGACCATCAGACAAACCTAGATGAAGGGGTTTCTATGCTATTACTGGGTCGTACACTTCAAAAATGTCAGTGTTGGGCCGGGGATTTAGCTCAGTGGTTCTGCCGCCTGCCTCGCAAGCGCAAGGTCCCGAGTTCGATCCCTGGTTCCAAAAATAAAATGTCAGTGTTATGAAACACACAGACAGTGACTGAGGACATGTTCAGATTAAAGAAGTGTAAAGAGATACAAAAACTGAATGCAACTTATCATCCACAATTTTGTTATTAAGGACACAATTGGGACAAATGGAAAAATTTGAACAAAATTTACAGCTAAGTAATAGTATATAGTATTCTGTCAATGAATGTTGATTTCTTGATTTTGATATTTGTATTAGTTATGACAGGGAATGTCTTGGTTTTTAAGACATTCAGTCTGGAGTCTTTCAAGGTAAAAGAGCTCCTTTCTGCAGTGTTAGCACAAGAGTCTGGATTACCAGAAAATGCAAATTGTTTGGTAATCTCCAACCTGTTTGTAAATCTGAATTTATGTAAAAATAAAAAATTAAAACATGTAATGAAGAAATCTAAAAACCTGTGATATTTTGATCCATAAACCAACTAACACACATATCTGCCTTTTTACATTTAAAGTTAAAAATTCATATTTATCTGAACTCAGACTTTAAACAATAGTTTATGGTTTGTTTAGATCACTCAGCTTGTGCACTGAAGGTGGCACTCATAAGAAAGGAACTTTTTTTAAACAAAGGACCTGAAATGTTTTTCCCAGATTTGTACACACTTCAGCTGATTGGTTTTATGCAAATTTGCCTCAGTCCACTATTTTTTCTCTTATTTCTTAGCATAAATGACAATATCAGCTTTTAGCATATTAAAAATATCCCCATCCTTCAGTTTATTGTAATAAAACATAGCTTGGATTCCCCCCCAAATACGTGTTTTCAAACATAAGACTGTCCAGACTTATCCTGGGATAAGAATGTCCTGTAGCTGTTATACTGCCTCTTGTGATGTGAGCAAGGACCCGCTTGACAGAGGCACCTCAGCTAGCTCTTCTGCTCATTTTGCTGCTGCTGTTCTTGTAGTGGCATCAGTACCCCAGAAAGTTGCCACACAGCACCTTGGGGTTACCTGTATATGCATGGGTCTTCACACAAGATGCTTCCTGGAGGCTGGGCTGGATGTTATCCAGTTCTTGGCATGCTGCTCTTGAGTCAGAAAGTATTGAGATGGAGAGAGGAGTCCATGGGAAGGATCAGTGAAGAATTGCATCTGACAACTGATGACAGTTTTGGGGGTCTAAACCTAAAGTAATCTTTGAGTTAATTGAAATATGAGAAATGTGATAATCTAATGTGGAATAACAGTTCAAAATATTGAAGACATTTAAAAAATTATAATTGTTAATTCTAAGAATCTCATGTAGGAATTTTTTTGTGGTATTGAGGGTGAACCCAGGGCCTTACACATTGTACACAAGGGCTCTACCACTGGTCTACAAAGCCTCAGGGTCATCTAGGATTCTTTAGATTCCCTTATGGCATCCATGATCATGAAACTTTTGAACTCAACCCAGTTGTTGCTTTTCATGTGCTTTTAGATTCCTGTAAAAAAAAAAAATCAGTCTGAATTTTGAGATGTGTCAGATTTGGGAAAGTTTGAGAAACTCTTCTCAGTCTAGAGAAACTTGAATTTTCCTCAGTTCTTTTTTTTTTTTTTTTTCGTACCGGGGATTGAACTTGGATCCTTGTGCTTGTGAGGCAGGCGGCGGAACCACTGAGCTAAATCCCCAGCCCCTTTCCTCAGTTCTTAAAGATAATTAAAGAAAGAATCCTCAGAAGAAATGGAAGCTACTGATGGAATGACCAAAGAGAAAAGGTGCGAGGGGAGAGGGAGGGAGAGGCTGTTTGGATAATGAATTAAACTTAATGGGTTTTGGGTTTCTCTTGGAAAACACCTCCGCTCCCATGCACACTTGGTTCCTTACAGCATGTTTCTTTAGTGCACGTTTCTTCTGGCTCATATGCCATCAGATAGGACCATACCAAAGCAAAGTGGAAATTGCACTGTTGGTTCTTAGGCAGTTTTCTTCATCATATTAATGTTCTGGATGAACATAGAATCTGGGATGATAACAATTAAAGAGAAAGTATTAATAGCTTAAAAAACAACCAGAAGTGCTGGGTGTGGTGGCACATACTTGTATTTAGGAAGCTGAGGCAGGAGGACTGCAGCAAGCATAACTGCCATGGTTGTCCCTGAGCTGATTTTTCCTGCATAGTTTCCTACCAGAACATAAGTAGATGAAACCATTAGAGCCACTTGTGGTGCTTTACAATCTGATTTTGGCTCCTGATACTCCTGATAATATCTTAAAATAAATGAGGTCCATTCCAGCCAGAATAAAGTCCAGTCCTCTTTCTGACCCAGAACTGTAGCGAGCCATCTGTTCATGCTGCTGCCCAGGACCCATTCTGGGTAATTCTCCCAATAAATTGAACTTTTTTTTTTTTTTTGGTACCGGGGATCGAACTCAGGTCCTTGTACTTGCGCAGCAGGTGGCGAAACCACTGAGCTAAATCCCCTGCCCAATAAATTGAACTTTATGCAATCCTAGATCTGTCTGCCTCATTTTCTTTGGTCTTACATCCTCATGTTGGGGTTGGTACCCATACACTAGGACTGAGTTGTTCTGGAGCATTAGTAGTTTTTAAAAAACAAGAAAAATTAAAAACATAAGTTAACTCTATAGAACCCACCTCTTAAAATATGTACAGCTCAGTGACTGATACCAAATATGGGTGAAGATGTGGAGTAACTTAGAATTCTCATACAAATCATTTTGGAAGAAATCCTGGTGTTTTCTTATAAATCTAAACAAAACTTACCTGTGACTTAGCTACTCTACTCCCTTCCTCTCCCTTTCCCTCACTTCCTTTTCCCTTCCTCCTTTCCTTGTACTGAGGATTGAATCTAATACATCTGGAATTTACTTCAAAATGTTTGCAGTTGGAGCTAGGGTGGTGATGAGCCCTTGTAATCCCAGCACTTTGGGAGGCTGAGGCAGGAAGATCACAAGTTCAAGCCCATCCTGCGCAATTTAGTGACTTAGTGAGACCCCGTTTCAAATTAAAAAGCAAAAAAAGGGCTGTAGGCATAGCTCAGTGCTAAGGTGTTGGGTTCAATCCTCAGTACCATCCTCCCAAAAAAATAGTTGGAGAGAGCTTGAAAGCACAAATGAAATAAAATTAGTCATGTTGAGAGTTTTTTCAGTTAGAGGATAGGTATATTATATTATTGTCTCTACTTTGGTATATTTAAAAATTTTGAATAACAGAAAAATTCTAGTAATAAATTGTGATATAATTGTCTGAACATACTACAGTGTTAATAAAACACTCCAAGCCTAGCCTGATGTTTTGGTGAGTATTATTCTTAAGAGTTTATAAAATTAATAAACTCACTTCAGAGGTTTAAAGGTTAATAAAAATAAGCAGTAAAATAAGTAAATATATTTAAATTACTCCCATTTTTTTTCCCCAAACCAGAGTTTTGGGAGTTATATTTTTCCTTGAAAGATGGTTTGCCATTTGTTTTATTACTTGTTTTCTAAGTCTTTGTTTTTAATTTAGTTTGACTAGTCCAGCCTGGCCTGCAGGGGATTTTAGATTCAGTGTCTGTCTATATGGAAGGGGACAAGCAGAGTGGAGTGGGAGGGAGGAGGACCATTACCAAAGTAGGTGCATCTTTGCAGTCAATGTTTGCAAGAGGCAGCACTTTCCTGGACCCTGTGTTGCACTCTCCTTGAGTCACAGAGGAAGCAGGAAGAGGTAGGACAGGACTGTATTGTTGCTGGTTGATTTTCAGAATAGAAGGAGTAATTCATACCTGGAGATGCCCTCTAATTACATTGTGATGACCAACCTGTCCTCTTTTTTTCTATTTGCCAGAGTGACTTTTCTTTCCACTTTGAGACATTTTATGAATGTTCTGACCTTGCTTTCTTGTACATTAATAAAGTGTTGGGAGAATTGCCTGGCACGAGTATATATGATATTTCATAGGTGTTGTAATTAAGGAGATTGTAAAGTTTCCGTTAGCAGCCCTTCGTCCAGGCAGTGTTAGTGTGGACTAGCGCCATGTCTCATTGACGAAGATGCGTCTTCTTCATGTCTCACTAACTGATGTCGAGATGTCTCATGTAGCCAGTGGCCAGTGGTTGTTATGAGTTGTCATCTCCAGCATGTGCTTGGACTTGGTCATAGCTGTTCATATTATCACTTCAACTGAGTTAGGTCCACTTTTGGCATTTCATGTATTGTAATTTCAAATGTTCCAGCAATCAACTGTGATTTTGGATTTAAGAAAAGTTATTGTAAACATAGAAAGATGGAACATAGAGCACAGGGGGAGTAAACTTGGTATTAGTAGAGGAATTCCATGTTTTCTAATAAAGCAACAGCCAGGTATTTACATAATCTTATTTTAAAAGGAGGATAATCTTTTTTTTTTTTGGTACCAGGGATTGAACTAGGGTCCTTGCGGTTGCAAAGCAGGCAGTGGAACCACTGGGAACCACTGAATTCCCTGTCTGGATAATCTTTTTTTTTTAAAGGAGGATATGCACAAATAGATCAAGCTGCATCTTTTTTAAATTACTGAAATAAGACAAAAATAATTTCTTGTCACACCATGCAGTACATTTGAAGGTAGATGAAGCTGCCAAATCCCTCTGAATAGATGAAAGAAATTTAGTTCATAAAGAGGCTCTTGTGACCAATTCACATTCACAAAGGATTATATTTAAGCCATTGAGTTAGCTTAATTGGCTGGGTGTTGTTCTTAGTGGTAGAAAAAATTAATAGTGATCTTATGAGTCCATCTTTGATTGGATGAAATACCATGAATAGAATGGTTTTTATTATGACCGCATCTATAGTAATGAAGACCTGTTTCACTGATGTTAATTTGAACAAAATTGTAAAGACCTAGAAGTGAGCTTTTGTTCTAGTTGGGTCTATTGAGGAGAATGCCCTACTAAATGAATTCTTAGAAATGACAGGTGGCTCTATGATTTTCTTTTTCAAAAAAGATTTTTGTTAGCAGTGCTTGCTATCTGCATGCTGTAGGAAAGGCTCCCTTTCTTAGTGCTCAGGTGTTAAGAGCAGGTCCGATGTATTTGGTCATGTGCCCCAGCCTGAGGGCTGCCAGGCTTGATGTGTAGGGCTTATTGGCTCAGCTTCTTCTCTAGTGTTTGCTGATGCCACTGCCTAACAGGCGCTCCCCTCTGGGTCTCTGATGTCCCTCTCACCCTATTGACTTGTGGTTTTCTAGTCTTCAGGGAGGGCAGAAAAAACTGAGGACCTTTGATTCCTGGTCCCTTAGTGGCTCTGTTGGGAGCCTAAAGAAGAAGACTCTGCTGCTCAGATACTGCTTTTGTCTTATTATTCCCTTTTTTTTTTTTTTTTTTGGTCACAGGGATTGAACTTGGGATCGTGCGCTTACGAGGCAGGTGGCGGAACCACTGAGCTAAATCCCCGGCCTTATTATTCCTTTTAATCATAAGCAAATTTGAGTTTAAAATCCCTGTTTTAAAATACAGCTCTGTTGTTGTCTCTATTTTTCTTAACAACAACAACAAAAAAAGTTACAAACTCCTTACTGCCTGCTGTGTGAGGTTCCCAGGGTGACATCATGGCTCTCATTGCCCCATCACAGCCTTCATTCCTGGGTTCCCCCCACCGCACCCTTCAGTGACCTGTTCTTAGCCCCTGGCAGGCCACAGATTCCTATCAGAGACTGGAAGTCTGCCTCAGAGCTCAGAGTTGTACTGCTCGCATTCCCTCCTCCAGTATCCTCCAGCGTAGTGGAGGAGCATGTTTCTCCTTGGCATGTGTTGCCAGCACTCAAGTTCTTAAGCTTTTGAATTGTGGCCGATCTGATAGGTGAGAAATGCTATCTCAGTGGAGTTTTGATTTGCATTTCTCTTGATCTGAGTAATTTGTATTAAGAGCGAGTAAAAGTAGTCACCCTTCCTATCTTTTTTTAGCTGCTTTTTTTTTTGGTACCAGGGATTGAACTTGGGACCTTGCGCTTATTAGGCAGGCAGCAGAACTACTGAGCTAAATCCCCAGCCCGTCCTATCTTTTTTATGTTTTTGGTGCTCAGTGAAACACCAGCAACCCCTGAACTCTCTCTCTTCCAAGGGCCTGATGTTTCATATCCCAGCTAAGATATTCCTCCTCTTGGGTGCTGTGACTCTTTCCGTAGAGGTTAATCTGTTCCTATGTGCACTCCTGTGGCATGCTGCATGTAGCTCAGGGATACCCAGAGGGAAGGACCTTGGTTTTTCAACTTCACATCTTCATTGACCACAGAGTACCTGGTAAATGAATGATGCTTACTAAGAATTTTCTGGATAAACTGAAAAAATTATTTAAAAATCACGCATGACATGAGAAAATTAGTATTTTTTTACTTGAATTCTGAAACTTTAATTTTTTTTTTTTTTTGTTACGGGGGATCGAACTCGGGTCCTTCCGCTTGTGAAGCAGGCGGCGAAACCACTGAGCTAGATCCCCAGCCCCCAATTCTGAAACTTTAAAGCTTGTGGTTGTACTTGTAACCTGATTGTTTTAAATTATATTATTCCATAATTTTCTCAAGAGTCTTTGCAGTGAGGGAAATACAGTATTTCAGAATTTCAAGAGTTTTTACAGCATTTCTTTTAGTTCTAATAAATAAAAATATCTCTTACAAAAAGATATTTATAAGAAGCATATTTATAAAAAGCATAGCAGCATTACATTGTTGTATCATTATAAATTACTCATTTTCAAAGGCCAAAATAAATCTGAGATATGGGCAGATTTTGGTGTCCAATAATTGAAAAACTGCCCTATAGCACTGGTTCTAGTTAATATGTTTGTCCTTGCCAGATAAGATATTTCTATAATTTAAAAACTTCTTAAAATGCCATTCTCTGCTGTTCTTGTTTTAGCTAGGCACAGTGTCACATGCCTATAATCCTAGCACTTTAGGAAGCTGAGCCTCCTTAGGGTGAGAAGTTTGAGCCCAGGTCTGGTAGTTTGGCAACTTAGTGAGACCTTTTCTCAAAATAAAAAATTTAAAAAGGGCTGGGATACAGCTCAGTGCAAAGGCCTAAGTTCAGTCCTCAGTACTGAAAAAAACCTGTTTTTGAGATAAACTCATATATTGCTTAAGTGATAGGGCAGAGAATAAGAAATATTTACATGTTACAAATGAGGAAACAGTTTTTATTGGAAATGATGAAGTTGGAGATTGCAGTAATGGTAACCTATTGCTAAATTATTCTGCTTGGATTTTCAATCTTATTTTAGTGATACTGTATTTCTCTTAGGGGATGGTTTCTACTCCTTTTTTAAAAAAGGAAGAAAGGAGGTGAAAATGGCACATAGAATAATAATTGTTAGAGTTAAGACAACAAACAGACTCACTTCTAAGAAAAAAATATGAGACCACATAAAGTAATAGAAACATCCTCAATGTTTTATAGAGGAATCATAGTGTTTTTGCCCACTGGATCGAGTAGCTGTTAAAATGATTAAAAATGGGGGCCAGGGATTTAGCTCAGTGGTTCAGCTGCCTGCCTCGCAAGCACGAGGTCCCAAGTTCAATCCCCGGTATCAAAAAAAAAAAAAAAAAAGATTAGAAATGAAGACCTTGTGCAAAACAGTGTTTAATAAAATGTTGTGTAAAAACACACTTACTGTATGTTCATATTTATATATATAGGGAGGCAAATAGGCAAAAATGAGAATTGAGGTGAGAATGTACATTAATTGAATTTTACTGTTTTTGGGGGTTTTTTTTGGTACCAGGGATCTAACTTGAGACCTTGCACTTGGACCTTGCACTTGCGAGGCAGGTGGCAGAACCACTGAACTAAATCCCTGGCTTTTACTATCATTTTTGTTATAAATATTACTGTGTGATATAAATATAGAAAAGTACAAAGAATATGGTCAACACAAGAGGGAAATCAAAACAAAACAGAGGATAAGAGAAGGGCATCCTGACTTTCATATAGGTATTTACTGAGTCACAGAAATTTAGAAATGGAATTCTTTCCCAATCCATTTAAAAATTTTTGGTTTCAGATTTCAAAATTAAAAATTATTGAAAACTCCAAAGAGCTTTTGTTTATGTGGCTTATATCTGTCAGTATTTTCATATTACAAATTAAAGTGAGAAATTTCATGTAACATTAAAAGTAAGTTGTTAAAAATAGCAGTGATCTGTTTATATAAATAATGTGTATGAAAAAGGACTAAGTATTTTATAAAAAGTAACAATAAAAAATCCTTTAATGTTAACATAAATAACATGTTTATGGAAAAATAGCTATATATTCCAAAACAAAAATTTATGGAAAGAGTGCCAGTGCTTCATAGTATTTTTGCAAATCTCTAAGATTTGGCTCAGTAGAACAGTGGCCTTGTCATATCTGCTTATGCGTTCAATCTTTTGTGATATGTTCTCTTGGTTAAAGTATGGGGGAAATATCTGGTCTCACACAGCTCTGTAGTTGTAAGAGGGAAAAGTCTTTTCATAGCCTTTTCAGATGATTGGAGCTGCATCTTTTTACCTCTGGAAAACCCCACTGTATACTTATGAGCAAACCAGATTGAAAGAGATAAGCGTATCATGTCTTAGTATTATAAAAGCAGTTTTGGCTCCTGGACTCTGAAAATGGTTAAGACTTCCCCAGGAGTCTTGACCACACTTTTTGAGAATCACTGTTTAAGTCTTTCACGACAAGAAAAGTGAAACCCAGAAATGTTCAGTATTTTCCCCAAATCACAGGGTTGGTGGGAGACAGGACTGGGACACAGCTTCTCCACTTTCATTTCTCATGCTTTTGGAGAACTTTACGACCTGGCTCAACCTTTAGAAATTGATCCTGAGTGTATATATGAGGATCTTACCACAAAATATATATATATTTTTTATTTTAAAGATTTTTAAAAATTACTTGATTGACGAATCAAAACTTTTTAGAAAGTAGCATTCAGATTGTAAGTAGATTTGTAAAAGTAATTTAAAATAAATATATAAAGATACAGAAATATTAAACATTACATTTATAGTAAAGGTTAGGATACATTTTAATTTTTGCTGACCTAGCTAAAACTTGCTAGCACCTCCTTTTTGCTCAGTAATTACTACATTTTGGGTTTCATTTTAGTTTGTTGGTTATTTGCATGTCCATAGTATGAGGTCTTTTCCTTATTAGGTGGTATTCTGGTTTTTAGTGTTGTTCACTCATTCCTCCCAGATCCCACCAGAGTCTTAAGAGACAACAGAAATGTGAGTGTCCCTTTCACTAGCACAGAGGCGTGGAAAGGACTGGAACAGATGATTCCAGGCTTCCTCTTCAATCTTGCACAGATCTCAGCCTCTTCCTTCCTTCCCTTAGCAGCACTGGCCCTGGATCTCACTTCCTTCAGCTTGCTATATCTTTTCCAGGTTTTTTTTTTTTTTTTTTTGGTACCGGGGATCAAACTCGGGTCCTTGTGCTTGCAGGGCAGGCGGTGGAACCACTGAGCTAAATTCCTGGCCCTCAGGGTTTTCTGTTTTTGTTTTTGTTTTTATTTTTTGGTACCAGGGGTTGAACTCGGGAACTTGCTCTTACAAGACAGGCTGCGGAACCACTGAGCTACATCCCCGGCCCTTTTCCAGGTTGCTGGGTTGTTCAGGTTGTCCTTGAACTCACTATGAAGCCTAGGCTGGCCTTGAACTCTTTAAGATCCTCCTGAGTGCTGGGATTATAGGCATGTGCCACCACAGCCAGCCCATAATTCTTTCAATTTTATCTTTTTTACCCTTTTTTCCCTAAAAGAAATTAAAGTATTTTAGTTTGATTGGGAAGCACCCATTTGTAATAGACTGTAGGTAGAACTGGGTGTGAGTGAACTGAAATTCTGGGTGTCCTTTAGGCTTCACTCTTCACCTTTAAACAGTGGAATAGAGGATGGAAGAGGCCTGGGGCTGTGCACCTCCTGTGTGTTACCCTTTGTCTCTGTTCTCTTTTGGAGTGGAGTGTGAAGCAGGGCCCCCATTCCAGGTTATAAATTACAGATCCCCTGGCAAGTTGCATGGCACTGTCTTAGCTCTTTTTCCCTTTCCCTTTGGAGATGGAAAGGTGTTTTGTGACTTGGCAGAAATTAAAAGAAAATTCATTAATTTGAGATATTATTGAAAATTTGTTCTAGCTACCACATGTAACTACTTCCATTTTTGTGTGGGACATGTCAGTATTTCACATATAATGGAAGTTTTCTATCTCTTTGAAAAGTAAGAACAGAAAAATGCAGTCTAGGGAGACAGAAACTGCTGTGACAGGAATGTTGATATCTAGCTTCTTATTTCACCCTTGTAACTATTTTGTTATTCTGTCAAGTTATGTAACTACACCAATCTTCTCTTTTCTCTTCTTTATATGAGTTATTGTTAAATGATGTCTAAGAGTATTTGGCCTTTGCATCATTATTTATTTAACAACCACATACTAAGTGCCAATTGTGTGCCAGGCACTGTTGGGAATGCTACAAGTATGTAGGCAACCTGACTTGAGAGTTCTAGTCCTGGTTCTGTGTCTGATTTGGACAGGGCCATTACCAGTCATTGAAGTGCTTTGCTTCATTTTCTCATCTGTCAAATGAAGATAGCAGTATTCAACTTGCTTACTTCATAAAGTAGTCTTAAGATGCAAATAAATAAAATACCATATTTGGAAATGCATTTTTATGTAGTAGTCATGTGTAATATAGTGTGTAGTAGTAATTATAATAATGTAAAATATTATTTTGCTGGAAAATTTCACGTGCAGTGCATTCATGGTTGGTTGGAAGAATCCTAAATTAATTTAATGTTGAAATTCGAGATACTTAAAAGATAATATTTGTTTTTCTTCTCTTTGCAGAAAAAGATAATGCTGAATATGTTCTTAGACACAATGATGGCTGATCCTCCCCCTCAGTGCCTTGTCTGGCTACCTCTCGTGCACAGGCTTGCCCATGTTGAGAATGGTGAGTAGAACTCTCATGTTCAGTTCTTACGCTGCAGTGAATATTGGGACTGATTATTTTAACTGTCCTTAACTGTTAGTATTGAAAATTATAATTGACATTTGCTGGCAGTCCATCATTTGAATTTGTGATGTTAGCTTTCAGAGAATATTTATTTCTAAAAAGGAGTAGGCCTGTTATTTAGCTGACATTTCAAGAAATAATACCAGATCATAAAACTTGGTGGTTGAGCCTAATTTTTTTTTTCTGAAATAACAGAGGATCATATACTTGAGTCTACCTTAGCTATGATTTCCTTTTTTTTTCCTGTTCAATTTGTCAAAATCACAGCTCTAATAAATTGGATATATGCGGTATTAACCAGTAAAACTATAATTACTTTTGAATAATTTAAAGATAAGATACAGTGTAGTACTTGGTCTCATATATCTTCTGTTTTTTTAAACAAGTTTACCTTGAATGTACTTTTGGTATCCTTCTCAGTAGTTTGACTTAAATCTTTGTTTTGCTTTGTGTTGAAGTAGTACTCATTTCTTAGAACCTCTACTTTTTCTCCTATTGCCATCAGTTTATCTCCTTGTTTAGGTTTGAATTTATTGAAGGGAAGACCATAGCTTTTCTATGCAACCTTTGTTCTCTCCAGGCTGTTGCCTGTCTTTTTTCATCCCACAAAAAAGAACAAGGAAGAGCTGAGAAGCTACTAAAAAGGAAAGTCCTCACTCTCTCCCCTTTATAAATACTTTTCTCCACCCATCCCTTCTGTCCATACTTTTTTTTTTGAACTTCTCAGACTTCTGCTCAGCTACAGCTTTCATTCATAGATGTCTCAGATTTAGGATTATTTTCTTAAAGGACCAGAATCTTTTTTTTTTTTTTTCTTTTTTTGGTACCAGGGATCGAACTCGGGTCCTTGTGCTTGCAAGGCAGGTGGAACCACTGAGCTAAATCCCCGGTCCCAGGACCAGAATCTTTTGACTAGACTAAAACAGCTAAATTTTTAGCAAGATTTTTGAGTAGAGATTTAAGTTGTTAAATTATATAGTATTATAGGTTCTTTAGAGGCAGTGCTTTTTTTATAGCCTTGAGTGTTTTAGTAGTTTCACATATAGTTAATTTTCATAAAATCATTTTGTATCTGCTGTGAGAAGTAGAAAGAATCTCATTTGTCAAAGTGTATGTTACCCATGTAAGTATTTTACTGTATCTTTGTGTGTCATGTATTATTTATTGATTACAGTCTTTTATGGTTAGTGGTATTATTTTTCCTTGAAGACAGAAATGTTATGAAATCATTGAATTATCTAGAAATAAAACATTTTATCCATCACATTGACATTTGTTTATATGTTTTAATTCTTATAGTGGAAAACAAATTCTAAAATTATGGTATTTCTAGGTATTTTGGCTTTGGCCCTTTTCTTCAGTGTATTGAAATTATTGTTTAAAAGGACAAATATTTACTTTCTAAAGCTGTATTTGCACTTTTTATATTGGTTTACAAATCTAAGTGTATAGTATATAAAAAGATAGCTTTTATATGATGCGCTTTACCAAAATGATACTTTTACCAGGACCTGAACAGTCCTTATCTTGCTAGTAGTTGATCCTCCTCATTCTGGTTCTTGCTTTCTCAGCTAGTTATCCATTCTACTAATATGAGCGAGGGCTCTTGGCAGGCTTAGGATAAAATCACATAGGCATACACGTTCAATTTCTTCTTGGACTTTTGGCTAAGATCAAGTGTAGACATACATACATGTTCGATCAAAGTTATCAGAATGTACTTGTTAATTTAATATTAATATATGTATATCATTTAATATTAACCCCAAATTATTAGAATTATAAATATTGTCTGGACTGATGTCTGCACTGATGTTAGCTCTAGACTAATATCAGAATTGTGTTCTCTAGAGGAAACTATACCAAATTATAGGGTTTTAGTTTCAAGCACACGCTCTTATTAGTGCTTTTATAGTCTTTCAGAAATACCTTGATGACAAAAAGACAACTTTTGATACTTTGGGTCTAATTTTGTTTCCACCTTGGCTTTTTTTTTGGTACCAGGGATCAAACTCAGGACCTTGCACTTGCGAGGCAGGCAATGGAACCACTGAGCTAAATGCCTGACATCCACCTTGGCTTTTATTAGATTTGTTTTTCTTCTGTATTGACTCTCTTCTCCAGATGACATAATTTCTTTTTTTTCCCTTCCTGCCTTCTGTCTCTCGGCCACCAGTCTTTCACCCCGTGGAGTGCTCCTATTGCCGCTGTGAAAGCATGATGGGCTTCCGGTACCGATGCCAGCAGTGCCACAACTATCAGCTGTGCCAGAACTGCTTTTGGTGTGGCCATGCCAGTGGCCCTCACAGCAACCAGCACCAGATGAAGGAGCATTCCTCTTGGGTAACTGCTTTGTCTTTCAGTCTGTGTCTTTGACAGTAGTCTGTCTGTCTCATCTGTAACAGCACCTGTGCCTGGATCCTGAGGGATAGATACCCTGCCTGACAAGGATGTGGTATAATGAAATCTTAATGCCAGCATCAATGCAGGGTTGCAAACATGTTGTGTTTCCATGCTGGGTTTTAAAAACAGAATTTTGGAAATGGAGATTATTACATTTTAAATAGTCCCTTTTATGTAGTTAAATGGAAATTTTATGATACTGCCTTTTCAAAATAAAACGTAGGTTTCTTCTCATTTTAAAACTGTATGGAGGCCCGGTGTTTAGCTCAGTGGTTCCGCTGGCTGCTTTGCAAGCACAAGACCTGAGTTCGATCCCCAGTCCAAAAAAAAAAAAAACTGTACAAGATATCCCCCTCCCTTATGCTTACTGTTTTGAGTGTCCCATAAGGTTTAAAGTTCTTTTTTCAAGGAGCTTTTCTTCATGTTGATAGGGTTTAAATGTTACAGAGAAATCAGCATGAAATTAAAGGATTTTTGTAGCTCTTAGGTTGGGGAAAATATTGTATTTACCAACTGTTGCCATACTGGTGTCCTTATGATCAAAAGTAGTTTTTTAAATAACAGTATTTGGGTAAATATTGATATCTGCCTTTTTTGTGGTGTGTATAAATCTTGTGGCATGCTTTTCAATTATTCTTTCTCTTATTTCCAGAATTTAAAAAATGCCATATTCTTTCCAAAAAGTTGTTCCAGACAACTTCTCTTTTAAAACCTTTGTTTTAGTTTTGTTGGTTGGTTATTTGCTAAGTGGTAGAATATACTGTATAGAGTCAGAAGTATAATTCAGAATCTAGATTCTTAAAACTGGTCATCCTACTGGACTTCATATATTAAATAGCTTTAATAACCAGGGATTTTTGTGGGATCCCTCCCCACTTTGGTCTTCTTAAAACTCAACAAAACACTATGATGTAGTTCAGTGGTAGAAGACTTGCCTTCCATGCATGGGGCCCTGTATTTGATTTTCAGTGTGGTAGAACAAACCAACTCTAAAACACTGACTCAACCAAGAAAAAGCAAATAAGCACATATTCTCATACTAGGACTTTGTCAAGGAAAAAACAAAACAAAGAAACCTATGTATGCATTTAACTATGCTGTTTTTATCACTATAGCTTTGTAATATAACTTGAAATCTGGGACTGTGTTGCCACTTACTTTGCTCTTGTTACTTAGAATTGCTTTAGCAATTCTGGGTCTCTTCTGGTTCTATATGAATTTTAATATTATTTTCTCTAGTTTGGTGAGGAACACTGGTGTATTTTGATTGGGATTGTGTTACAGATACATATCAATTTTGGAAGTTTGGCCATTTTGACTGTATTGGTCTGCCTATCCAGGAACAAAGGATATCTTTCCATTTTCTGACCTCTTTGATCTTCTTTTTCAGAGTACTGTAGTTCTGTTGTAGAAGTCTCATTTTCTTGGTTAGGTTAATTCCAAAGTATTTAATTTTTCTTGTTGCTATTGTGAATGATACTCTTTTTCCTAATTTCTTTCTCAGTGAGTTCATTACTGGTGTACCCAAATGCTATTGATTTTTGTGTGTCAGCTTTGTATCCTGCTACCTACTGAATTTGGTTATTAATTGCAGGAGTCTTTTGATGGAATTTTTGGGCCTTCATTTAGAGAATCATGTCTTCTACAAATAATGATAATTTGACTTTTTTCTTTCTTTCGTATACATATCCCTTTTGTTTCTCTCTCTTGCCTGATTGCTCTGGCTAATGTATCTAGGATGATATTGAACAAGAGTAGTGATAACAGACATCCTTATCTTGTTCCTGATTTTGGAGGGAAAGCTCTCAGCTTTTTCCCATTTTGTATGATGTTGGCCTTTGGTTTGTCATAAATGGCTTTTATCAGATTGAAATAATGTTCTTCTATACCTATTTTTTTCCAGGTTTTTATCATGAATAGATGTTGGATTTTGTCAGAGGCTTTTTCTGTGTCTACTGAGATGATCATGTGATTTTTGTCCTTGTTTCTGTTTATGCAATATATTTATTGATTTGTGTATGTTGAACCATCCCTGCATCCCTAGAATGAAGTCTACTTGGTCTTGAAGTATGATCTTTTTGATTATTTGTTGCATTCTGTGTGTCAGTATATCTTCTTAAGGATTTTTCATCCATATTCATTAAAGAGATTGGTTGATCTGTGGTTCTCTTTTTTGGTTGGGTCCTTTTCTGGCTTTGGTATCTGGCTTTTGCTCACCCTGCCTGGTCTATTTATTCTATTAGGTGTTTTGGCATTGTTCGCTTCATTGTCTTATTCAAGGATATCTTTGAGAATTTTTTTGTAGTGCTCCTTTGGTAGTCATGAATTTCTTGATGTCTTCTTTGTCATGGAAATACAGTATGTTATTTCTTCACTACATTTGAGAGCAAGTTTTACAGGTTCTATCAGTCTGGGCTGGAAGTTGTTATCTTTTAGGGCCTGAAACACTCCAAGTTCTCCTGGCCTTAAGGTTCATGTTGAGAATTCTGCTGTAATTCTAATGGGTTTACCTTTATAAGTGATTCTGACTTTCTCTTAACAGCTTTTAAGATTCTCTCCCTGTGTTGGACTTCTGGTATTTTGACTATCGCGTGAAGCAGAGAGGTTCTGTTTTGATTGTAGCTAGTTTTCTTATGCTTCACTTATCTGTATGTTTAATTCTTTCCCAATATTTGGAAAGTTTTTGCTCTTATTTCTGTAAACAGGTTTTTTATGCCTTCTTTGCTGTCTTCTGATTAGCAATTATTCCATTTAATCTTTGTGTCATCTAACAGCATTTCTCGTATTTTCTTGTTGTTTTAAGGTATTTCTGAGTAATTGATATTTGAAACCATCCCTGTCTTCTGATATTCTGACCTCACATTGGTCACTTCTGCTGCCCATAGTTTAAATATAATTTTTTAAATCTTCTGGATTTCTTTTACTTTTCTTCTTCTTCTCTTGGGTTTCTTTTGGAACCTCTTTTTGGACTCTAGTTCTTTGGTAAACTGGTCATTCATGTTTTGTGTCAGCTGCCTTTTTATTAGGGTCTGCTCTAAACTCCCTGATTGTTTTGTTTATTACCTCCATTATCTGATTAGTTATATTTTCTGTGAGCCCTTGACACAACTCATTGGTCTGTTTTTAATCTCCTCTGCTATTCTTTCCAATAATTCAGCTATGTGGCTTTTCCTTTCCTCCTCCTCAATACTCTGTGGATCAGCTTTGGGGGATGTGGTAGTTTTGGGAGGCTTTTTATTGACTTATCTTCTCATGTTTCTGTTTTTGTTTTGTTTTGAGTTTAGGAATGCAATCAGTTCACGTGGAGTGCGAGTATGGAGATCAGTTTAGTTGGTCAGCTTTTCATTGATGCACTCAGGATGTGGCTAACTATAGTTCTTTGCCTCTGTTCCAAGATCTGATCATCTCAGTTAATTTGTGAGGGGGTATGTAATGTATTGTCCCAGCACCCAGTTCTGGATCTCAGTATTGTTAAAGTCACAAAGGTAATCCAGGTATTGGCATACATAGAAAACCTATTAATAGCAATGAGTATGTGACCCTGGCAGTAATAAGTATATTCATGGACTTGTTCTTTAGTTGTTCTGTGGTCCCCAAATGGCACCTGATTAAACACTGTCTGGCAACATGGCAGGTGCTGCAGTGGGTTTGTTGTACAACTATAGCCTCCTGTGAAGGAGTCACTTTCAGAGTAAAACCAATGCTGGTTTTTGTAGTTCACTATAGCTGTGGGCTTTTCTTGGGGCTACTGCTGCTGGCCAGGTCCGTATTTTCTCCCTGGGTTTACCTTCTTTCCCAGGGAGTTGGCCTCATCCACAGTCAGTAAGCACCTCTCCATACACTCTTTTTATGCCATTACAACATATTTATAGAACAGTATGCAAATCACAAATGAGTTCTTATATTTCCTCTTCATCTTCAAAGTAGATTTCCACTTGTTTTTTACTGTTATTTCAGCTTTTTTTCTGTTTTCATGAAAATATTTTTGTTATAGTGACTTTAGATTTAAGAAAACTAGTTTTATCAGCATGCATAATTTTGAAGCTGGTATTGTATGTATCAGTTAGGAATTTTTGTGGGTGCATGTATTCTTTATGGACAGATGATATTGGCAGTATGTGGATGTTTGCATGTAATTTGTTTTCAAAATTAAGATTCTGTGTATATCCCAGTCCTTTGAGAAAGGTGTTGGTGAATTTTTGAGGCGGGGTAGAGAAGTTTCCACCTAACAGAATGTGTGTAATCGGATTAATAATAATTTCTTTGAAGGTTGTTCACTGTATCTGTGCTAATATTTTGAATGAATATTTCTATATATTCACAACAGATGAGTTTAGTGCATTTCACCAGCTTGTATATGAATTTACATAGTAGATTGTAGATTTCATATACATAGTTTAGTACCTGGAAATTTAGTTTGATTTTCCAGAAGGTTCTATTTAATGTTTTATCTAAGTAGCTGTGCAGCATAACTTAATATTCTTTTAGTACTCAGTCCATTCAGTTTATTTTACTTTTAATTTAAAAAATGGCATATAGTACCATGTCTTAGATTTATCTTGTTCTCCCATTCATTCATTCATCCATTTGAAAGATTTTTTTTTCAGTACTGGGGATCAAACTCTGGACCTTGTGCTTGCAAGGGAGGCATGGTGCCACTGAGCTAAATCCCTGCCCCATTGAAAGATATTTTTTGACCACCTATATATGCCAGACAATATAATAGGCACAGGGATAAATCTATGAATAAACCAGACAAAGATTCCTGCCTTTGTGGAGCTTAAGCTTTAAAGAGTATGAAAGAGACCGCTAGGACTTGCTAACGTCACTGTCTTGCTACACATCTAGACTACATTTCCTAGCTCTGTTTATGTAAGTGGGATTATGTGAATTGTTGTCACCAGTGAAATGTGAACAAGGTGCCATGTGTGTTCCAGAATAAGACAGTGATTTGTAGAGTTCCTCCTCTACCTTCTCTGTTAACCTTAATTGAGGAAATTCCTTTAGGATCCAAGGGAAGTAAACTGCGTCCTTGAATGAATAGAGAATATCTCCCAGCCTGCTTGATAGTTTTGGGGGCATGATAAAAAACTTTGTGATAAGTTCTAGTTTTTGCTGCAGTAGTTAGTATTAGAAATGGAGTCTGTTAAAACCTGAAAATTTGTGGCATCAACTTAGCAGTCAGGCGGCACACTCATACGCTAGAGGTAGGGAAAGACAGAAATCTATGTTATCTGCAATAACTTGGAAGGCAACCTTACCAGCTGAGCTCTAGCTAGGTCAAATGTTGTAAAGGATCAGAGAGTGAGTCTATTGAGATATTATAAGAAAGAGATGAGCATAGGAAAGAATTGGCTAGTTTGCAGGCAAAAAAGGAAAAGGAATCCAGAAAGTTCTGACACTTGGAGCATTGAAAGGAAGAACAGGCTGCCTCTAGGCTCTAGAGAGTAAGAAATAAAGAGTTGAGAAAGGTTGGAAGCAAGGAAGCCCTAGAAAACTCTCCATTGAAAATGTAACTAGTCCTGTGGCAAAGATTAGATTAAGGGTATGAGTTCTTGTTCTCAGCTGCCTGTCAGCATCAGCTTGATCTTGCCCACAGAGCTTCTGATTTATTGGTGGGGTCCATGAAACCTGGATGTAGATAGTTTTTCAAAACAAGTGATTCTGTTGTGCAGCCAGAATTGGGACTGTATATGGCCTGTAGGTAGCTTCTCTTAGTTAAAAGCAAGCGATATGATAGCAAAGAACTGTGTGGTCCCTGGTACATGGAACTGATGAGAAACAAATAGTTTCACGTTTTCAGGGGAATGCTGAGTTTTCAAGGGAATTAGACTGGAAAACAATCCATGAGCCTGTACCGAATAAGCTCTTGACTATTAGAGTTGTGCAGTCACTTTAGAAAAACCCAGAACTTGCCCTGGCTGGGTGTGTTGGTGTGTGGAGAGGTTTTTCATCCCTGAAGAAAGCATGAGAGAGTCCACTTGGCTAAGGGGGATATTGGGCAAGGAAGAAACTCCTATTCCTGTCCCACTGTCATTTATTGGGAATGGGAAAAGAAGGTGCACATTCCTTGCTTTTTTAGTTCTTAGCTTGTATCACGAGGAATTACCTGTGGTTTTGACTGTGTCACATCCAGAGATTCTGGACTTGCTGCCTGGGGGGACCACAGGTTTTCTTGCTGGGTGTGTGTGATATGGTGGGAGTAGTTGATTGTGCTCTATGCATTAAAAAGGGGAGCAGAGAGGGCCAGGGATTTAGCTCAGTGATGCCGCTGCCTGCCTTGCAAGCGCAAGGTCCTGAGTTTGATCCCCAGTACAAAAAGGGGGGAGGGGCAGAGATACTTGGTGATTGAAGTGCTCACTAAGGTCCATTTTCCTTTTTTTTTTTTCACTCTGGGTATATAACTAGATAATGTAACCCATCATCCTTAAAGCCATATAGGACCATATGACTGGTTCTCAGTAATGGAAATTTTGGAAGTAATACACATATTGCTTCATAGCCAAGCCACTTTAAAGCAGATGTGCCTTCTCCATTTTGTCTTACCCTCCCCCTACCAAAATTAATTGGCCAAATGGAAAGGTCTTCAGAGGTAGTAGCGAGGTAGGAACCATTATTGGAAGGAGGCTGGGTATCTGAATAGACAGAATGGAGCTCCACTGCCAGTTTACCTAGGACTCTGACATGAGCAAAAAATGAGAAAGATAAATCAGGAATATATGAGTGAGGAGATTTGAGACTTGGTACAGAAGTCATGTAGGCCTTGTAAGACCATTTAGGGGCGCTTGTTGCAATGATTAAAACAATAAAATAATGAAAAGAAATACGGTATAATAGCACCAATACAGGTGGTAAAAAAAAAAAAGGGAGGTGACTTAGAGTGTTTTCTAAAGCAGCATAATGGGTGGATGTGGCTTGTAAGAGGAAAGGAGTCAAGGGAGATGCAAAGATATAATTGAGAGGATGGAATTGCCACTGGGCCAGAGGGAAGACTGGCTGGAGAATACCTGAGTGACCGGATCAGGGGTTCAGTTTTGGCTTTGTTGAATTTAAGTTGCTTATTAGATAGCTGTCCGTATAGAATTGTTAAGGAGGCCACTGTATATGAGTCTAGAATTCAAGAGAAAAATCTGAGATAGAAGTGTAAATGTGGGAGTCACTGGCATATATTTAACGCCATAAAACTGGATTACACTGAAAGAATGACTGAAGCCAGAAAAAAGAAAAGGAGAGGAGAGGACTAAGAAATGATCCCTGGAGCTCAGATGGTTGAAGACCTGGAGAGTGTAGTGTTCTGGAAAACAAATGAAGAAAACGTTTTGAGGAAGAAGTAATCAGCTGTGTCAAATGCCACTGATGGTCAGGTAAGAAGATGGGGCTGAGCTTTTGTCCAGCATTGGGGAGATTGTCACAGTAAGAACAGCTTCCGCTTCTATGGGATGGTGGGGACAGAAAAAGTAAGTTAAAGTCAGTTCAAAAGGAAAGTGAAGAGATGGAGACAGAAGTAACAGATATTTTTTCCAGTGAATAATGATTTCAAATACTATTTCTGCTAGCAGCTTGTATTGGGATTTTAGAGGACCTATTAATCCCACTTTTCTTTTCCCCACCCATTCTGTAGCCAAGAGTTAGGCAGAAGGCAGTCTCTTTGAGAGAGAGAGATTTCAATTGTGAGGAAACAGTGGACTTGGCAGCAGGCTCTGAATTGAGCACATCCTACCCAACTGCTGGCCTTTCCAGCACGGAGCAGACTCTGAAAGCGTATGGCTCTGGTGAGCAAAGTAGAACAGTGCTTTCTGCAGAGTGAGCCAATTCAGAGCAAAAAGGGAGAGGAAAGGGCTGAGCTAAGTGTGCTCATTTCTTTCTCTCTTCTCTCAAATCAACCAGTCTATTTAGGAGAGGAGTAAGTGAGGGGCAGAGAGGTCCATCCACATGGGGATGGAAGAGTGGGTGGTATAACTCTACCAGTTTTTATATTCAAATCTGCAGTGATATATTAATTGTCTCCTCTAGGCTGTTAGTGACATAAAGCATAGATTTGGTAGGGGGAATTTGGACAGGCTAGAGGGGTTGACCCTCTCTGTATACCTTGCTGTGTGGGTCCTTAGCTGGAATGACTAAAACATAGTGGGGTGGGGAGGGTGTGACCTGAGGGACCAGGGGTTCCTTCAGTCTTGTGTCCTTCAGTCTCTGTGCTGAGCTCAGATAAAACACTCACCTCAGGGCTTAGTTTTGTGGGGGTGGGGGGGGGTTGGGTTTTTTTTTTTTGGTACCAGGGGTAGAACTCGGGACCTTGCAGTTGCAAGGTAGGTGCCAGAACCACTGAGCTAAATCCTTGGCCATTGGTCCTGTGTTTTAGGAGAGACCATCCACAGCAAAAGCATCTTGAGAGAAGTCATGCAGGTTGTTGGCAGAGCATCCAGGCCCCTCTCACCTTACAGGAAGATGGACAGCGTCACTTCTTTCTTCCTTGTCTTGTGGTCTCAAGGAGTCACTGAGGCCGCTCAGAACGAAAAAGGGAGGACTGGACTTACCTCACCTCATGGGGCAGCCGGGCGGTGGTCCCGTGAAGGTCACATCGCAGTGGGGCCTGGGTACTGGGAATTCTGTTTCAGTTATCTCTTGGCACATCATGTTTGGAAAACAGTCTGACACACTCAGGAATCTAAGCCTTGTAATATGAGTGGGTTACCACTTAAGTAGCTAATTTAGCCACAGAAATTTTCTGGTTTTTCTACTAAATCATACTTTTTAAAGGAGCCCTTTATTAACACAACTTAGCATAATACTTAGTAGGACTTTTAAAGATTACCATCTTTAAGTGATTATGATTTGGAGGAAGAATTTCGATGAAGTATTTTGGATATATTTGTATTTTATTTTTAAATCACTGTTAAAAGATCTTCAACCCTAACCTTCATTTTTCTTGGTCTGGACGTACTTTTCTGATTTACTTTCAGTCACTCACCCTCCCCTCCCCTCTCCCCTCCCCTCCCTTTTCATTCTCTCTCCCCCTCATTGTGTTAAAATATACATAACAAAATTTACTCTTTTCAGGGTTCTTTATACATTTCATTGGCAGTAAGCACATGTACATTGTTGTAGAACTGTCATTATCATCCCTGTAACTTTTTCATCTTTCCAAACTGAAACTCTTAAACTGAAAATACAGTCTGATTTTCTGCCTCCCATTCAGACCTCTGCTTACCCTGGTTTTCACTTTAGAGATAAATCTGACTGATTCTCACTTAGTTACCCCATGCAGGGAGTATGTATGTGTGTTTATGCACTTGTACCAGACAGTTTTATAGTAGAGTGCTTAGTAGAATGGAAGTAGTTATATAACTAACAGCTTGATAATACAGAAATTTCACTTTTTCCAGCAGGTGGCAGACTCCACCTCTGAACAGTGTTATTTATCCCATTCAGAATCTATAAATAAGGAAGGAAGTACTTTGGACCTAACCTTCTTTGTTAAACAATTATTATTGATTTATTTTTTCAAATAAATGTTAACAGCAGTTCGTATACGTATGGTCTAGTGGTTTTGGTCATTAGTTCTGGCAAAATGAAACTCTGCTGTAAAGAGTCAGAGCAAATTATGTTGTTACATACCTGGAATAGTAAAGAATGTTGTATCTTTGTCAAAAGCAATATTTAATTTTTATTTGGCTAGCTTTTGCTTCTTGGATCTCCGGAATTCTAGAAGTTAATATATATTTGGTGAGAAAAATGTGTCCTTATTGGCCATATTTATGTCTGGTTTTGAAATAGCCATATGTCATGTGCTTTGTACATAGCACATACAGATGTTGATTTTTTCTTTTTTTTTTTTTTTTGGTACCGGGGATCGAACTCAGGACCTTGTGCTTGCAAGGCAAGTGGCGGAACCACTGAGCTAAATCCCTGGCCCCATGATGATTATTTTTAAGCATGAGACAATGTCCCCGCTTGTAGCAAGCAGGAGGTGGAGCTGCCTACAGGCCTGTGCCATGAGGCTTACATAGACAGTTTTCACTGTAGACATTAACTTTCTTCCAGGCCAGCCAGTGTGCCACTCTCTGCTTTCTTCTTCTATAGCCAGTCAGAGAAACACTGCTGTTGAAGGGCTTTTCTGGCTAAGTCAAGTCCAGTGGAGTAGTCTCCCTTTTGTCATAGAATATAGCATAATCAAAGGTGAAGAGCTTATCACATTCACAAGTTCTGCCCACTCTCAAAAGAGAAGTGATTACACAAGGATGAGGGTTATTGAGGGCTAATTTAGAATTTAATCTCCTTGTCACCTTACTACTTTCATAATATTACACCATGAATCTCTTACAAGATACTGCTTTGAGGCTTATGCCACTTATCTCTGTCATCCTCCTTTTCTAATTGCAGTTACCTCCTCAGTTTCTGCTTGGGGCATATGGATTGGTAGATGGATTGTCAGATGGACTATTAGCATTCTAGATTTATGGTCACTTTATGGGTGATTTCATGTCTGTATAGTTGAAGCTTTTAATACTCTGGCCATACAGTTTTTTGACTTTCTCAATTCTGATGATCTTCTCCTCTGAACCTCAAACATTTTCACTCACAGTTATACCCTGGAAATATTTGCCATCTTTCAGTGTTTGAGACATCCCATTTTCTGTTGACAACCTGTTATCATTCCATTCACTTTGTTCAACTACTTTTACTAAGCTTATCCTTTAATCTTTTTCCATTTCTAAACTATTAGCCTATCTGCTTTCTCTCTGTCCACCATTCTTCTCTCTTCACCTGTCTTATCCTTTTTAAATATGGCCACTCCTGTACTGTGAACCTCCTTGTACTGTGGTTTTCTTTATTCATCTCTCTGCCAGCTTGATTCATGAATGAACTGTCTGTTTTCACTAAGGTATTTATGAAGAAAGCCAGGTAATAGAGCAAATTAGTATATATATTACCATATATCTGTGATCCCTAACTTCAAATTGACCCTCAGCATCGTAATCCTATACATTTCTCTGATACGTTGCATTCTCTTTCTTTGCAGTGGTCAGTTAATGTTCCCATTCTTTCAAAGAGTCTACCTCAATTCATCTTTCTCTTTCAGTAAAAGACTTATGTTCTTATTATTGAGTAAAAGCCATTAGACAAGTGCATCCTTAACTTTCTGCTGTGAAGTTTATTCACTTGTTGATATACTTATTCAACAAATTCTTGTTTCAGGCACCTGATGTATGGAAGCCACTGTTGTAGGTGTTGGAATTACTAAGAATAAGCTAGAACAAAGTCTGTGCTCTCATGGAGTTCACATTGAAGAGGATCTATGGATGAAAATGTATAAGAATCAAAGCTATAAAACAAATGGATGTAGAAGATACCAAGTGATGATAAGTTCCCTATAGAGAAGTAAAATGTAATGATAACTACTATAGATGACTGAGTACCTACTTAAGATATAATAGTCAACAAGCTGTTGACACTAAATTGGGGAAATAGAAAATCAGAAGAGACCTATAACAAAATCTATAACAAATACCTTCCCACAAAAAAGGCCAGGCTTGGGTGGCTTTGTTGATGAATTCTAAACATTTAGAAAATTTAAAAAATCCTTCACAAATTGTCCAGAATAACTGAGAACACTTCCCAACTCATTCTGTGAGGCCAGTGTAATCCTGATACCAAAGCTTAAAAAAAAGATATCAAAAGAAAAATACAGAGTAATATTTCTTATGAATTTAGATGCAAAAACCCTCAACAAAATGTTAGCAAAATCAGGGCCAGGGATTTAGCTCAGTGGCATCGTGCCTGCCTTGCAAGCGCAAGGTCCTGAATTCAATCCCTGGTACCCAAAAAAAAGCAAATTGAATTCAACAACATGTAACAAGTATACTATACTACACTGTACAACTTTACTGAGTGGGATTCCTTGGGAATGCAAAGATGGTTCAATATGCAAAAATCATTGTAGTGCACTTTATAAATAGAACAAAGGACAAAAAAAAATACATGTGTCTTAGTCACTTTTCTGTGGCTGGAACAAAATACCTGACTCCTACAACTTAAAGGATAATAGGTTTATTTTGGTTCAGTTTCAGAGGATTCACTCCATTTCAGCTTGGCTCTAAGACAGAAACAGCATGGTGAAAGGAGACACAGAAGAAAGCTGCTCATGTCTTGGTGGCCAAGAAGCAGAGAGATAAGGGAAGAGCCAAGGACAATAAACCCTTCCTGGTCATGCCCCCAATGACTTCCTCTTCCACACAGCCCCCGTTCCCCAACAGCACATTCAGCTGTGAATGTATCAGTGGATGAATCCACTGATGAGTATAGTACCCCCTTAATTCAGTCATCTTCCTAAAGCTTCACCTCTGAACATGAGACATTTAGGGGACGTTTTATTTATTTATTTATTTTGGTACCGGGGTATCAAACTCGGGACCTTGCGCTTGCAAGGCAGGTGGCGGAACCACTGAGCTAAATCCCTGGCCCCCAATCTGAGGGGTTTTTTTTGGGGGGGGGGGTACCAGGGATCGAACTCTGGTCCTTGCGCTTGCGCAGCAGGTGCCTAAACCACTGACCTAAATCCCTGGCCCTTGGGGGACGTTTTAGATCTGAACCAGTGATCATCTCAAAAAGGTGAAAACAGAATTTGGCAAAACCCAATACTCTCATGATTTTAAAAAGAAATTCAACAAACTAGAAATAGAATAGAACTTCCTCAACATAATAAAGAACTTCTGTGAAAAATCCACAGTGAACATCATACTTACTGGTAAAAATCTGAAAGCTTCCCTTCTAAGACCAGGAATAAGACTCTTGGCACTTTGATTCAACATTGTACCAAAGGTCCTAGCCAGACCAATAAAGCAAGAAAAAGAAAGAAAATGCATCTATATTAGAAACAAAAAAGTAAAACTACCTCTGTTTGCAAATGACATGGTCCTGTATATAAAAATTCTAAAGAACACACACAAAAAATCTTTTAGAGGTAATAACTAAGTTGAGCAAATTTGGAAAACGCAAGATTGATGTACAAAAATAAGTTACTTCTAGGGTGGGGGATTGCAAGCACAAGGTCCCGAGTTCAATTGCCGGTACTGAAAAAAAAAAGTTACTTCTATACACTAGCAGTGAACAATATGAAAATGAAACTAAGAAAAGAATTTCTGTTATAGTCACTTATAGTAGCATCATAAATAACAAAACAGGCCAGGCGCAGTAGCATGTGTCTGTAATCCCAGCTTTTGGAAGGCCAAGGCAGAAGGACTGTGAATTTGAGGCCAGCCTGGGCTATGTGAGTTCAAGGCAATACCCTGTCTCAACAAAACAAAATAGAACAGAATAAATTTAACCAAAGAAGTACTAGCCTTACACACCAAGATTACAAATATCATAGTAAAAATTAAAGAAGACCTAAGGAAATGAAATGACACACTACAATCATGGGTTTGAAGTCTTAACACTTAAAATTTAATGGTAGTTTTCCCTAATTGATCTGCATATTCATTGCAGTCCCTTTGAAAATCTTAGCTGCTTTTTTTTTTTTTTTTTGCATGATCCTGTAAGTTGTTCTTTTAATTCATATGGAAATACAAGGGACCTCAAATTGCCAAAGTAGTAATCGTCTTTTTTTTTTTTTTTTTGTATTGGGGATTGAACTCAGGACCTTATGCTTGTTAGGCAGGCGGTGGCACCACTGAGCTAAATCCCTGGCCCCAAAGTACTAATCTTAAAAAAGGAATTTTCCTTATACAACCAAGTTGGAGAACTCACTCATCTAGATTTCAAAATGTATTTCAAAGCGATAGTCATCAAAGCAGTACTGGCATGAAGACAGACATAGAGTAGAATGGAGTAGAATTGTGAATCAAAAAATAAACCTTTACAGTTATTGTTGATTGATTTTTTTTTTTTCAACAAGGATAATGAGATCATTCGATGGGGCAAAGAATAGTCTTCCAAACATGTGGTGCTGGGACAACTGGTTAGCCACATGCAAAAGGATGAATTTGGACCCTCTTCTATGTTCAGTTCTAAAACATTAACTCAAAATCATCACAGAGCCCTAAATGTAAGAGCTAAAACTACTCAGCTTTTAAAACATGTAGGTACAAGTCCTCATGACCTGGGGTTGAACAACACCTTCTTAGATATAACACCTAAAGTACAAGCAACGAAAGGTTGCAATACAAAAAAGATGTATTGGACTTTATCAGAATTTAAAACTTTGTGTTTTCACTCTTTAATAGTTTTCCTTTGACTTTGTGATCTCTTCTCCCTGTACCCTTGAAGGATCACTGAATTCTGTTTGTTTTTGTTTTGGTTTTGGTACTGGGGATTGAACTTGGGAGCTAAATCCCTGGCACCAGGATCACTGAATTCTGTATGAATACATGGCATGAGACAACTAATTTAAAAGTCTTTTATCAATGAAGTTTGCATTAACTATTTTTTTAAAATTTGTTTTTTAAATGATACCATTAAGAAAGTAAAAAAACAACCCACTGAATAGTAGAAACTAATTGTAACTTACATATCAGGTAAGGGGCTTGTATCCAGAATTATAAAGAACTCTTAAAACTCAACAGCACCATTCTGCCGCCTGCCTCGCAAGTGGAAGGACCTGAGTTCGATCCTTGGTACCAAAAGAAACAACAACAAAAAAACCTCAGCAGCAACAACTGCAAAAACCTAACCCTAAATTCAATCCCCAGTACCCCCCAAAATAAATAAATAAATAAAACAGGTGGATGTTTATCAAAGAATGGGTGTATCATTTATGAAACATTAAGGCATCTTTTCAGCTGTAGCCTTATTATTCTTAGAGCAGAGAGATGACAGAAAAGCTTTGCCCTTGCATGGAAATGTTGCTGAAACCAAGCAGTCCTCCAAATGAGCAGTCTCCTCTAGCTTTCATCACTCAGCCACAACCCTTTCCTCAGTGTTAGGTCTTTTTTGATTCTTACAGGTGACCACCAGAGCTGAACTGGAGAGTGTGTAACCTGCTTCCATGTGTGAGATCACTGCCTTGTTAATTGCTTTGCCTGCATTTTCTCAAATACCTCAGTGATTACCTAGGACACAGATTTACATAGATAGGAAATACAGAGTTAGTGTAGAACTTTTTCTCTAAATAGGTTTAGTTAATATGTATTGTGCGTTCATTATATTTTATCTCCATTTAGTGACTGTGGAGTGTCCAATTATAAAACATTCTTGTGTTATTTATTCATGAGACTTTTGGATCACCTTCCATAAGCCAGATACAGGTTTCCCAGCATTTCCTCCTGAGCTATCTTGTCTTTTCTCCCAGCACCTTCTCCTTGAATTTTGTCGCACAATTTCAAGCTTTAAGTCTCCCACCCTGCTGATAATTTTCTGCAGCTCTTAATTTTACTCTGTACTTTTTACCTAGCTTATAGTTCCTGTATTCATTCATCTTAAGGAAATTTCTGTCCTGAAGTCTCACTGAATAACTATTTTATCAATATTTATTTCTCATGTTTTTTCGATTCATTTTCTTGGACTTTTAGGTAGATTATAATCACTTCTACAAAATAATAACTGAATAACTTTCTGATATTTATATTTGTTTTCCTCTTTGTATTTTCAAGAACTTCTGAATCAGTGCCTCCTAAAACTTCCTGAAGTGAAGCATCTGGATTGTTTGTTAAATATACAAAGTACCAGGTGTCCATCCCTGGGAATTTTATCTTAGTAGGTCTGGTTTGAGGCATGCATCTGCTTTGTTTTGTTTTTAAACAAGTGCCCCCAAATTTCTTATATTCAGACAAATTTGGAAAACATTGTGTCACAGCATTGCTGAATAATAGCAACCATGGTCTTCTTTTGCTGACTTTGTGTGCCTGTACTACATAGGATAGCATTTTACTGCTGGCGTGTTCCTATCTTGACCTGTGTCAGTATTTGTTACAGCCCAAGTGTAGTCATACAGCGGGCAGCCTGAGTCAGACAGAGAGCTTTCTGTCCTTGTGTTTATTCAGAGGATTTGGGGCCTGTGATGGTGGAGGCCGTACACAGAAGCCCATGGGAGGTCCCCCTGCCTTTCCAACCTTCATACTCAGCCTTCCTTTCTTGCCACCCTGGCTGTCTGGAAGTCCACCTGCATAGAATGTGTGTACTCTGTTCCTTTTTGGTTTAGCTGGCTGTATTTTTTTGTCTGCCCAAATCTGAAATGCAACCCGCACTCCTTCCTGCTCCTCTCTTGCCATGCAGTCTGTGAGTGCATTTGATTGCCCAGCATATGCTGCTCGAAGCAGCTTCCCAAACAAAACACACTTATGACACACTAAACCTTTATCTTTCACAGTAATATTTTCAAAGCTTTTATGTTGTTTTTGGTCTGGATCTTGTATATGTATCTTTCAGTCACAGCCAACACTAATAAGTGAAACTATTTGTCATTGCCTGATGCTGTATTCTCTTACTTTTATGTTTTTGAATCTGCTGTTCTAGCTACCTTTTATCTTCCCTCCTCCCTATCTCCCCAGCTTTACTGATGCCAACCTCGGCATATCCTTTAAGAATTAGCTCAGTTGGGCCAGGGATTTAGCCCAGTGGTTTCGCTGCCTGCTGTGCAAGTGCAAGGACCTGAGTTCGATCCCCGGTACCAAAAAAAAAA
>NW_004624738.1:7740158-7765289 GCF_000247695.1 Heterocephalus glaber | reverse complement strand
TGATATATACTATATAGCAATCCATAAGTGAAATAGCTTTGTATGTGCAGATATGGAAAGAGGTCTGTAATGTTTTGTGTGTGTTTGTATGTGTCTGTGGTGCTGGGGATTGAGTTTGTTCTCGCACATGCTAGACAAGCATTCTTTCTACTGAGCTTCAACCATAGACTCTCCTGTTTGCCTCTTTTGAGTGGACTGTTTGCTATGTTTCCCAGGCTTGTCTTGATCTCCTGGGCTCAAGTGATCCTGCTGCCTCAGCCTCTAAAGTGCTAGGACTGCAAACATGTGCCACCATGCCTGGACTGTGTCATATTATTGAAAGAGAAAAGCAAATTGTATATCAGTAAATACATTGTATAGTATAATTTCACTTTTGTGAGAATAGATTTGATTTTAGCCTATATCTGGTTTTCTACTTTTCCAAATATAGCTGCAGTGGATTTCTGACACAGGTCTTCTGATATAGTATGGAGTGTTTTTCTAGGGCTTTTTTTGTTTTTAAGGAATGAGAGCCCAGGACAAAAGGAAAGTGCATTTTCCGTTTACTAGATACCTCAAAAATTGCTTTCCAGGACGACTTTACATTCCTACCATATATGAACTTTACTATTTATTCACCTTCTCACTTATAAATAATATTTTACTTTTAATTCTCATAAAGCAACAGTACTCTAAATAAATTGCTAGAAGAAAATGAGGATAACTACTAGTTAAAACTACAGAAAGAAAATTCTGTCTACAATATCACACTGGTGTTTCCCAGGGCAGCACTCAATGCGGCACCCTTCCCTGCTGTGGGTCCTGTGAAGAGTGCCAGCCTCCCACACCTTCAACTGAATGCTTCCCACTCGGCCAGACTGATTTGACAACTCAGTCAGGACCAGAGCTGGGCCTTGAACTTTGCTTTTGGGTGGCAGGGTTGGGGGGTTTTTTGGTACCGGGGATCGAACTCAGGTCCTCACCTGCACAGCAGGTGGCAAAACCACTGAGCTAAATCCCCAGCCCTTGAACTTTGCTTTTACCTGTTCACATTCTCAACCTTTTTGAGTTTTAATTGCTAGGTTTTTTGGGGGATTGAATAAGGGAGCATTGAGCTTCACCCCCCCCCCCCGCCCTTGAGGCTAGGTCTTGCTAAATTGCCTGGGCTACCCTTAAGTTTACTGTCCTCCTGCCTCAGCTTCCCATGGAGCTGGAATTTCATGCACCACTATGCCTAGCTAATTACTAACATTTAATGTAGCAATTCTTCAGACTTGGAAGGTACTCTTGTCATTCTCAGGGTTGTGTATGGAACCACAAATGCTATATTTGCTGTCATGGCATACCTAGGAATGTTGGTCTACTGATGTTGAATTTCAGCAAATGTTTTCTTTTCTTACAAGGGGAAGCTGAAGCTATTTTCTGTTCATTACAGGATCCTGCTGTTCTGTGTATAGCCCCCATCTTGGCTCTTATTGAAGCAGCTGGGATAGTAGTGGTTTCTTCCTAGTGGGTTAAGGATTTTTTGTAATTTATAGACATGTTTTAGATGCCATATGTGAACCAATTACATGCTGTTCTTTCTAGACATATTTTCCTGTCAGAGAGCTAATACTCTTAAATCTTGGAGGATTAACAAAAATTACATGAATTAATGTTTTTCTCCTACATAAATCAATCAAAATTATAGCTTTACCAGTTAAGTTAAAATAGAGCTTAGCAATTCTAATTTTTAACTTTTTAAAGAGGTTGTTCTGAAGCCTTTAAAAAATAATATATTACAAGAATAATATACATTTTTATTAGTTATAATTTACAAAATGAAAATTCCATTTCAAAAGAGTGGACCGAGGACATGGCGTATAGTCTAAGTTGCCCTAGATACTTAGAAGTGATAGATCAGAATTTTTTAAATGATCTTCAAAAACACTAGAGGGTAGGACTAAGGATTTAGCTCAGTGGTGCCACACCTGCCTGGCAAGCGCAAGGTTCTGAGTTTGATTCCTGGTACCAGGAGAAAAAACAAAAACAGAGGGTAAAAAACAAAAGAGAAATCCTTAGTAGCCCTCAGACTGAAGAATCTCTGTGAAAACAAATGACAGTTGCATTCAGAAGAAAATCTGGATCCAAAGCAAGATCAGGAAAGTACTGCTAATAAAGTCAGGAACAATGTCTAGAGTCTTCCCAGTTAGAGGAAGCTGGTATGAGGAGCTACAGGGCTCTCAGGACAAGTGACAAGATGACTTTGGTACTATGGCATGGTAATAGAGGTATCTTGGGCAGGCATAGTGAGTACAAATGTAGGAGTGAGGCAGGTGAGACAGGTGTGGGAGTATGGGTTGGAGAGATAGGACAAGGCTTCTAGGTACCTGTTAGATACAGCAGAATAAGGTGCCCCCTTACTAAAAGGACTAGCTACTGTGCTTTTCCATGTGGTAGCACCTTATGTCCTTCCTCTACTCTCAGCAAGAACAACCCCTGTGCTTCCTTTTCAAGTCAGTAATCCAAACAGACAGGGTAGCTGCCTCAGTAGGAAACCCTAGCTACATAGATGAGCACTTAGTTAAAACTCATCCGGAATGAGTGGAAAACAACCATGCAGAGAAAATAACTGAAGAATTTATCTCAGAAATAGAATTAATAAAATAAAGACAACTAGGGCTGGGGATTTAGCTCAGTGGTTCTGCTGCCTGCCTCGCAAGCTCAAGGTCCCAAGTTCAATCCCTGGTACCTAAAATAAAATAAAGACAACTAGATTTTGTAATAAATACAGTTTAGTCCTTAGAGGGTTAAGAACAGTTGTTTTTCTAGTTCTAAAATAACTATTGATCCAGGAGAGTAAAATTTTAATTGTCAAAATAAGAATTCAGTACATGGGTGAATTAACAGTATTTATTGCTGAAGAGCAAATTTGTGAGCTGGAAACTAGAGGAGGGAATTGCTCCTAAACACATATGGATATGGATAAACTAATATGGGTTACTTTATGGATAAAGTAATAGACAAAAGAGAAGCCATAGGGAATAAACTGATAATTTTCTTCTATTAAGAGGTCCAGAAATGCTTAAAGAGAAGGCAAAGTGCCGATATTTAAAGAAGTAGTTGGTCCAGTGTCAGTTGGCCAGGCTCACCCTGGTGTCTTCCTTCTTCTGCACCAAAACTGTAAAATGACACACGCTAAGTTAAATGTTTCCTTCCAAGATTGAAGACAGCAAAAGAAATGTTCCAGACTTGAAGTCATAGATATCTTTAAGTGAAGAGGTACATATTACCTGAGAAGGAGCAGAAAGGAGCTATGTGAATAGACTGGCGATGATCATGACTGCTGTTACAGCCCTAAAGCTGTGCTACGAGCTCCCAGAATAGATGCAGCCTGAGGACCCGAGCCAGTGTCACTGTTGGCCAAGATTCCAAAGGAACAGCCCTGCAGGGTGTCTGAATGGAAGCTAGGAAAGCCTGACACAGTAGTATACAATATGGATTTATGAAACATAAATAGCAGAACTGTGCCCTAGAAAGCAGAGCAATCAAAAGGAAATTTTAAATAAAGTAAGCTTAGTTTCTTTAAATTACTAAGGATAGGGCTGGGGATTTAGCTCAGTGGTTCCGCCGCCTGCTTTGCAAGCATAAGGTCCTGAGTTCGATCCCCAGTACCAAAACAACAAAACAAAAACAAAAACAAAAAATAAATAAATTACTAAGGATAGATTTCCATGCTTAATACCAGAAATAGAAATTATAAAAACATTTAGTGAAAATGAAAAATACAGTTGTTGCATTATAAAGTCATACATGGGCTATAGAGCAAAGTAGATATTTCTGGAAACAAATGAGTGAACTAAAGGATCAGGGTGAGAAATTCTCCCCAAGTTCATCATCAAGAAATAAGAAATGGGGCCAGGGATTTAAGCTCAGTGGTTCCACTGCCTGCCTCGCAAGTGCAAGTTCCCGAGTTCAAGCCCCAGTACCAAAAAAAAAAAAAAAGAATATGAAAGAAAAATTGAGGCATTTGGGACAGGGTTTATCTCCAATGTTTATCTAATAGTTGTAAGTGAAGAAAATTGACAAAGGACAATGCTTTTAGAGATAACTTCTGAAAATTTTTAGAACTGGAAAAATAAGGAACTCTGAGATAGGATATGTATCCTAATGATAGCGATGGAGATAAATTGCTGGAAAATACTAGGAGAAAAGACTGCTGACCTTCAAAAGAATGAGAATCCAAATGACATTAGATGTAATCATTGGCGCTAAGAAAACAATATGCCGTGTTTTCAACGTACTGAGAGAAAATAAATTTGAACTCAAATTCTATTCTCAGCAAAAGTATCTTTTCAGTAGTGTGAGTGCCACATTAGCATTTTTAGATGTCAAGGACTTAGAAAGTCTTTTGTAGAAAGAACTATTTAAGGATGTACTGAAACAAGACAAAAATGGACCCAGAAGATAGTAATGTGATACATGAAAAATAGAGGAAGCAAAGAAATTAGCAAAGCAACGCTGTTCTATCTAAGTAAATATTGGTTGTAGAATACCAGCTTATTATAAATAAGTTGTAATTTAAATCAACATAGATAAGTACATGGAATTTGTGGGTGGAGGGAACAAAATGGGAATAAAAAAGCATGCTAAATATTTAGGAGAGGTATATAAAGTAGTTAACGCTAACTTGTAGGAAAATACCAGTCTATACATTCAAAAATTAAGGATAATACTGGAAGAATTAGATATAAACTATAAATACGTAAAACATTAGAAGAAGAAATTAATTAAAAAACTTTGATCCAGCAGAAGACAGGAAAGTAGAAAAAAAGTCATGGTGAATAGAAGATACAAAATGAATTGATAGGAATATATTAAACATATATATTAATAATCAAAATAAGTGAGAAAAATTAAACACACCTACTTAAAAGATACAAACTCAGATTTATTGACAGAAAATACAAGTATTTTATTTCAAGGGCCAGGGATTTAGCTCAGTGGTTTTGCCGCCTGCTGCGCAAGCACAAGGACCTGAGTTCAATCCCCAGTACCAAAAAAAAAAAAGTATAGTATTTCAGAAGACACAGTTGAAAATAAATGTTATTACAAATGTCTCACAACAATTCAAAGCAGACATTGGAAAGGACAAGGGGAGGATCCATGGCACTCCCCACCACCGACGCACATGCTGTGTCCCCCCAACAGAAGGGCACAACCATCCACCAACTGCAAGCCAGCTCTACATTTTGCTTCCCTTTGACAGGGCAGCAGAGGTAAGGACTAACCAAATGACCTGATTCTTGTTGAGGACATCACCTGGGGAGAGAATGGAACCCCATGACTGTTGACATTAAGTTCTAAAGTCCTCTATCGTGTAGCCTACACCTAGCAGAAACAAAAGGCTGATCATGGTTGCTGTCTATCAACAGAAGCAAGGCCATGCCTTGGTTTGGATGGTAATCACCCTCTAGGGTGATCAGAGAGAAGGAACGCTAGTGCAGTGAGAGCACCCGAAAAGACAGTAGGGCCTAAAGCTAGGCAGAGAAAATCACAACTAACTGGATCCCAAGACTGAGATCTTGGAAAGAAGCCACTCATCCAAAAACATAGGAAATTTTACTTCGACTCAGTCTGTTCTTGATTTTTCTATTTTTCATTAATTTTATCTTTCCTTCAGTAGGATTTTCTTTTTTTTTTTTCCACCGTCCCATTTTTTTCTCTCTCTTTTATCTTCTCCTTTTTTCTTCCCCTTTCAACTTTTTTTTCTCACCCTTCTTATCTTTTATTGCATGTATTTGGTCTGTTTTTTCTCTTTCTGCTTCTTTTTTGTTCTTCGCTGCAACTGTTCTGTAACACTATTAATTTCCTTTTACTCAATAGGATTCCCTATCTCATTTTTCTCTCCACTTCTTTATATCCCATTGATTAATTTTTCAAATCTGCTGTTTTCATACTCCAGCTCCCAAAACCCTCTACCTTTATTAGTATAACTATTAAGCTTTATAAATCTGTAGATAACTAGTTAATTTCACACTGTTGCTGTTGAATACAGTTCTATTGTTAGAGGAAGAGTTGTTTCATTTAGTAAATACTATGAGTCAGTAGTCCATCAGTATTTTCTTTGTCTTAGTGTTCATGCTGTAATTATAGACCTCTTTTTTCTGTGGTTAAGGGTGTTACATTATTGGTACTTAGGGTTTGTAAATATTTAGTTTATATTCAAGAAATATTTATATTATTTATATGCTATAATTGATCCTGATTTTATTACTGCAGCCAAGGTCACATAGCTGTTGCTACTGATTGATTTTCTTAGCTTCCCAATATCTGGATTGCCTTGGAGAATTGGGTACTGGGCCAAATATGCTTCAGCCTTCTATCTCAGTAAATGAAGATGGTTGGATTTTGGAAAAGAAGCAAAGACCAATAATTAGCCATGCCCAGAAGACACCACTGAAAAGTAGACATTAACTAAAGAGGTCTCCATACTAGTAACAAAGCTTTCTAGTACAAATAACCTACAAGCCTCAACACAAATACACACACACACACACACACACACACACACAATCTGAGAAGACAAACCAACAAAATGCCTCCAAAAACTCCCAAATCCCCCAAAGCGGATCCATGGGGTACTGAAAGCAAAGAAACCAAAAGCTACACACCCAACTTACTCATAATAATATCAGGAGAGATATCAGAAAGGCAGATCAGTTAGGCATTTGGCAAGATATAGAAGATATAAGTAAGCAAACCTTCAACTAGTCTACAAATGACACTAATAAAAAGCTAATAGAGCTAAACAAAATAATGCAAAAATGAACAACCAGCATAGAAAAGAATTAAGTGTCCATAAAAAGGCTCCAAATAGAAATTCAGAAGATTAAAAATTCTGTTAAAAGTATGGCCAGCAAAAGTGATTAGTGTGAGGGCCGAGTATCAGAACTAGAAGACAAGACTGTTGGTGACCAATTAATGAGACACCTTAAAAACAAGAGAACATGAAAAATGGACCAGACGTCGCTAGATGATGCAAAGAAGACGAAGACTAAGACTAATTGAAATTAGTGAAAACTCAGAAGACAGAACAAATGCCATAAAAACCCTTTATACAGAAATAACAGAAAACTTTCCAAGTAAGGGAAAAGAATTTAATATACAGATAAGTGAGGCATCTAGAACCACAAATACCATGAGCAGAAAAGAACATCTCCACAACATATTTTAGTCAAAATACCAGAAATCCAGCCCAAGGACAGAATTATAAAAGCTGTTAGAGAAAAAACAATGATAAAGCAAAACACATTAGAATTACAGCAGACTTCTCAACATGAACCTTAAAAGCTTGGCGTGAAGCGCTTCAAGAATGAACAGAAAACAGTTTCCAAACTAGGTTGATATACCCTGTGAAACTATCTTTCAGAATTGATGGAGAGGGCTGGGGATTTAGCTCAGTGGTGCTGCCACCTGCCTCACAAGCACAAGGTCCCAAGTTCGATACCCATACCAAAAAAAATTGATGGAGAAATAAGATATAGTGGACCCTCAAGTTATGACAAGTCTAATGAACAACTTGGGTTATGTCCAGAGTTTTAGTTTTAACTTAAAACCAAAGTCTTGAGTTACAACCTGAATGCTGAGCACTTGTGCAATTGTAAACAAGGTCTCTTGATGCTAGCAAAGCATATGTAAGTATACATAAGCATCAGTCTGAGCCAAGATGCACAAGATTGTGGACATGATTTCAGTCAGTGCTTTATATAATCATTACAATTACTACTATCAGAATGTCCCCCAAAAAGCTAGAAAGGAATCTAAGCAAGGAAGGAAAGGTAAAGAAAGCAATCACAATTGAAAAGAAGGAAATTGTGAAGAAATATGAGAGTGGCATTCATGTGACTCATCTCACTAATAAGATACAACATGTTGAAATCAGTCATTTCAACAGTTTTATAGATTGCTTACAGTGTTAATCTTAAGTGTTGCTAAAAGTGTTGGCTATGATTAGTGAGTATAAACCAAAGGCAGATAGCAGGTTATAGCCTGAGTCTATAATTTGTGAAAAAGCTCGGCCTAGAAATGCAGATCTCCTAAGGGATAATCCATCAACAAGGGATAATGGTGAAACATTTCATGCCAGTAAGGGGTGGTTTCTCAATTTTAAAGCCAGAACTGGGGTTCATAGCCTATCTAGGCATGGTGAAGCAGCCAGTGCTGATAAAAGGGCTGCTGAAAATAGCCTGCACCACTTGGAAATGATGACAGAGAAACAGCTTTTGCTCTCCTCAGGTTTTCAGCTGTGATGAAACTGGCCTTTTCTGGAAGAAAATAACTAGGAGAACATACATTACCCAGGAAGAGAAGAAAATGCCAGGCCACAAGCCTATGAAGGATAGGCTAGCTTATTGCCATGTGCCAGTGCGAGTGGAGACCTCAAGATAAAGCCTCTCTTGGTTTATCACTCTGAGACCTCAAGAGTGTTCATAAAACACAGTCATGAAGAATAGGCTAGGGGTCATGTGGAGATCCAGCACAAAAGCCTGGGTAAGAAGAGTACTTTCGCTTCAGTGGCTCAGGGAGGCTTTCTGTCCTACTGTTAAGAAATATCTAGAGGACAGAGGTTTACCACTCAAGGCTCTCCTCATTATGGACAGTGCTCCTGCTCACCCATGAGGCTTAGAAGAAGGATTGGCTGAGAAATTCCCATGGCTCTCAGTTGAGTTCCTCCCACCTAGTACAACTCCTCTACTGCACCCTATGGACCAGGAGGTATAGCTAACTTTAAGAAGCTATACACCAAGAAACTGTTCCTGAAGTGCTTCCAGATGATCTCAGATACAAATTTAACCCTTAAAGAGTTCTGGAAGGAACATTACAACATCCTTCTTTTCCTGTGTGGGGTTGAATGAGAAATCCTAGGCCAGTGTCTCTCTAAGGACACTGAGATCTGCCTGGAAGAAAATGTGGCCTGAAGTTATACAGGAGAGAGACTTTGAAGTCTGTGTAGAGAGGCCTGAGCCTGCAGTAGACCCTGTAGTGGATGACACCGTCACCTATAGCAGAGTCCATATGTTTGCAGGTAGACAGTGGTGTTGTTGAGGAACTGGTGGAGAAACGCTCAGAGGAATTGTCTACTTAGAAGAGGAATGTCAGCAACTTCTGGCTGAGCAGCAGAGAATGGTAGCTGAGCGGTTTTCTGAAGAGGAGGGGGAGTATCAACAATCAGTGTAACAAAGCTCTTCTGAAATAAAGGAAATCTTGAATAAATGGACAGAGCTACAAATATTTCTAGAGAAGACCCAACTAGACAGAAGAAAGCCAATCTTGCATTCACGTGCTTAATGACAGTGTCATGTCATACCAAGGAAAAGTGTTAAAGAAAAGACAGAAGCAGACAACCTTAGACTGGTTTTTAGTTCTGACAAGGTTGAGACCTAGTGAGCCAGAAGCAGGTCCTAGCGGGCTACAAACTCTCCTGGGAGAGAAAGAACACCACAGAGCCAGATTCCTGATGTTCTTTTGGAAGGGGACTCTCCTTCCAAACAGTAACCACCTTCCATTGTATCCTCCTTTCCTGCAAGCCAAACATGTCAACTTGAATGGTGAATACAGTATGAAATTGTTGTTGATAAACTAGGCACATTTTATAACTTTTTGGTGAATACACCAAGAAAATTATTGGTCTTTCTGGTAAATTACACACATTATACAACCCTTTTTTTTAATTAAGAAAAGGTTAGTTAAGGGGTGTTTTGGGAGGTTTGGAATGCATTATGGGTATTTCCATTATTTCTTACAACCAACTTGAGTTACAACCAGCCTTCATAAATGAATTGAGTTTGTAAGTCAAGTGTCCACTGTATTTTCATGATAAAGAGCATCTAAAGAAATTCATGACTGCCAGGGATTTAGCTCAGTAGTTCTGCTGCCTGCTTTGCAAGTGCAAGGTCCCGAGTTCGATCCCCAGTACCAAAAAAAAAAAAAAATTCATGACCACCAAAGCAGCACTCCAAAAAATTTCGAAGGACATCCTAGAAAAGGACAATGAAACCAGCAATTACAAAGGTCTCAGAGAATGAATATACCAGGTAGCGTGAGGAGTTAAATAGAAGGGGTGGATGGGGGTCAGGTACAGGAATATAAGGCAGTGACAGGAATAAGTCAGTTCCTTTCAATAATACCTCTCTCAGTGTGAATGGTCTCAATTCGCCAAACAAAAGACACATGCTGACAGAATGGATCAAGAAGCAAAATCCAACCATTTGCTATATGCAAAAAGACCACATTTCACCCCCAAAAAACCTTATAGACTAAACATCAAAGGATGAAAAGCAATATTGTATGAAACGGGAACCTGGAAAAAAACCAGATATAACTATCTTGTATTCAGACAAAACTGATCAAAAGAGGCAAAGAATGTCACTGCATATTGGTTAAGGAAAAGATAACAGTTACTAACATACATGCACCAAAAAATGGCACACCCAACTTCATAAAACAAATACTACCAGACACGAAACACCAGTTATGCATAAACACAATTAGAGTGAGGGACCATAATACCCTATTATCACAAATAGATCAACTAGATTTTTTAAAAAATCAACAAAGGAATATCAGAGTTAGAGATAATCTTCAAACAACCAGATTTAATAGGTATCTACAGAACGTACCACCCAACAACAGAATTCACATTCTTCTCAGCAGCACATGGAGCGTTCTCAAAATAGACGTCATACTATCCAGTAAAGCAAGTAAATGTAAAAGAATTAAAATTATACCATGTTTATTATCAGATCATAGCACAGTAAAATTAATCAATTTCAAAAAACACAAGAAATTATACAAATGCATGAAGCTAAACAACACACTCTTAAATAAACAATGAGTAACAGAGGAAATCAAAGAAGAAATTAGCTCATAGAATCAAACAGGAATGGTAGTACAATGTACCAGAACCTATGGGGAAAAATGGGAGCAATCTTGAGCGAAATTTATAAATGTGAATGCCTACATCATAAAAACAGAGTGAGGCCAATGAAATAAGCTAATGATGCACGTGAGTGTCATAGAAAAACAACATCAGTCCAAATCTAGAACAAGGAAAGAAATTGTAAAGATCAGATTGAGACCAAAAAACCAACACAAACAATTACTGAATTGAAGAATCAGTTCCTCTAAAGAATAAACAAGATAGGGGACCGGTGATTTAGCTTAGTGGTGCCATGCCTGCCTTGCAAGCTCAAGGTCCTGAGTTCAATCCCTGGTATAAGGGGGAAACAAAAAAGAGTAAACAAGATAGACAGACCTTTAGCCCATTTAATTAAAAAAAGAAAGGAAAGACCCAAATCAATGTAACTAGAAATGAAAAACCCAAATCAATGTAACTAGAAATGAAAAAGGTGACATCACAGCAGACACTGCTGAAATAAAAAACGATTATTAACAACTATTTCACAAACCTGTATGTCAGTAAATTGGAAAATTTAGAAATTATAGATTTCTAGATATATAAAAATTACCAAAACTGAATCAAGATTTAAAAACCTTGAATAATCCAATAACGGGCCATGAAATTGAAGCATTAATACAAAACCTACCAACTGAAAAGGGCCCAAGTCTGAATGGATTCACTGCTGAATTCTCCAAAAACTTAGTGAAGATCTAACCCCAAGACTCCTCAAGCTCTATATTGAAAGTTAAAAGGAAGGAGTATGTCCCAAATCAGGAAGCTAGCTCTACCCTGATTCCAAAACCAGACAAGAGGCCAGGCATTTAGCCTGCCTGTCTCTCAGGCGCAAGGTCCTGAGTTCAATCCCCAGTACCAAAAAAAAAAAACCAGACAAGGATCCAGCAAAAAAAGAGAACTATAAACCAGTTTCTTTGATTAAAATAGATGCAAAAATTGTCAACAGATACTGGCAAACAAGGTGCAACAAATCATCAAAAAGATTATACATTATGACCAACTAGGCTTCATCCCAGGAAAGCAAGGATCTTTCAACTTATGCAAATCAGTAAATGTAATATATCACATAAACAGAACCAAGGACAAAATAATCACATGATAATCTCAGACGCAGAAAAAGCCTTTGAGAAGTACACTATCTTTTCATACAGAAAAATCACTTAAGAAAATAGGTATAGGGCCGGAGGTTTAGCTCAGTGGCACCAGCGCCTGCCTTGGCAAGCACAAGGTCCTAAGTTTGATCCCCAGTTCTGCAAAAAAAAAAAATAGAAGGACCTTATCTCAATCTGATAAAAGCCATTTATGATAAACCTACTGCCAACATATTAAGTGGGTAAAAACAAAGCTTTCCTTCTACTCTACACCCCCCACCCCTGTACTGGGTACTGAACTCAGGACCTTGCACTTGCGAGGCCGGTGCGGCACCACTGAGCTAAAACTCAGGCCCCAGAGTTTTCCTTCTAAAATTAGGAGCAAAATAAGGATGCTCATTATCACCATTCCTGCTCAACATAGTACTTGAAACATTAACAAGAGTGATTAGGCAAGACATGGAAATGAAAGGGATATGTATAAGAAAGAAGTCAAATTATCATTGTTTGCAGATGATATGATCCTCTGTATAGAACATGCAAAAAATTCATCAGGAGACTCTTAGAATTAATAAATTAAATTTGGAATGTAGCAGGATACAAAACACAAAAATAAATACTGTTCCTGTACACTAATAACCCACTGAGAAATTAGAAAAAAATACCATTTACAACACCACCAAGAAAAATTAAATACTTAGGAATTAACCTAAGGAAGTGAAAGACCTTGACAACAAAAACTACAGCACTGTGAAAAAGGAAATCGAAGAGGACATCAGAAAATTGGAAAATATCCTCTTTTCCAGTATAGCCAAAACAGCCATACATGCAGACTTAATGTACAGATTTAATACAGTTCCAATCAAAATACCAAAAGCATTCTTCACAGACCTGGAGAAAACAGTACAAAAATTTATATGGAACATGAAGAATCCTAAAATAGCAAAAGGAATCCTGTGTAACAAGGGCAAAGTAGGAGATCTCACAATCTCAGACTTGAAGTAATATTTCAAAGCCACAGGGATAAAAACGGCATGATATTAACACAAAAACAGACGTGCAGATCAGTGGAACAGAATAGAGGATGCAGAAACAACCTCAAGCACATCCAACTATTTGATCTTTGACAAAGGCATACACTGGAGAAATGCCAGCCCTTTTAACAAATGGTACTATGAAAACTGGCTATCTACATGCAGAAGATTGAATTCCAGTCCATATCTCCCACTACAATAAAAATCAATCAAAGATCTACATGTTAAAACAGAAACACTTTAACCTGCTGGAAGATAAAGTAGGTAAAACTCTTGAAGTCACAGGCATAAGCAAAGACTTTCTGAGCAAAACCCAGATTGAACAGGAAATAGTGACAAGAATGAATAATTGGGATCATATCAAATTTAAAAGCTTCTGGACAGCAAAAGGAACAACCAGTAGAGTGGGAAGACAACTTTATAGAAGGGGGAAAAAAAATTTTCCCGCTATTCCTCAGAGGGCTAATACCTAGAATATATAAAGAATGACCCAATCAAAAAAAGTAGGCAACTGAAATGAATAAACCCTTCACAGAAGTAAAGATGACCAGCAAATTCATGAAGAAATGATCAACATTACTGGTCATTGGAGAAGTGCAAATTAAAACAATAGTGAGATTCCATTTTACCCCAGGAAGAATAACCATTATCAAGAAATCAAATAATAACAAATGCTGGCGAGGCTGTAGGGAAAAAGAAAGCCTTCTACATTGTTGGTGGGAATGTAAACTAGTACAACCACTATGGAAATCAGTATGGAGCTTCTTCAAAAAATTAAAGCTAGAAATTCCATTTAACCTAGCTGTTCCCTTTCTATGTATTGTTTCAAAAGAGTTAGAGACATCATATTACAGTGATACATATATATCCATGTTTTAAACAGCACAATTAATAATAGCTGAATCTTGGAAGCAGCCTGTATGTTCATCAACAGAGGAACCAGAAAGTGTGTTATTTGCACACAATGACATATGACTGTGCTATAAAGAAAGATAAACTTGGGCTGGGGATTTAGCTCAGTGGTTCTGCCACCTGCCTCGCAAGCACAAGGTCCAGAGTTCGATCCCTGGTACCAAAAAAAAAAAGATAACCTTGAGTCATTTGTGGGAAAATGGAATGCACTTGAGACCATAATGTGAAATAAATCATACATACAAGCTTAAATATTGCATGGTTTCTCTTATGTGAGAAAACCAAAATATAAAGATGAAAATAAAAGATAATAGGGGGGCCAGGGATTTAGCTCAGTGGTTCTGCTGCCTGCCTCGCATGTGCAAGGACCCAAGTTCGATCCCCAGTACCAAAAAAAAAAAAATAGGAACTAGTGAGATAGACCTGTCTGAAGTGGGAGGGGGAATCAAGGGATGGGGGGAAGAACAGGGATATAAAAGGGAATTAAGATGAGTTATATACATGTACCACCTCCACACAAGGAATATAAACATTATGTATTGTAAACATGTACTAATAAAAAAATGCTTGTGAAACAAAAAGGAAAGGACAGGGGAGACTTCCAAATGCTAAAACGTGTAATTTCCCCCAAATTGATACTAGTATAAGATTGTTTACTCTCAGTAACATTGTATGATTGTGTAAATATGTTCATGTGTGTACTTGTGTTTACAGTTATTACAAAGGTTTTCTAAGTGGTGCCCCTAATTCTGCCCTTGTTTCTTCAGTCTATTCTAAATATTGCAACCAAAATGATCCTGTTAAACACATCAGATCTTTGCTCAGCACACTCCAGCTTCTGCTGTTCTCATTCTGTATAAAACCCCATCATATTCCACCCTTAAAGTGTCATAAAGGACCCTACATTGGCCCTGTAGTTGTGCCCTCTTACTTCTCTCTCAACTTTCTACCCTCTTCCTTTCTCCCCACATCAACCATTGTGCACTTCATGCTGTTCCTTCAGTGTGTCAGCTGGGCTCGAATTTTAGGTCCTCTGACCTGGTCTTCTGTCTGGAAAACACATTCCCCTACACCTGCCTTGCTCCCTCATCTCCTTCTTACCTTCACTTACGAGGAAGCCTCCTTGATCACAGTGCAGTAAAATTATGAGCCAAAAATGGGAAAATAATAACACGAACATATCCTTGATAAAAATTAATAAACTTATAAATTCATGAAATAAGAATTCATAATCAAGTTCAACGAAGTAGACTAAAAAACTCATGTCCAAACATCTCAAATGATACTCAAATAACCATATGTGTAATTCCTAGAAAAAAGATTGAAACTAAATGAACTTAGATTTTAACTTTCTGAAAGTAAAAAAAAAACAAAAAAAAAACCCTGATGAAGTAGAAGAGATAATAAAAATTAACTCCCCAAATGATTGAAATCGAAAGAAATAAACTAGGTTAATATAAGAAAATAATGATTGTTTGAAAAAAAAAAAGTAAAATAGATCTGTTGACATGTGTAGTTTTTTTTTTTTAAGCACAAAAAATAAGGTCAGAAATGAAAACCAGAATTTGGATACAGAACAGTTTTGCTTTTTTGTTATTGTGGGAAAATACTATGGGGCCCAGGGATGTAGCTCAGTGGCACTGTGCCTGCCTGGCAAGCGCAAGGTCCTGAGTTCAGTCCCCAGTACCAGGGGAAAAAAAAAGAAAATGCTGTGAACTTTATACTGATAAATTGGAAAACTAAGATGAAATGGGTAATTCTCCAGGAAAATAGATATTACCAAATTTGGTACAAGAAGAAGTAAAAAATCGGAATAGTCCAGAAAGTGAAAAATCCTGGAATGATAAGGATTTATACCCCCTCAAGAAAGCTCAAACCTAGCCAGGTAAGTTCTCTCAAAACTTCAAGGAAGACATACTGCTCCAGAGACCAAGGTCAGAACCTATCTAACCAATTTTCTAGGCCAGTATTACATCTGTCACTAAGTGTGCAAGGACAGCACCCAAAAGAAAATTATAAGCCAGCCTCACTTCAGAATATAGGTGAAGTATCTCTACATTAAACAGTTGGTCAGTTGCTGAGTCTGGTGGCTCACACTTGTAACCTCAGCACTTACAGGAAGATTGCTGAGAGTTGGAGGCCAGCCTGGTCTACATGGTGAGTTCAAGGCCAGCTTGGACTACACAGTGAGAAACTGTCTCAAAAAAATAAATTACTAAATTAATTTGAGCATGATCAGTTTGGCACTTATCCTGGAAGTCCAAGTACAGTTCAACTTGCAGTTAAGATACTTGCACCAGTGTAACCACTAACTCCAGCAAACTTGGTAGTTGCTACTTGGTAGACTTCTTTCCCCACTAATAGAGACATGCATACTGAATTAAATATACCAACAAGATTGAATTACAGAGTTGAGCTTGAATAAAAGTCATTGAAATCTTTTGTATTAGAATTAAACCAAAGATTGTGGAGTCCCAGGTATCAGTCAGAGTCCATATTAAAGTTAGGCCCCAGAGGTTAGGGTTTAGTAACTCATGATATAAAAAAATCTGTATTGAGTATATTCAACATGAATAGAACTAATATTTTTTATAATGGCTAAGGCTTTAGAAGAGCTGCTTCCTTAAGAAAGAAGGATTAGGGGCTGGGGATTTAGCTCAGTGGTTCTGCTGCCTGCCTTGAACAGCGCAAGGTCCTGAGTTCGATCCCCCAAACCAAAATAAAAAGAGGGGGGGGCCTAGAAAATAATCCACTGTCCCAGAGAAGGTACAAAGAAGTATGTAATTGCCAGACCCTGGGAAAAAAGGAAAACAAAAACAGAAACAAAGTCAGCCTTGAAAACAGAAACCGTAATGTTTGCTAAGCAGAAGTATCCAATCCAAATGTCTACCACCAAGTTGCATGGAAATTCCCCCCAAAACATTACAAGCATTTAACCAAGGAAAATGAAACCTCAGCTGCACTTTCCAGTACGATAGCCATTAGCCACATGTGGCTATTTAATTAAAATTAAGTTAAAAATTAAGTTCTCGTCACAGTAGCAACATTGCCAGTACTCAATAGCCATATGTGTCTAGGAGCTACTGTATTGGACAATGCAGAAACAGTACATTTCTGTCATTCCTTAAAAGGTCTGTTGGGTAGCACTGTTCTATGCTACCTATGGAAGTAGACAGAAAAAGAGAGAAAAAAAACCTTGTAACATTCCCAGTTCTATGTTCAGGTTAGATGGGGCTCTCATTCAGAAAATAGTCCTTACTAAAGGTCAACTCATTTTAAAAAATGTCAGACCTAATCACAGAGCAATGTATGAGGGAAAATTGGCAAGCACACACACAGAAAAAGCAGATTTAGCCTTCCAAGAATGTTAGAAAATGTTACATTGAGGAAGTTAAACAAGTAAAGTTAGGAATAGTGACATTTAAAAAAATAAGCTGATGGCGCTGGGGATTTAGCTCAGTGGTTCCGCCACCTGCCTCGCAAGTACAAGGTCCCAAGTTCGATCCCTGGTTCCCCCCCTGCAAAAAAAGCTGATAAGAAAAAAGACCAAATTGAATTGTTTTGGGGGGGTACTGGGGATCGAATTCAGGACCTTGCGCTTTCTAAGGCAGGCACAATGCCACTGAGCTAAATCCCTGGCCCCCAAATTGAATTTTTGAGCCAGGTGTGGTGGTGCAGGCCTGTAATCCAGCCCTCAGGAGTCTGAGGCAGGAGGATTGCCTTGAGTTCAAGGCCAACCTGGGCTACATAGTGAGTGCAAGACCAATGTGAACTGTATTAGTGAGACCCTGTCTCACAACACAAAAAAAACCAACCAATTTGAATTTCTAGAAATAAAAATAAACATTAAAATTAAGCTCAATAAAGAGATTAAGTAGCAAATTAGAGACAGCTAGAGTGAAAATTAGAGAATGGGAAACATCTGAAAAAATAAGCCTGTATACAGAATACTGAACACAGAAAAAGATGGAAAATGAGAAAGCCCATTAAAGGATTTGAAGATGGAATGAAAAGATCCACCTAGAATTATATAGCTAATTAATCCTCTCAAGAAGAAAGACAAAGATATTTTGAGGAAAAGTTTCAAGTTTGTCACTAAAAAAAACATTGCTGAAGGAATAAATAAAAGTTATACTTTGAGAAAAAAGAAACTGAAGGAAAAAGGAAGAATTGGAACACAAAAAGAAGTGGTATACAGTGGAATCCATAAATGTGGGTAAAGCATCAAGTTACTAACAGTCATTAGCTAATAATAACTAATTTTGGTGGGTTTAAAATAAGATGCAGCTAAAAGTGCTAAACAACTATCATTTGAAACTGGTTGAGGCATGATTAGATTTAAAGAATTAAATGCATGAAGAAGAGATGCTGGTTAAGATTGTGGATAAATGCTCATGCTAAAATAGAGGGGATTCCTCACTTACCTGAGGATTTAGTAGGCTTTGGACAAAGGACCCTCTGTTGGGGGATATTGTTGTGCTTGAATCCCTTCATGTGGTATGGCTTGAAGCTCAGGATGATGTGTTCAGAGGGAGTAATTGAAAGTAAAAATGAGAAGAATGGCCTCAGAGGCACCAATGTTGAGCTTTTTCTATTAGGCTGTTATCCTCCCAGTGTCAGGTCCTGTCAGCATGTACCCTAACTGAAGAGTGTGCTCTGCAAGGAATTAGCTTGAGGCTGATTGAAAATACAGTGATCCAAGCTCAACAAAAATGTTTTTCAGAATGTCTTAGTGCTAGTCCATGGTTATCTGATGAAAACAAATCCCAGTCTGGCACAGGAACTCAGTGCAGCAGTTGTAGCACAAGTCACATGGGTCTCCATGATGGCACCTACTCCTCCAGTGGAAGCTATGTCCCCACCTGTGACTCACCTTGTGCACCTCCCTCACCACCCCAGTGTGGTGCTGGGTGTCCCCATACAGGGCAATGAGTGTGTGTCTCTGTCTCTCCCTCTCCCTCTCTCCCTCTCCCTCTCTCTCTTTCCCCCTCTTCCTCTCTCCCTCTCTCCCTCTCCCTCCCTCTTTCTCTCCCTCTCTCCTCTCCCCCCCACCCCCAGCTCCTCCTGAGAGTGTCTTACTGCTCTGGGCTGTCTCTCAACCCCTGCATGTGTTTAAGTAACTTTACCTGTTGAGAGACTATGTTTGTTTTATCCTGAAAAAAGTAAGGCAGGCCTTATCTGAGTTTTAGTTTTTGAACTGAGCTCTAATTTCTGCACCTTTAAGATTGAGACCGTTAATGTCTAATTCATAAGACTGTTGTGAGCATTAAATGAGCCCATGACACTAAGTAGGTTCTTAGTAAATGTTCCTTTTATTTTTTTTTTTTCTTTCCGGTACTGGGAATCAAACTCAGGACCTTGCACCTGCAAGGTAGGCACAGCACCATTGAGCTAAATCCCCAGCCTTCATTTTTTTTTTTTTTTTTTGGTACCGGGGATTGAACTTGGGACCTTGCGCTTGTGCAGCAGGTGCCAGAACCACTGAGCTAAATCCCCAGCCCCTTTTCATTTATTTTTCTTAAGGCAGCCACTAGAAGAATCGATTCAAAAAGTAAAATTTCCAAAAGGAAAAGAAAAAATAATAAAACCTAAAGGACAAAAAAATGAAACAAATGACATAATAAGCCATAGAAATGAAAAAAAGTAAGTTAAATGAATTTCCAGATAAAAAGCAACAGATGTCTCCTGGATATTTTTTTAAATCTGGCCTTATCCTGTTTATAAGAAATAGTTAAAGAATAAGGACACAGAAAAGCTAAAAGAATAAAAATGATGTATCAGACAAAATATAAACCAAAAGAAATTTGATGTAATTATATAAATCTTAGAAAAAAGGATTTCAAGGTAAAAATATGTACCACAAAAGTTAGATTAGTGGGCCGGGGATTTAGCTCAGTGGTTCCGCCACCTGCCTTGCAAGCGCAGGGTCCCGAGTTCGATCCCTGGTACCAAAAAAAAAAAAAAAAAAGCTAGAATAGTAAATGTTATGTGATATATGTTTTATTTGAAATTTCTAATTGCCTCTTTTTTTCTTTTTTGGAGACAGGGTTTTGCCATATAGTCCAGGTTGGCCTTGGCCTCTCACTCATGCTCTTCCTGCCTCGGCCTCCTGAGTGCTGATATTACAGGTTTACACCACCACATCTGGCTTCTAATTTCATTTTTGAGGCTATAATAACCTTGGTATCAAAAACTTACAAAGTCAGCAAGAAAAGGAACATTACAAGCCATTTTCACTCAAATGAAATATGAACAAAACAGTAGGAAACTGAACCAACAATGTTCAGAAAAGGAATACATAATGACCACACATGTTTTACTTGAGCAGCTAAGGATATATCATCATAACTTGCCATAGATTTGTAGGTTAATGGATTAAGTATAGATGATAATATCAAAAGATTTACGTGAAATAATTTATAAAACCCAACATCTATTGATAATTTAAAACATACACTCTTAATAGTCTAGAAGAAACTTCCTTAACCTAATATGGGGGTAATAAGTATTTCTAATAACCAGTAGTATCCATTATATTTATTGATGAGATGTCAAAACAGTGTGTTCTAAGGTCAGAAACAAACAAGGAGGCTTGTTATTGAATAAAGATTCAGCGTTCTATTGGGACTCTTTAGCAGCACAATAAAGTCAGAAAAGAAAGGTTTTTGAATTGAAGGAAACAAAATTATTAATGTTAAAAATTTCTGGGTAAATCAGGATTAAAAGGGATCAGGGGCAACAAAACTAAAAGCAATCAAATTGAACTACATCAAAATTTAAAACTTGTGCTGGGAATTTAGCTGTCCTGAGTTGGATCCCTGATACCAGAAAAAAAAAAAAATTTTAAACTTGTGTGCATTAAATACACAGCAGAGTGAGGAGTCTCCATGAAATGGGAGAGGATACATCTGAATCAGCTATCTTAAAAGGAGTTAATATCCAGAATATATTTTTTAAAACTACAGTTTAACAACAACAAAACCCCACATTCAACTCAACTGAGAAGTGAACAAGGGACTGGAAAAGAGATTTCTCCAAAGGCGAGGACCAACAGGGATATGAAAAGATGCTCAGCATCACTCACCCCTAGGAAAATGGAAATCAAAACCATAGTGAGCTATACTTCATACCCATTACAGTTGCTACTACTGTATTTAAAAGAAAATAACAAACTTTATTGAGGATATGGAGACATTGGAACCCTTGTAAACTGTTAGTAGATTGTAACATGGTGCAGCCTTTGTGGAGATTCCTAAAAACCTTAAAAATAGAACTACCATATGATCCAGCAGTTCTGTTTCTGGGTAAATACTCAAAAGAATTGAAAACAGGGTCTCAGAGAAGTATTCGTACACTCATGTTCGTAGCAGCACTATTTATTCACAGTAGCTAGACCTGGAAGCAAACCAGGCATCTATCATCAGTGGTTATCAGGGCCCAGGGGAGGGGACAAAGAGCTGTTGTTTAATGGTTACACTGTATAAATTCAGTTCTGGAATTGGTTGCACATCAGTGTGAATATGCTTAACATTGCTAAACTGTACATTTAAAAACAAGTGAGATGATAAATTTTGGATTAGTTTATTTTGCCACAATTAAAAAAAATGCCAGTACTGGTGGTGTGTATCTGTAATCCCATCACTGTAGGGACAGGAGGATTGATAGGTAGGGCTTAGCCTAGGTAATTTAGCAACTTGGTGAGAACTTGTCTCAAAAATTCAAAAAGAGATAGCGTGTAGGTCAGTTTGAAGGGCCTGAGTTAAGTCCCCAGTATGGTAATCAATGAATGAATCAATCAGCAGGGTTGCTGGCTACAAGACTATAAAATAGGAATATCACAGATGCATAGATTTTTCAAAGAATTTAAATTCTTTTAAATTTAAAATCTAAAACTTCACAGAAAGATGTTAAAGAATGTTCAGACACATGGGGAAATAAACACATTAATGGAAAAGGATGTTCACAAGATGTCAGTTTGCTGCAAAATTATCTACCAATTCTATTGGTTTTCATTGAAATCCCAGCAGAGTTGCTGTTGTTGGTGGTGTGTGAGTGTATGTGCATGTGCGTGCGTGTGTGTGTGTTTGGTGTTCTTTTTTGTGGTAAATGATAAACTGATTCTAAAATCTAGGTGAAAGTGCCAAAAAGCATCAATAATGAAAGCACCTTAAAGAAGAATGTAAATTTGAGCACTTGCACTACCTGAAAAGAAGCTGTAATACTAATTAAATCACTGTGGTATTGGTACAGGATAGAAATTGAATATCCTTCTAGTAGGAATGAATGATTTATTAAGTGAGACAATTGATTGTCCGTATAAGATAACATTAAAGATAACATACCTATCAAAAATCAGCACTAAGCAGATTCAGATTTAAATATGAAAGGTGTAGGCAGGGATTTAGCTCAGTGGTTCCACCGCCTGCCTCGCAAGTGCAAGGACTGGAGTTCAATCCCCAGTACCAAAAAAATAAATAAAATACGAAAGGTAAAAATTGTATAACATTAGAAGACAATGTGGAAGAATGTCTTCATAACCTGAAGGAGGGAAATATTTCGTTAGACACAAAAACCACAAGATATAAAGGAGAAGATTAGTGAATTTGGTAATGCTGGTGTGTAAAGACAGTAGCGCTATCATTCAGAAGCATAATAGACTCAGAAACAAGCCAAAAGGAAGAATTGTTTGTACAACATAACTCTCTTAGAGAAAGGCAATGTATGCAACACTATGACAAAGATGGAAATAGGCCTTTCACAGGAGAAACGCAATGGCCAATGAACATAGGAAGACTCAGTATTTTTAGTTATCATAGAATCATAAAACCACAATACCATGGCAAGTGTTTAAAATGTCTGGCAGTAGCAAGGGTTGGCCAGAATGTGGTATTTCAGGAACTCTCTCACACAGCTGGTGGGACTGGAATTAGTGTAATCACTTTGGAAAACAGGTTGGCAGTACTTAGTAAATTTGAATGCATATAACTATATGAACCAGTAATTTCAGTCCTGACACATGGCCACCAAGAGACATGGAATAGAATGTGTATGGTGTTTGGCAACATTATGAATGACAGAAAAAATGGAAACAATCCAGATGTTCAACAGTGGGACAGTTATCTAAATTATGAGTAATTAAGAATGAAATACCATCAAATGATGAAAATGGGTGAATTACAGTTACTGTATATGCATCTACATAGATGAATTACAATAATTTTGAGTGAAAAGAGCAAGTGGCAGAATAATATATGTGTAAATATGTAGATTTTAAGTTTATTTAGTATATTATGTATCCATAATTGCTAAAATAATAAAACCAAGGAAATGATTAATACAAAATCGAGGACAGTGATTACCAGGAGAGAAGAAGTTGTGGTAAGTGGGCTTATATTAGGATAAGGGCCCACAAAGAAGCTTCACAGTGACTGTCATGTTCTATTTCTTAGGCAGAATAGTGGATAGATGGATGCTATAATTTTTATGTGTTTTATGACTCTTAAAACTGTATGTGTAAAGCTGGTCTTTTGAATTTCTTTATCATTCTTTCGAAGACTTAATTTCTTATGTCCTTATTTTCCCCTTTGATACAGAAATCCCCTGCCAAGAAGCTGAGCCATGCAATTAGCAAGTCTTTAGGGTGCATGCCCTCCAGAGAACCTGCGCATCCTGTTTTTCCTGAGCAGCCAGAGAAACCACTTGACCTTGCACACATAGTGTAAGTATACATCTGGGTGTGGGCCTCACTGAAATGGGGAACTCACAAAATTCCAAGTATTACATAACATCAACAGTGAACTCTCTAGGTTTTTCTTGCCATTGGGAAACACAGACTTCAAGCTCTCATTTTTTTATTGCCCCATAAATATCCACATGGGAACCTCGCTCCAGTTCCTGACACTTGAATAATGTAGCAGTCCCCAGAAATGTGAATTCGTGGAATAGTGACTACTGTTGAACTGGACTGCCTTTCTTTGTGTGTTCTTCCCTTACATCAGATCATTTCTCCACAGCTCTAATGCTAGTTTTAAACTAGTTTACATGACATAGAAATGAAAATCAACTTAATTGTCCTTTTGAATTAAAAACTTAGGAGGATAAAATTATTCTACAAATAAAATTAGTGACACAGACACATGCACACAGATACTTGAATATTCATATCAAATAAAGAAAAGCTAGAAGGGATCAAAAAGTTAGAGAAAGGTAAGGATGAAAAAAACAATGAAAGATAGGATTCGGGTCTCTACACTGATTCTATACTCTGAATGATAATGATGATAACGAGTTTACTCTGCTGGATAAAGTTGGGAGATTGTTGCACATTAGTCTTACTCAGATGTATAGAAGTTTTTCTGTTGCATTGAACACTCATTTTCTTTTGCCTACCTAATGACAGACGGTGGTTAGACTAAATGAGCTACTGGTGATATTCGTCTTTCCTTTTTTTCTTTGAGAAATTTGAAAAACTTTTATAGTCATTAAAATAATACATGCATGTGGATTGAAAATTCAGTAAAAGAAAACTTATCATAAATGCAGCATACTCTCCCATGCTTTAACTTCCTTTGGGTTTTAGGTCTACTTGAAGTTGCCTCCATATTGCTAAGTCATATATGTATAGTGCTGTTTCCTAACTTAGCAGATATTATTTAATTCCATTGTGGGTGTAAGGAATCAGCTTCACTTATAACTACATACCAACTTGGGCCTGGGATTTAGCTCAGTGGTTTCACCGCCTACTGTGCAAGCGCAAGGACCCGAGTTCAATCCCCAGCACCAAAAAACAAACAAAAACAAATAACTACATACCAACTCATCCTAGTTTTTCATAATTATATTTCCAATTTAGTTGGCTAGCTTTGCAATTTTTTTTTTTTAGCTTTGCAATTTTAAGTAATCTTAAAACTCAACTTTTTCAACTTCTTCATAAACTGAGCAAATGAGTACCGTGTGATTTCTCCTTTTGCCTCCTGCGTTCTGTCATCTGTGCCATAACTTTCATATTTTCTTTTTTTTTTTCTTAAATTCTTTTATTGGTACATTGTAGGTATACAACACATTTACATTTCTCATTGGGAACTCGTACCTTTACATGATGCATCTTGGTTCTTATTTTTTCCCCATTCCTAGCCCTCCCTTCACGCCCTCCACCCTT
>NW_004624738.1:7675780-7723359 GCF_000247695.1 Heterocephalus glaber | reverse complement strand
TGTTCCTCAGCTCCTCTCTAGATTTATTAATCATGTCTTGCACTATGAGCACAATCTCTGCTGTTATCTGAGAAATGATTTCTGATTTCATTTTTTCCAGATCCTCTTTTGTTGCCAGTTCAGGGAGTCCAGGTGGTTGAGTATCAGAGGGTTCCATCTTGTTTCCCTTTGGGGTTGTTGTAGGCGCCCGCACGGCTCACCTCCTGTGTGTTGGCAGGGGTCGAGTGGATTTTCTTAATAAGATTTGTGTAATGGTTTCAATTGGAATAGTCTGAATATTTCTCAGCTTCTTTACAAGTCTTTAAGTCCCCACTTTTGACTAGTCCCTGTGTTTAGAACCTACTATATTGGCCCTTTTTCTTTAACCTCTAACAGGTATGTATTTCTAACAAATTAATCATCTGGAACAACTGCTTTTGCAATATTACTTCCCTATTTAAAAATCCACAGAATCCCACACCTTATAAAATAGGGAGGAATTCCTTATGCTGGAATTCAAGGACCTGTGTAATTGGGACCCACTGTACTTATTGAATCTTATCTTCTACTATTAAATTCATGTAGTGTAAACCCTCTGTTTTGGCTAGACTCTTAACTCCCCTTTAGAAGTAATGTATCCAGCACAGCCACCCCTTTTCCTGCCTTCTTCAGATATTTGCCTATTTCATAGTCCAGCTTAAATTTTGCTCCATTTATGAAACCTTGCTTGAGTCCTAGAAGTAGCTAACTCATATGCATCTCTTCTTTCCATACCCAGATTTCTTTAGCTCTTGTTACTTTATGTCATTAGGCACTCAGTGAAATGCTTTTTCCTTCTTTGTGTATTTCTTGAGTATGCACTATACATGGACTTCTTGAAGATTGTAAGCATCTGCTTTCCACTGACAGTTCCTTTTGGTCTATGCTTGTACAATCCTCAGTGCCTGGAAAAGCACAAGTTTTTGTGGGACTAAATTTTGCTGACTTGTGTTTCTAGAATATGGAACACAATTGTAAATTCTAGTTGAATCAGGTTAAATTTGGCAACTTTCCTATAGTTCCTTTCTTCAAGGCCACATTATAGGACTTGCTTGTTCATTTGGTGTGACTTTGCTGATCTCTCTGAAGGTTTGGAAGCAACCAAAGAGGATACTCAAATTGTAAAAGTCTATATTTTTATGAGCTTCTGGAGAGAAGCCTTCTTTTAAAGTACTTGAAATAATCCTGAAGGTCAATGTAAGTAGTAATAAAAGCACCTTCTCCTTTGCTGTAAAGCGGCTCTTCTCTTTTGTCTTACTTTTTTTCATTTGATGATGTTAATAGAATTATTTTAAGGGTGAAATTAGAAATGTTGGTTCCAAGCATGAATTTAAGGAAATAGTCTGTTAAATTATATTGAATAATCATCCTCCTTGGTTTTTCACATTTTTTACTAGAATTCTATTTTGGAATTTAAGGAACTTCTCTTTTCTCTTTAATCATTTCTTCCAGGCTGTCACCATCTCATGTTTAATTTTGTGTAAATCCAGTTATTTTTTACTTATCTCCTGTGTTCATATTGTCACAGTCAAAAAATTCTTGGTAAGAGGTTTTCCATACAGTTTGAGGTGAAACACATTTTTATCTTGAGAAATCCATGAAATTGCTATTGATGCTATCTTTTTAGTTCATTTCTTTTGAAAGCTTAACAAATCTAAAGCTAATATAATAGAGAAGAATAAAAAAGTACTCTAAAAATTGAACCAGCTTGAAGTTAGAGAACATAAAACCAATTTATCTGATTAGGAGGCGGTCTGATTGAGAGGTAACCATCTCAATTTCCCTGTCACATTTGCCAGCTTTTGTTGTTGTTGTTTTTATTACTTATTTGTTTGTTTATATTCCTGATTCTTGGAAAATCAGCATTTAGAGCATGACATAATAATTACAGAAAACAAAGACCTAACGGAAAATGTACTAACCACAAGGTCATTATCACATGAGTTTGAAACCAGAATTTATACCACAGTGTTAGCCCCAAAAATCCCAGTTTAAAAATTGAATTTAGAGCTGTACCTTTTGGGTGGTGCTCCCAGAAACAAACGTAAGCCTTCTATGAGGGAAGGCTCTTAAAAACCCAGGCCTCAGATAATCTCCACAAAGTTCCAAGGAACTTGAGCTCCCTCCAAGCAGAAAGAACAGGCTGGTACAAGTGACAGTGAAGAGAAACAAAATAGTAAAGTCCTACAAAGAGTTTGAATTATCAAATATATATATATATATATATATATATATATGTATGTATGTATCTTATCTAAAATATAGGAGTATGTTAAAAATGGTGGGGTTTTGTTTGTTTGTTTTTTTTTCTGATACCAGGGATCGAACTCAGGACCTTGCACTTATGAGGCAGGCAGCAGAACCACTGAGCTAAATACCCAGCCCTAAAAATGTATTTTGAAGAAACAAAAGATTAAAAAATTACCCCAAAATTTGAAAAGGAGTTAAATCACACTTCTAGAAATTCAGAATAAATTGAAACCTCAGTAGGATAAAGAATCAGCAGAAAAGCTAAAAATCACAGGAAAAATGGAAACCCAACATGGAGAAGACAACAAAGCAATCTACAACACCAAGAACACTAAGTAAATAATATAAAAATAAATACTGTTGAGGGTACAGGGAAAAAGGAATCCTTTTGCATTGCTGGTAGAAATGTAAATTAGTACAACCACTATGGAAATCAGTTCTTCACAAAACTAAAAATAGAACTACCATGTGACCCAGCTAACTCCTTCCTATATACCTGAGAGAATTAAAATCAGCATACTATAGGAGTTCTGTGTTTATTGCATTCCTGTATTTATTGTGGCTCAATTCACAATAGCCAACATATGGAACCAGACTAGGTACCCATCAGTAGATGAATGAACAAAAAAAATGTGGTATATATGCTCAATGGAGTGCTATTCAGCCATGGAGAAAAACAAAATTATGTCATTTGCAGTAAAATGGATGGAACTGGATATCATCATGTTGAGTGAAATAAGCCAGATTCAGATATCACTTTTTTCCTAATATGTGGAATCTTTTAAAATACGGCATGAAAATAGAAAGGAGATTATTACTAGATAGAAGGAAGGGACTAAGGGAAGGGGAAGGGGAGTATGAACAGAGTAATAGGGGATGGGTATGATCAAAATATATAGACAAAGTAAAAAAATTGACTGTGAAGCAAAAAGATGATTGCAGCTTTGCAGTCCCCAGTTGATGGTAGATATCAACAAATCTCAATTCAGATTTTATATGAAAACCCAGATACATCAGAGTAAAACTGTAGAACAGAGCCAAAGAAAAGACATTAAAAACACATACAATAGAGATTTCTTACAAAGAATTGACATCTTCCTAGAAAATTGACTTCTCAATAGCAACATTAAAAACCAGAAGACAGTGGAATTCTACCTTCAAAAAACTGAGAGGAAATTACTGTAATCCTACAATTGTATCCCTAATGAAAATATCTTCTAAGAAAACAGGAAGACAAAAACATTTGCAGATAAATAAAAACAGCACATTTAGTATGAAAAGACTCTCAGTAAAGACATTTCTACAGAGTGTACTTCAAGGAGAAGGAAGACCATCTTATACATTTGACAAAACTCAGTTTATTCATGATTTCCTTTCAGAAAATGCCCAGAAAACTAATAGAGGGAAGCTCCCTCACTCAACCTGAAAATGCACATCTATGAAAAAATATAGCTACCATTATACTAAAAGCAAAGGACTAAATTACTTTACCCTAATATTGGGAACAAGGTTTGGATGTCCACTCTCAACATTTTCCTAGAGATCCTACCTAGTACAATAAGGCAAGAAAAATAAAGACATACAGTTTGGAAAAGAAATGCTGAAACTGTCTTTATTCATAGATGACATGATTAGGTCTCCTAAACAACTCTTAGAACTAAAAATGAAGTTACCAATATTGAAGAACATAGGTCAATATACAAAAAAAATTCAGAGGTATTTCTATATGTTAGTGACAATTATAAAATGAAATTTAAAAAATCAGTATCACAGTAACATAGGAAAGATAACATAGAAAGAAATGTAATGAAGGGCTGGAGATTTAGCTCAGTGGTTCCAGCGCCTGCCTCACAAGTGCAAGGTCCCGAGTTCGATACCCGATAGCAAAAAAAAAAGAAAAAGAAATGTAATGAAATATATGTATGACCTGTAGTATGTAAAACTGTTAAACATTGCCAAGAAAAATTTAAAAGACAAATAAATGAGGATATTGACTATGTTCAAGGCCAAGGATACACCTAGCATATTTGACATTCTGAATGGATCATATTCAACAGCTCGCTAATCTATGTGTCAAAATAATATTTTTAATTATCACGAAATGAAACAATTTCTGATGCCTGCTTTTGTCTCTATCATTTCCTTTCTAATCTTCTTAGAATATTTTAAGAAATTCAACAACTATTTAGCAATTAATATATTCCAGGCACCATTCAGAAAAAAACAGACAAAAAAAAATCTGCTTTCATAGAACTTGTTCTCTAGTGGCAGGAGACAAAAATAATGATAATGAAAATGTATAGTATGTTAGAAGAAATAAAGTGCTCTAGGAAAAGATAAACAGGAAAAGAGAGGTCCAGAATACTTCGTGTGGGTGGTTGCCATTCCCCCCCCCCCGGTACCGGGGATCGAACTCAGGACCTTGTGCTTGCCAGGTGGGCACTGTACCATTGAGCTACATCCTCAGCAGTTGCCATTTTTAAATAGGGTTATCATCTTAGACGTAATGAAAGGTGCCATTTGAACATAGGTTGTCAAGATGGTGGTATGGGCTTTTCTGAAGGAGGAACATTCTTTTCGGAAGGAACAGGTTGTGCAAAGGGCCAGCAGCAGCATATCTAGCATGTTCAGGGAACATCATGAAAAGTGTTGTAGGGGGAGTTAATAAGCAAGGGAAACATGTTATAAGAGTCAAATGACATAGGATCTCATAGGCCATTGTAAGAACTAAGTGGTGAATGTGGACAGTTGTGACTACTCTGACTTCTGCTTAAAAGGACAATCCAAAAAAAAAAAAAAGGACAGTACATCTGCTCACTGCAGAAAATAAGACAGGAGGATCAGGATGGATGGGAGGAGATAAAACTCATTAGGCAGCTTTTGAAGACATCCATGTGAGAGAAGAACTTGGGTAGAGTCCAAGTGGCAGTAGAGATAGTGAGAGGTGATCGATAACCTGATCACTGGATGGATTTAGGCCTACAGGTTTGTTGAAAGATTGGATATACGTAGAATTAAAGAGAGAGCAGTTTGGCCTGAGCAACTGAAAGGATGGAAATAAGGATTAGTATAAGTAGAACTAGTTTGAGTTGGATGAGAGCTCATTTTGAACATGGGGAGTTATTTTTGTCATCCAAGTGAAGACATCAGGTGGGCAGTTTATGTAAGTCTTGGGGCTGATAATGGAGTGTGTGTGCTTTGGAAATATAACTTGTAGATGATATTTAGAGGAAACACAGGATCAAATTCTGTTAAGTTATTTTTCCTTAGATGATTAATTGATTTTTGAAACATTTTTTTCTAATATTCATAGTTCAGGCAGACTTAAATTTCCAAACACATGACTTTCCAGTATTCTTTGGTACTCTATGACATTATTGAATTTTGGTTAGAGATAGTATTCTCCATAATAACGATTCTTTGATAGAGTCAAAATTTACTCTAGGCCCAAGTATCTGAACAGACTCTATAAAATATCCCCAGTGTACTTAAAAATATTGTCAAATTGTTGAGTGTTGGGTTTTCTGTATTCCCATTAGCTCAAGCTTATTAATTATGTATGCAGAAAGATTAAATTTGATTTTTAAATTTTGCATTAAATGGTTGTAGGTAAAAGTGGCAGCTGGGCTAATGTTATAGAGGAGGCTTTGATAAGCTTTCCTTTAAAGGCATTAGGTGCAGAAGAGCAGTTTTTATACAGTTTGCACCGAAATGAAGATGACGTCATGGATAATTGTGCTGACAGAGAACCTTTAGTGAAAATGAAGACATTAATGTCAAAAGATGCACTTTTAAGGCCTCAGGTGAAACTGATTTCATGAAATTTTATTTATAAAAATTGTGATTTTAAAATATTATTGGTAGCAGTGGGAGGAAAGAAAGAAATAGGATACAGGTACAGGTGGCAACAAACTTTTTTTAAATTTTTGGTACCGGGGATCAAACTCAGGATCTTGCGCTTGCAAGGCAGGTGGCAGCACCACTGAGCTAAATCCCCAGCTGGCAACAAACTTAATATTTTTTAAAAACTGGGGAAATGCACTTGGGAGGCTGAAGGAAGGACTACCTAGTGAGATCCTGTCTCAAAAAAAAAATGGGGAACACAACCCCCCAAATATAAGGTGATCTTTCCCAGAAGAAGATCACTGAAGACTTAAGTTGACCATGTAGAAAACTTTTATGGTTCTAAATAAATCAAGTCAAGTGTCTTATTGAGGTAGGCACAGTGGCGTAATCACAAATGAAAAAGTACTGGTGACTAGGCAAGTTTAACATTCTCAAAAAGAAGAATGTCCCAGGCCCCTTGCAACACATTCTGAAGGTACTTGCAGTGGTTTGTCTATATCAGTGCTCTTCAGTTTCCTTGGAATGCATTCCTGTATCATTTCCCCAGAGGGAGGGGCAGAAATAGGGACTGAAAAACTAGTGGAGGGCCAGGGATTTAGCTCAGTGGTTTCACCGTCTGCTGCACAAGCGCAAGAACCCAAGTTCGATCCCCGGTACAAAAAAAAAAACTAGTGGAGAGGCTGGACGAGTGCCAAGGGCTGAACTCTGCTCTGGGCACTAAATCCAACTGCATGCATGCATGTGTGTGAGTGTGTGTGTGGGTGTGTCTGTGTGTATAGTGAGCGCATAGCAGTGATCGGGTTATCAGTTCAGCCTAGAAAGGCTTCATGATCGGTTATGCAATTGTTCACCCTTAGAAATGTTTTCAGTCTATGGCCATACCGCCCTGAACATGCCTGATCTCCTCTGATCTCAGAAGCTAAGCAGGATCAGGCCTGGTTAGTACTTGGATGGGAAATGTTTTCAAAGCCAATAATTTCAAACATTGAAGAGTCTGTGTCACTAAAAAAGTAATGTACAGTGTATGAATATTTCTAAGTATTTAAATGTAAAGCAGACTATCTTTAAATAAGGTAATTTTCAAGGTAATAAGTCTACCTTGAAGTAAGTTGGTAGTAAGTTGGAAATCAGGAAATGTCTTCAAACTTTGTTCCTCTTTTGAAAAATGGTTTTGACCATTCTGTATCTTTTTCATTTTCATATGAATTTACAGTCAGCTCATCAATACCTACAAAAATAAAATAAAGGCAACTGTGATTTAATAGGGATGCATTGAATCCATAGATCAATTTGGAGACTGTTGTGCTAACAGTTTTAAGTTTTCCAATCCATAAGCGCGATGTCTTTCCATTTACAGTATTTAGACCTTCTTTAATTTCTTCCAATGTTGTATTACAGTTTTCAGTGTATAAGCTTTATACTTTGGTTAAATTTATTCCTAGGTATTTTATTCTTTTGATGCTATTATGAATGAAATTATTTTATTTTTATTGTTAATATGTGGAGTACAAATGATTTTTTTAATATATTGATCTTGTATTCTTTTTGTGTGGATTCTTTTGGGTTTTATATATATGAGGTCATGTCATCTGCAAGTAGAGATCTTTTTACTTCTTCCATTGCAATCTATAGATCTTTATTTCTTTTTCTCCTCTAATTGTTTTGGTACACCCTCACTCTTGAATGATAATTTGACTGGATGTAGAATCCAGCCAGAAGTTGTATTTCCTTCATTCTTTGAAGATATCAATCACTCCTCCGTGACTTTGTAATCACTTTCACTGAATGATTCTCAGGATGAATATCTTATATTTTGCTAGTAGCATTCTTAGAATTTTCTTTAAATAATTGATAACCCGGAGTTTTACCATAATCTGTCTGGGTATAATTTGAGTTTCTATTTAATTTTTAACTTGTTTTATTACTCAAGGTTTTTAAGTCTATGAGGTTTATGTCTTTCACTGTTTCTGAAAAATTCTCAGTGATTATCTGTTCTGATAACACTGTTGCCTCTTCTCCATTCTCTTAACACTCTCTGAAACTCTGAAATACAGACTTTAAAACTCTTGGATCTAGCTGTCACATTTCTTAACTTTTTAAAAATGTTCTATCTTTAGATGTACTCAGTTTTGTATTTAGCCTATTTGTGAAAGTTTTTAAAAGCTCAGCATTATGATTTTCATTTTTAAAGTCTGGTTATTTTTCAGAGCACTGTTCTATCCTCTAGGTGCCTGGGGGTATTAAAGATGCACATTTTAGAGATGTTTTTAGATCCTCTCTTCTCTTTTGGGGGGAGGATATGGGAAGAGCCAGGTTTAAGTTTTTCTGACTCCCCCAAGTTGGCCTGCTCTTCTCTGTGTGGCCCTTGACTGCTGAGGAGCAGTTCTTGCTCACCACGATGGCTTCTTTTATGTTTAAATCAGTTTTGGGGAGGGTACAGGAGCATGAGCTCTCAGTGCATAGTTAGTCTATCACCTTGAACTAGAAGTCTCTAAAATACATCTGCAGATGATTCGTTGTTCCCAAAGCACTGAGTCCTGGGGTCTCTGGGCCCTTCAGCAGAGACTTCGCTGCACGTCTTAATGAAATGTTGTGTAGTTACTTTTCCCCTGGCATATTCCCTACTGTACTAAGGGATTTAAAATTGCTTTTGGAGTCTTTTGGCCCAGAAGTTAAATATTAAGACTGATTAATAGCCATAGTTGGCCTGATGCGTTTAGTACATGCAAGCAAGACTGCTGTTTCCAGATGCTCAAGTATTCTCCCAGTCTTACTTAGTCATCACGACTCTCTCACTCAAGAATTTTTGCCATCTCTGATGGTCTTTCTGCTGTTCTTCTTTAGATTCCCCATCTAGACATTTGTCCTATTTAAAATTCAGGTCAGGCGAGCCATTGACCAATTGGCACTTTTGAGCTATAGCTAATGTGTTGTTTGAAGTACATTAGTGTGGATACAGTAAATACAGAGGTGAAACAAGCCCTATGGTCCCTGCTGTTGCAGAGCTTACATGCTCTTGAATGAAACCAGTCAAACACAAATTATAAGTGCAGTAATTGCAATTTGTAGTAAGTGCTTTAAAAGAAAACAGGATACTAGGAGGACTATAGCAGGGCCTTCTCATTTAAATTTGTAGTCAGAGGCAGGGGTGGTGACACAAGCCTGTAATCCCAGCACTCAGGAGGCTGAGGCATGAGGATTGCAAGAGTTCAAAACCACCCTGAACTACATAGTGAGACCCTGTTTTAGAAAATAAAAAAATAGGGCCGGGGATTTAGCTCAGTGGTGCCACCGCCTGCCTTGCAAGTGCAAGGTCCTGAGTTGGATCCCCGGTACCAAATAAATAAATAAATAAATAAAAGCAGTGCAACAGATCCGGGCATGGTGCGTGCTTGTAATCCTAGCACTGTGGAGGCTGAGTCAGGAGAATCATGAGTTTGTGACAAGCTTGGACTACAAAGGGAGATGCTGTCTCAAAAAATAAAAGCAGTAAAGCATTTTATTCATCTGAAATCTTAAAAGGAGAGGTGAATGTTTGGTGGTGGTTTTTTTTTGAAGGTTCTTTTTGAAAGGAGCTTGGGACCTCATGCCCCTGGTATGTCCTCTGCTCTCCACCTGGTTCCTGAAGCACCTCTTGGCACCCAGATTCCCAGGGCAGGTGTGAGGATCACCGCTGTAGTACCAGCCCTCATGCTATAGACCAAGCAGCTGAGGTGTGGAATGTTCACACTCCGATCACACAGATCGCATCAGCACTTAGTCCCAGAACTGAAGAAGAACCCAGTCTTCCCAAACTTGTGTCCTGTCCACTCTCTACAGCCCCCTTTTCACTCTTGATCCATTTTTATTATAGAATTATGGTCTTTCAATCACAGATATTTTGTAGTTCTTTTTTTCCTCTCGAAATTAATTTTACCCAGTAATGTTCACAAAATGTCCCCTTCACAATATATACTGTATTTCTGATACATATGAATCAGTTCTTTCTAATGTGTGTATTCAGTATATTCTTTTAGGCTTTTACTTGAGATATCCAAAGTGTTTCTATTAAAGCTGACACTAGTTAACATTATATTAATATTAACTTTGGTACCTGATCTTTTGGTTTGGCTTTTCTCACCTCTTCATTTCTCTAAGTAAATAATGGAATTCTTTCCCTCGCCCTCAGGTGATTTGTATGGGATTCACTTTGATTTTCTCTATTTGTATTATAAAGGGTTATGTACTTTTATCATTTTGTTTTGTTTTTGTTTTATTGTGGTAGCAAAGTTCAGGGCCTATGTTTGACTAAAGTAGCCTGTTTGCCCAGAACACTTAGAAAGCATAAGGAAGGTGTGAGAATTAACATGGACAAGAAGCTGAGGCTGTGTTGTCTAGGGAGTGACTGCACAGAGGAAGATTTTTAATCATAATTTGGGAGACTTGTAGAGAATTGATTTGAGATAGAATAATGATATGAGAGTAATTATTGGCATGGGAAATCAGGTTAACATTAATAACAATAGAATTGTTCTCTGAATACCAGCAGAACAAAAGAAAATTATTACAGTATTTTAAGTGACATGTGAGGGCCATGGAAACCAGGGACATAGATTTCAGAGCTTTTGACTAGATGAAATAAACGAGAGACTGCAGAATGACTCTAAGTGGCGGGACATTCTCGTCATGTGACTGTCCTGCCAGAGATGTCTCCCAGAGCCTGCTCTGCATCTCACAGTCTGGCCCCTTTGTTTCACCTGCCATCTGATGAGCTGCCTTTATGAATTAAGGAGCTGTTTGCATCAAGGGGAAAGATAGACAACTATGTCCTATTTTTTCATTAGGCTTGCATTCCCATGAACTTCTCTTCAGTCAAACAAAATCAAGCCTTGCTGTTCTCCAAGTAGCTACCTCACTATATGGCTTGGCAGACACAGTACTGCAGACTGCTTCTTACTGAACAGTTGGCAGTTAGGAGAGGGCCTTGCTGGGAGGGGGATATTCCTTAAAGTCCCCATCAGAATAGAATCACTGACTGGGTTACTTGAGTTACTGATTTGCAGCAAGACTTGGATTTTGTTGCAGGTGAGTTTTTAAACTTCCAAAGAGCGGAATGTAACCTGTATGCTGCTTCTGCTTTCCTGTCACTGGCTGCATCTGACAGCTTTAGGGACTTGTTGGCAGAGTGCAGCCTGTGATTCGTACCTGCTCTTTTCCAAAATGTTCTGTGGATAATGTACTTCATAGAGATGGATCCTTCATCATGTGATTGCTGTTTGCTTGGAGACTTAAAGCAGTGTATTGCCTGAGATGCCAGATCCATAGAGAAAGAAGCAACATTTGCTACAGAGCACAAAGGAGCAATAGCTTTTCCTCCTTTGTATGTTGCTGCTGCTTAAGCTGTTGAGCTGGTCGTGTTGTTTTGGGAAAGATGCTCAGGCCCTGGAATTTCCTGGGAGTTACTGTTCAAGGGGCAGCCTGCTGTATCTTCCTGTCTGGTCGGCCTGTACTCCATAGCAGCTTATTTGTTTCCATTTTTGAAAACAGATTTCGGTAACAACCACATGAACAGATCTGGAATTGATGTTGATCCACATGTTTCACTAACCTCTGTGAGCATTGACTTGGTAAATCATGTGGGTTTTATTAAATAGAAGAGTATAGATGTCTGGATGAAATTGGTAACAACTTCCTAGATTTACTGTACAGGAAGAATGGGGAAGGAGAGATTCGTCATGAAAGCCTTTTAAAATAAAGTAATACATTTCTGTTGATTTAGATACCTGTTTTGTAAGATCCTTGATTGCTTTTTTTTGGTACCAGGGATCGAACTTGGGACCTTGTGCCTCCAAGGCAGGCAGCAGAACCACTGAGCTAAATCCCTGGCCCTTGATTCCTTTTTAAATATAACAGTATTAAACAATGCTATTTAATAGTTATCTGCTAAATGTTGTCTTATTTTACAATTCTGTTCGTTTCTAGACCATTAGAGAAACACATGAGCTCCTCTGCTCTGCAACAGTAAAGATCTTACCATATCCAAAGAAATGGAAATCCTGCTGAGTGATCCTCACACTATATTGGAGTAAAACTAGAAACCGATAGCAGATACATACTTAGAATTCAGTAACTTTTCAGTCTTCCTCTTCCTTAATTAACTTTTTCATGTAAGGGAAACCATACAGTATTCAAGCTTGTGTATCTGATTTATTTTGGTTAGCATTCTGGTCTCAAGGTGCATCCATTTTCCTATAAATGACTCAGACAGAGTAGTACTCCATTGTGCATAAATAGCACATTTTCTTAATCCATTCATCTGTTGATGGGCATATACACTGTTTCAAAGATTATGAATTGTGTTGCTGTAAACATGAGTATTTATATATACATCACTGTGGTATGATGTTTTTAACTCTTTTGAGAAGATACTTAAAAGGAGGAGTAACTGGGTCAAGTGGAATTTCTATTTTTAGTTTTTTGAGGAATCTCTATATTGATTTCCATAATAGTTGTATCAGTTTATACTCCCACCAACAATGAGGAAGGGTTCCTTTCTCCCCACAGCCTCACCAGTATTTATTTTTTTGTTTTTGTTTTTTTAACCAGTGGTTGATTTCTTGATGGTAACCATTCTTTCTGGGGTGAGATGGAATTTTTTTTTTTTTAAATCAAAGTTTTTATTTTATTTTTTTTGGTACCGGGGATCAAACTCGGGTCCTTGCACTTGCAAGGCAGGCAGCAGAACCACTGAGCTAGATCCCCGGCCCTTGGAATCTTAATATTTTAGTTTCCATTTCTCAATTGGCCAGCGATGTTGAACACTTGGCCAATTGTATTTCCTCATTGGAAAAGTGTCTGTTTCAGATGCCCTTTTTTTTATTAGGTCTTTTAAATTTGGGAGGGTCTAATTTTTTTTGTTCTTTATATATTCTAGGTGTTCTTTGAGGAGTAGCTGGCAAAAATTTCTCATTCTGTAGGTTGTCTCTTCACCTTTTCCTTTGTGATGCAAAATCACCATTTGGTGATTCTTGGTATTATGTCTTGCACAACCAGGGTTTTATTCAGAAAGTCTTTGCTTATACCTATGTCTTTGAGAGTTTTGCCTATTTTGTCCTCCAGCAGATTGTTTCCGTTCTAATGTTGAGATCTTTAATCAGTTTTTGATTTTAGCTTAATGTATGGTGAAAGATATGGGTCTGAGTTAAGCCTTCAGCATGTGAAAAGCCAGTTTTCCTAGCACCATTTGTTTAAGAGGCCGTCTTTCCTCCAGTCAACAGATTTGTCTCCTCTGTCAGAGAATATGTAACTGAGTGGACCAGGAGTTGTTTCTGTATCCTCTATTCTGTTCCATTGATCCACAAGTCTGTTTTCTGCCAATACCATGATAGGGTGTGTTGTTGTTGTTGTTGCTGCCATTTTTTTTTTCCCCATTAAGTTTATTGGTACATTTTAGGTATAAAATACAGTTACATTCATCATTGGGATCTTGTACCATTACATGAGTCTCTTGGTTCTTATTTTTTTCCCCTTCCCTTGCCCTCCCTTCCCTATTTGCAAAGACCTTTTTTCCATTTTTTTCCTCTTCTCATATTTTTACCTTTCCCTTTTTTCCCTTCCCCTACCCCTCCCAATTCCCCTGCTCTTTTAGACCTTTTCTTCCTGTTACACAATATCAGTTATACACCTTTTAAATTACAATATTAAGATCTAGGGGACATTACCACAGATTTTACAGAATTTAAAAGGATATAGAAAGCATATTACAAAAACCTTTTTTGAAATAAATTTGACAACTTCTAAGAAGTAACTTAGAAGACAAATTAATGAAACTAACTCTGGAGGAAATATAAAATTTGAATAGCACCTATTAAAGAAAGTATATTCCTAGCTTGAAAACCTACCTATATGACAACAGCAGGCTCATAAACATTTTAACTGATAAATTATATCAAACAAAGCAGAAAAAAGAAGGAACACTTCTCCCTTCATTTTAGGAAATCAACATTGTGCTGCAGTTGTCATTGTTGTTGTTTTGAGACAGGGTTTCTCTATGTAGTCCAGGCGGGCCTTGAACTCCTGCCTCAATCTCCTAAGTGTTAGAATTATAGGCGTGCTTCAGCATGCCCAGCTACCATGCTATTTTATCACTGTAGCTTTGTAATATAACTTGAAGTCTCAGATTGTGATGCTCCCTACCTTGCTCTTATTGCCCACAGTTGCTTTTGCTATTTTAGGTCTCTTCTAGTTCCATGGAATTTTAGGATTGCTTTCTCCAGTTCTGTAAGAAATATTATTGGTATGATTTTAATCAGTTTGACTGGGCAAACTTTCCAGCTAATAGTGACTATTTTGCTTTTTACAGAAATTCCCACTGATTTGGATTTTTGCCCTCTAATTTTTAACTTATTGATGCTCTATTGTGCAGTAGCATTTCATTTAACTTGAAGATAATGCTCATATAGTATTACCCAACTAGTTGGTAATGTGATTATGCAATACCTTGGCTTTAGGTTTTAATTCGCACAAAACACCTTTTGGCATGCTTAACATTCTGGTAACACCTTCACCTGCATCTGTTTTGTTTTGTGGGGTTTTTGTTGTTTTGTTTGTTTTTAGATCCACGGAACACGAGAATCCTTTTTTGACAAGCCTTGGAAAGTTGACACTATCTCTTTTTTCCTCCCTCTATGCGAAGGATATATTTAATGAATTGATCAATGGGACAGTTTGTCAACCATGGGTATTGGGTGCTTCACTATCTAATATTGCCATGTGAATGTTGTATACAGTTGTAAGGCTGTGTCACTAAAGATTTTTATTCTGATTTTTCATTATCAAAGGTCATATGATGTTTATAGATATGCTTTGTAGTGAACTATAGTAGCAATAATTTCTGTACATGATCAAGAGTTTATTGCATTTCTTTTCCTGTTCTCTCCTCACTCTCTTTTTAAGGGTTAGCATTAACAAATGGCAAGGAGTAGAAAAGTCAACATAAAGATTTTAGAAGGAGAACTTCTAAGACGCAAATTTGTGATTCTTAGATGTGACACTGTTTGATGGGATTCTAAAATCTTTTATTGAGCATTGTCAAATTTGTAAGCTTCATAGGGATGGACATCATATTTATAATGCCCTTCTGTGTGCTACCATAGATGTGAAATTCTTGACCTTAATACTGTCTTTGAAAATGTTAATTTGGGAATTCTGTTAACTTATATTTTATGGATTGCCTCATTGTATTACTTACTGCAAGAAATATTTGATTTTCAGCACAGTGGAAAAGTTCTTTAAAATGCCTATGTCTTTTTTTTCTAATTTCATTTTGTTTTAAAGCACATTTTAAATGTAGTTTTCTCGTTTAGTAAAAGTTGTCTAATTGAAAAAAAAAAGAAATATTATTGGTATTTTGATTGGGATTGCGTTAAATCTGTATATCAGTTTTGAGAGTGTGGCTATTTTAACTATATTGGTTCTGCCTATCCAGAAACGGGATACTTTCCATTTTATGATGTCCTCTTTGATCTCCTTTTTCAGAGTACTATAGTTTTCATTGTAGAGGTCTTTCATTTCCTTGGTTAGGTTAATTCCTAAGTATTTCATTTTTCTTGATGCTGTTGTGAAAGGTATTGTTTCCCTAATTTCTTTCTCAGTGAGTTTGTTATTGATGTACAGGAATGCTATTGATTTTTGAGAGTTGTCTTTATAGCCTGCTACCCTATTGAATTTGGTTATTAATTCTAGGACTTTTTTGGTGGAGTTTTTGTTGTTGTTTTTGTTTTGTTTTGACTTTTTTGAGACAATGTCTCACTGTAGTCCAGGCTGGTCCTGAACTCACTATGTGGCCCAGGCTGACCTTGAACTCACAGCACTCCTTCTTCAGCCTCTCAAGTGCTGGGATTACAGGTGTGTGCCACCACGTCCAGCTTTAGTGGAGCTTTTAGGGTCTTCTATATAGAGAATCATGCCATTTGCAAAATAATGATAATTTAGTTTCTTCTTTCCCTAGCCATATCACTTTTATTTCGTTTTCCTGTCTAGTTGCTGTAGCTAGTATTATTTTGAGAATTATGTTGAACTGAAGTGTTGATAGCAGATATCCTTGTCTTGTTCCTGAATTTAGAGGAAAAGCTTTCAGCTTCTTACTGTTAAGTATGATGTTGACCATTGGATTGTCCTAGATGGACTTTATCAGATTAAGATAAAGAATCTTGCAGCACCTGCCTGGCAAGTGAAAGGTCCTGAGTTCAATTCCTGAAACCTGAAAAAAAAGATAAAGATTCTCTGTTCCTATTTTCTGTTTTTTGGATACCTGAGATCGAACTCGGGACCTTGTGCTTGAGAGGCAGGCGCCAGAACCACTGAGCTAAAGCTCCGGCCAATTCCTGTTTTCTTAAGAGGTTTTTTTTTTTTTTTTAATCATGAATGGATGCTGAACTTTGTCCACTGCTTTTTCTGCACCTATTGAGATGATCATATGGTTTTTCAGATGCCCCAAGATCAACAAAACTCATCTGAGCATTATACTAGTTTTACTGTTTATAACTTGATTCACCTTTTCAGCTATATTTTCAGTGAAGATTTTGGTTTCCAGCCCAAAGTCATTTTTGGTTTATTGCTTCTAAGAATGCATTGGTGCTACTGGCTTGTCCAGTGAACTAAGGCTATGGTGGAAATCCTGTATTAAAGGCCTTCTTTTTCGTTTGTTTGGTTCTGTTTTTGAGACAGGGTCTGGCTGTGTAGTTCAGTCTGGCCTTGTACTCATTATGTAACCCAGACTGGCCTCGAATTCATGGTGATCCTCCTGCCAAATGCTGGGATTATAGGCATGCACCACCCCACCTGGCTCTTAAAAACCATGTTTGTGTATACATCTTTCTTGTTGGACTGCAAATACATACTTGTCTTTCTAGCAAAATATTTTAGGAATCCAGAAAGTGTGTGAAACTTGGAGGCAGTTATAATGAGTATACAGACTATAATATAATCATTCCTATCTAGTTTTGAATATTAGTGATAAGGTTTCTCTATACCGTGCATGTGCTAAAGATAATAGTTGAACATAGTATCTGCCAAAAGATTGAGATGATTATAAAAGACTTTTATGGCATCAGACCAAACACAATGCTGCAAATCATAAAATTTTATCACAGGGATCCATGTTTAAGGAATTTAAATTTTTTTTCTATTGTTATTTTTCATTTTGAGAGTGTCAGAAAGGAAATTGAATGCAGTAATATCTTTGATATTTAATTAGGCAATTGTATTTGTTCTGAAAGCAACGTGAAAATATCCTTATCTAATTTTAGAAGTGGATTGCTAATAATAATATACTAAAGAAGCAAAGCTCATTCTGTTTCCAGAACTAGAATGTTCCTTATGCCCTCAAGTATGAAAAGCTGTTAGGCTGAATTTGGTACATTCATAGGAACTGTCTCCTTGTTTTTAATTGAACAACTGATTTAAAAGATCCAGAGGCAAACAGAAATTTAGGTAAAAGTAAGCTAATCTCTGGGTTCTTTTCCATCATTAGTCATCCTAAAACAGTTGATTATTTGATTAATAGGCTTGAAAGTTTGAATGTCTGTCTGGAAGATAGATAAGTAAATAACCTGGAATTGAGTTTTAGTCTGTGAAGGCATATTTCAGCTCTGAATGTCTTACTTAGGGACTTGTCACCCAAAAAAAAACAGTGTAGAAACCATCATAAACAGGGCCAGAGATTTAGCTCAGTGGTTCCGCCTCCTGCCTCACAAGCTCAAGGTCCCGAGTTCGATCTCCAGTACCAAGAAAAGAAAAAAGAAACTATCATAAACATAGAGCTAAGGCTTAAAATCAAGAGGCCTAAATCTGTTCCATGTAAATTACTTTCTATTTTGGATCTTCTCTATTAAATGGGAAATCATTTTTTACAAGTTTCCTACTCAGATATGAAATTGGCTGGGGGTGTAGGGGGGATGTACATAGGTAGAGAGAAAGAGAGAGAAATCCCCCTCTTTAACCTCTAGGTCCCTTGGCTCTCCCTGAAATATTTCTCTGAGCCTTTATTTGAATGTACTATGAAACCTGCAGAACAATTAAAGGTGACAATCCCTTAGTGTTCACCATGCATTGCTAAGTGTAACCACTACTAAAATATTCTACACAATTAACTCTGCCCTCCAATATAAAGAGAATTCAGTAGCTAAGTGAGAGCGAAGGTCTTTTCTGCTTCACTTTCTTGCTTGCAGGGCCAGGGATTTAGCTTAGTGGTTCTGCCGCCTGCCTCACAAGCACAAGGTCCCGAGATTGATCCCCGGTGCCCCCCCCCAAAAAAGAACATTCTCTTGCTTGTAGTAGACCAGTCTCTTTGAGAAGTACTTACAGTTTAGAGAAGAAGTTGGAGATTTCCCTGGAGCAGTATTTGGCAGTAGTCTTGTGGCCCCAAATGCAAGACAGAAACCTTTTGTAGCTGACCCTGGTAAGAAAGAACAGTTAAAGGATAGGGAGGGAGAGTGACTGAAGGTTGGGAAGGCAAGATAGTAGACTCCTTTTGATAAGTTTGGATTTGTCAGGACTCTCACAGAGGGTGAAATCTGCTTTGAGAGCAGAAAACCCACCACTGAAGATGTTACCTAAAATGTTTACCTTCAAATTTAAATATGGATTAGGTTATAAAAGACGCCATCCTAATTAGGTTGTGGATACAAAATTTGGATTTATTGCTAAGTTTCTTGTAAAAGAGTAGTGAAAGTTTGCTCCAGAGGCTTACTTTTCAAATTTAGTGTTTAGCAACTTGTTTTGGTAAAAAGCTTGCAAACCTAATGTGAGAAAGGAAAATGAGCTCTAGCCAAATCTGAGGAAAATCATGCACTGCAAGGTTTTGACCTTTGTGGTGTACAGCAAATGCCAGACACTCAGTAATCTTATACCTAAAATATAGAGAAATTAACTTTGAAGGGGAAATAAAAGGGAAAAAAAGGTTATTGAAGACATAGCTGAAGGAATACTTCCAGGTGAGAGGTGAACATTAATGGTACAAGTTACAAAGACTTACAAAATTGTAAACTCTACTGAGTTTACAAAACTGTACAAACTGTACTTATAAAGTGAGACTTTACAGGGCCAGGGATTTAGCTTAGTGGTTTCGCCGCCTGCTACGCAAGTGCAATGACCCAAGTTCGATCCCCAGTACCAAAAAAAAAAAAAAGTGAGACTTTACAAAACTGTAAAATTAGCACAACCATCTGATGAGCTTTTTTTATCTTTTTTTTTAACCTATTATGTCACAGTTATTCTCCAAAATTTTTCTTTGTATATCCTTTTATTGGTACATTTTAGGTGGAGCTATTTTGATCTTTAAGATTTAAAATTAAGTAGAAAATTTTATATCCTTTTGTCATAAACAACAAAAGCCACTGAGGTTCCATCCCAGAGAAATGTCCTTTTAATTTCTTGCTTCCCCTGGCCCCACAGCTTGGCCTTGTGAGAGAGAGCCCTTCTTGTTGGATTTACTTAAGCTTGAAGTATCGATTGTTTGTGTCCACTCCCCTTGGGTCTCACTGTGCTTATCAGAAATGATAGTCCCTTTGCCCTTATCATTTACTTGCTTCCTCTAGTGATGCTGGTAATTATTAATACAGTATAAATGTCTTTTCTTTCAGTCCTCCTCGCCCCCTGACTAATCTGAATGACACCATGGCTAGCCACATGTCCTCTGGAGTACCCACTCCCACCAAGAGGTATGTATGTCTGATGCCTCAGAGCTGGGGACGGGTCTCAGCCACTGATTTGCTGTGGTCCCTTCAGAAATAAAGCCCAAGAAGCAGAGGATTCTGAGGGACAGAAAGGACTGGCATTCTTTCCTGCTCTGGCTGCCTTGTAATATTATTTTCTGCTGTTTCCTCCTCTTTTTCCCCTGACTGTTGTGTACACACAGCAGTTAGTTTGGCTGAGTAGTGTCTCAGGCAGAAACTTCATTGTGATGAGCAGCAAATATGGTGTCAAAGCAGATTAGGAATGTTTGAGATCTTTTATTAACATTAGACAATACTTTAATAATGTGAATTTCAGCAATTTTCTATTTGATTTCTTTGAGTGTCAAAGATTGTTTCTGCTTCTGATTAGACTGTGTACATTGAAGTAATCCCTTATAAAATATCCTTTTAAGTCTTTCCGTATGTGAGTCATATTCATTTAAGTTGAAAAGCATAAATTCTTCTTTCTTAGTTATACAAAGAGTTTGCTTTAGGGTCCTTCAAGGAACAAGAACTCTGTGTTTTCCTTTTTATTTAATTTTCTCCAAAATTCTCTTAGGCAGGACTTAAAAGATAGCATCCTTTGTTTTTGATGTAAACTGTTCCTTGACCAGAGCAATGCAGAAAATCCCTTACAGCCACAACCATTAAAGAATTCTAAGAGTCATCACTCAAAAAGAAAAACACCACAAAGACATCCCAACCCAGCTGGCACATCCTTCCTGGAAAAAAACACTTTGTGCCGTATGTACTGATCGCCTTGGATTAGGTCAACCATAGAAATGTCATCTGCTTAATAATAATCTGACTCAATGTATAATACTTAAAGTCAATGATGTTTGTTCCCATTGGCTAAAACTCCTAGAGCAACATTTCACAAACCTGACTGATGAGAAGAATCTTCCAGGACACTTGTTAAAAATACACATTTCTAGGACCACGTCAGGTCCAATGAATCAAAATCTCTAACGATAGAATCCTGAGAGGCTGCCAGTTTTTACAAATATTCCAGGTGATTCTTATCATCAAGCAAGTTTGCGAAATAACCTTAGTAGGAAGCAAAGAAGTCAGTTGTAAGGCTTCTTAGGGACTGAATAAGTCAATGACCTGAGGGCACCTGCCTACAGCCTTGTTAGGATGCTTCTAGGAGAGAGGTACCCGAGCTGCCCGAAACAGGCAATGTGGTGTCATGTGCTGGAGCACAGGCATTAGCCAGACTGCCTGAGTTTGGACCCTGGATCTTGCCTTACCTTGAACATGTTTCATTTCTGCAGTGTTTATACCTAAAATGGAGGCAGTGATAATATCTACTTTGTGGGATTTATGAGAGGATTTTAATATATTGTCTTTATTAGTTTGGAAGTAACAAATGACCAGTGAAGCAGAGACAGAGAATAACTTAGGAGTACAGCCTGCTTAAGGAGTGACAGAAAGTATGTGGAAAAATATGAAGCAGTGAAATATTTCTCAGCTACCTGCATGGATATCCTACCTGGATATGACTGTAACCCCACCTGTCCTTAGTCTTGAGTTTTCATGTGAAACACCCATGCCATTGGGACCCAGATTCTGAGTCAAGGGTGTTTCCACTTCAAAACCAGGAAAACAAAGTAGATTGTTGGAAGAATTAGGCTTGTAGGTTTTATGTTAATTAGGAGTTCATTAATTAGGAGTTCATTCATTTGAGTTCTTTTTTGTTTAATAGTTTTGTTCTTCTGGACACCAAGACTAAGATGCATGACGTTGAGTGGCCCCAGCTGAGTATGGCTGTTAGAGGCTGATAGACAGAGTGTGTCTTTCTGGCAATGTTTTATTTCTGAAAAAGACTGATAGGAGGGACTCAGAACCCAGAATAACCACAATCACTTTTGTAGAAGGACTAACCTTAGACTTGCTGTATTAGGGCCAAGGCTTAATTATAAGTGGCCAGCTGCTTGTCAGTTCCAAAATGGTATCTGCCTTTTTTAAAGATGCTTCAGAAAATATAGTATAGTCTAGATTAGGAATTTTTTGTTTGGTACCAGGGATCGAACTTGGGTCCTTGCACTTGCACAGCAGGCGGCGAAACCACTGAGCTAAATCCCCAGGACTTTATTTTAGAGTCAGCATTTCAGCTAGCAGCTCATTCTGGATGGAAGTAATCAATCCTAGAGCTGACTGCCACAAATTACCCAGGGCTACCAGCAAACCAGAGGCACCAGAATATAGACTAGAAAGGACAGTTGACCTCTGCAGTTTATTATGAAGCACACTTACTTGAGTAGAGGCTACAGTGGACCCTTGACTTATGAACTTAATTTGTTTGAAAGAGCTGGTTGTAAGTCAAGTTGGTCAGTTGAAGGCTCAGGCTCCTCTACACAGCCTTCAAAATCTCCTGTATACAGGCAAATCTCAGTGTCCTTAGAGAGACATTGGCCCAGGATTTCTCGATTAACCCCACATAGGAAAGGATGTTGTAATGTTCCTTCTGGAACTCTTAAGGGTTAAGTCTTTATCTGAGACGATCTGGAAGTCCAAGCAGCCAACATTCAGGTCGGGTCGTAACTCAAGACTTTGTAAGTTTAAACTAAAATTCCAGTTGTAACCCATTGTTCCTATGTCAGACCAGTTGTAACTCAAGGATCCACTGTACATGAAGACAAGAAGTCCCTATCCTGCCATTATGTCCCTCAGAATCTTAGGAGATTTCATTTATATCTAGTATGAGATTGTGCTCTATCATGAAAACAGTAATTGCATAATTCATAGAACTGACTTTTCATGGCCCCAATAACCAAGCAGTATAAATTTCCAGGTTGTGTTCTTTTTACTTCCTCAAGGGCTCATCAGTTTTTCTTCTTTTCTCTGAGTGTAATCAGACCTGTATTGCCAGATTGTGAAAGCCAGAACCCTAACACAGCTTTTAAAATTTGTTTTTTTTTCCTTTTTTTTTGGTACCGGGGATCAAACTCAGGACCTTGTGCTTGTGAGGCAGGCACGGTGCCACTGAGCTAAATCCCCAGCCTAAAATTTGTTTTCTTCTTAAAGAATCAGAATAATACATTTGCCAAGATACATCATGTAAAGGTACAAGTTCCCAGTGATGTAACTGTATTTTATACCTAAAATGTACCAATAAACTTAATGGAAGAAAAAAATAGTAATAATACATTTGAAAGCACCCAAAAAAAACCTTTGAAAGCTTTAAAATGCAGGCCTAAAATCCTCTTCCCCTGTATAATTTCTTCTCAGGCCCCCATCTGTCTCTTCCTCAAGGCTCAAAATGTCAGTTATACTATTATGCTCTGTTTTATTGTGCTATTATATTTTCTTTTTCTTTTTTTGAGACAGGGTCTCACAATGTAGTTCAGGCTGGTCTTGAACTCACTATGTAGCCCAGGCTAGCCTCGAACTCTGTGGCAATCCACCTTCATTAGCCTCCCAAGTGCTGGGATTACAGGCATGTGCCACCTGTCCTAACATTATTTTGCTATTTTAAATCATACCATACATTCAAACCAGTATGGAAAACAATGCTAGTATTTCCTTATTTTTATTTTAAAATGTCTTCTAAAGCTTCAATTTTTATTGTTTGTATATTTAAACCCTTACAGTTCTGTGGGAGTTTTGTAGAACTGTAGCAATAATAAAAATCTTCAACATGAAACCTTTTTGGTTTGTGCATTTGGTTGATAAATTAAACTTCTTAAATTTTATATATTAAAATATAACGTTAAAAGGTACAAACCCGCAAAATGAAGATAAAAATAGAAAAGGAAGGACCAGAGAGGCTGGGGATTTAGCTCAGTGGTTCCACTGCCTGCCTTGGAAGGACCAGAGTGTACATGGATCATAGGCCACGGGATACCCTCCATCTCTTTGCTGCTTCTCGCCCAGGCCACCTGCCCTCTCTCCCAGTGTAGCTACAACCAGCACCGCGACAGCTGAGACACACACTCTATCCCTATCCCTCCAGGGGCTGTGCTTCCCCTTGGATTAGAAGAATCCAAGGAAGGCTCTTGCTCCCCTAGACTGTCTTACTCCCATCCTAGGTGTGTATGGTGAGCCATTCCCTCCAGACCTAAGTCATCAAAGGAGAGGGGATTGCTTTCCAGAAGGGGTCATGGTGTCAAGAAAGGAGGAGAGATCCTGGGAAAAAGGAAAATGATAGGGGTCGATAGCAGACAACTGTTTTTCTACCTAGCACACAGCTGTGTCTACACATGCACACACACCTTTGCAGGAACGCTTCCACTTCCAGCATTTTCCTCCTTTGCATAAGGCATCTGTCTACATACATCTGCAGATGCACTCACACCTCTTTAAGTCTTACCTACCTCCTGTGGGAAGCACTGGGCCTGGGTGTCCAGGTCGAATCCATCCAGCTAGGTGGGCATGGGCATGTTTTGTGATTTATTAACCCATTAAGCCATGCACCAAGTAAAGATCTGCAGATAGGGGATTGCATTTGAGAGACAGAAGGAAAGGAAAGTCACAGGCAGCACAGCAAATTAAGCTACATTTGCCTGTCTTTTCTTTTGAAACAGCACTAAATAACAGTCACACAATTTAAAAATAAAGTAAAAGCCCAGAAGGACAAAGAAAAATGGAGGAGACAAAAGCAACAAAATTTTGGAGCAGCCAAGCAAATGAAAAATTTAAAAGACCAAAGCAAATGAAAACCTAAGCTGATAAGTCAGAAGAAAGCCATCTCCTGGAATTAGAAAACCCTGGACCAGGGATCTAAAGTTATTTGCTGGTAGCTTCTGGAAAAGGTAGAGGGTTGAGGAGATAAAGCCACAAACTTTTTTTTCAGGCGGTCCCTTAGAAAAACTCTGTAGTATATGTACAAGTATATGTACAAGTATATTCCATCACACCTCCATTTGGTTAGATTTGATTTTAGACTTTTTTTTCCCTTGCCACCTCATTTTTACTTCTCTTGAGGGTTAAATAATGTTTATAATCCTGTTATGTTCAGTTTGTGAAGAAATACTGTGTTGGGACATCTAAAATGGGTAACAAATGTTATTAGAGCCACCAATTCAGGGTACCTACCAGTCGCTAGGAATCTGAAGTAAGAGCAATGGGCTGGGGATTTAGCTCAGTGGTTCCAATGGCTGCCTCGAAAGCACAAGGACCCGAGTTTGATCCCCAGTACCAAAAAAATAAATAAATAAATAAGAGTAGGATGAAGTAAGAGCAAGATGTTACTATTTAGAACTTTTTACTTTATCATCTACTTCACAAGAAGGAAAAGCAGGGGGTTTTTGTTTGTTTGTTTCTTTCTTTCTTTCTTCCTTTCTTTTTTTTTTTTTTTGCGACAGGGTCTCACCATGTAGTTCAGGCTGACCTCAAACTCACTATGTAGCCCAGGCTGGGCTTGAACTTGCACCAGTCCTCCTCCCTCAGCCTGCTGAGTGCTGTGATTACAGGTGTGTGCCACCATGCCCAGCTGTTTAAAAACAGCTTGAAAAGCAGTTTTTAAAGCCCAGAAGATGCCACAGTATGCATATTATTTCTGCACTGTAGAAACATGACCAACTTAAAGATGGGTTGTATTATGATAGTATTAGACTAGGTTTCTGACTGGGAGTGCAGGAAAGAGTTTATCAGGTTATCCACAGAGTGGAAGAGAACGATAAAAACTACAATCTGATGGCTTTTTAGACTGAACGCAATAGAGATGTTGAGGAAACTGAGAAAGGAGGCAAAATGAAATTGGTCCAGCCAGAATTATCCATATGTGGAGTCAGCCACTGATTCTCTTCCTACCTATAAAGTGTGAGAAATAGTTTGATTGAAAAGCAAGAATTAATAAGAGTTTCAGGAAACAACTAGCTTGTTTGAATTCTTCATGAGAATCTCTTCATCTCTTCAAGTCAACACAGGAATTATTTTTTTCTCCAATCTTTCTTTGAAAGAAAAACAGAGAAACTGAAAATTAACACATAATCATATGGAACTGCAAAGTCCTCAGTGTTGGCAGATTCCCAAAACCTCCCTGGGCCTGGGCAGGCTGCCAGTTTTCAGTCACTTCTAAATTGAAATTAGATTCCACTTCCATTTAAGCATTGCAGGTAAATGTTTTTCCCAGTTATAACTCAGGTTAGTACAAATAGAAAGCTTGAATATTTAAAGTCCAAACTTAAAAACCTAAGTCTGAGACTTTGAAGCCAACCAAAGGTTATTCCCTCTTCTCATTGGGCGCAGCAAGGCTCAGAAGCGGTCACATCTATGCATCCTGGCAGCAGAGCAGGGTGTAAAAAGCAGGTCTAGGAGAAAGACGCTCGGTGTTGGCAGGTTCAGACTGAGGTGCCTGTGAGATGGTGGCAGGAAAGACAGGAGGCTTAAGGCTGAGGAAGAGCCAGGATAGTGTTTCAGGTTCCTTTCTGGCTTTAGTTAAGGTACCTTTGGTCAAACACAGGAAGATTTAGGTAGGAAGACAGCAAGGTTATGTCAAGTTAGAGGTGCTTGTGGCACAGTTTTTCATGTACTTTGGAGGCTTTTCATTGGCTTTTCTTTATCTCCTCCCAAGAAGCTGGCCCACTAGTACTGCTGCTGCCTTCAGGTGATGGCACTGTGCCACGACCTTGCACACACAAGGAAAGTTCCTGTGGTGATCCACCTTGGACCTTTTATGTTTAACCAGAGATAGTTTTCACTCCTTTTAATATCAAACTATTAAAGATATTTCAACTTGGCCAGGGATTTAGCTCAGTGGTTCCGCTGCCTGCCTCACAAGCGCAAGGTCCCAAGTTCGATCTCCGTTATCAAAAAAAAATGTATTTCACCTTACTTTTTTTTTTTCAATACTGAGGATTGAACCCAGGGCCTTAACCCTGAGCAACATCCCCAGCCTTTTTTTTATTTTGAGATAGGGTCTCACTTAGTTCCTAAATTGCCCAGGCTGAGTCTGAACTTGTGATTTTCCTGGGCCAGTCTCCCTGCATGCTAGGATTACAGGTGTGTGCTACTCATGTCTGGCTTCCAGCATACTTTAGCTAGGAAAGGAAACATGTAAAGCAGATCAGTATTGGGGCCAGGGATTTAGCTCAGTAGTTCTGCCGCCTGCCTTGCAAGCGCATTTTTTTGGTGCTGCATCCCTGGTACCAAATAAATAAATAAATAAATAAAGCAGATCCGTATTGTGGTACAGTTCTTTCTTTTTCACGGACATCATGCTTCCCACTTCACTCAAAATATTCAGTAATTTCTTTGCATTTCGTGCAGATTTGCAGGAATTTTTCTGAAATGAAAATCTGATGATATTATCCTAATTAAAACTCTAGTGGCCCTTCTTTACTCTTTTTTTGGTACCAGGAATGGAACTTGGGACCTTGCGCTTGCGCGGCAGGCGGAGAAACCACTGAGCTAAATCCCCAGCCCCCTCTAGTGGCTCTTCTTTTCCATAGCTCTTATAATATTTTCATGTATTTCCTTGTTTTATGCTAATCAGTACAGTAGCCACTAGCCACATGTGGCTTTTGAGCACTTGAAATGTGACTAATATGACAAAGGAAATGAGTTTTTAATTGTATTTAATTGGAATAAATTGCAATTTAAACAGCTGCATGTGGTTGGTGTCAGTACAGAAAAATGGAGGATGGGGGGATTGAAATAGGTTTTCTAATTATGATTTTTTTTTGGTAAAATTTTTGATGCATTAATATTGAGAGAGAGGTCATTTGGCAAATTCACATCATCAAATCACAAATCATCACTTCACCCTTCATCAGTAAAGGTGAATAGTATGAACAAGTCTCAAAGGGCTCCAGATGTCACCCCAACTACTCCTTCCTCTCCATAATCTGGCTGAACCAGAGAATCTGCAGAGAACCTTGCACATAATTGGCTTGTTTGTCTCTCTCAGAGGTTCTGATTGGACATGTTATGATTTCTCTTCACTCTTAATACACCGAGACAATACACTCTTAATACAGCCAGAGCCAGTGAGCTCTTTACACGTATGTCCTTCCCCCATTCCTTTCCCTCTGCAAGAGAGATAATCCAAATGGGGAATGAAGGTCCTTACATTCTGTAAATATCTCTCTTCCACACTAAGGCCTTGACATTGTGTTTGTTTTAGTGACAGAGGAGATAAGGAACTTGATTTGATCCCAGAATTATTTATTATAAGATAAAGGATGACACATTAGAAAAGAGTAACATTTCTTGCTCTACAGATCTGAGAGTCTCAGGCATTTGGAAAGCAGTCAGTATGTGTGCTGCACATTAATGACTGCGCTTATCCATATTACTGTGGTGATAGAACAGGACATTGCTTGGCACCAAGCTGTCATCTTCTACAGGAACTGTACCCCACTGCTTTCAGGGCTTTTTCTACCCTGTGTTCACTTTCAGAAGAGCTTTCCTGCTGAAGTCATTGAGTATTCTAGCAAGTGAGATTTTTAACTAGAATGTGATATCTTTCTGCTCCTTTGGTGGGGCCCACCACACATTTCTCCCACTGTAACATAAATAATGACACTTCTTCAAATCCCAGGACTTTCTAGAATCAGAGATTTTTATTTATTTATTAATTTTTTTTTTTGGTACTGGGGATCGAACTCCAGTCCTTGTGCTTGTGGGGCAGGTGGCAGAACCACTGAGCTAAATCCCCAGCCTAGTCATTTTATAATTTACTAGCAGAAAAGCAGCTGGTTTTGCATGTTGATTGTGAGGGACATGGAAAAGCTCTCTGAGTTTATCATGTAACATTTTAAGTAGAACTTCTGTAACTGAAATCCTTGAGGTATTTCTGTCTGTTTGACCAAATCTTTTCTCCTTCTGGTCATTTTTAGTAGATGGAAAAGGAAAAACTACATTAAATTCTAGATTTGAAGGAACTGAATTTTTTGTTATGCCCTAAATTTTTACTATGTTACTAATTTTGATCCCTTCCTTTTTTGGTTAAGGACTTCAGGCTCCATTATAAATTGCTGTAGCTCTCTTAGTATGCTGGACTCTGTCTTGAGCTTCTTAGACTCCCATTTTAGTGATTTCATATCTAATCTCCAACCCAAAGCAATCACCTGAATTCCAGAACCATTTATCAAATTCCTACTTGACATTGCCACTTAGTAGATGTTTCACAGACCTCTTAAATGCAATGCAGGTATGCCTGGACTTATTTCCTTCCCATTCCTATACCATTTCATCTCAATAAAGGGCAGCACTAGCCACCTTGTGCTAAAACCAGAAACTTGGGATTGTTGTCTGTTTCTCTCTGCTCTGCTCCCATTCCATCCAGTCATGTGTCATTTTTTTATCTTTATTGAGTTATAATTTACATATAATAAAATTCAGTTAAGTTTACAGTTTTGTGAATTTTGACATATGTTTATAAATCAGTAAGTTAGTACTGTTGTTGTTTTGCCCTGAATATCTCCTATATGCAGCCACTTCTTTCTGTGCTCTAGTGCAGGACACTAAGAATCACCTCACACATAGATCACTGCAGAGCCTACTCACCGAGGTGCTTGCCGTCTCTTTTGCTTGTCTCTGGTCTGCTTTTTACTCTTTTTTTTTTTTTTCTGCTCTTTACTCGAGTCGCCCTTATAATCACATGTAGCTCATTGACAGCACTTAACCAGCATGCACAAGGCCCTGGGTTCAATCCCCTGTACTTTCCAAAAAACTCCCACACATATCAGTCATAACAGTGACATGCTTAAAACTCAGGGTCATCTCTCACTGTGCCCAAGAATGGACATTTCTTTAAACTTTCTTAGGGGCCGGGGATTTAGCTTAGTGGTTCCGCTGCCTGCCTCATAGGCACAAGGTCCCAAGTTTGTTCCCCAATACCAAAAAAAAACAAAAACAAAAAAACTTTCTTTACTATGGCACATCAGGCCTTTCAGAATTTCCTGTCTGTGTCCAGCCTAACTTTCTGATGCTCTTCCTATTCTTCAAGATGCAGCTATGCTGGACCTCTTTTTCAGTACTCGAATCTGGGCTTTTGTACCTTCTGTTTTCTCTGCCAAGGAGCCTTTTCAACCACATCTTACCTGTTACCCTTGTTCATCATCCAGGCTTCAACTTCACTTTCACTTTCTGAGAGATAACTTTTCTGATTTTCTAGATGAGGCTAAGTCTTCTTTTTTTTTTTTTTTTTTTACTAAGTCTTCTTTTGATGATATCTCCAAACACTCTTTTGAAACATATCCACATTTACGAATATTTGATTAGTGTCCGTGTTCCCCTCAAGACAGCACACTCCGACAGAAACGACAGCTGCGGAGGCGGGGCTAGTGCCGCCTCCCTCACCAACCACGTCTGTCCCGGGCCGCCGCGCAGCCGCCTCCCGGCTACTCACCCGGCCACAGCGCCCGGTGCCGCCCAGCATGAACATCATGGACTTCAACGTGAAGAAGCTGTTGGCCGACACAGGCAACTTCCTCAGCCGCGCCATGCAGTTCACAGAAGAAAAGCTTGGCCAAGCAGAGAAGACAGAATTGGATGCTCACTTAGAGAACCTCCTTAGCAAAGCTGAATGTACCAAAATATGGACAGAAAAAATAATGAAACAAACTGAAGTATTTTTAAAGCCAAATCCAAATGCCAGAATAGAAGAATTTGTTTATGAGAAACTGGATAGAAAAGCGCCAAGTCGTATAAACAACCCAGAACTTTTGGGACAGTACATGATTGACGCAGGGACCAAGTTTGGCCCAGGAACAGCTTATGGGAATGCCCTTATTAAGTGTGGAGAAACACAAAAATGAATTGGAACAGCTGACAGCTCATTCAAACATCAGTCTTAAATTTTCTTACTCCTTTAAGAAACTTCATAGAAGGAGATTACAAAACAATTGCTAAAGAAAGGAAACTGTTACAAAATAAGAGACTGGATTTGGATGCTGCAAAAACCAGACTGAAAAAGGCAAAAGCTGCAGAAACTAGAAGTTCATCTGAACAGGAATTAAGAATAACTCAAAGTGAGTTTGATCGTCAGGCTGAGATTACCAGACTTCTACTAGAGGGAATCAACAGTACATATGCTCATCATCTTCACTGTCTGAATGACTTTGTAGAAGCCCAGATGACTTACTATGCACAGTGTTACCAATACATGCTAGATCTCCAGAAACAACTGGGAAGTTTTCCATCCAGTTATCTAACAACAATCAGACTTCCATAAGTCCTGTGCCATCTACTTTATCAAATGCAATTGGTTCTTCTGCCATGGCTTCAATCAGTGGCCTAGGAATCACCTCTCCTTCCAACATCACTGACCTTAAGAAGTCAAGTGGCAGCAGGAAGGCCAGGGTTCTCTATGACTATGATGCCGCAAACAGTACTGAGTTGTCCCTTCTGGCAGATGAGGTGATCACTGTGTTCACTGTCGTTGGGATGGATTCAGACTGGCTAATGGGGGAAAGGGAAAATCAGAAAGGCAAAGTGCCAATTACTTACTTAGAACTGCTCAATTAAATAAGTGGACTATGAAAAAACTACTCATCATGACACCCTATTTATATATAAATAACTAAACAAAGCAGGTTTAAGTATCTTCCATGGTAATGTCTTAAGAGACTGGAAAACAAAAACAAAAACCCAGCCATCAGAAACCAGCCCTTCTGCCAATAAAGTTGCATGGTAAATATTTTTTTAAAAAAGACTGCACACTCCACAAGAATGAAGCCACATTTGTCTGTATCAGTGCAGTTCCAGCATCCAGTATAGTATCTGGCACCTAGCAGACCCTCAATTTACTGAAAATTCAGCATAACTAAATATTTACTATATGGCTGCTCTGTGTAAAGCAATTCAGTTTTCCCTCTCAACCAAAATTCTAATCATGACTACACTGATCTTGATATATTCATAGAGTATCATTAAATGATTCAATATTCTGTTTTCTGGCCTCATATCACTACATTAGAGATTGTGTCATTGACCAAGAACAAAAAGCATTTTCAAGAGATCCAGAGATATGAGACTAAACAAAAGCATCATTCCAAAAGATTGCAGAATATCACAGGCAATGAGGCAGTGTTCTCATTCAGGAGCTGTTTTGTTTTGCATTTGATCCTTGGCTCAGCTTGTCACTGCTGTCTGTTTTCCTAAATCTTGGCTTTATTGATCTCATTTTCACCTCTGATTAGACCACAAAGGCCAGTTACTTGTGGTTCCTTTTGAATTCCTGTAATTGAGCTTTGGCCCTCGGTCATTTTGTAGACCTTTGTAAACCATACTACCTTCAAACACAGACCAAACTGAGGATCAAATAAGAACTGTGTGCCCATGACTGTAACTGTAAATCTGTTAGGGACAATACAAACTAGCACATTGCAGCCTGAAATGGTCCAGTTAGACTAGGAGCATCCTGGAGCTGATTCTGGGCTAGGTAGTTTACCAGGGAGAAGAGTGTCCTTTTTGTCCCAGTCGTTTTTTTCCCGCATTATTTTCTTCTCTCACCTTAGAAGGATGTGTCTATCTTGTTAATTTCTCGCCAGTATCACAATTAATCCATAGGACCACCTAAAACTCACCTAAGGCACAGAAGGGCTATAAAGCCAATTTGGAATTAAAGTAGATTTATTGATGTGGCTCTAGGCCTGTTTAGTTCCTAACATTGACTCAAATTCATAATGTAAAACAGACTCTTGAACTTTGCTCAGATATTCGCATAGTACACAGGTATGTGCTTGGCCTCTGAACCTCACACCCTACCTGTGGTCTATACTAGGGCAGTGGCTGCCAGACTTCAGCCTGTATAACGTTTTATGGGAAAACAGCCGTTTCCACTTGTTTATATATTGACTGACTAGTCATTTTCCTGGTCACTGAGACACAGTACCCAACACCCACAAGTAAAAGGCGGAAGTGGCATGGTGGAAGGGCCTGGGCATAGGAAAGTTGCTCACCTCATGGCATCCAGGAAACAGAGCAAAGGGAAGAGCCAGAAGGGAGATAAATCCTTCCAGGCCACATACCCAGTGACCAACCTCTTCCAATGAGTCCTTACCTCCTGACAGGTCAGCTAGCTATAAGCCTTTAAATCCATTCACTTTACAAAAGCCCTACTTTTGAGTACATGAGGCTTTGGGAGGACATCTAGATATAAACCCTACCATTGATCATAGCTGCTTTCCCTACACTGGCAGTTGAATAATTGCCGCAAAATTCCTGTGGCCTACAAAGGCTAAAATATTTACCATCTTGTCCTTTGAGAAAAACAAGCATTTCAGCTTTTCTTGGGTTTCAAATAAGTATATTAAAGAGATGAGAAGTAGCTCTGAAGATAAACTGATAGACTTTCAGAGCCAGTAAAGGTACTTTAGAAATCAACATGTTATGATTCATTATTGGACTCAACATAGAAGGTAAAGAAATCTGATTTACAGCAGGTTTAATAGACCTTTATTATATCTGTTTAATTAGTAGTGTCTCCTTCTGATTTTTACAATAGCAAAAATCAAAGATAGAAATTTTGGTCCCTGTGAAATTTAGAATATCAAATATGGAGATGATTCTATATTACCTCACTTAGCTGCCCTTGAGTCTGGTAATGGGAAGATCAGTGTGGCTGAGCGTTTGAGTTCCTGAGAAATTTAAGAGTATAATAGGCACTCTTATTCAGAGAGCAGCTGATAATTAGTAATTGGGAGAAGGACTACTTCCACCAAGAAAAACAATATTAATAAATCATTGTCCTATCAAGGCTCCAGCAGTACATTAGAGGCCATTTTAATGCTTTTAGCCGTCTTCAGAGGTCAGTCCCTAAATGCCTAACACTTTAAAACAGTGGTTCCTAGGATGCTGTCATTGTTTGAATAGAAATGAAAGAGCTGGAAAACATTCTTACATTCTGTTTTAGCAGTACTTTTTAATAATCCCAATTCTATATTTTCATTTATTTTGCAAATGTAAAAGTTGAGGTACCGTGAGAAAAACTCATCTTTACTTGTGAATTCAATCCAAACTTCTGCTCCAAATAGTATATACCCAAATGTCCATCAATTCCCTGTTCCAACCATAAAGTACTAGCTGTACTCCTGTGCTCCAGCTACCAGCCTAGGACACACCTATCTAAATGACTCAGGTTCAGGAGTTCCCCTGCCCTCTCTTCTGCTGCTGCATCCATTTATTCCTATCACTGTTGCCAACTTCATTTTCAGCTTTGACAGAAGAAAACTCAATGCAGTGGAATGAGCATGGGCTCTAATGTCAAGTAGGCCTGGGTTCAGGGCCCAGCCCTATCACTGTGTGAACTCTTTATACATAATTACCTCTTTAGAAGTAATTAGTTAATTTATCTTTAGAAGTAATTTATTAATTCAACAAGTATTTGTTGAGCACCTAATAGGTCCCAGGCACTGTTTTAGGAGGTGGTGATTTATCTGCATAAAGATAAGTCCCTGCTTTTATGTAGTTCCCATTCTAGTGGAAAAGACAGAAAATAATTTTATAATATAATAAAGGGTAGTCATAGTTTGCAGAAAAATAGAGTGAAAAAGGTATAGAGTTTTTCAGATTGGAAGGTCAAAGAAAGATTTTGAAGAGGTGATATTTGATCAGGAACCTGAATATTATGAGAAGAAAGAAGCCAGGCAGGATCTGAGGAAGAATATTCCAGGTCAAGAAAGTAGGAATAAAGGCCCCATAGTGGGACTTGGTATTTTCCTGGGAGAGTAAAGAGTTCTATGTGTCTGAGGCTTGGTGGTCAGCAAGATCAGAAGTAAGAAGCTGATTCAGAGAAGTAGCTAGGGGCCAGGTGACATAAGGGATAGAATTTTATTTTTTAAAAATATATTAAATTTTATTTTAGAATAAGTTTAAATTTAAGGAAAAGTTGAAAAGATAGTACACATAGTTACAATATACAGTAAGTCCCTGACTTACGAACATTCGAGTTGTCAGCTTTCACAGATATGAACAGACCTCACGTTACCAGCATTCATAGATGCGAACAAATCACTGAAGTAGTTCACCTGTCTGCCAGACATTGTCACAGTTGTGCTGTGTGTGCTTACTGTACAGTGCAATAGAGTACAAGACTTTTGTGTGTGTGTTTGGTTTTTTTATGCTTTACATTGTATGTTTGTGTCAAAGGTGTGTAAGACACACTTTGTCAGACTTACAAATGAATCTGACTTATGAACATTCCTCTGGAAAGTTGGGGACTTACTGTACCCCTCACTTTCTTCTAACATTGACATCTTACATTGCCTTGATACAAGTCACAAAAGAAACCAACATCAATATATTACCATTAACTAACCTCCAGACTTTAGTCATACTGTTTCACTAATTTCCATTAATGTCCTTTTTCTGTCCCAAGAAACCACATTCTATTTTTTTTTTTTTTTTGTACCAGGGATCAAACTCAGGACCTTGCGCTTGCAAGGCAGGTGGTGGCACCACTGAGCTAAGTCCCCAACCACCACATTCTATTTATTCATCATGTCTCCTTTATCTCCTCTGATCTGTGACAATTTCTTAATCTTTTTTCACTTTTCATGATCTTGACAATTTTGAGGAGTCCTAGTCAGGTATTTTATGGAATGTCCTTCGTGACTTTTATTTTTGTTTTGCGTGGGAGTTTGCTTGTTTGTTTGTTTTTGAGACAGGGTCTCGCTACATAGTTCAAGACTCACTATGTATCCTAGGCTGGCCTTGAACTTGTGGCTATCCTCCTGCCTCAGCCTCCTAAGTGCTGGGATTACAAGCATTTGCTACCATGGCTGGCCTTACATGACGTGCTAATGCTTAGACTGGGGTTGTGGATTTTAGAGAAGACCACAGAAGTGAAGTACCCTGATCATCCCAGGTCATCAACATGACTTCTTGCTAATGATGATGCCCTTGCTCACCTACCTGAGATGGTGTTTACAAGGTTTCTTCATTCATTTCCTAGTCTCTTCTTTGCAAGCAAGTTGCCAGATACAGTTCCCATTCAGAGGGAGAGGAAGGCCAAGCTCTGCCTCCTGGAGAAGGAAGTATCTACATCCTGTATATATTTTCCATTTATTTATTTAATTCAGTCTTCTTTTGTTTGTTTGTTTTTTGTTTTGTTTTTTTGAGACAGGATCTCACTATGTAGTTCAGGCTGGTCTTGAACTCACTGTGTAGCCCAGGTTGGCCTTGAACTCACGCTGATCCTCCTGCCTCAGCCTCCTGGTACTGGGATTACAGGTGTGCACCACCATGCGTGGCTCAAGTCATTTATTTCTGTCAGTTTGGACTCATAGACATTTATTTTCTACTTTGGATTATAGCACAATACTACATTATTTATTTTGTCACTCATTCTTTCATCTCTGGCTATGGGATCTCTTTCAAGTTAGTTCTTGTATCCCTTTACAATTCTTCCTCCTCCTCACATTCCTCCTGCTCCTCCTCTTAATACTTGCTTACTTTCTGGCATTGCAACATGCTCTAGGCTCTTACATATTCCTTACCCCACTGCTAGAATGAGGCATATCTCTTAAGAGTCCTTGGTTCCTTTTATCGGAGAATAACAATAGAAATCAGTATTTCTTTTTTTTTCCTTTGGTGCTAGGGATTGAACTCAGGATCTTGTGCTTGCGAGACAGGTGGCGGAACCACTGAGCTAAATCCCCGGCCCTAGAAATCAGTATTTCTATACATGCATTTCTCAGATCATTTATTCATTTGTGTTTACATCAAGCTATATATGCGTTATTATACTGAAATATCTGGCTCTCATCCAGTATCACATCGTTCCCTCAAACCATTCTCCCCTGGTTATGTGTAAATTACCTCTCCAGTGGTGAGAACCTGACTCCTGTCATCCAACATCCATTTACATATTTGTTCAGTCCCAGTAGACTGTACAGCAATTTCAGAATTATCAGGACCCTTGATTCCAGATGTAATTCATACACTGTACAATTCGAAGTGCCCAGCTCAATCGTTTATATGCAGTTGTACAACCATTACCACAATCAATTTTACAACATTTCATCATCCCAACACTGATTTATTACTCAAAGATCACTCAGTGGGTTGTGGAGAATCAGCTGTGGAGTAAAGAGGAAGCTGAGAGACCAATCAAGGGACTGATGGAGTAGTCGGGATGTGGTAAGAAGTTTTGCCATAAGTTATGGCAGCTGTGGAAGTGGTAAGAAAATAGAGCCAAAGGGATGTGCTGATGGGTTGGTATGAGAAGTCTGTTTTTGGCCTGATGGTTGAGCGAACAGTGATGCCATTCATTTGAGCTTGGTCAGTCTGGGGAACAGAAGGCAAGGAAGTATGGTGGGAGAACCGAGAGTATCTGATTGATCTCAGGTACCTCGTTGATGATAACTGCTATAGTGTATGTGCCAGATACTTTATTGGCATTAGGTTACTTAATCCTCCCAATACTCTATAAGGTAAATATCACAAGGAGTAGATTTTATATTATGATTTTATTTTACATATGTTAAGGCATAGAGAAGCTATTGTCCAAATCGTACAGCCAGTAAATATCAGATTGTGGATTAGCCACTTACCAGTCCAGTTATTTTCCAGATGACCCAAAATTGCATATTTTTTATTAATTTTTATAACATAACAGGAAATATAAAAATGACAATTTTATCAAATCTATTCAATACAAGAATCCACTGGTTGAAATAACACCTGCCCAAATGATGCTCAGGATAGTACATAAACAAATGCACTACCTGAGTGATGCTCAGGGTAAACTGTTAAGTGGTTCAAACTCAAGCCCATACTCTCAGGTGCTATAGACTACTACCTCCTAAAGAATTCTATAACCAGTGGCTCTAAACTGCCACTCACACCCAGCCATAGAATATTGTACTGATTCTGACCAATCCCATTGCCTGCCCTTCATCCCTACTTTCCCCATGCATATCCCTTCCTCTTGCTGCCTGTCCCTACAGGTGTGCCACTTAGCTGTTGCCCACCCCATGAGGGATTCTGCTAAAACTGTGAGACATTATCACCTAGCCCTCTGGGGAGCAGTTCTCACATGTCCAGGCACACCTACAGCACATACAGACTAGTTTCAAATGCAGATTACCAGGCCTTGTTCCCAGAGAGTCTGAATCTCCGGAGACCAAGGAGTTCATTCGGAAATAGTCTGGAGAAGCTTATTTTCACAGATGGAGCTTGAGACCCTACCAGTCCCATCAAGACCCTCTGTGTCCTCAGCTCTAGTCTTCATACCAAGGGGCCAGGGGTGCCTTGAGGGAAGATCTGCTGCATAGACTCCCATGGGGAGAGCATGTTCATGCCACTGTCACTCTTCTTTTAACTCTGTGGCTCCTTTTCCTGACCCTTGTTTTTACTGGTCTCCCTGATGGCATAAAAGTCTGTTAAGCCTTCTTAAAGGATGCTGCCCCCTTGTCACAACACTTACTACATTTGTAATTTTGCATTTATTTGGATTGTCACATCTTTTCCTACTGGATTGTTTAGTACCAAAAGGGCAGCAGCTGTGACTGGGTTTTGCTTCTGTTAATGTCCCCATCTCTGGCACAGTGCCTGACATCTCTTAGGTGCTGTATACATTGTTTGAAATGCCCAGTTTCTATCAGAAGTGCTATTAAAACTGTTGTCTACTTAGGTATGAAAATCACCTACTTCTATGGATTGGATCAACATTTGACATCATAGAAATAGAACAATTACTGTCTTATAGGAAAACATTCTGAATTAGAAACTATTGACTGCTTCAGAAAAGCAAATTTCTGAAACAAAACCTGTTTGTAAGTTGAGGGTCATATGTTGTCATAGTTACTAGGGCAAAGTACCTGACACCCACAACTTGAAGGAGAGATTTATTTTTGACTCAGAGTTTTAGTCTGTTCAGCTGGTTCCAAGGCATAAATAGGATGGTAGAGGAAGATGTGCTCAACCCATGGAAGTCAGGAAACAGAGAGAAAAGGAAAGAGCCTAGAATAAGAATTCTCGAGAAAAAAAAAAAAAAGAATTCTTGGTTACAGGTCACGCCCCCAGTGGCCCACCTCCAACCAGGCCCTGCCTCCAACAACGTGAGCTGCTCTGTACATCAGTGGATGAATCCATTGATGAGTACAGTCACCTTCCAAACACGAGACTTTTAGGAGACATTTTAGATTTAAACTGTAATATATATATATATATATTTTATCAGATAAGAAAGGGGTTTTGGGGGGTTTTTTTGCTTAAATTTTTTATTGGTACATTTTAGGTATACAATATGTTTACATTTATCATTGAGATCTTGTACCTGTACATGATGTATCTTGGTTCTTACTTTTTCCCCATTACCTGTCCTCCCTTCACCCCCTCCACCCTTCCCTATTTGCAAAGACTTTGTTTCCATTTTTTCCTTTTCTCATAATTTTTCCTTTCCCTTCTTTCCTTTCTCTTTCCCCTCTCACTTCCCCTACCCCTTTGGACCTAGAAAAGAAAGAGTTTAAACTAAAAAGTAAGTCTAGGGCCGGGGATTTAGCTCAGTGGTTCCGTTGCTTGCCTTGCAAGCGCAAGGACCTGAATTTGATCCCTGGTACAAAAAAAAAAAAAAAGTAAGTCTGGGGAAACAGATGCACTTGGAATATAAGCAGAATATCACATCACCCCAAACAAAAGTATCAGAAAATTCATGGACAGTTGAGTTCCTTATCTATTACAGGCAGCTATTGTAATGCTTTTCATTTTGGTCTAGATTGTAATTATCTGGCAAGTACTAGTTCTGAATAGCAGTCTTCCTATAAACCTAAACTGGAGTTTAGTGGCTTATTGGTTCCTGTTTCACTAAGAAAAAAAGAAGCAATTAGAAAAAAAATCCTTAGTGGATGTTTGCATTATGTAATGATTACATTCATCATGATGACATGTGTGTGTTGGTACACACACATAATACATCTCAGTTCTTTTATGTCCCTTTCTCCTCCCTTCATCTCTTGAATAAAAAGTTCTGGGTTTGACCTGTTTCCACCCCAGCTATGTCTGTATATCTCATCTCATTTTAGAAGAACTTCTTGAAACAATTATCAGTGGTAAGTGGCTTCAATTTCTCTTCTCTTCTTTTGGAACACACCCTAGTCACACTTCTCCCTCTTATTACTCTGCTAGAACTATCTTTGTCAAAGAAACATCCTTGAATTCTACAGTAGTCCTTTGTGCTCAGTACTTGTCTTATTTGACCTATCAGCGGCATTTGGCATAGATGACCTCTCCCTTCTTCTTGAAACAGTCTTGCCCTTAGTTCCATAATATTGTGCTCTCCTAGTTTCCCTTCTATTCCTTCTTGGCCTCCTTTGACAGAGGGGGAACATGTTACATACAGGGAAATAAAGATGAGAACATCAGTGACCTCTCATTGAAAATAATAGAACCCAAAAGATAATGGAAGAGTGCCTTTAAAATGCTAAGAGAATCGTTTTGTTGTTTGTTTGTTTGTGACAGGGTCTCACTCTGCAATTCAGGCTGACCTTGAACTCATGGTAGTCCTCTTTGCTCAGCCTCCCAAGTACTAGGATTACAGGTGTGCCACCACACTGGGCCTGTTTTCTTCTAACATATACAAATTTTTTTAATACAATAAAATACACAAATTTTTTTATCCACTAAAAAGGCCTAGAAGCAGTGACAGGCCAGGAACAGTGAGCACCCAATACCCTGATTGTGATCTCTAATACTCTTTTTCCAGTAAAAGAAGCCACAGGTCCTTGGAAAAATGGTTGATTTCAAGTCTGCCGCAGGATATATGCAAGATGAATTGGGAATAGTTTATGCCAAAAAGCAAGAAAACTAATAAGCCCTAATGGATATGTCAAAAAACACCAAAACTTCCTTACAAAGGCTCCCACTGGTCAAAAGTAGAATAATTTGAGCATGAAGATGATGATTGAGAGCCAGCTATAATGGCACACAGCCATAATCCCAGTACTTGGGAGACTGGGGCAAAAGGATCACAAGTTCAAGGCCAGCATGGGCTACACTGCAAGACCCTGTTTAAAAAAAAAAAAAAAGGATTGAGCTGACCACAGTGGTATATTCCTGTAGTCCTAATCACTTGGGTGGCTAAGGTAGGCTAAGGTAGCTAAACTTGTGCCCACAAGTTTAAGACCAGCCTACGCAACATAGTGAGACTCCTTCCCAAGAAGGAAGAAAATGGGCTGGGGATTTAGCTCAGTGGTTTCACCACCTGCTGCGCAAGTGCAAGGACCCGAGTACAATCCCCAGTACCAAAGCAAAAAAAAGAAGGAGAAGAGGGGGAAGGGGGGTTGAAATGGACTAGGCCACCTCAGATGCATAAAGATCTGAGTTCATAGTAGTAATAAAAAGAAATTTCTTGGTAACCATTGAAGGTTGCTAACTCATTCTGAGTTTTGTTAAATAATGGAAGATATCAATGAGCAGTATTTCAAGAGAAACAAATAGAGGAAATGGACACTTGCCAAAAGGAGAATAAAATTAGAAAAGTCAACATTTTCCAACCCCTAATAAAAGAATGAATCTAGGCAAGACTCATCAATAAATGCTAAAAGCATTAGGTAAAAAGTTGATGGGGACTTCCTAATAGAAAAATAGGACCAATAACTCCTGAACCCACTAATCAGTATCTATAATCCATTCAATTATGTGCTTCCTTTTTTATTTGTAAGTGCAACATATTATCTACCCAGATTCTTACCACTTCTCAAAAATAAAACTTCAGTCAAGCAGCCAGATCTAACCTCGGGATGGAGACACAAGGGTCACCAAAGGAAACAGACTGTCAAATCCAGGATATAGGGTATTGTATAACATAACCTGATTTCTTCATAAATAAATGTCATGAAATGGACAGGGAAAAAGGAGAACCCTTTGGATTAAAAATAGAAATGTATTGGGCCGGGGATTTAGCTCAGTGGTTCCACCTCTTGCCTTGAAAGTGCAAGGTCCCGAGTTCGATCCCTGGTACAAAAACAAAATGTTTTAATCAAATACAAACATACAAGGAACATCCCAACCATATACAAAAGTGGGAATCTTTGGATCTTGCTTTTAACTGGAAAAGGAGTTTTTTTTATAATTTGCATTTTTTCAGATGAACTGAGATATTAAAAGCACTTCTGAGGGCTGGGGATTTAGCTCAGTTGTTTCACCGCCTGCTGTGCAAGCGCAAGGACCCGAGTTCGATCCCCAGTACCAAAAAAAAACACTTCTGTCAATTTTTTTGTTGAAAATGTTTTTACTGTCTGACAGATAGATAAGCTCAAGGATTCCTGAATGAAATAATTGCCTTGAGTTTGCATTAGCCACCTTTTTCTGCACAAAAAGTTATGAGGAGGAAGAATAAACAAGAGTATTGAAAGATTGATACTTGTTCAAGTTTGGTGACAGGTACATGAGAGGTGATCATTTGATTGCTCTGTTTTTTAGAAGTTTTAATGTTTCTATAGTAAAAATATTTTTAAAAGAATAGACATGCACTTAAGAGAGAGCCCCACATTACTGTCTTATAATTGGGTATAATTCTAATAAGTTTGGTTCAAGTACCAGTTTAGGAGAGAAACTGATGCTAAAGATAATATTCCTATAGAAGTAAAAGTATTTACTAGTACTATAAGGTAACACTGACAATCATTAAGTGTAGAAAAAACTATAAAAGCATAACATTAGGGGGTCATTTAGTAATATTAAATATATCCACTGTGATCAGTTGTTTTGCCAGACAGCTTTCCCTAAAAATACATCTATCACAGAGCCCAGAGCCTGGACAAGACTGGTAAGCAGGGTTCCTCCTTCTCAAGGGCTATGGTGCCAATCAGCCAAAGCCATCTTCTAAAAGACTGCTTTTGTTCAAAGGATTGTGGGACAGATTCCCAATGGTCTAACTGTATTTCATTGTACATTGTGGTTTTCTTATTGTTTTCATTATTATGATATTGTTTTTTCAACTTTTAAGTTTGCTCATTTTAATCCATGTTCATCTCTCCCTCTGTATGTGTTTGTGTCACACTTGCTGTCTCTGCTTCCGTCATTCCCAGGTTACAGTATAGCCAGGACATGCCCAGTCCTTTGGCCGATGAGCATACGTTGATAGCCTCCTATGTGGCCCGTCTACAGCACTGTGCACGGTCAGTGGTAGCACAGCAGCACCAGGCGGGTGGCCAGGGCTGATTGGGGGGAGCAAGAGCTGTGTTTCCTGGAGTTGCCAGTGGGAGAAGCTCTCAAGTGGGGGTGTTTTTGTACAGCCACCAGCTACAAATGGCACCGTTAAAATAATTGCCGAAGCATTAGTTTCCACAAGAGAGGGATCCTTGGTGAGCCTAGCACTTACCTAAACATGTAATTAGAAAGTCTCCTCTGAAGTAAGGTTTGGTCTTTGCAGATTATACTGGAAGAGTGTGTACACCTCTGAAAGATAGAGTTCCAAAGATGTGATATTTACAGAGGTATTTCATGCATCCTCTTCCTGTTCATTCTTACCTATATAATGAAATCTTTCCATTAACATTCAAAGTTTAAGGCTAATAATCCCATAGATACCAGTTGTCTCATATGGGGAGGGGGCTTCGGTACCATCACCCTATTACGTCTGTACCATCACCCTATTACGTCTGTACCATGCTTTATCTCTTAGCAGAAATCTAGCATTGTTGATTGTTTAAACCACTGATTTTCAACAGTGGGATCAGATCTTTGTCACCTCAGAGGCTTCTTAACAAATTGTATATACCTCTTCGTATTATTATAATTATATGTATTATAACAATCTCGCCTCTCTCACCTTGAAAACTATTATGATAATGACTTGCTGTGGATGATCCCTTCATGGGTTGGGATAGAAAAGTGTTCAATAACCACTAACTATAGCAGAGTTAACCATTTTTTTAAAAAGTTGATTCCAAAGTGCTGTTATACTCAGGCATACCCACAGCCTCCTATCCACTCCGTGTTCATATCTTCACCATTCCGAGAGCAATAACAAATAAAGTTTAGATAGCCTAAAGTATCTCTCCCTTCTGCACAGCTGCAAAGAGGAGTTACAGAGCCAAACAGCTTGTAAAGCCATGCTTTGAGATTCTTAAGAGAGAGAAAAACATAATTTATAAAGTACTGCATACGTAAAAGACAGGCCAGAGCCTTAAACTTTGATCTTAGTTTTGTCCATAGCATGTCTTTGGGAAAGTCATTTGAGCTCATTCTTACTCTCCATGATAAGAGGAATAGTCAATGGGGAAAACATAACATATGAAAAAGACTTTTTCATATTGTACTTTATACTACCTCTTGTAGTTTCTGGAGGAACTCTGTGGCCCTCCAGATTCCCAGATGGGCTTAATGTAAGCCTGTTGTATAGGAGGGAGGAAGGGCCTGATAATTACGTCATGTCACAAAGGGCATCTCCTCATCCTCCGGATGGTTTCTGCATGCTTGTCCCAGCCTTTTGGTCTCTGAAAGTAGAGTTGTTTTACCCTAGGCAGGACAGATTACTTTTTAATAGCAAGAGCAATTGTCCAAGGTGATTTAAAGCTGCTACAGTAAAAACAGCAGGAGAATCTTGGCAGAGATTACAACCCGATATTTCAGCTCACAACAGTTTATGGTAGGTTTAGTCAAGGTCCTTAGTCCCATTGCCTCAGGGCTCCCTGATCCACGTGGCCCTGAAGGAACACGAGTGGGCGAGTGCTGCGTCTCTTGATTCATAGTTTAAGGAATGGAGCTCTATACTTCCTTGAAAAAGTCAGAAATTTCCTGGCTAAATCTGAAAATTAAGTCAACACAAACAGAAAAATAAGGAACCTTTCTAATCGCCCTCATAATTTTCATTGACTGTGAAACCTCTTATTAACACAAGATTCTACTTTCTGGCTAATAAGTAGGGTAATAAAGCCACCATGTCATCCACACATGTGTAAATGGCATATAGGATTGACCTTCCGAGGGGGTGGGATATGCTCGGGGAGAGGAGCTCCTTTGCACAGAGGAACTCACTGTGCCCTTGCCTTTTTTCTTTTTTCTTTTTTGGTACCGGGGATCAAACTTGGGTCCTTGCACTTGCGCAGCAGGCGGTGAAACCACTGAGCTAAATCCCCAGCCTGCCCCTTGCCTTTTTACATCCCACTTTTTAGGCTGTCAGTCCCTCCATAATATTATCTACTTGTTTTGTTAATTATTCATTTTTGTTATTTTCATTTAAAACATAATTATCTTGTTTGAGACAAACACTTTATGGCACAAAACTTATAATTCAGCTCTGACCATAGGGCCTTTAACCTATACTATTAAAGCCAACTAACTGATGGTAGCATAATCTCAGTATGAGATCATCTTTGGAAGGGACAGTCATGCATCCTGGAAACCCACATTTGGACACCTAAAATCATAGAATGTTAATAAATTTTGTAGATAAGCAACTTAAAGCGCATTTTTTAAAAAAATACTGAGTTAAGCTTAGTAGAATTGGCCACAGAGATAAAAACATAGAAAGTTTATTTTTTTTGAAAGTTTATTTTTAATCTAGAAAAAAATACAGTTGATTCTATTCAAGAAAAGGTCAGGGCCAGGGATTTAGCTCAGTGGTTTTGCCACCTGCTGCGCAAATGCAAGGACCCAAGTTGATCCCGGGTACCAAAAAAAAAAAAGGAAAAGGTCAGAAAGATCTTTATTGATTTAACTAAGTCTTCCACCTGGGTGTGGTGGCCCACACCTGAGGCAGGAAGATTGTCATGAGTTCAAGGGCAGCCTAGACTACATAGTGAGTACAAGGCCAGTGTGAACTACATAGTGAGACCCTGTCTCAATAAACCAAAAAAAAAAAAAAGTTTTCTCAGATCCCCCTCAGTCATTATAACAAGATTTGGTGAGTATTAGACTTAATTCTTACATATTACTTGTCATACTACCAAATTCCAATCAAGGGTTTTGGAAAACTTTAGGGCCAAAGTAGAGCCAAGCCACAACAGCCTTCTCTGGTCAGTCTCATCATCACCATTGTTGTAAAACTTCTGCCAGACTTAAAGAGAATTATGTAGCCACAGTCCCTGTTAACGGAGGGCTGCTCTAATCTGGGTAAACAGCAGTTGACATAAAATGCTACACTAAAGTCAAGTAATGGAATTAACATGAGAAAATGAAAACAAAGTCTTTGTAAATAGAGAGGGATGGAGGGATTGAAGGGAGGGCAGGGAAATGGGGAAAAAATAAGAATCAAGATTTATTAAGTAAAGGTACAAATTTCCAGTGATTATTGTCATTATATTTTATGCTTAAAATGTACCAATAAAGTTAATTTTTTAAAAAAAGAAGTCAAGTATCTGGATAGAGTGAGTCTGCTACTCAAGACCCCTGCTTTCACTTAGGTGCCACATCATCCCATCTGAGTAGATCTTTATGTTTCTAGAATGGTGACACTCTTGTTAAAGTAAGAGTAATGGATAAAACTAATTCACTCTAAGAGAGGACTATAGTTATAAAACAAACATTGTAAAAAGAAGAGAAATCTTCTTCAGCTTCACAGTATGTTTGTTCAGCCCTGATCAGGGTTCCCTACTTTTTTTTTTTCAGCTAGTGGTAATTATACTATTTCTTAGCCTTCTATTTTTCATGATGCTATAGTTTTCTTTTGGTCTTTTTTTTTTTTTTTTGGTAGTGGGGATCGAACTCGGGACTTTGCGTTTGTGAGGCAGGCGGCAGAACCACTGAGCTAAACCCCTGGCTTCCTTTGGTCTTCTTCAGTTTAAGATCTAGGCCTAAAAAGTCATTAGTTTCCCCAAACATTTGGTTAGAAATCCCTTAGACTTTGTAGGTGCTGTATCTTTTCTCAGCCCTTTTTTTTTTTTTTTTTTGCAGTACCTGGGATCGAACTCCGGTCCTTGTGCTAGTGAGGCAGGCGGCGGAACCACTGAGCTAAATCCCCAGCCCAGCCCTTCATTTTAAAAGCACCCCCTTCTGTACTGTGAGAGCAGGGAGATGTGCTACTGAGGAGGAATGACACATGCAGCCACATCATTTTCTCTGAATTCCCTTTTTGCTTACAAAACCATTAGTATCTATGACCCAGGCCATCATTTCTTTTATTATCATTCTTATTTAGAAGATTTTTTCCTATTTGTTCTTTGTAAGAGTGGAGCAAGAGTTGGGGATGTTTAATAGACACCTGTTGAATTTTTATCTCCTCGGCAGTGTCCTGGACAGTCCTAGTCGACTAGATGAGGAACACCGGCTTATAGCTCGCTATGCTGCCCGATTGGCTGCAGAAGCAGGAAATACGGTAAGTGAACAGGAGAACCAGGAGAGGAGCAGAAATTAGCATTACTAAAGTATACAAATTATGTAGGGGAATAATACTTGGGGGAGTGGGTACCTCAGGGACAAAAGGAAGAGGATAGATTTAGGGATGAAGGAGACTTCAATTTTACCTTTAATTTTCTCTCTCTGTTTTTTTTTTTTTTTTTTGAGCTAGGATCTCGTTATGCAGTCCAGGTTGGCCTCGAACTCACTATGTAGCCTAGACTGCCCTCAAACTTGCAGTGATTGATTCTCATGCTTCAGCCTCCGCAGTGCTAAGATTGCAGGCATGTGCAATGTTCTCTTTCTTTAAAAAAAAAAAGAACCAAAAACTTGGGCTACAAATTGCAAATTGCAAGAATGAAAGAAGGGACATCACTACAAATCTTACAGACATTTACAAAGATAAGGAATATTATGAACAACTATTTTGTGTGTGTATTAAATTCTTTTATTGGTACATTGTAGGTATACAACACAATTACATTTCTCATTGGAAATTGTACCTTTATATAATGCATCTTGGTTCTTATTTTTTCCCCATTCCTAGCCCTCCCTTCACGCCCTCCACCCTTCCCTATT
>NW_004624738.1:7462045-7670680 GCF_000247695.1 Heterocephalus glaber | reverse complement strand
AAAAGCCCTTTCCTGTGGGCTGGGAGCAGCCGGAGGGATGGTGGCCGGGAAACCCCTTCCTCTGGACCAGGAGCAGTGAGATGGTGGCTCAGAAGCCCCTCCCTCTGGGATGAACAACTTTTTGCCAATAAAAGATTGACAACCTAGATAAAAGGGACAAGTTTCTTGAAAGATACAAAGTAACAATAGTGACACAAAAACAGAAAAGTAGTTCTGTACCTGTTCAGGACATTTTAGTCATAATTAACTTCCCACGAAGAAACTAAGTGTGGTAGCGCACACAGGTGGTCTCAGCTCTCAGGGAGGCTGAATTTCAAGCCCAGCCTGGACACCTTAGCAACTTAGGGAGACCCTGTCTCAAAATTTTATAAAGGATTGAGGATGTAGCTCAGTGCAGAAAAAGCATTTGACAAAATATGGCACCCATTTATAATAAAACTTCTCCATTACTAGAGTATAAGGAGATTTCCTTACCTTGATGAAGAGAACCTACCAAAAATACTCTCCAGGTAATGTCACTTAAAGATTAATTTTTAAACATTTTCCCCTTAATACTGGTAACAAAACAAAAAGGTAGACTTTTACTACCGCTATTCAGAAGTTTTCAAAAAATTTAGAAGCCCTATGCAGTGCAACACAAGAAAAAGCAGTCTTTATTTGAGGATGATATGATCATATAGAGAGGGTTCTAAGGAACCGATGAAAACACTGCTTGAACGGATAAGTAAATTTATAACAGTGTTGCAAGATAAAAAATATATATAAAGAGAACTGGATGCTTGTATCTCAGTGGTACAGTGCTTTCCTAGCATGGATCTCCAGTATGACCAAAAAAAAAAAAGTTTGAAAACTGCCAAACATTGCTAAGAGAAATTAAGGAAAATTACATGAATGGAGAAAAATGTCATATTTACTGATTGAAAAATTTGATGCTGTTAAGATGGCATATGCCTCTAAATTGATCTGTAGATCTATAGATTCCAGTCAAAATCCCAACAGACTTTCTTATAGAAATTGGCAAATTGATTTTAAAATGTATTTGGAAAAACCAAAGGAGCTAGACTAACCATAACAGCCTTGAAAAAGAAGTCCAGAGTTGGCAAACTCAACCCTACTTGGCAGCAAGACTTAAAGCTATAGTAATCATCTGAAATGAACAGACACTTCTCAGACAAAGAAGTAGAAATAGCAAATAAACATATGAAAAAATGTTCAACATCAGTGGTCATTTGAGAGATGCAAATGAAAACAATGCTCAGATTCCACCTCACCCCAGAAAGAATGGCTGCTATCAGTGGAGGAAAAGCAACCCTTTTCCACTGTTGGTGGGAGTGTAGACTGTTGCAACCACTGTGGAAATCAGTATGGAGATGCCTCAAAGAATTTGAATTAGAGGTCCCATTTGACCCAGCTATTCCCCCTACTGTGTATCTGCCCAAAAGAATTAAAAGAATAATAAAAAAAAGAATTAAAAGTGTCATACCACAGCAATATATGCACACCCATGTTTATAGCAGCACAGTTTGTAATAGCTAAAGCTTGGAAACAGCCCAGTTGCCCATCAACTGGAGACTTGACAAAGAAGATGTGTCTTTTTTATGAAATCGAGTACTACTCAGCCATAAAGAATGAGAAACGAGACATTTAGAGCTAAGTGGATGCACACTGAAGTGATACTCTTAAGTGAAATAGATAAGACAGCCATGTAAATATCGAGTAATTTCTCTGGTGTAAGAAACTGAAGTGTAAATAAGGATCAAAAGGCATAATAGATAATGTGAAATAGGAAGAAAAGGTCCAAAGGGGAAAGGGAAGTGGGTGAGGTTGGGGAAGGGAAAGAAGGGAATCGAATTAATATGAGAAAATGAAACAAAGTCTTTGTAAATAGGGAGGGGTGGAGGAGTTGAAGGAGGGCAGGGGAAGGGGGAAAAATAAGAAGCAAGATATATTATGTAAAAGTACAAATTTCCCGTGATGAATGTCATTATATTGTATACCTAAAATGTACCAATAAAATTAATTTTGAAAAAGAAAGGATGAATTGGCAAATGGACGAGCAAATAAACCAGAGAAATTGAATTCAGAGTAGCTATAAAATAGACTCACATGTGTACAGTCAAATGACTTAATACAAGGACACAAGGGCAATTCAACCAAGAAAGGAAAATCATTGTAAGAAATGCTACTGGTACAAGTAGGTATCTATGTGGACAAAAATGAATCTCTGCCCCTGCTTCAGGTGGTTATAAAGAAATCATTTTGAAATGTATTATAAACTTGAACATAAAATTTAACACCAGGAAGCTACCAGAAAAAAAATCACAGGAGAATTTACAGAACTTGGAGGGTTTCGCAAGCCATTAAAAAGAAAAAACAGGGGTGGGGATTTTTACCTTCATGGTTCCGCTGCCTGCCTTGCAAGTGCAAGGTCTGGAGTTTGATCCCCAGTACCAAAAGAAAAAAAAAACATAAATTGGTCCTATCAAATGTAAAATCTTTTGCCCATCAGAAGATACTTTTAAACTGGTACATGCCTATAATTTCAGCATTTGAGAAGCTGGGGCAGTAAGATTGTGAGTTTAAGACCAGCCTGGACTACATAGTGAGACCATGTCTAAAAACAAAAATTTTTTAAAGGTGCTATTAAGAAATAAGTAGGGAAGGCCGGGGATTTAGCTCAGTGGTTCCACTGCCTGCCTCTCAATGGCAAGGTCCTGAGTTCGATCCCCAGTACCAAAAAAAGAAAAAAAGAAATAGACAGATCACAACCACAAAGAAAATATTCTCAACCCATGTCTAACAAAGGACAGAATATTTAAAGAATTCCTACACCTCAGTAATAAAAAGGCAGCCCAACTCTTTAAAAAGGGCAAAAGACATAGACACTTCACAAAGATATACAAAAGGCGCTTAATATCATTAAGCATCAGGAAAATGTTACTGGAAGCCATAATGAGATGCCACTGCTCACCCACTAAAATAGCTAAAATGAAAAAGACTGACAGCATCAAATGTTGGCAAGACTGTGAAACAACCAGAATTTTCAAATGTTGTTGGTGAACATGTAAAATGTGCTACTTTGGAAAACTGTTCAGCAGGTTTTTTAAAGAGGTAAAATTTATCCTGTTGCCAACAATTCTACTCCTAGACATGTATCTAAGAGAAATGAAAACATGTTCACAAGAAGCTTTGTACAAGAATCTTCCTAGAAATTCTAATCATATTATCTGGGGAAAACCTATATATTTTTCTTTTCTTTTTTAAAAATTAATTTTATTGCTACACTTTTGATATACATAGGATCACATTCATCATAGGGAATTTGTACCCGTACATAATATATCTTGATTCGTCTTCCCCATTCTCCTCCCCTCCCTTCAACCCTTCTTCCCTTCTTCATTTACAAAAGCTTTGTTTCCATTTTTTTCCTTCTATCCTCAGATATTTTTCAACATATAAACAAAAAAAATGGTATATTCATACAGTGGAATATTACTCAGCACACAAAGGAACACAAAGTGATAAATGAAACAATATGGATGAATTAAAAATACTATAATGAGTAAAAGAAGCCAAACCCAAAAAAGTACACACTATTTTATTCCATTTACCTGAAGTTGTAGAATAGGAAAACTAACTTATGACAGTAGAAATCAGATCAGAAGTTGTTTGTAAGATTAGGGATATTGAAGGGAGCAGAGAAAGCCTAGATGGAGGGAAATCCTCTACATTTTAATAGTGTTGTAGGTTGTATGCATGTGCACATTTGTCAAAACTTGTTGAATGAAGTACCTAAGATCCAAATGTTGTATCTCAATTAAAAGAACCAAGAGGGCCGGGGATGTAGCTCAGTGTGCCATGCCTGCCTGGCAAGTGCAAGGTCCTGAGTTTGATACCCGGTACTGAAAAAAACAAGACATGAACCGAGCAAATGTAAGATTTGGATTGAGATGTTAAGTGGTTACCCAGGGATTTCCAATTTATTTCTTACAATTTTAAAATATTTGCAAAAAAATGTTTCCTCTTTTCCTTCTGTCTTTGCTTTCCTTGAGAAGTTGCATACATATTACTATTTACTCACCCCTTCAGCCCACACACATTCTTTTGATTCATTTGGCAAATTTTTTTTTTTCTGTGATGTGCCTGGTTGAATGTTCTGGTGGACAAATAATCCCTGTCCTGTTGGAACTGACAGTCTAGTGGCAGAGACCAGCATTAAACAAATGATTACTAAACTGCAAACTATTGTATATAATGGAGGAAAAATGCAGGGAGCCATGAAAAAGTCCTTGATCTGTTCTGGAGAGGAGTAAGGTAGGGGTCGCTTCCAAGAGAAAGGGCTGCTAGTGTTGAGATCTGAAAATGAGTGGAGAATTCAACTCCTGGGAAGTAAAAGAAACCTGAAAGCAAAGCAGTCCAAGAGCTGTTTTTGCTGCCACTGCTATCCCTGCCCTGCTTGGACTTCCATTATCATGAGGTTCTATGGGCAGAACTGTGATTTTGTGCAAAGTAGAATTGGAAATAAGATCCAAATGAACCAGGCCTCTCAAAGCACTGTGCCCTGAGTGGAGGCACGGTGTAGAACACTGCTGTGCACCAGCAGAGAAAAGAGAGCTATGGGCCTCCTTCTCCTATTGGAGGAAGAAGTCTTCCCTGAAAATTTAAAACTTTAGACCTGTCTATACTTGTGTTGGACACATTTATATTACTTCCCAATCTGAGAAACAGGTGAAATTTTTTTCACTTTTTATTGGTTATACAGATTAATGGCCTTCATTTTGGCAGATTTGTACTGCGCATACCATACTTTGATCATTTCCACCCACCTTGTCCCACTCCCCTCCCTAGTTTTACATTTTTGGCATTGTCAGTGTGTATAATATATTTTGAATTTTTAACATAAAATTAACCCCAGGGCAAAGGAAATCAAATAAACAAAAAACTGCAGGGCATCTGGCAGAAGCAGGATGCAAATCTTCGGAAGCTTACATTTTTCTTAGCAGTATTCTCACAGAAAGAGTCCAGCTAAATATGAACTCCTGAGACTCCTGAGCTGACCTATAAAATTACTTCAGATATTATTTATTATAAAATAACTATGTTTAAAGACCTAAGAGGAATTAAAAGTATGACAAAAGAAAACACTTTCAAAAGACCAGAGTTAAAAATAAATCTGGCAAACTCATAAGTTTTGGGGGGTTTTGTTTGTGGGGTTTTTTGTTGTTTCTGTTTTGAGGGTTGGTTGTTTTGAGTCAAGGTCTTGTGTTGCCCACACTGTTCACAAAAACCTGGGCTCAGGTGATCTTCCTACCTTGGCCTCTCAAGTAGCTGAGACTGCAGGTGTGCATGCTGCTATACCTGGCAGACTTCCTTAAATTGCTCAAAAACTCTTGATATGTTAGATGTCAGATCAGACACAGCTAAAAGAAAATTTGTGAAGTGGAAAATATATATTTAAAGAATTCCCCAAATAATACTGAGAAGTGAAAAATCTAAAGCAGAGTTTTCAGAGATAGAGAATAGAGAATCAACAGTCATCTAATTGAAATCCAAAAAAAAAAAAAGAAAGAAAGAAAATAGAATTAAGATGAAAAATGAACGGCTAGGATATAACTCAGTGGCACTGTGCCTGCCTAACAAGCACAATGTCCTGAGTTCGATTCCTGGTACAAAAAAAAAAAGAATCAACAGCTGAGCAGTTTCCATGTATTTAAGACAGGAGTCCTCAGATTGAAACATTACAGTCAGTCCAAAAATGGGTAAATAAAAGCATTTTCACCCTTAAACATATCATAGTACCACCGCAGAATACAAAAACAAGACGCTCAAAGGGCAACCAGAGAAAAATCACATTACCTACAGCCGATTGGCAGTTAGAGTTCTCCACAGGAACAATAGAACAATTTCTTCATAAAGGAAAAGTAATTATTTAAAAATTAAACAACGGAGCCAGGGATTTAGCTCAGTGGTTTCACCACCTGCTGCGTAAGCGCAAGGACCCGAGTTCAATCCCCAGCATCAAAAAAAAATTAAACAACTGAGTACATCCAGTGGTGCTGATATTTATGATAAATCTTTAAGAATTCTTATGAAAAGAGACAGTTAAACATTTTTAGTATACTGAAGGGAGAAAAAACTTTCTGACAAGGACAGAAAGGTCACAGTGAGATTCTTGCCAAACAATAAAAAATAGCTAATGTTTATTGAATGCTTACCATGTGCCAGCCATTATTATAAATAATTTGTATGTATTAACTAATTGATTATTCATAACAGTCCTGTGAGGAAAGAGCCTGGGAGAGATAAAGAAACTACCCAGGGCTTCAGAGTTTGTTGGTGTGCAAACTGGATTAAGGGTGAAGATGGATTAGGGATGCTCTTCCTTCTCTCAACTGCTGAGATTTAACTGTTGCAGGTTGGAGTTCTAGAGGAAGGAAATTAAACCTTGAAAGCTAAGAATGAGATGAGAAGAGGGAAGACCTGAAGCCAAAACTGGAGGATGAGTAAACTTTAACCATGTGCCCGGGGCATTCAGCATAAGTAAAGGCCCTGGGGTTGAAGGTTGCAAGACAAGAACACAGGAGCAATACTGAGTGAAGTCAGGCAAGCCAGTTTATGCAGGACAAATAAGTGTATCAGTCTTAGCAGGTTGTACCCATTGTGTTCATTTCTTAGGGAAATAAAGTTATAAAAGCTGCAAACGGAGATTTTTGATTTGTTTCTCCCCCCCTTCCCCCCGAAAAAATAATTTATCCTTTTGGATTTGTTTAAATTTTTAAATCTTTTTCTTGAGGTTCTAACATCAGGTTGCATTTCTGGCTTCAACATTACAACTCAAAAGATACGTGAAATGGAACAGAATAGAAACAAGTGGGATGGGGGGAGTCATTATAGAATCAGTTAAATCTTAAATGTGCCCTCAATTAGTCACAGCTGCTTATTGTTTTAGATATTAAAATTCATAAGTTTGTTGAGATGGGCTGCACTGTCCTTGAATTTTAATAACTTTTTAATGCCATTAGATATCCTTGTTGACCTTACATAGTGCTTTTTAAATACTGTAAATAAAAGCTGCAAAGCCATTTGACCCTGAGATCCTGGTTTTCCCTTGCCGCAAACCAAGATAAGGCTGTGTACACCTGATAGTTTCTGATGCATGTCTCTGATTCTTGGCAAAGTGATGATTGTTAAGATGGTTTTGAGACTAAATACCAATATGGTCCCTTTCATCTTCAGTTTATTTTACAGAGTCTAGTTATCTTATAAATATTAGGCCTCTTAGGAAGGATTCTTCCTGGCTAGATTTCTGTGAAACAGAAAACATCTAATCCTCTAGTCACACACCAATACAAGTGTTTTGCATAAAGTGGGTATAGTGCTCAAAAGAATTTATTTATAGTCTGCCAGATAGGCTCTGTATTGATTTTTTCAAAGACCTTCCACAAAGAGACTATTAAATCATCTGGGCAACCAGCAGTGTACCCTGTAGAGTGTAGAGTGCGTCCCCTGACACTTTTTCAGACTGATCCTTGAAGAATGTCACTTTCGGTTCCTTGGCTGAGCTGGGAGAGCTAATTTGTTTTCTTGAAGTACCTGGGTTCTTTTTTTTTAGGCCAAAACAAAAAACTAATGTGTGGTAAATTACAGTAGTAAAAGCAAATTCTTAAAAGTTTCATCACAAATGTCACCAGTATTGGATATAACAAAGATGTTTTGTTTACCTTTAGGATTTTGTTTGGGGCCGGGATGTAGCTCCGCGATGCAGTACGTGCTTGGCAAGCGCAAGGCCCTGAGTTTGATTCCTGGTAAGGGTGGGGGGCAGATTTTTTGTCTGGTTTTTGGCAGTACTTGGGATTGAACCCAAAGACCACTGAGCTGCATCCCCAGCCCCTTGCCTTTTTAAAAATAATTTAGAAAGAAGGTCTTGCAAAATTTCCATTTTAGCCTCAAGCTTGCAATCCTCCTACCTCAGCCACCTGAGTAGCTGAGTAGCCACTACACCTAGTTCAGTGGGTTGGTTGGTTTGATTGTTTGTGAAAAAGTTTAAAACTCGGTTTGGAAAAGTGAGAGGAAGGAAAAACTATCCCCCATTGTCACATCACCTCTCATGTAGACACTTTTGAGAGACTTTTTCCATTCCCAGGCCTCATAGCCCATCACCTCAGCCTCAGCTTCATCCTCGCAGCTTCTTACACTTAGAGATTACCAGTGTCCATGCAGTGTTTTCGCTCATTTAAGACTACCAAGCCCCTTAAAATAGTCAGTGTTAGACCTGAGCATATATTACATTATGATCATTTGTGAAGCTTTTTTTTTTTTTGGTACCAGGGATCGAACTCGGGTCCTTGTTCTTTCGAGGCAGGCAGCGGAACCACTGAGCTAAATCCCCGGCCCTGTGAAGATTTTTAAAACATGCAGATCCTTGGCTTTGCCTTAGACCTACTGAATGAGAACCTCTGGGTTTAGGGTCCATCAATCTTTACTGGAACAAAAAAAAAAGAACAATAAAGTCCCAGTCTCTGATTTACAGCTGGCTCAGGAACCACGGCCTTAAATGGTGTTATTGGATTTTTGAAAGAGGTTAATAATCCACAGCCTTCAGTCTCCGTGAGGTTGGAGGGTGGGGTGACTTCCCTGCAGTATAAAGACAGTCTAGAATAGAAAAATGTCAGGCACATCATCCTGCCAAGTTCATGCAGATGAGAGAGAGCCTCTGGTCTTTTTAGGAGGCTACAGAAATGCATTCCAGTGAATTAATTTGCTGGTTGTGTCAGCTTTCCTTGGTTTTTTAACTTTTGACCAGAGGTCATGTTTCTTATCCTGTGTTTTTCATTTCTCCATCTCATTAAGGTGATGCGGCTCTGTAAGTCTCCTTACAGAGCTATTCTCTGAGAGAATACCAGTGTCTATCAGAGGAAGGGAGAGGCATCTTGTCCTTCCTAGGATTAAAGGGACTACAACTAAAATGGGTCCCTCTCTTTGGACCCTTTATTCTCACATATTAAAATTTTAATACTCATAATATGCTCCTCTGGTCCTTTTCCCCCCTTTTATTTCACTGGCCTTGATGGATCATCCATTCAACCAAATTGTTGCATTCATCATTAGGTACTTGGTTATTTAAATGATCTCTCACCTTTTGTCTCCTGTACTCATTCATCTTACATTCTATGGTATTTAAGAAGTCTTTTTCCTCTAAATGTTACCCTGCATAACTGCTTTGGCCTAATTATAGAAATAATAGCTACGATTGTGAGAGCTTTTTTGTATCTATAGTAATGGGCTCGATGTTTTAGAAATATTACCTCTGGACCTCAGAGCAACTCTGGGAGATAGATATGATTTCCAATATGATTTTATAGATGAAAAAACTAAGGCACATGAAAATTAAATCATCTTATCCAAGGTCCACAGGTTAGACTTAAGATTTAAATGTAGGGTTATGTGACTTCGTGTATGAATGCGGGATCCTTTACTTCTTGGAGATCATTTTCCATGTTTACAATTCGGTATACACAGCCACTGTTTCTGACTTAGATATAACCAATGTTTTGGAGTTTTGGTACTAAGTAAATTTGTTACATGTTCTACAATGCCCAGGGTATTGTCTGTTCCAAGGTAAAGAGTTCTCATTGCTTAGAGCAGTGTTACAAAACATGGATGCGCATTGAAATCACCAGAGAAGTTTTTAAAACTACTGTTGTCTAAGCTCACTTCTAAAGATTGTAATTGGTTTTCGATAATACAACCTACCCACTGGGATGTTTAAACTCTCTCCAGATGATTATAGTGTGTGCCCAAGGTTGATAGCCATAGAGCAATGTTTCTGTTTCAGGGGATAAACCAGAATCACCTGACCCACTAGCTGTGCCCTTCAGTTGAGATCCAGTAGTTTCAGAAGCAAAATGCAATAATTTCAGTTTCTCTGTTAGTCCCTCGAGTTCTTCTCTGGAGTCTGTCCATTGGTAAAACACTTAACTTTTACTGTTTCACGCCATGTTTTACCCTCAGTAGGATCTTCATTAGCTCACTGTGAACTAGAAAAGACTAAATGTTTTCAGGACTTTAGTCAACTTGTGAAATAAATCTCTGGCCTTACTTAAAAGTTGCAAAATCTAAACCTTGATGTTTCCTTGATTTCTTATAGCTGGCTGGTCTGGAATAGGTTGAGGGGGGAAAACCTATTAGGAAAACACTGGAAAGGTACATGTCATCACTTTTCTAGTGAAATTACAGATTAAAGGGCCGGGGATTTAGCTCAGTGGTTCTACTGCCTGCCTCGCAAGCACAAAGTCCCGAGTTCAATCCCCAGTACCAAAAAAAAAGAAATTACAAATTAAAAACCTTCTCTAGACCAGGGATTTAGCTCAGTGGTTCCAGCGCCGGCCTGGAAAGTGCAAGGTCCCGAGTTTGATCCCCGGTACCAAAAAAACATTCTCTATCCTGACTTTCCAGGATATCTTGCTTACATTTTCACAGTTTAGAAGAAACTGCCGGTGGTTGTTGAAGTAATACTTGTGATATTCAGTTGTCTTTGTAGTGTAAGACCGCTGTCCTTAAAAGACGCTCCGAGGAGCTGACTATAGTGAAGCACACCCAGGGATCCCAGCGGTGCCTCCAGAATGTAAGACCAAAGGCCTTACCAAATGCTCCAAGGAGCTGGAGTGGAGCACACCCGGGGATCCCAGCGGTGCCTCCAGAATGTAAGACCAAGGGCCTTACCAAATGCTCCAAGGAGCTGGAGTGGAGCACACCCGGGGATCCCAGCGGTGCCTCCAGAATGTAAGACCAAAGGCCTTACCAAATGCTCCAAGGAGCTGACTGCAGCGAAGAACACCCGGGAAGGAACACACTGACAAGTTGGAAAGTGAAACAGACCTTAGTCTGGCCAGACAGCACTCCCAAAGCAAAGTAGCTTAGAGAGGCGATCAGCCCAGAATCCGAGGCTCTTTTTATAGGGGGTTGCAGGGAAGTTAACAGGCGAAATTTACAGAAGAGGGAACAAAGGTTAGTGGTTTTACATTTGCATGTTAATTAGCCTGACATGTACTGATAGTCAGCAGGTGCTTTGTAGATTGTTCTATAGATAGTGGTGTCCGGAACAAAGAGTTGGATAATTATGGCTGATATGGATCTTATCTAGTGTCCTGGAACTAAGAAGCATTTACTCACATTCAATCACAGTTGGGGCTAGGGGAGTTTTATGATTACAGAGTTATGCAGTCCTACAGCAGAGAAGATTTCCATTTCTTCCTTAGGTTTCAGGTTTTACTGGTTGAAAACAACCCTGACTTTGAATTTGATACAGATGTGCAACATTTTGGTTCTGTAAAAGTTTTGTCATGGCCCTAATAAACTTTCTATTTAGTACTTCAAAGCTGATAGAGAAGCTTCTTGAAAGAACAAATTCTACTAAATGATAGGAAAGAATTGTTAATCCCAGACAGTTCCATTGTCCTCTGCCGTAACTACATGATTGTTGAGTTGCCAGCATCCACGTTTGTCACCAGTGAGGATTTGTCATGTGATGTTGCTTCATTAAAGCTGTCAGTAATTTTACCAAATAGTTATATAACAATGATGAAGTGAGGCTGGTGGCACACACCTATAATCCCAGCACTCAGGAGGCTGAGGCTGGAGGATCACCGTGAGTTTGAGGCCAGCCTGGACTACATTGTGAGTTTAAGGCCAGCCTAAAACTACACAATGAGACCTTGTCTAAAAAATAAAAATAAATTTTAAAAAGATGGAGCCACTAGTATGGAAGAAATGTGACTTTAGAAAATTACAATAACTTACCCAACAAAGTGCCGCCGACCTATAGTCCCAGGTACTTGGGAGGCCAAAGTAGGCAGATCACTTGAATCCAGGAGTTCAGGGCCAACCTGGGCCATATGAGACCATCAAAAGGGGCGGGGGGCAAATCAAAACTTACAGATTTTTTATGTTGCTAAAAAAATTGAGACAAAGGGTCTAGGATCAAGTAAATTCTCCTATGATACCTGTGGGTAATGCTACTTTTTCTACCACTGCTATATTGTGGGCAACCCAGAGTCCATCTCTAGGGTTATTCTGAACTCCATGGGAAATGGTTCCAACTGGTACTTTGCAGTGAGCCTCATTGAACAACAAGTTGCCTCAGGATGTTCACTGAAGGTTTAGGCTGGCTCTGGATCCGGAGGAAAGGTTCCAAGAATAAAGCTGTCCTGTGCTTTTTAGAGAATGAAAAGGATAGCTCTTGTGCAGTGACCACTGAGTTGAAGCTTCACAGGTCTCATTCCACTTGACTTAGGACCCCTAGGAATCCAAGAGTTCATCACTTGCCCTGAGGATCTCCAGGTTACAGCAAGGCCCATGACTGCATAAGCTGCTGCTCAGTGGTAGCCCTCTAGTTTGACCAGAAGTTGTTCAGCTGGTTCAAACTTTTTTTTTTTGAGACATAGTCTCACTCTGTAGTTCAGTCTGACCTTGAACTCACAGTGATCCTCCAGCCTCAACCTCCTGAGTGTTGGTATTACAGGTATGTGCCACCACACTCAGGCTGGCCTTGCACTTGTGGTAATCCTCCTGCCTTACCCTCCCAAGTGCTGAGATTACAGAGTGTACCACCACACCTGGCTATAGAGGTGGTTAAAAATACTTGGGAGGTCGTGGTGGTGCATGCCTATAATCCCAGCACTGGGTAGACTGAGCCTAGAGGATGGCTGTGGGTTTGAGGCCAACCTACACTACAAAGTGAGACAGGATGTACCGGGGCTGTGCTGGATGGCGTGTCTGACGCGAGCTCGGGTCGGGTAGAGAGTAGGGGGTGGTAGTCACGGGTGGTGAGAGAAGGAGGCAGCGAATCACTTACAAATGGTGCCCAAGCAGGACCCGAAGCCCAAGTTCCAGAGGGTAAATGAGTACTGTGCTTTCATGGGCCTCTTCTTTATGAAGCAAAGTGTGTAAAGGTTGCCATAAAGGACAAACAAGTAAAATACTTTATACATTACAGTGGTTAGAATAAAAATTGGGACGAATGGGTTCCAGAAAGCAGAGTACTCAAATATGTGGACACCAATCTACAGAAACAGCGAGAACTTCAAAAAGCCAATCAGGAGCAATATGCAGAGGGAAAGATGAGAGGGGCTACTACAGGAAAAAGGACATCTTGTCTGCAGCAGAAAAATCCTGAAGTGAAAACAAAAAAGAACAAACAAAAAACCCTAGTAATGGAGATGGTGGCAGTACCAGTGAGACACCTCAGCCTCCTCAGAAGAAGAGGGCCTGGGTAGATCCTACTGTTGAAAATGAAGAAACATTTATGAACAGAGTTGAAGTTAAAGTAAAGATCCCTGAAGAGCTAAAACCTTGGCTTGTTGATGACTGGGACTTAATTACCAGACAGAAACAGCTCTGTTTACCTTCCTGCCAAGAAGAATGTGGATTCCATTCTAGAAGACTATGCAAATTATAAGAAATCTCAGGGTGGGCCGGGGATTTAGCTCAGTGGTTCTGCTGCCTGCCCTGCAAGCGCAAGGATCCAAGTTCGATCCCCAGTACCAAAAAAAAAAAAGAAATCTCAAGGAAATATGGATAATAAGGAGTATGCTGTTAATGAGGTTGTAGCAGGGATAAAAGAATACTTCAATGTGATGCTGGGCACTCAGCTCCTGTACAAATTGGAGAGACCACAGTATGCTGAAATCCTTACCAATCACCCTGATGCACCCATGTCGCAAGTGTACGGAGCACCACATCTACTGAAATTATTTGTACGAATTGGAGCAATGTCAGCCTACACACCTCTGGATGAGAAGAGCCTTGCTTTATTACTGAATTATCATCATGATTTCCTCAAGTACCTGGTGAAGAATTCAGCAACTTTGTTTAGTGCCAGTGATTATGAAGTGGCCCCTCCTGAGTACCATCGAAAGCGGTGTGAGGCACTCTCACCAGTGTTTGGATCTCTGTCAACACGTTTTTGTTCCTGGTCCTTCTCTTGTACAAATGATGTACTTTGAAGATGTTAGTGTGTAACAGAGTTGATGTTTGTTTTGATTTTAAAATAAAAGGGGTTGAAGCTCCTTTTTTCTTTTTTCTTTTCATTTCAAAGTTGCTACCAGTGAATTCAATGATGGACAACAAAGAGACATGGTGTAGTGTTTTATTGCCTAGTTGACAAAGCTGCCTTTGAATGCTGGTGGTTCTATTCCTTTGACACTACGCACTTTTATAATATATGTTAATGCTATATGACAAGATGCTGTGATTCCTAGTGCCAAAGGTCCAATTCAGTGTATATAACTGAACACACTCATCCATTTGTGTGTTTTTTTTTTTAAACGGTGCTTAAAGAGCCCATCCTTTGCAAGTCATTCATGTTATTCCTTAGGCATTTTCTCTTTGCTCAAATTGTTGAAGAATGTTGAATTGTTTCATGGTTTTTGTATTTGTGTCTAATGCATGTTTTAACATGATAGACACAATGCATTGTGTAGCTACAGTTTTCTGGAAAAGTCAGTCTTTTAGGAATTGTTTTTCAGATCTTCAATAATTTTTTTCTTTAAATTTCAAAAAAACAAAAACAAAAACAAAGTGAGACCTAACAAAAATTTAAGGTGGTGTCTTCTGAAGTATATTGGGGTAAACTGACATTGAAGTTTTCTATAATTTTCATAAAGTGTTTCAGCAAAGAGAACATACAGGATAGATAAAGCAAATGCAACAAAGTCTTAATAGCTGTTAAATCTAGTCATGTGTGAAAGAAAATAGGTTCATACTTTTTTCTTCTATTATCTTTATCCAGTTTTAGGATTAGCACAATGTTGAGTTCCTAAAATGAAGGGAGAAGTGTTCCTTCTTTTTTCTGCTTTAATTGTTTGATATAATTTACCAGTTAAAATGTTTATGAGCCTGCTGTTGTCATATAGGTAAGTTTTCAAGCTAGGAATATACTTTCTTTAATAGGTGCTATTCAAATTTTATATTTCCTCCAGAGTTAGTTTCATTAATTTGTCTTCCAAGGTACTTCTTAGAAGTTGTCAAATTTATTTCAAAAAAGATTTTTGTAATATGCTTTCTATATCCTTTTAAATTCTGTAAAATCTGTAGTAATGTCTCCTAGATCTTAATATTGTAATTTTAAAAATGTATAACTGATATTGTGTAACAGAAAGAAAAGGTCTAAAAGAGCAGGGGAATTGTGAGGGGTAGGGGAAGGGAAAAAAGGGAAAGGAAAAAATATGAGAAGAGGAAAAAAATGGAAACAAGGTCTTTGCAAATAGGGAAGGGTGGAGGGGGTGAAGGGAGGGCAAGGGAAGGGGAAAAAAAATAAGAACCAAGAGACTCATGTAATGGTACAAGATCCCAATGATGAATGTAACTGTATTTTATACCTAAAATGTACCAATAAAGTTAATGGGGAAAAAAATAAAATAAAATAAAATGGGGAACCATAAACAGGGTAGCTACGTCCCTTAACATTTCTTTCAATACACTTGTGTATAATTCTGTGTAAGACCACACCTTTTGAGTTCAGGTCTTGTGGAGCTCCAGGTTAGCTCCTTGGCAGGAAACACTCCACCTGATGCAAGCCCAGCTTCCCCTTTCAGTTTTTTGCAATTTAATGAGGACTTTAAAACTCTTGTGATACAAGAACACAGAATTCCTCTTTATAATTTTTCCAAATTTTTATAGCTGTCTTGCCGTTAACAATTCAGAGGCAGTTTATTCTAAAAGTTAATCTCTTTTTGAGTCTCCAGCTGATTTAACTTGGGTTTCATAGAATAGCAACTCTTATGAATGACATAGCAAGTGCCAGTAGAAACAAGCAGTCTTGTTAAGCACACAACCCAACTGATAGAAGCAGCAGTATATGGGGGAATACTGGAATGTAGGCTGTGAACCATGGACCAGGGGCAAAAGACACTGTTCTCCAGGGGAGTGAAGACAGGACCTGTTATGGTGTTACTGTGTTTGCCAAGTGGAGGTCACTTAGGGGGCTGTGGATTTTTCTGGGCCTTACCTGCTCCAAGTGCTCCAGGCCCTGAATCTTTCCCTGGCCCTGGAAGCTTCCTCGAGTTTTAGTGGCATGAACATATTGCCTTGACTACAGAGGTACCAGGATTTCACTATGCCCCAGAGCTGTAAGCCTTCCTTGTAAGCATCACAGTGCTTATTTGACTTTCAGATAATTGTAGTTCTGGCTCTTCTACTTGTTAGATTTGTGCATAGAAAGTATATAGTAAGTTTTTAAAGTAAAACTGAGTTGTAATAGCATTTATAGAGCTACTTCCTATATTATGTTAAAACCTTACCACATCACTTTCAGTAAATATTCCCACTTTACAGACAAGAAAATGAAAGTGTAGTAAATAACACAGTCATTTGGCCAGTAAATAGCAAAGCTAGGACTCCTAATTAGTCACACTATTCCCATTCCTATCCCACTATAGTAAATATCCACTTAGATCCCAAAGCAGTATTATATACTTACCTATTTTCATAAACTTTAGAACTATTTTTGCTGTACAGGAAAATTCCAAAGATGGTACAGAGTTCACTGTATTCCATATCTAGTGTCCCCAATCATGAACATGTCGAAGCTAATGAGACAATACTGATACACTAACAGCCTTTGAGGGTGTGCTGGGAGTGGAATCCAGGGGTTTCACACTTGCTAAGCACAACACTAAATTGTATCCCCAAACCCTAGATTTCTCTTAGCTACGAGTTTCTCTGACTTTCCTTATTTTTGATGGTCTTGACAGTTCTGAAGAGTGTTAGACATAGCTTTTAATTGGGAATAAAGGGTCTGATGTTTTTCTTCAATTAGAATGGGGTTATGGTTGTGGGGAGGAAGAAGTAAAATGCCATTTCACCACATCATAGCAGGACATGGTTTGTCACTATTGATGTTGACCTTGATCACCTGGGTAAAATAGTGTTTCTCAGGTTTCTCCAACATAAGGTTACCCTTTGCCCCCTTTCCACACTATACTCTGGAAGGAAACCAGTTCATGCAGACCATGCAGAAATGGGGAATTAGGCTCCATCTTGTTAAAGGTAGAATACATACATACATACATTACTTGGAAATTCTTCTACATGGGAAATTTATTCTTCCTCATTTATTAAATTAGGCATTTATGTAGAGCAGTGTTTTTATAATGTAACTTGAGAGGTTTTTTGTTGTTGTTTTTGTGGTGCTGAAGATTGACCCCAGGGCCTGAGGCTTGTTAGACAAGCACTCTGCCATTGAGCAACATTCTTAGCCTAGAAGAATTTTTTAAATATATATAATCAGATTTCATATTTTTGTGCCCAAAATCCTGCAGTGGCTTCACACCACATTCAGAATGAAACAGGAACCCCCTGCAGCCCCATAACTCAGAAGCCCTGCATGATATAGGCTCCCCCCAGCCTGTCCCTTCCATCTCCATCACCTACTGCATTACTGCTGCCCTGCAGCGGGGCCAGCGGCAGGCCTTTGCACTTGCCCTTCTTTCCACCCTGCATGCTCTTCCCTCAGCTTTTGGTTTGCTTCCTCTTTTCAGTGATCTCTGAGAGACCTGTCAGAAACTCCTCATTGAAAAGAGTCTTCTGTCCCAGTCCACTCTGTTTCATTACTGTGTATTTATTCATCACATGCATCACTGCTGACATGAATGAATGCTTACTTCTTGGTTTCTGATCTCTCCCAATGTCCTGTAAGCTCCAGTAGGTGAAGACTGCCTCACTCACCAGAGCATCCCCAGGGCTGGAACAGTGCCTGTCATACAGTAGGAGCCCAGTAAATGAATAAGTGGATGTATAAATGTTATGGTTTGTGTCTAGATCCCCCCCCCCAAACCTCATGCAATCTTCAGGGGTTTGGGGGGCTTTTCAGAGGGGACTGGACCAAGAGTGTGTGGTCCTGGGATCAAGGGTGTGTGATTACTAAATCAGTCCACTGATTGGCTTGGCATAGTTCTGGCTAGAACTAAGGGTGTTCATGCTTCACTCACCCTAGCGTGGGTAGCCTATATAAAATGTAGGAAACAGAAAGAGGGCTAATGTGCTCTCGTCTGCCTGCTTGCCATGGACTGTTTTTCCTCTGCCGTGCCACGCTGCCTTGGAGCCAGCCGACTGTGGACCGAAACCTCTACAAACTGTGAGCCAAATAAACCTTTTCGCCTATAACTTTGGGTGTCAGGTATTTTGTCTCAGCAATGAGAAAAGTAACTAAGACAACCAACTCTTAGATTTTTGAAAGAAATTGGTGGGGGGGAGAAGGAAAGGAAAGAAAGGACAAGAAAAAAAAGAATAGAAGGAAAAAATGGAAACCAAGCTTTTGTAAATAAGGAAGAGAAGAGGGATTGAAGGGAGGGGAGGGGAAATGGAGAGAAAAAGAAGCAGCAAGTTATATCATGTACAAGTACAAATTCCCTATGATGAATGTGATCAGTGTGTACCTAAAATGTACCAATAAAATTTTTAAAATGTAAAGGAAAAGGGAAGGTCAAAAGCAAGATCATCTGTGGCTAAGCACTGTGGATTGCTGAAGCCAAAACCAAAAATTGAAAGAAATCATCTCACATCTCTTCAGGGCAAAGTACAATATCTTAAAATTCCATTTCTGTGTTACTCCCTTCAGTGTCCTAGCATTTTAGGAAGGGAGGCCTAGCCCATGATGTTTAAGGTGGTGAGTAAATAAAATTCTGCGTTTCTCTTTTTTTCGTACACTTGTGTATTAGTCCATTTTTCATTACTATAATGAAATACGTAAGGCAAGCTAACTTCATACGGAAGAGGTTTATTGGCTCACAGGTTTGGAGGTCCACAGTCTAAGGGCTACATCTGGTGATGACTTTGCTGAGAGTGTCCTGAAGCAGTGCAGGCATCACACAACAAGAGACAAGGACACATGATCTCTACCCTAGAATTAAGTAACCAGGCTCAACCCTCGTAACCAGAAGCCAATATTAATCACCTCCTCAAGGTCCCACCTCTGGACACCATAGTTACAACCCGCTTTAATATTTCACAGTGGGAATTAAATCTCAATACGTGAAGCATTCAGAGATACATCATAGTAACCTGGCTGTACTTAAAATTTGTTTGAGTGAGGCTGGGGATTTAGCTCAGTGGTTCTGCCACCTGCTTCACAAGTGCAAGGACCCGAGTTCGATCCCCGGCACAAAAAGAAAAAAGAAAAAGAAATTTGTTTGAGTGAAATAAGGCTTCGGTAGACACCAGGTGTGAGAGTTCTCCCTGTTGGTCTGTCCATTTCCTCACCGCTGCCTGCTTCTTTGGCTCCTGGAAGCACTGTTACTCAAATATAAAGAATCTTACCTCCTTGGGACTCTCTGTTGACAATGACTCTTGATCCTGCACTAACCTCTGCTATGGAAGATGCCTTGGCTTTGCCAACACTCAAAACTGGAAAGATTCCTTACATTTCCAGTGAAGTACTAGAGCTTTTGTTTGTCACATGAGACAGTTCCTTTCAGAGATCATTCCTCTTCCACAATCTCCATATTCCCAGTCTGTAGACAGACTTTTTACTCCAGTTTTTAGAAATTACAAACCTATTATTCATAGCCATAGTCAGTCTCAAGCCCTTTTTCTGAGGCTCAGCTCAGGCTCTCATAAGTTTCTGAATACAATACAGAAAATTTGCTCCACTGGCTGCTGGCCCCAGCTTCTTTGGAGAAAGAAAATCAACTTGTTTTTTCTTTGAAAAAAGAAAAATATTTGGTAATCTGGTAGAAATCCTCCCACCTAGATTTGCTATGCTGTTTTACCTTGTTTATTTAGAAAACACCATATGAAAAGAGTTATTTATTGAGTCTTCAGGCTCTAGGCAGTAAATAAGGTTTCTGTTTCAGTAGGTTGTTTCAGGCAGAACCAAGAATGTGCAGAGTGAAGCACAGTCATCACCGAGCCTCGTAGATGTTTCCGTTCTGGTTGCTCAATAAAAGGGAAACCATGTTGTCATCCCTTTTCCCATCATATTTTCTCTCTGTTTCCCTTAGTGGTACAGGGATTGAACCCAAGTGCTTCGCAGTAAGCTATATCCTCAGCTCTTTTTTGATATTTTGAGACAAGGTTGCACTAAGTTGCCTAGGCTGCCTAGCTACAGTATTCTTAAACAAGGATCAGAAACATCAGTGGATGTGCAAATCACATCCACATGCTTTCTCCCAGGAAGATACACAAGTGGCCAATAAGCAGCATATTTATGGGTCAGGGATTTGGCTCAGTGGTTCTGGCGCCTGCCTCAAAAGTGCAAGGTCCCGAGTTTGATCCCTGGTACAAAAAAAAAGAATATTTATATTAAGGAAATATAAAATGAATCCAGAAGATACCACTTCACACCCACTAGGACAGTGGTGGCGAACCCATGGCACACGTGCTGCAGACAACTGTTTCTTATTGAAAGTTCTGAAAGGGCCACCATCACTGTGCTATAATCAAAGATGAACAGTACAAGTGTTAGCAAGAATATGGGAAGGGAAGAGTAGAGGGGGTGAAGGGAGGGCAGGAGAAGGGGAAAAAATAACCAAGATACTCATGTAATGGCACAAGATCCCAATGATGATTGTAACTGTATTTTATACCTAAAATGTACCAATAAACTTAATGGGGAGAAGAAAAAAAAAGAGTATAGGAAAAGTCAGTCCTTCATATATTGCTGATGGGAAGGTAAAATAGTGCAGCCACTTTGGAAAGCAGGCAGTTTCTCAAGAGGCAGTTGCCATATGATCCGGCAACTCCACTCCAAACTCAGGAGAAATAAAAATCTATCTCTAGCCAGGCATGGTGGTGCATGCCTATAATCTCAGCTCTGGGGAAGCTAAGGCAGGAGGATCGCCAAAAGTTTGAGGTCAGTCTGGAATACATAGCAAGACCCTGCCTCAAAACAAACTTATCTCTATACAAATGTTCATAGCAGCGTTATCCAAAATAGATGGAAATCCCCTAATGTCTATCAGCTATTGAATAAATATAATGTGGCATATCTATATTATGGAATATTATTCAGCAATAAAAAGGAATGAAATATTGATACATGGTACAGCATAGATGAAAATCTTTTCCAAAGTGAAAGAAGCCAAACATAAAAGACCACATTTTGTGTGATTGCATTTATATGAAATACACAGCATAGGTAAATCCATAGATGGTGGATGTCAGGGGATAGAGAGTTGGAGAATGACTACTAATGAATGTGGGGTTTCTTTTGGGGATAATGAAGATATTCTGGAATTGCTGATGATTTTACAGCTTCATAATTACACTAAAACCCACATATTCCATACTTCAAAAGAGTAGATTTTATGGTATGTAAATTATACAGTCTTTTAAAACTCACCATTAGGAATATCCGGCCCACTGGGATGGTTAAAACCAGACTATAATAACAAGTGTTGGTGAGGGTGCAGAATTGGAACTTTCATTCATTGTTGGTGGCACTGTAAGATGGTACAAACACTGGAAGTTTGCCAATTCCTCAGATGTTTTTAAATTCATCATTACCATATAACTCAGCAATCCCATGCCAATATATTTATCCAAGAGAAATGAAAACATTGACACAAAGATGAGAGATAAAAGTTCATAACAACTTCATTTGTAATGGCCCAAAGCTGGAAACACTGAAATACTAATCAGCAACAAAAAGAATAAAAAGAATCTACTCCTTTCATGGATGAGCCTCAAAACACCCCATGGTAAGTGGAAGTCAAATACAAAACCTCCATGTTGTATGATTCCATTTCTATGAAGTTTCTAGAGAAGGCAAACTAACTGAAACCTTGTCAGCAGTTGCTGAGTGGGAGTGGCAGTTGACAGTAAGCGAGTATGGGGGAATATTTTGTGGTGATGGAAAATATTCTAAAACTGGACAGTGGTGGGTGGCTGCACAACTGTTTAAATTTACTAAGACTCATTGAGTTGTACACTAAAATGGATGGATTTTATAGTATGTAAATTACATCTCAAAGCTCACCAGTCTCAGACTTTGGATATGTTTAAATCAGAAAACAACTCTCTCCCCACTTTAGACTCGTCCTCCCACTGACGTGAGCTTTAACTTTGATGCCAACAAACAGCAGAGACAGCTCATTGCAGAACTGGAAAACAAGAACAGGTAAGGCAGAAGTTGAGCCCATTTTTCAAGTCCAGAATTTTCTTGAGTATCTGTTTCTTGTTTTTCTCAAAGGTAGATGACTTTTCACCACACAGGAAGAGCCTGCAAGTCCAAGAAATGCCCTGGACTCTTAAGTGGTGCATACTGTTAATTCTCATCACCCAGAGTGCTGCTCTTCTGCCCCGGGTAGATTCTTTTTCCCAGACCCCACTCCCACCAGTGTGTTCCATTTTAGGATTCCTTTTTTTTTTTTTTGGTCCCAGGGATTGAACTCAGGACCTTGCACTTGCAAGGAAAGCACGGTGCCACTAAGCTAAATCCCTGGCCACTTGGGATTCCTTTTTCCACTACTTCTAACAGTGTTTTGTTCTGTGTAGTAATCTTGTCCTTGCCCACTATACTATAAGTGACTAGCCTCTCGTTTAGAAAACCATTTAAAGGCATGGAGACCTTGTATAACATGTAGGAGGGGAAATGGCACCTGGCCTTTGGTCAGTTGTCCGGGATCAGGGAAGGGAGGAACACAGGGAAAGCCTCACAAAGTTGGCTTTGGACCTGCATTAGAGGCTACAAGTTCTCTTTTCCTTTCCTCCAGAGAGGAACAGAGTAAATAAAGCATTCAGGTTGTCGTTTTCCTTTCCTGGAGATTTTTCAAGTTCTTGAGAAGAGTGTTTTCAAGTTTTTCTACAAGAAAGGATTATTTATTGAGGAAATGTCAGGTGAGGTGCTGTTTAGAAAGTGTCCCTTCCACATCTTGGTCCTTTGGAAGCAGTCCGTGAGATTGGTACAGGAGCCACTTTGAGGGTAAAATTCTGTAATAGGAGAGAAGGAGCTGGGAAGTGTAAGCAGCCATCTTTCTTTTGTGACCAATAGAGAGATCCTGCAGGAAATCCAGCGCCTCCGCCTGGAGCATGAGCAGGCCTCCCAGCCCACTCCTGAGAAGGCCCAGCAGAACCCCACATTGCTGGCAGAGCTACGGTTACTGAGGTAAGCAGTGATACCACACTTCTATAATTTACAGTGGGAATTTATAGCTCAGGAAGCCAAACTAGTCAGATAGAATCTGCTTGTCTATAACCAGTCCTGTTAGAACATACTGCTGAGTTCCATCATTAGTCACCTTGAGAATTTAAGCCTTTGTACAGAGATAAATAAATACAAGTCTTCCTCAGATCCCAGGGCAAGAGGGCAAGTGGGCCAGTGTTTGACCTTCTGTCATTGGTTTAAGATGACATTGTGCTGCCATTCCTGTTTTGTTGTAAGTATGTAATCTGACTCCAGAGACTCTTGTCAGGAATAATACTTTCCATTTCCTATGAGTTTGTTCTCCTGGCACTTCACTGTCAGAGCAGGATCCACCAAGAAGCATGTGTACTATGCACTACCTGTGAGACATGAACCCAAGGTGGAATCACACCATGATTGTTCTACTTTCCCACTTCCACACAAATATAATGTCTCGGGGATCAAGAAACTAGAACAGCTAGGTATAATGGCACACATTGTAACCCCAGCACTCAGGAGGCTGAGGCAAGAAAGAAGAATCACCAACCTACATAGTTTCAAGGCCAGCCTGAACTACATAGCAAGACCCTGTCTCAAACTAACGAAGAAGACTAAGGACAGAGAGTCATTGTGGGAGTGGAGAGCAATGTCAGCTCCCAATTTGATGGTGTTTGGAAGGGAATGGGGACATCTTCCCGGAAGAGCATGACATGAATAATCTGATGTTTTTACGGCCTTGTCCACCTTTGAATGTTGTGTCTATACTCTTCTGTAAGTAAAGACATTGTGGAAACTAGAACTCTGGATTCCCAAATGGTGGTTCTTGGGGTTGTAGTATTTGACAGTTTGACATCCCACAGTTGATCTGTAATGAGCTATCATCTGGGATTCTGCATAGCTGACTACTCTTTTTTTTTTTCCCTCTTTCTCTCTTACTTTGGCTTAGGTCATCTGCCCCACTCAGTCATTTTGCCCCACTCAGGATTTCTTTTCCTAGATCAGTGATGGCAAACCATTTAGAGCTTTCAATGATAACAAACAGCTGGCTGAAGTATTTCATGCTATAGATTCACCCCTCCTGTCCTAGAAAATGGAGATTTTTGGGCTGGGGATTTAGCTCAGTGGCACCATGCATGCTTCGCAAGCACAAGGTCCTGAGTTTGATCCCCAGTACCCAAAAAAAGAAAATGAAGATCATTGCTTTTTCCATAGGTATCCTAATGTTTAGATTCATCAGTAAGTGAGTCAAAGAATTTAAACTATGCAGGTGAAGATCAGTAGAGATATGGAGCTTCCCATTCTCCTAAAAATTCATTTTAGTTTCTAAATTTAGTTGAGTTGAAATTTTGGCTGCTCTGTGGTTTATTGTCTCACATTTGGGATGTTAGTGTATTTGGTGTTATACTAGGAAGGATGGAGAAAACATGTGATTCAGGCAGAGGGTAACTGAGCTGTCAACATAAGATACACAATTTCTTTCCCTAGCTCAGCTCAGGCACTCATGACTGTTTTCATATCTAAAAAACCAAAAACTGTCATACGGGACTCTTTAACTGTTGCTGGAACTGAAGTTGCCTGAGGTGCTCGGTTAAGTTGGAAGGATCTGAAAAATCTCATAGATTTAGTGGGTACAGGGCTGAGTCCAGGGATGTCATGTAAGACAACAAGAAATAGAAATATAATCCAAGCCTAAAGGGGTATCTAAAGCTTGAGAATTCAGAAAGCAGTTAATTTCAAAAGGAGCTTCTATATCATGAGGAAAGGGGAGAGAGACGTTTAATAAATATGCTGGAGTAGTTGTCTGTGCATATAGGCAAATATGCTGGCCTTCTACCTCACACAAAAACCAACACCAAACCATTGAAACATGAAGACAAAAGTTTAAAACTTCTACAAGAAAACTCACAATTCCTTTATGATTTTGGAATAGAAAATAATTTCTCAGAATTTTGACTGTGCAGTTGGTAAATCTTCCACGTTAATACTAAGTTTTGGGAGGGAGCAGGGAAAACTGGTTAAAAAAAGGAATTGAGATGTATTATATACATCTACTAACTCCCACACACAGAATCTAAGGATTATGTGCTGCAAACATATACTAATAAAAATAAATTTTAAAACATGCTAACTTCTGTTTATCAAAAGATACATAGGGCCAGGGATTTAGCTCAGTGGTTCTGCTGCCTGCCTCCCAAGCAGAAGGACCCGAGTTTGATCCCCAGTACCAAAAAAAAAAAAAGAAAGAAAAGATACATAAACAGCAAGATTATTTGTAGGTATTCAATAACCTTATGAATCATATACAATGGCACTTCAGTTTACAAACTTAATTTGTTTTACGATTTTGATGAAGATGGCTGCATTTGTGTTTCTGTGGGGAAGATGGCTGTGGACATGGTCCTGTTTGTCACCTGATGTAGAGTTTGCAAATGGAAGCAAAATTTTGCCAAATACTTTCCAAACCCAATTGTTTGCAAACAGAAGCTTTTGTGAACCGAGGTATTTTTGTGATATGAATCCAGCAACTGCCAATACCCATCTGGCATAACACACCAAAATTTCTTTTCTAATGAGTTCTTCATCTTGTGCAGGCAGAGGAAAGATGAGCTGGAGCAGAGGATGTCTGCTTTGCAGGAGAGCAGGCGGGAACTGATGGTCCAGCTGGAGGGGCTGATGAAGCTACTGAAGGTAATAGCCAGGGCCTTTCTGGCCTCCTCCCACCACAGCCTCTGCCGCTGCCTGGGTCTAAATCTTTGGCTGTCAGGCCTTGAACCAGTTTTCAGGTAAACCTCTAAACCTCTATAAATGTGGCCTAATTAGGTATAAAAGTTACTGAAATTAGTATAAAGCCTGATTATAGAAAAATTAGTAAATGGAAATAAGGTAATGTTCTTGAGTAGTTGCTTTTATAAATAAGGATACTTATGTACAGGGTATTAGCTAGGTATAAATGAATAGTATTTCTCAACTACTCAAGGTTTAAGTTTTCAGATATTCCCTCCAAATACTTCACAAACATCAAGTGCCCTATTTTAATAGGTGTACCAGAGGCAAGCTGAACTAGAATGTTTACAGAGATACAGAACCAACAGGATATATGTAGATATAGAAAAGAGAAATGATTATGAGAGTGGGCTTGTTCAGTTACAGAAGCAGAGAACTCCCATGATGTACTCTCTGCTAGCTGGAGACCCAGGAAAGCCAGGGCTGTAATCCAGTATGGACTGAAGGCCTGCCGACCAGAGAGCTGATGGTATGGCCTGCGGTCCAGAGAGTGGGTAAAGGGAGTCAGTAGAATAAGCCTGGAACTTCAACATCTAGGCAGGCGGAGGCAAATGTCCAGCTCCAAAAGGGAGAACATTTACCTTTCCTGTGCCTTTTTGTTCTGTTCAGTTCCTCAATGGATTGGTGGTGCCTGCCTACATTAACCTAAGTGGATCTTCTTTTGGTTACTGATTGACCTGGGTTTGGGGGGGGGGGTTGGGGGGGGTTACCAGAAATCGAACTCAGGACTTTGTGCTTGCGAGGCAGGCACAGTGCCACTGAGCTAAATCCCTGGCCCTCTTGATTATTGATTCAATTGCCAGTCTCTTCTGGAAACACCTTCACCGACACCGAGAAATAACTATTGACCTGAATATCTCAACCCATTCAGGTTGACACATAAAATAACCATCACACAAACCAATTCTAAATAATAACCTTACTGGGAATAAAATAACTTATTAGCTGTAGGTTTAGAATATTGGGACCTGAATAAATCCAAGATAAGAGCCGGGGATTTAGCTCAGTGGCACTCCACCTGCCTCATAAGTACAAGATCCTGAGTTAGATCCCCAGTACCAAAAAAATAAATAAATCCAAGATAATTCAGGTTTTTTTGTTTGTTAAAGGGCATATTAGAGTCCCTTATCCTAGAGTAGAGAAAGGCATGGTTGGCATTAAAACGACCTCACCTAGACAATTTATTGGCACTAAATAGAAATAGTTTCCTACTTATAGGGTGCAGGACACCTGGCATCATGCTGTGGATTTCCAAGGACCTGCCTGTCAGTGCTGTGAATGCACTGCATTTTGTAGCAAGATACTGACTTAGCAGCCAGAGCAAAAATCACATGTGGAGGGCCTCAAAAGCTTGGCCAAAGGGAGTGAACTAAGTGCTATGATGAAGGGGAGTCATTGAAGGTTTTAAAATACAAGTTTAGAAGCTGGGTGTAGTGGTGCACACCTGTAATCCCAGCACTTGGGAGGCAGAGGCAGGCAGATCATCATGAGTTCGAGGCCAGCCTGGGCTACGTAGTGAATTCAAGGTCAGTCTCTACATAATGAGACTGTCTCAATAACATCAACAAAAAGTAAGTTTAGAGCTGGGGATTTAGCTCAGTGGTTCCGCTGGCTGCCTCACAAGCACAAGGACCTGAGTTTGATCCCCGATACCAAAAAAAAAAAAGTAAGTTTAGGAGAATACTTGCTACAAGTTAAAAAGGGGAGAAACTAAAGTATAATAAGATTCGACCTCCGGTACCAAAAAAAATAAAGTATAATAAGAGACTCATGCAATCATCTAGACCCAAGGTGTCAAAAGTCGTAACTAGGAATGGGAACCCAAGAAAGTAGCATCTTGGAAACTTCGTTTCAGCCTATTTTTAAAGTAATCCCTTGGTAATGAAGCTGGAGGGTTCTGACAACTTGGACAAATATTGCATTTGTGCTTTTAACTGACTTCCTCAAGACAATAGCTTCTTCTGCTTTTGAGCTGAGTTTTTGTTTTTGTTTTCCTAGCTTGGTCCTGGGTATTTGAGTTGTTCTGCATGGGCATTTTTCTACACTAACCTTGTTAGGATTTCCCCTCAGAAATGTTTTTTGTCTAAATGAGTGTGATTGAAAGAAAACCTTATCAAAACACCTGGTCTCTATCCCTCTAATAGTTGTCAGATACACAGCTAAGCGACTCACCCACTGAAAACAACTGCAGTGCATATTGATGTATCCTGGCCTGTGTAATTCCTAGACCATGTGGGGCACTGAAAGTCCTCTGAGTGGAGTGGGACAGGGGATAATAAGGGATGCCTCATCCTGTCCCTTTTCAACCTCCCTTTCAGAAAGATGCTCTCAAACATAACCACACATAGATAGGAAGGTATACCAGTGTGATTTTGTTTTACCTTGTAGATAAAAGGTTTCTGAAACTAAAGGGAAGTCAAGAGTGAATTTCACCTAATTAACATGGTGTACTTTCCCTTCTGTTCAGTTGTCCTTGGTCTTCCTTAGAGCTACCGCCTCTGAGCCACAGGCATAACCACTGTGACCTTGGCATATGTGACACTGACCTGTATTCATGGGCTAAGAAGAATGAGTTAGTAGCTGGAACACTGACCCTGAACCCTAACTTTCTTTACATTTCTAGCTCTTATCATATAATTTCAGCAAAATAACCAAGATCCTGCCACCCCATTTCATAGGACCCCTGCCAGGTTCTTAAGTCCCTTTTCATTTATCTAGCTGAATAGGCTGAGGCCATCCAGACTGGAAGGAGCAAGTTCCAAACACAAACCTAGAAATGTTGTATTTTGTAGCTACTGAATTCAATTCACAGTTGAAAATATGATGCATGTGGTGTCCAGCTTCCTAAAAGAATTACAGCACAGTCTTAATTTGTGTATTACATACATACCTAAAAGCTCATATAGAAATCAGTGACTTCTATTAAAATCTCAAAGATGGTTTCCTACTATTAAAAGAAATTCACCAAACCATAATGAAAGTACACTTTAGAACCCTAATTTTAATTTCAAAGGACTGTCCTTTCTTCACTGATGTTCAGTCTGCTAGCATTTAATTTGCTCATAAAACAGCTGTAAGCAGTTCGTCAGATGGACAATCAAGCCACATGCTCTAAGAGGCTCATAAATTAAAATACATCAATAGTAAATTTCCATTTCACAAGGGGTTCTTTCATTCCACCACTTCAGGAAAATATTGTGCACTCTCTCTTTGTATCTGAAAACCAATAATTTAAGTATATTAAAGTGAGACCATTATGTAGTAATTCATTCAACAAAGTCTCCCATTTTCTGGAAAAAGGCCAAAAAAACTAATTGTATGTTTATATAATAAAAATGTGTTGTGTTCCCAAGTGTCATGTTAGGTGTTTGGTGAGCAGTGGTGAGTGAGTGAACTCAATTTCTATAACCAAGGATTATCAGGGACTTTCTTCTCATTTGTTTTTTTTCTTTTAGTGATAAAATGTAAACTGATACTCAGGTACCCATATATCTGTTCATATCTTTTCCTTATCTTTTTCTCCTGATTAATGAGTTTAAAGATAACCTCTGCCTCCCATTTACTTGATATAAAATGGTTATGTGTTGGTATTTTGGTTTCTAACTCATGCTCCCAACATTTTTCTACTTCATTTTTCTCATATTGCTTTTGAAATACACTTACCAGCTGATTTCTGCAGTTTTGAATTTCAGCCTTATTTGCAATTGTTTAACCAGTTAAAATGTAAATTTTTATATAGATGACTACAGTAGCTATGCTGTTACCTGGCCAGACTGCCTCCATTTGGAAGGTATTGTGTTTTCAGATGACATAAACACGTCTAGATTTCCACTTTATAATGAAGGTATTATGACTCCCTTAAATCAAGTTGGCACTGCCCCTTGTCATCAATGTTTATTGATCCCGGTTGATTAATTGATAACAGAAAGATTCTAAAACCTTATATCTGACCTGTTTACTGTGTTGACAGAGCTTTAGGCCTTTAAGGCCTTATCTAAATAACTTTGTGAGTCTAAGTTATACAACACCGTCCTAGGTAACACTTTGTCAAAGCCCACCTTCTCCCACCACCATTGACAGGGGAGGCCTCTGAGTCCTGAGAATGCTGGCCTGTCCACCATTCCATCCTAACTGACAAGTGTGTGCACTGCAGATCATAATGATTTCATGTCTTTGGACAAACTTATATAACAGAGTCACTGAATGCAAGCAGAAACATTGCTTTCTCAAATTTCCCTATTCTGTAAACTAAAGCAATGTTATCTCTAGTACCAAAGCTGGGGGGAAACAGTGAAAACAGGGAGATGTTTTAGAAAGAGTTCTAAGAAATTGTATACATACTGGTCTTTTGACCTCAGGATTTCAGCCTGTGAAGATTGTTCCATCACTTCCCTACCAACTCAGTTTCCATTTCAGCACCTAGTGCCAGCAATAAAAGCACATTTTAAAATTGTTTAATCATCTCCTATGGATGTTTCCCTTGCCTATTGAACATAAGCAGTGTCCTACCCTAGAGGGAATTCTAGCTGGGAAAGGAGAACACTTCCTGATGAGAGCCCAGCCATGCTTGCCAGGTGCAAAGGCAGAAAGCTTCTAACTCCTTCTTCAGGCTGAGCTGGTGCTCAGGGCCCTCAGCCTGAGCTCCTGGAGGTTGGATTTGGTCAGGCACTCATTGTGAAGAGCAGCTTTCTGGGCACAGCCAGAGTCTCCCTGTGGGATTTTTGTGTTCATTTAATTTCTAGTCCATGTCTTTCCTTGCAGGAATAAAAATTGTTTTCTCCAAGATTTTGCTTACCCTCTCCCTTTTACAGTTCCTTTGCTTTACTGAAATCACTCTGCCTTAACACCCAGACCCACAGACCCTGAGAGAGCAAGAGCACGTATCCTTCTTAAGACTCCATAGACCTGTGGTCAGTGAAGACTGCCTGTTCACACAGATGTAGTTCAAGTAGAACCACTGCAGTCGCTTTATGTCTTATATACTGGAGTAAAGAGCAGAGGCTCCATGCCCAGTGACCCATGATGAGGCACAGAAAGAGGAAGCAACAAGATTTATTAAAAGACAGAGTAGCTAAGAAGCAAAGGGCGAAGGAGAGAGAAAAACTCAAAAGTGTTTATTTCCTTTTTTTTTTTCTTCTTTCTACAGTGTCTGATGGTGCATTCATCTGGTCATTCAGCTGTAGTTAGCAAGTGCCTGCTCTGCTATCACTATATTCATCACTATAAAGTTCTAAAAGACAGAAGTTACCTTAGTTTCAGTGTTATGCACAAGAACTGCTAAATAAACTTGTGGTAAATTAATGAAAAACAGGTTAAGAGTTCTTTTTTTTTTTTTGGTACCGGGGATCGAACTTGGTTCCTTGCACTTGTGCAGCAGGCAACGAAACCACTGAGCTAAATCCCCAGCCCAAGAGATCTTTTTTGAAAGGCTTTACAGGGTCCTGAAGCAGCCTCCAACTTCCTGGGGGAAGAGGGTATGTATGTGCATCTCCAAATCAAAAGACAAAACAGCCTGTAAGCAAGTGGAGGGGATGCAGTGTCAACATGTTTAGTGGAGAGAGGGGACTAGGAAAGAAGAAAAGAACCTGTGATCAGGTGGAACTGCTAGTTGGAATTTAGAGCAATGGTTCTCAAACCAGGGCTGAAAGCACTCTAGGAACACATTGCTGTGTCCTACCCCTGGAGCTTCCAGTCAGCCAGTCTGGGGTGGGGCCCGCAATTTGCATCTCTGATGAGCTCCCAAGTGATACTGATGCAGGTCTGTGCTCCACACCTTGAGGACCACTGGCCTAGTGCTTGTCTCCAAACACTTAAGGATACTGTGAATGATGAAGAGGCCATGGTTGAACTTCCTCTTTCAGTTTACCTTAAATAGTTGCTGACCTTAGGTAAGCCAGCCTCTCAAGACCTCTTTCATCTGTAAATGAGGAAGTCCTACCAGATGCTTTCTAAGGTTCTTATTGTATTTTGGTTTGTTTTTTTTCTTTCCTTTTTTCTTTCAACTCTAGAAATTAGTACATTGAATTAACTGATTGAGTCAGACGCCTGGCATTTTGTTAGTCTGGTCGATAGGGTCTTCTCAGTTCAGGACACATGGCCCTAGCCTGTTTGCCTTGTTTCTCCTAACATTTCTTCCCAATGTTTGCGGTGACGGGCATTAATTTCTCTCCTTTTCTCCTCACCCTTTTTTCATCTTCAACACTTCTAGGAGGAAGAACAAAAGCAGGCAGTAAGTGGACTTCAGAATTCTCCACTAGACCTTTGCTCCTTTTGCATGCTGTTCTGTTCCCCATGTGAATGTTAACATTCCTTGCCCTCTCTTCCCCGCACCACATCATCTCTGAGGAGCTGGTTGTGTGTAAAACCCTCAGGAGTTCCCTCCATGATCCTGTTTACCTAGTGGAGCATGTTTTTACTTGAAACCAGACCTGGTTGAATTTTTTTTTAAGTTCACATCTGTTGTGCTTATTTAAATACGCATGATTAGCTAGGCTACCTTTGCATTTCCCTGCTCTTTTATTTTCTGCTGCTTTGTGTCGGCAGTGACTTTGAATTGCTTAAAACAACTTTCAGATGGGCCGGGGATTTAGCTCAGTGGTTCCACTGCCTGCCTCACAAGCGAAGGACCCCAGTTCGATCCCCGGTACCAAAAAAAAAAAAAAACAACAACTTTCAGAGTGGTGGGAGTGACCTCAGGTCTAAATACTATGTCATGAATGAATGAGCATGAAAATGAGTGGTCCTTTGGACAACCTTACATGTCCCACCATCTCGAATAGGCTTCAGGACTCTCTGGCTCCACAGCCTTCTTAACAGAATTACTGGTGACAGCTGAAAGATCGACTGCACCTAAAGTGGTTAACTGCTTGGGCTGCTCCAGGGGGAGCTGAGGGTTTTCTGAACTGCATGGCTGTTATTGCATGATGTTTAGGGAAGGTTGATGTATGCTTTTATTTTTCTTGATAGCCATTAGCCCACATAAGAAAATAAATTGAGGACCTGTCCATAATGCCAATATCATTTTTTTAGGTAACATAATACAATTTTCAAAGCATGTGTTTTTATATAAGCTAAAGATGAATTTTAGTTTATCTCAGATAAACTGAAATTCAAGAGAGAAATAAAAAATGTTTAATTCAAAAAATTACCATTTTAGGGCCAGGGATTTAGCTCAGTGGTTCTGGCACCTGCCTCAAAAGTGCCAGGTCCCGAGTTCAATCTCCAGTACCAAAAAAAAAATTACCATTATAAATGAAAACAAATGTATCTATGTTTTAGGTTGAGAATGAGAATATAAAACATGATAATTGTGAACTGCAGGTAGGATAGCAGTGGCATCATAGAATACAGGGACAGGGAAGGAAAGGAGATAGATATTGAGAGGAAAGCAAGAAAGGGGAATGGGAGAAACTGATGGAAGGTGGGGGAGAACACAGGATAGGACATCAAGATCAAGAGAAATCTCAGTGCCTTTAATGTAACAACAGTTGGTTTGGTTTTGTTCTTGTTTAGCTTGGTTTGTCTCCCTGATTCATGTAAAGTTTCTCTCTTTGATGTTATGCCACTTCTGCATGAATGAGTACATGGGTAAAGCAGAGAAGAGCAGGATGGAAAATCAAGCCCAACCTTTAAATGCTTCTATCAGGAAGTCACACATGTCACTTCCACTCCATTTCATTGGCCACAGCAAGTTACATGACCATGCTTAACTTCAAGGGGGTAAGGAAGTATAATCCTGCAGTTTTCTTAGAAGTAGCAGAAAAGTGCCAGGGATTTAGCTCAGGGGCACTGTGCCTGCCTTGCAAGCACTAGGTCCTGAGTTTGAGCTCCAGTAACAAAACAAAACAAAATAAAAATGTAGCAGAAAAGCAAATGTTGGTAATGCCTCACACAAGTAGTAGAGTGAGAGACTGAATTGGAGGGAAAGGAAAGACACATTTATCCTTCCTGCTCCCTTCTCTCCCCACTTCCCTGACAGGCTCATCGCCTCATTTCTCAGTCTGCCCTCCCTGCCGATCCAGGGCCACCACACATGTACTTGCTGACCACCAGTGCTCCCCTCCTTCTTGTTCTTCATGTACCCCACAAAAGCACTTTACAGCTACAACCACTTGCTAGGAATTTATTTCCAGCAGTCTCCCAGAGTAGCATCTCCCTCTGAATGTGCCAGCTCAAAGTGATACACCATTTAGAAACACCCTCCACTCACCCTACCTGGGACCTCTTTGACAGAGGAGGGTAAATGTTATGGATACATACTGCAATGGTAGCAGTAGGGCTTCCAATAGTTGTGTCATTTTTTTCAAATTGTATGGAATACCATGTAGTCCAAGAATGGGATTTGCTACCACTCTGCTTTTTTTTCAGGTCAATTTAAAGCTAACCTTGAACAAACGGGATTAAATAGTAACAGGTTGAACAGGGTGTGGTGGCTCAAGCCTATAATCCCAGCACTCCTGAAGCTGAAGCAGGGGGATCACTGAGTTTGAGGCCATCCTGGGCTACATAGTAAATTCAAGGCCAGCCTGAATTACATAGGGAGATCTTGTCTCAAAAAAGTAACAAGTTCATTTTGGTGATCTTTCATTCTGTATGAAGTCATCATCCCCTTGAAGTTGCCAAAATGAGAAACAAAACTCCAAGGACTGAGACATGTTCTCAGGACCTTAGCCATGGAGAGTTTCCAAGACCTGTGCATACACAAGCAGCTCAGAGTCTTGTGGAACTGCCTGTGGCACTATGAGTACAGATAATTTTGGCCTCAGCTTTTCCCGCTATGGCATGAGGTAAGAAAGTCTGCAGTACGTAATTACATTGCTCATGGGGAGTTGGTACTTGTACATATCTTAATTCTTATCTTCATCCCCTAATACTCCCCTCTCTGCCCTCCCGCCATCTCTTGTCCCCTTCCCATTTGCAGAAGATCTGTCTCCCTAACCCCTCTTATCTTTTATTGTGCTCTACATTTATATTTTGAGTTTCTCATGTAAGAGAAACCATGCAATATTTAAGCTTGTGTGTCTGATTTGTTTCACTTAACATTATAGTCTCAAGGTGCATCCAAGGTATACTTCATTATGGCAGAGAGAATATATAAATACCATATTTTTTATCTATTCATCTGTTGAGAGCATATATTCTGCTTCCAAGATTTAGCTATTAAGACTTGTGCTGCTATAAATACGGGTATGCATGCATCACTGTAATGTACTGTCTTTAACTCTTTCAAAAAGATACCTAGAGGGGGCATAGCTGGGTCAAAGAGAATTTCTAGTTTCAGTTTTTTAAGGAATCTCCAGTGATTTCCATAATGGTTGTACTCGGTTACACTCCTACTAACACAACTTCTCCAAAATTTGTTATTGGTTGATTTCTTGATGATAGCCATTCTTTTTGGAGTAAGGTAGAATCTCAGTGTTTTGTTTTTGGTGAGGGGGGTGTTCTCAGTGTTGTTTTAATTTGCATTTCTCTAATGGCCTGCGATGGTAAACATTTTTCATGTTATCCATCAGCCATCCATGTGTACTTCTGATAAGTGTCTGTTCATTTCATTCCCCATCTTTTGATTGAGCCTTTATTTTGAGGAGTCTAATTTTTTAAAAATCTTTATATATTCTAGATATTAGTCCTTTGTCCAGGGAATAACTGGAAAATTTTTTTTCTCATTCTTTAGGTTATCTCTTCATTCTGTGGTTGTTTCCTTTTCTGTGTAGAAGCTTCTTGATTTGATATAATCCCATTTGTTGATTTTTGATGTTATTTCTTGTGCAGTTGGGGTTTTGTTAAAAAAGTCTTTCCTGTGCATATGACCAAGAGTTTTTCCTATTTTATCTTCCAGCAGATTGTTTCTGTTTTAATTTTTTGGTACCAGGGATCGAACTCGGGACCTTGTGCTTTCAAGGCAGGTGCTGGAACCACTGAGCTAAATCCTCGGCCCTGTTTTAATATTTAGATGTGGTCCATTTTGATTTTAGTTTAGTACATGGTGAGAGATATGGAGCTAGAGTCAATCTTTTGCACATAAATAGCCAGTTTTCACAGCATCATTTGTTACACAGGCTGTCGTTTCTGCAACATAAGTTTTTGGACTCTTTGTCGAGGATCACTTAGCTGACTAAGTGTTGAAGTTGTCTAAGCATCCTCAATTCTGTTCCATTGATCCACTTTTGTTTTTTGCCAGTAATATGCTGTTTTTATCTGAGTTGCTTTGTAGTGTAGCTTGAAGTCCGGGATTAGATGCCTCTTGCTTTGTTCTTGATACCCAGAATTACTTTTGCTATTTTAGGTCTCTTCTTGTTCCATATGAAATTTAAAATTTTTTTCCAGTTCTGTGAAGAATGCTGGATTGCATTAAATCTGTATTATCAATTTTAGAAGTATGGTCATTTTTACTTTATTGGGTCTTCCTACCCAGGAACAAGGGATATCTTTTGATTTTCTGATGTTCTCTTCAATCCCCTTTTTCAGAGTACTGTAGATTTTTCTGTAGAGGTATTTCACTTCCTTAGTTAGGTTAATTCCTAAGTATTTAATTGTTCTTGGTGCTACTGTGGATGGTATTCTTTTCCTAATTTTTTTAATGGGTTCATTATAATATATGGGAACACTACTGATTTTTGTGTTTTGTTTTTTATCCTACTACATTGCTGAATTTAGTTAACTAGGAGTTTTTTGGTGGAATTTTTGGGCCTTATGTAAAGAGGATCATCTCATCTGCAAATAATGATAATTTTATTTCTTCCTTTCCTATACATATCCTTTCTATTTCTTTCTCTTGCCTGATTCCTGTGGCTAATGTTTTGAGGACTAATGTTTTGAACAGAAGTGGTGATGACAAACGTCCTTGTCTTGTTCCTGAATTTAGAGAGAAAACTTTCAGTTTTTCCCCATTTAATATGATGTGGGCTCTTGTTTTGTCATAAGTAGCTTCCATCAGATTGAGATAACATTTTTTTTTAACATTCTTTATACTGTTTTCTTCAGGATTTTATCATAAATGGATGTTGTATCCTGCAAAGGCTTTTTATTTTCTTTTTTTTTTTTTTTTGGTACCAGGGATTGAACTTGGGACCTTGCGCTTGTGAGGCAGACAGTGGTACCACTGAGCTAAATCCCCGGCCCTATCAAAGGCTTTTTCTACATAAGATGATCATGTGGTTTTTGCCCCTATTTCTATTTGTGTGATGTATGACATTCATTGACTTGTATATGTTGAACAATCCCTTCACCCCTGGGGTGAATTCTACTTGATCATGACGTATGATCTTTTTGATGATTTGTTGCACTTTGTTTGCCAGTACCTTTTTTTTTTTTTGGTACTGGTGATCGAACTCTGGTCTTTGGGCTTGCAAGGCAGGCGGTGGAACCACTGAGCAAAATCCCCAGCCCTTTGCCAGTGTCTTGATAAGGATTTTTCCATCTATGTTCATTAAAGAGATTACCATGTAGTATTCTTTTTTGGTCAAGTCCTTTTCTTCTTTTGGAATCAGTGTAATGCCAGCTTCCAGGAATTACTTTGGGAGTACTCCTTCCCTTTCAATTCATTAAAGAACTTGGGAAGTACTGGTATTAGATCTTCCCTGAAGTTTTTGTAGAATTCAGCAGTGAATTCATTGGTTCCTGGTCTTTTTTTAGTTGATAGGTTGTTTGTTTGTTTGTTTTATTACTGCTTCAGTTTCATTGAAGGTTCATATACCTTATTTGTTCAGTTTTGGTAATTCATATGTATCTAGGAATCTATCCTTCTGAATTCTCCAATTTATTGGAGAACAGGTTTGTGAAATAGTTACTAATAATCTGGATTTCAGTGGTGTCCACTGTGATTATCAACGTTTTCATTTCTAATTGCATCGATTTGGGTCTGGTTGGGTTTTTTTTTTTCCAGTAAGATTGGCTAAAGGTTTCTCTATTTTGTTTATTCTTTTGAAGAGCCAACTCTTCAATGCATTAGTTTTAGTATTTTAGTCTCAATTTCATTAATTTCTGTTCTGATTTTTATAATTTCCTTCTTTGTACTAGCTTTGGATTTAGGTTGTTCTTTTTCTGGGACCTTGAGATACATCATTAGGCTATTTATTTGAGTTCACTCTGTTTTTCTGATGTGGGCATTTATACCTATTAACGTCCTTCTTAGGGCTGCTTTCGTTGTGTCTCATAGGTTCTGTATGTGATCCTGGCATTATTGTTTGGTTCTAGAAACTAATTTCTTCCTTGATTTCTTCTGTGACCTTTGAATATTCAAGAGAGTATTGTTTAATTTCCATGCATTTGCATAATATCTGTTGTTATCCCCAAGGGAATAGCAACAGAGAAGGAGGGCCCAGGGACCATATATAGACCAGAAAGTCATGTCTACATAGCCCTCCAGACACACCCAGAAGTACGCTTTACTAATCCTGTAGATGCCTCCCAAGCCAAACAAGTTGACAGTTAAGCTTAACCATCACATTCCATGCTTTGTCAACTTGATGCCCAAACACATCTCCTTAAACCATACTTTTCTTTTGGGTGGGGGGAAGTACTGGGAGATCGGACTCAGGACCTTGTGCTTGCAAGGCAGGTGGTGGCCCCACTGAGCTAAATCTCCAGCCCTCCTTAAACCATATTTAATCTGCAAATAAACACAAGGTCATAATTCTACCTAACATAATACAGGTATCACATGTACAGCCAAAAATGCATTAATGCCTCCACAAAGTCTCAGCAGTTCCAGCAATGATCAAAATTCCAAATCCAAAGTATCCTTTTAGATGCAAGGCAAATTCTTAACTGTGAACCTCTATAAAATTTAAAAAGCAAGTTACACATTCCAAGTATACAATGATACAGGGTAAACATTCCCATTCCAAAAGGGAGGAAGAAGGATATAAAAGAACCAAAGTAAGAATGAAACCGGAGCAGGGCAGACATGAAGTCCTGAAATGCCATATACAGCATCTGGAGCACATAATGCTGAGATGGTGCTGAGAGGGCTTGGATGGTGCCTTTCTGGTTGCAGCCCACATGGCCTCTCTTAGGCTGTCTGTGCTCATGGCCTGCAGCTTTCCTGGGCAGACAGTCCCGCCATCACCAACTTCCTGGGTTTCTGCTGCGCCTTCAGTTTCATTTCCACAGTTTCATGCACTCACATTTCAGGGGTACATCGGTAGGCTTCTCAGGCCTTCTTCTGAAATCTGGAGGATGCCAGGTCTGCTGTCAGCACAAGCTGTACCAAAGCCCCCTTGAACCATGGCTGCAGTGCCCTCTGGGTGCTTAGATGGCTAAACACAGTGAAATGAATTATGGGGAACCAATTCCCTAGCCATCCTTTCTTGGCCAGGGGCCTAAGGGCTCTTTTCTCAACAGAAAGGTTTATACTTTTGCACCCTTCAGCCTGTGATAGGTGGGGCCTTGCTGATTCCTTGTTTTTTGTATTTTTGTCTTTTTATCCCCTGGTACCAGGGATCAAACTCAGGACCTTACACTTGCCAGACAGGCACAGCACCACTGAGCTATATCTCCAGCCCCTTTGGTTTCTTTTTAATGGCAACCACACATCCTTTGGTCTCATCTCTATACATAGTTCTTTTCTGGCTGAAATTTAAGTTTTTCAAATACTTTTGCTCTGGTCAGGTACAGAGAGGTTATGATTACACAGCTAGTAAATATACATGTGGCTAAAGCAGCCAGTAGTATCCATGCCCCAGCCTGAACGTTGGACTGCCTTGAAAGTTCCTCTACTAGATCAGTTAGTTCACAATCTTTAAATTCAGCCTGGGCCAGGGATTTAGCTCAGTGGTTCCAGCACCTGCCTCTCAAGCTCAAGGTCCTGAGTTCGATCCCTGGTACCATAAATAAATAAATTCAGACTTCTTCAAAGTCTCAGTCCATGGACAGAATATAGACAAATTGTTTGTCAGAATGTAGCACACATGGCCTCTAGTTCAGTTCCCAATGCAGTCCTCATTATGATCTGAAACTTCAGGAGCCTAGCCTTTTCTGTCCACATTCCTATTAGCATTCTGGTCTTCTGAGCTCTAGCCATAATCACCTATGAAGATCACCTCATCCAGGTGTGGTGATGTACGCCTGTAATCCCAGTACTTGGGAGGCTGAGCCAGGATGATTGCCTTGTGTTCAAGGGCAGCATGGGCTGCATAGTTGAAGGCCAGTTTGAACTACATAACAAGACCTTGTCTCAAAAAAAAAAAAAACCCTAAAACAAACAAAAGTTCTCTAACATTCTAGGGCCTCTCTAGCCCACTTCTCTGAACTTGTCCAAACTCCTTCCAAACCAATTCCACAGGCTTCTGAACCACATGGTCAGGTACCACACCAGTGACCCCGTTCTCCAGTACCAATTTTCTGTATTAGAAATCTTTCATTGCTGGGACCAAATACTTGATATATACAACTTAAAAGAGGAATAATTTTTTTTTTTTGTACCAAGGAGATGAAACAATACCTACCTGTTCCACAAGCAAGAAGGGAAGTCCTATTTATGGTGCCCCTATATATGGCAGGCACCCACACTGGAGATGCATAAACATGGCCAAGAGCAGTATCATTTTCCTGCTGAAGACAGTGCCCTTAGTTTCAGAGGTTGTCCACAGTTTCATAGGTTTTGGAGAGTGACTTCAAGACTAGAAAATCGTGATACAAGGGCATGGTGGAGCAAAGCTGCTTAGGTTATGGCAACCAGGAAGGGGAGAGCAAGGGACTAGCACCAGAGAAGAAGGGGCCAGGAGCCAGACATAGACCACCATGCCCCACCCAAACACACCCAGTGTGCTTTACCATCAGGCTGACGGTTAACCTCCACCATCACTTCATGAGCACTAGACAAAAAGTAAAGTGTTGTTGAATAAAGGAGCCATACTCACACACAAGTTTTGCTTGCCCATAAGATGCAGTTAACTCTGACGCTTTGGATTGTAAAATATCGCTCCTTCCTGCCTCTTAAGTGATTTCTGTCTTAATAAGAACCACACCATCCTGAGAGACTATGTTAGTTTTTGTTTCTAATGTGCAATCTGAGTGTTTGGTATTCACTTTACAGGGAATTTTCTCTCTGTGAGATTCCTAATCGGTTTACTAAGAACTGGCTTTAAATCCTGCAGTGAGGACTAACAAGGGAGGCCAACTTTACATGGGGCTGGGTAAATCAGGGGAAACAAACAGAAAGAGTAATTCTAGAATGGGATTTATGAGCTTCCCTTACTAAAAGATTAAATTTCAACTTTCTTTTGATCTTTGGGTTAGTGGTGAGTTTTAATACATTGTTCTTTGTTCCAGAAATTCAATATGCCTTCCCGTTTCCACTAAAAAAGATAATGAAACACCTTACCACCCACCCCTTTAAGTTTTGGAGTAAGCTGTCTTCTGTATAATTTAGCATGACTCCGCTGGAGGCTGAATCATAAAGATTGAGAACCGTAACCTTTTACCCATTGCCAAACCTTCATCACAGAACATCAGCAATCACAGACCACCCCACACCCACCACAGTGAGTGGTGGGTCATTTCTGCACCAAGCTGATGTGATGTGGAACAAACCAGTGTCAGCCTTTGTGGTGGACCTCATGGTGGACTTGTTGGTACCCTCATCCTTCCAGCAGACACACAGTAGATACATTTGTATTAATGGTGAAAAGAGCAGAGAAACGTCATAAACTCTTCAGCCCCTCTCTCGGTGTTCAGAAGCCACATTTGCTCTGTAACTATACTGAGGGTACCTTGTAGGTAGACATGTTGCTAAGACAGAATGTCTCTAAGCATGTCATCTCCAGGCATCTGGTTCATTGCAGAGGAGACTGTAGCCTGCTGCTTTGCCGCTGGGTCTCACTCACATCTCCTTTGCCCTGGTCCATGATGTCTGTCTTCCATCCCTAGTCCTAGCTCACAGCAAGAAGTCTGAATTATTGCAGCAGGACAGACAGTGCAACCACAGAAAATCCATCTGCTCTCTCTCTGTTCTCCTATAGTCAGTGAGGCAGCTGCATCTTCCAAGCATGCTCACCACCAGCACCAGCTTGAAATAGCATGAGGGGCTTTTGCTTCCTGTTAAAGAAGATGTTCAAAGTCCATTCTTTATCCATCCCAGCTTCCATATAGCCATGATTGTCTTGCCTACATTTCAGACTCAGAGCTTCCTTCTCCCAACATTGTTTTTTGTTTTTCTGAGGCCTCTGAAAATTGGCAGCAAAAAGGCCAGTTGTTTAATTTAACTATACTGTAGCAAAATAGAGGTAATTGTCCACACAGACCATCTGCTGCCTGGCAGGTAGCCATGAGTCAGAGAGAGGTGGAGACTGCAGTCCCCTCCACTCTTTCGTCATAATAGCAGCTTGCTTGGAGTTTGTATGGGTGGGGCCTATGCTGTTACAGTGCCCTGCAGAGAGCATTAGCTCTTGTGGCAAGCTTTTTGCCACTGTCCCCTTGGGGTTTGGTTACCGGACTGTCTCATATACTAAGGAAATAAGACAATTCCTACCTTCCACAAGCAAGAAGGGAAGTCCTATTTATGGGACCCCCTACTGTGTGCTAGGCACCATGCTGGGGATGCCTGAACATGGTCAAGAGCAGTATCATTTTCCTGCTAAAGACAGTACCCTTCTTTCTATGCAGCTGGCCTTGTACCAATTCTCTGCCTCACCATGTGAGTCCTTCTCTCTGTGTTCAGTTGCAGAGCTGGGGAGGGATCACTGTGTCCTCATCTCACCTTCCTGGCATTTTCTGTACCTGTATTGGCTCTAGTATTACATCTGTGTTCTAGATAAGGGACCAAGTCTTATGCCTATATTCTCCTCTCCCATGTTTCTCACTGTTACTGGAAATGAAATTGACTCTTCTGTGGAAAATCATAGTCAGCTTCTCTAGTGAGATGTCTTCTGACCCTAGAAAGATGGTGCTAGGATCCCAGCTTCCTTAGGTTTCTCCTAGCAGTCTGAGGCCACTAGAAGAGCCAGGTGACCTTGTAACCTCTCTAGGTCGCAGTCTTCTCAAATATAAAATGAATGTTGGCCTAAAACAGGCTATTTTTCTAAGGTCATGAATCCTCTGAATCATAAGTCTAATTTCTGTTCACTTTTCTTGAAATATGATGCATAGCTTCCTCGGGGTTCTTGAAGTCTTTGTTGACTTGAAAAGTAAAGAGCCAGCAGTCTAGAAAGCTGCTCAGATTGTGTCCCCAGCTCTACATTCCAGCAGAACTGTTTCAAACTACAAGGGACCTCTGTGCTCTGAGAATCTGAGTCACAGGGCACTTACTGTTCTGTTACTGGTTAGATGGCTGATTGGCCTGTGCTGGTCCAAGCCTTAGTTACAGTTTAGATTACAGGGTCCCACTGTCCTTATACCAGGAAACTTTAAAACACTGCGTAGCATGTTTTACAGAGCTTCCCTTGCTTTGCCAGGCTAATTGCCCCTCTCCTGGCAGCTGAAACCCAGAGGCACACCCTGGTGGTTTTTGGGGGGTTTTTTTCTTTTCTTTTTCTTTTTTTTTTTTTTTTTTGGTACAGAGGATCAAACTCAGGTCCTTGTGCTTGTGGGGCAGGCAGTGGAACCACTGAGCTAAATCCCCGGCCCGGCACAACCTTGGTTTTAAGCCTACTGTTGGGCAGCTTATCCTCTTCCCCTTGGGCACCCAACTAGCTCCTCCACCTGGATAGACTTCTCTGGGATTCTCAGGTTGGCTGTAAGCTCAAGGTGTTGACAGGGATCCAGCCCCCAGCTTCCCCTCTGCTGCTTATTCTAGATTGGTTTGTGCTGAAAGAAATGCTCAGCAGTCTCACAGAGAGGCCTGCCTCTCCAGCAGAAAGCCAATCTGTGCTTCTGTGACAAGGTGAAGTTGTATAGTGTGGGGCTGCTGCTTGATTTTCCACGTGTCTGTCTGACCTGTATCTATCAAGTAGGCAGAGTTAACGGTGGATGTCACCAAGCTGAGAGGGCTGCTCTGCATTGCACACGTTGTTTCAGATTGTGTGCACGGCACACTCCAGTTTGTGCTTGTTTAATTGGAAGGACCTTATTTCTGTCTTTCTGGAGATGGTCCCATTCTCTGCACAGGGGCCTGCTCTCTGCACCTCCTAATCAGCTTCATCTGCATGAGGCCTCCATGCTCAACATCTCTACCACTGACTTCATTGTGAGGAAGGAAAATTTCAAGTAGAATGTACCATGATGTAACTGTGAGTTACATCACTGCAACCTTCAAAAGTATGTTCTTCACTGACAGAGTGGTTCCAGTAAAGCCGTGCCGTGATCACTTAGCATTTCTGAGATGAGGTTACCTGGTGAAGATCACAGAGGCCCAGAAATGGTCAGCTACAGGAGGAACACAGTCAAGAGAAGCAAATCTCCAGCCTCTGTCCCATACCCTGTCACCGACCCCATCTGCCCCTCCAGAACTTCACCCAGGTGCTAAAAAGAGCTGGGATTGCATCTCAGAGCCTGGTTTGTCCCTTCCTTCAAGAAGCAGAAAAATGCTGTTAGGTGCTGGTAATTATCAACAAAACAAAGAAGCTGAAACCTTCCATGTCAGGACAGGCTGATGGATTCCAGACCCTTGGCACATTCATAGTTAGAAAGATGTGTTGCTGGTAATGTATCCCTCCCTCTCTTCTCATCCATAGTCCTCTTTCCTGGGTCTTTGACCTATCGTGAGGCCCTTTGGTCCTGGTCTTACATATCCCCAAATTCCTCTACCCTCCCCTTGTCAATCAAATATCCATCATACATCATACGCCATTGATCTATTTTTTAAAACCAGCCTTGCATATGAATTACCTTTTGCTCCACACAGCAGGTTGCCTCAAACTCTTAGTAGCTTAGGTGAACAAATACTGATTATTCCATAGCTTCTGTGAGCCAGGAGCTAGGTGCTGTGTTCCTGGGCCCTTCAGCTCAGGCTCTCTCACAAGGCTACAGCCACCTGAAGGCTCAACAACTCCCATGATTGTTGCCAGGGTTCAGTTTCTTGTGGTTTGTGAGATGAAGGCCTTCATGCAGTGCTGGCTGACAACTAGAAGCCACTCCCAGTTCCTCTCCACAGGGCAGCTCACAAGATGTCAGCTGGCCTCATTGGAGCAAGCAAGCAGGAGTGTGGCCAGGAAAATCACTGTCTTTTCTCACCTAATCTCAGAAGTGGCATCCCATTCATCTAATTCATTAGAAGCCAGTTACAAGATGAAGCCCACATGCCAGGGGAGATTACTCCAGGTTGTGAATGGAGGGGGTCATTTGGGGCCTTCTCAGAGTATTTCACACAAAGATTACTGATGATAGATTTATTACTCCCTGGAGATCATTGCCTGCTCTGGCTACTTTCCCATTTTCCATTACAGAAAGAAAAAGGTCAGAAACTTGATGCCCGTCATTGTCACTTAACAAGTGGTTACTAAGCATTTATCTGTGCTAAACACAGTGATGCAGAGTATGGAATTTAAGAACTGAGATGGTCGTGGGACAGGGGATACTCAGACCTCTGCAGAACCATCTCAGCCTACAGGAGGAGGCAGTGAGGCTAACACCCGGAGGGTATCAGGAGCCGGTCAGACAGCACAAGGGGAGGTGACAGAGGCCTGGCAGAGAGAATGCAAAAGAGGGCGCAGTCCTTTCAACAGAGCAAAAGAACCATTGCCAGACCTCTTGCTTTTTGTCAACACCACCCTGCAGCAGAGTCATTTGACACCCTGTAGCAGTGTATCCTCATCCAGATCTCCAGCCTTTAGGCTTCCTAACCCTTCCTTGGCTTGGGCCTGGCTGAGGCAGCTGGGTGTTGGGGGACTGTAACTGTTCTCTTTGACTTGCCCAGGATGCCAGTTGGCATTGCTCTGCCTGAACCGGTATTCACAGGGGCCCTGGAGCTCTGTCCTAGCACTGTTGAATCTAGAAAGATACTAAAGCTGGGGGTTAGGATATAAGGCCAGTGGAGAGAATATCACTTTCCCAGAGGCTTTAGCTTTGCTTTTTCAACTGTGCTGAACAAAGGTAACTTCAGGAGTCTGATTTTTCTCTCCCTCAGAAGGCATCTACTGGGCAGTGATCCTGGAAACTGGCTGATGACTTTAAAGCTGGCTGGGGGCTTATAGGTTTCACTCTTCCTGATTCTACAGTTTCAGCCACGTTACTGCCCATCTCTCTTGTTTCATCCCCCATCATCATTTACATATTAAAATATTTGTAATCGTTTCATTTCATGTTCTTAAAAAGTAGCTCCATGTTCATCTTGGAGCTGTGACTACAGTGCTTGGTCCTCAATTCCTGATCACTTGAGGGAGATGTATGAGACTCACTGGGAGCATCTCGCTGGGCTGGCCCTCTGAGTGACCACATGTCACATGGTGAAGTAAGTTTGAATTTCATGGGCCATTTTGTCTTTAACTGGATCTAATTTCCACCTTGAGTTCTCACTCTGTCCAGGTTGTACGCTTAAACCAGGCATTTCCAGGCCAGCCCTGAAACCAGTACCTCACAGACCCTCATCCCTCTTCCTTTTTTTTTTTTCAATATTTATTTTATTGGTACACTTAGATACACATAATAACATTCATCATAGGAAATTTGTACCTGTACGTCATATATCTTGCTTCTTTTATTCCCATCCCCCCTCCCTTCAATCCTTCTTCCCCTCCTTATTTACAATAGCTTTGTTTCCATTTTTTCCTTGTCCCTTCTTTCCTTTCCCTCTCCCCCTCCCTTGTTCCCCTTCTCATTTGAACATTTTCTTCCCATTTCCCAATATCTATTACACATTTTTGTCCTTATTTATGCTTTCAGTTTCTCACACCAGAGAAACAATTCGGTATTTAGACATGTGTGCCTGATTTATTTCACTTAAGAGTATGGTCTCAAGGTGCACCCATTTAGCTAGAACTATCTCAAGCTTATCCTTCTTTAGGGCAGAGTACTCCACTGTATTTAAAAACAAAAACAAAAAAACCCACTTCTTCTGTAGGAACCATCCTATGACCTCGAACCTGAACAAGGGATGACAAGAATGAAAAATAAGCACACACAGAAACAGGTTAAAATCTGGAGGGATGAGGGCTCATGTCTCCCTTCAACATAGACCCCCAAGTGACTGGTGCACCTTGACTTTACTAACTCAGACACGGGCACAAGCAGTTAGGGTTGCACAGCATTCATCTGTCTCTCTCCCTCCTTGGTACTTGTCCAGGTAAACAGCTTAACCTGGGGTGTTTCTACTTTTCCCTGTACCATGTTAGCGTGCTTGCATGTCCTCTTTCTTCTCTGTGCTCACCAAGGAGGCCAGTTAGGCCTTAATTCCCATCTGGCCTTCCACAGTCTTCTTTATCTGCTCATCAGTTGCCTCATCCCTCTTCTTGCACCTGAGGTTGATGCTGGGTCTCAGGGACTGACCTTGCGTGAAGGAATGTCCCCATCTCCACCTGGACAATACTGAGACCTGGACCATTGGGGGGGCGGTCATCCCATCATGTCATTAGGCATGGACAGGTCTGATTGTCACAGCAGTACCCCCAGCTCTGTGGCTGAGGCATCTGAATTCCCAGGCCCCCTCAGAGCCCAGGAAAGGCCTTGGGCTCTGCTCATCTCCATACTTGTATGATCCCTAACATCCCAAACTGCTGCTGGCTCATAGGACTTTTCCTGTGTTGGACTCTGCAGATTCCCTCCTTTCTTTCCCCAGTTTCCTGATGTAGTTTGGATTGGGGCTGAAAACAGTGGGTCTGGCCACTCACCTGTACTTTACAGCTCTGTCTTACACCCTGAAAGCAGCATCTTTACATCTTCAAATCATGAATTTTATCCATTATGATTTGCCCCCTCAAATATAAAAATGGCCTAAAAGTAGGATAAAAGGTAGGTAGAATCTCAAAAGTACAATGATTAATATGTAATAATATTAACTGGCTAAAACAGGATTCATGATTCGTTTATAAAGTAACTGGGAAGAAAAGATACATACCCTGCAAAAGTAAATACTAATAAAATGTTTTATAACCACTGACAAAAGTAGGAGATAGTATTCCACAAAGTAGAACATATTTAATCATCAGTGGAAAATTATTATAAAAGTTAAACAATAGTAAAATACTCTGTAGCTGTCTTAGTTACTTTCTTGTCTCTGGGACACCCACAACTTAAAGGAGGAAAAGTTTATTTTGGATCACAGTTTGCAGAGGTTTCAGTCCGTAGTCAGCTGGCTCCAAGGCAGGGTGCCATGGCAGAGGAGGTCGCTCATGGCTTGGCGGCAGGAAGCAGAGCGATGGAGGGAGGAAGGAGGGAAATAAACCCTTCCAGGCCACATTCCCAGTGACCCACCTCCTCCCAAAACCCCTCCTATGAGCTCATAAGGCTTTGGGAGGACATCTAGATGTAAATCATAACAGCAGTAAAAAGATAGCCTATGATATCCCATAGTTTAGTGCCACATTTTGTTAATCCACTCATGGGTTAATGAATTTGGGGGTTGTTTCCACTTGTTGACTATTAAACTGTTGCCCGTGAATATTTGTGTGTATTTTGACTGGACATGTGTTTTTATTTCCCTTGGGGGAAATCAAAAGGGGAATTTTCTGGGTTATATGATTGAGTTTACATTTAACACTTTAAGAAACCGCTGTGGAAAAAAAGAAAGTGCTGAAATGTTTTTTAAATGGTCACACCTTTTGTAGTCTCATCATCAGTGTACAGGGCTTTCAGTTTCCCCACATCTTCCTCAGTCTTTTTGAGTATAGCTATTTCAGTGTAATACTATGTGACATTACATTGTGTTTTCAATTTCCATTTCCCTCATGACAACTTCATGTTGACATTTTTCATGTGATTATTAGCCTATTTGTACATCTCATTTGGTGAAATGTCTGTTCAAATCTTGGCCCATTTTGTAATTGGGTTGTTTGTCATCTTAATACTGAGTTGTAAGAGTTCTTTATATGTTCTGAACATAAGTTCTTTATCAGATACAGTTTGTAAATATTTCCCACTGGCTGTGGATTTTTATTTTTCTTAATGATATGTTTTTATAATAATTTTATTGAAATATAGTTCACATACCATACAATTCACAGTTTTAAAGCGTAAAATTCAGCGTTTGTTTGATGTATTTACTGAGCAGTGTAGCCATCACCATCATCAATTATAAAATATATTAGCCTCAAAAAGAAACCTTGTACCCATCAGCACTCACTCCTCACCTGTCCAGCCCAGATAACCACTAATCTGCTTTCAGTCTCTGTGATTTACCTCTTATAAATATTTCATATGAATGAAATCACATAATATGTGGTCTTTTATGATTTTTTTTTCAGTTATCAAAATGTTTTCCAGTTTCATCGTGTTGTAGCATGTATCAATATTTCATTCCTTCTAGGGCCAGGAATTTAGCTCAGTGGTTCAGCCGCCTGCCTTACAAGCACAAGGTCCCAAGTTCAATCCCTGGTACAAAAAAAAAAAAAAAAAAAAAAAATTTCATTCCTTCTTATTTATTGCTAAATAATATTCCATTGTATGAATATATCATATTTTATTCAAGTCATTCATCAGTATAGACATAATGAGTTTCCAATTTTTGGCTATGTTGAGTAATGCTGCTGTGAGCATTTGGATATAGATTTTGTGTGAGCATATATTTTCATTTCTCTGGTGATACACCTAGGAGTCAAATTGCTGTGTCATATGGTACTCGATATTTTACCTTTTGAGGAACTTCCAGACTGTTTTCCAAAGTAGCTACACTAGTTCTCCTGGCATTGTATGGCGATTTGAATATCTCCACATACTTGCCAATACTTCTTACTATCTGTTTTTCTTTTTTTTTTTTGGTACTGGCGCTCAAACTCAGGACCTTGCGCTTTCAAGGGAGGCAGCAGCACCATTGAGCTAAATCTCCGGCCTACTATGTTCTTATTTATAGCTATCCTAAGAGTATAAAGTGGTATCTCATAGTGGTTTTAATTTGCTTTTCCCTAATGTCTAATAATGTTGAGTATCTTTTCACATGCTTGTTGGGCATTTATATATGTGCTAGGTATAGGTCCCATGTCAGATATATAATTTGCAAACATTTTCTCCCTTTATGTATGTCATCTTTTCAATTTTTTGATGGTATCTTTTTTTTAAATTTATTTAATTCTGATGATGTTTGGTTTATCAAGTTCTTGTTTTCTAACTTCTACTTTTTGGTATCATATCTAGAAAGTCTTTGCTTAATCCAGTGTCATAAAGGTCTTCCCCTATGTTATCCTCTAAGATTTTATAGTTTCAGCTCTTAAATTTAGGTCTGGTCCATTTTGAGTTGGTCCATTTTGAGTTGATTTGTTCATATAGTACAGGATTTGATAATGTTTTTAGAAGAGCAAAAGGTTTTTAATTAAAGGATAATTGTGCATTTTTTGAGAGTACATTTGATGTTTTGATGGATTTATAAATTATTTGATCAACTCATGATATCCATTATTATACATCTTTTCTTTGTAATAAGAACAGTCAAAATCCTCTCTTCTAGCTATTTTGACAAAAGTGTTGAATTTTGATAAAAACCAATACATCTATTTTTTTTCTTTTACATATCATGGTTTCAGTGTCATATCTAAGAAATCTTTAACCCAGGTCACAAGATTTTTCTTTTTTTTCTTGTTTTGAGAAATTAAGGTAGTTTTAGCTGTTGAAGTCACTCTGCTACAACTTGAGTTCTTTTTGTGCATGGTATGTGGTAAAGTTCTAAGGTTATATGTATTTGTATCAAGGATAGAGCTCACAGAGGGTGCAGAGATAAAAGCAAATTGGAAAATGTTATTTGCAGTAAAATACCATCCAGCAAAATGTAAAGACATGGCAATATTATGTATCATTTTTAGTCATAGATGTATGTGTAGGTAAAAACTTTCACATCAGAATCTCTGGTAAGGTTTCCTCTGACAAAAGAGAAAGGAAAAAAAAGAGAGAGAGAAAGGAACTAGGACTGGTGGTAAAAAGAGTCTTCCGATTTATTTGCACTATTTTTAGGTTGAAATAAATTTGGCACAATATTAACAATTTTCACTCGTAGTGGTTTATTATGTTATACCTTTTAACTCTCTGAGTTTTTTGTATTTCTCAAAATACATACACAAATGATTCAAAGCAAGAACCATAGAGACCACCACTTCTTTAGCTCAGTCCCCACAGGGTTGCAGTGCTGAGGTGAAGTACAAGACATACAGCCTGCCTACTTGCTCAGGGCACATTCTGTTTGTACAGAAGGAGAATTCTCTTTATTTGAACTCATTCTCACACGAGGATTATGTTTTCCCCATTTTGCTTCCACACCAAACCCCAGTCTGTGCCACACCCAGTTCCCTGGCTCCCAGGAACAGCAGAGCCCAGGCTCAGTAGCTACCTTTGACTGGTTTTCTTCTTTCACTTGTTTTATCCCTCTTGCTTCCTCTCTAAAAGTATATCAGGCGTTCACAAGGAAAGGTCAACTTCTACTTAATACATGTCCACTCTCACTGGTCCCACAGGATGCCCACAAGAGGCCTCCCCATACATGTGTGGCAGGTGCAGTATGATCCACATTGCTGGCCCCTAGGTCAGGCCCCTGAGAAGCAGCCTGTCCCCAGGGCCCTGCACATAACTCAGGAGCACGTCCACGGGGACAGAAGCTGTCATGTGCAGAGGACAGGCCGCTGGCCTTGGAGTCCAAGGACTATTCCAGCATCTGCCTCTGGAGAGCCACACAGCCTCACACACACTCTGGTGCGTGGCCTCATACACACTGTGACTCTTCATGCTTCTATAAAAGTGCTATGAAGAGATGAGCCCTTTCTACCCACGGGCTGTTGGGGGGTCTGGTGACAATATGTATATGAGTGTATGAAAACAAACATGGAGATATGCGTGTGTTATTTGTACTAGAGCCTGGACCCCCAGCCCTGCTGCTGTGCCCAGTCCGCCCACCTGAAGGCCTCCTCTCTCTGCTAGCCTTCTCTTTGCCTTATTCCCAGTCTTAAAATGTACTCCTTCCCTCCCAGCCCCCTTCCTTTTTCTTTTTCTTCCTCCCTCCCAGTCCTGCATGCACTCTGGCTCCTTCCTTTCAAACATGATCATGCATCAGCAAACTGTTGGCTAACTCAGACTGACTTCGAAGGGCGTCCCCCTTCCTTGACAAGATAAGACACCTGCAATGACATATCTTCTCTCTGATCCTCTCAGGCTCAGGCCACAGCGTCACCACATACATCACCCACTCATGGAGGTGGCCGCCCCATGCCTGTGCCCGTCCACTCCACATCTGCCGGCTCCACCCCCACCCACTCCCCACAGGACTCACTGAGTGGAGTCGGGGGTGACGTGCAGGAGGCCTTTGCACAAGGTGAGTGTCTGGGCCCAAGTCTAACAGGGAGCCCAGGGGATTGGAAAGTATGTACAAGATTCCCATTGAGGTTTTTTCCACTTCTTTCCTATGTGCTCTTGGCTTAAGATGTCACATTTATGGTATAAATAAGTCAAGTGCTGGCCCCTTCTCAGTAGATGGGCTGGTCTCGAGCAGAGGTCTGCAGGCTTCATATGCATCAAAGACCAAGCCTCCTGGGGTTCTGTGCTCTTTCTTCTGGGAAGTGCTGCCTTGCCCTGTTCCCCAACTTGGGCTGTGCCACCTCCAGAGGAAGTGAGTGGAGTAATCTAAAGTCACATACTGGGCCTAGTAGGTCCTTAGAACAAGCAAAAGCAGGAAGAGTGGTTCTGTAAATAGGACCAAGCTAAAGGTCCACCAAGCATGGAATTACCACAGCCATCTGAAGAGCTAGGGAGCCACATTTAGTTGGGGAGGAGACCTTGAGGGATCTGGGGACAAGAAGGTAAGTGGTGTTGGAGGATAAAGCCCCCTAAAGATGAGAATGCCTCAGTGGAAGGCTTGTTCTGGAACCCAACTTTTTTTTTTTTTTTTGGCACAGGGGATTGAACTCGGGACCTTTCACTTTCGAGGCAGGCAGTGGCACCACTGAGCTAAATCCCTGGCCCCCCAACTTTTTTTATATTGCAAAGCATGGACTTGACAGGCTCCGCTGTCCAAATGGAGAAGACAGAGGGAGTGGGAACAGTCTCCTGGTGTGGGGGAACAGGTGGAGCTGCTGTGTCCTCATCTCCCTTAGCTGTCCTGCATCTGTGCCCAAGGGCTTGGCATACAGAGGCATCTTCTGGGCTCTCTCTTCTCATGCCCCAACCTGCATCTCCATCTGCTCTGACTCCCCTCAGGTACGAGGAGAAACCTCCACAATGACCTGCTGGTGGCCGCTGACTCCATCACCAACACCATGTCATCTCTGGTGAAGGAGCTCCATTCAGGTGATGCCCAGAGCTCCCCACCAACCTCCTGCGCCCGCCTTGTCCCCACCCTCCTCAGCACCCTGGTGGCACAGCCCCCTCATTTTACCACTCAGTTTTGCCTCCTAGGAACAGGAGGCCCTTAGTGGGCCCTCTGCTAAGTGTGCCTTCCTCCCATACATGATCACAGAGGGGCAGTTACACATTTAGGTTTATCTGGCAGATGCATCTGGTAGAGCAAACACAGTTCTGAATTTAAAGAAATCCAGATCTTCAGTGCAGCCAGGTCCCGACCTCACCCCCTCACCTCCTGCCTCCACTTCGTCCACAGCGGCTCTTTCCCCAGGCCTGACCGCCAGCCCATTCTGAAGCTTTCCTGGACATCAGCCTCCAGTGCTGGGCTTTCCCCAGCTGTCTTTCTGCTCTCTCCTGTTGATTTGGTTTTGAAACCCTACTTTCTCCTTTTGTCCACAACCAGGGTCTGATTTCACCTGAACTTTGTGACCTGCTGCTTCCTTCACTCCTCACATCCAGTCTTAATCTGACTTCTTTCTCCATCTCTATCTCTCACCCACTGCAGTGACTTGGCAGAGACCTCTCCTTGTAGCATTTTCCCCTCACATAAAATCCAGGAAAGAGAAAGAAAATAAAAGGCTTTCACATAGCATCAGACCTCCAAGTGTCCCCACAACTCCATCAGTGGTACAGCTACCTGATACTTCTGAGTAGTTTCCAATGGTGGATTCCCATGTGACGCATCATGCAAGTGAGCTTCCTTCCCAAGCTCGGTGGCCCCTCATACTGAGGGGCCTCCTCTGACCCTTTTTACCTAGCATAGTGCTTGTGAGTACCTTGCGGTAGCTTCAGCGGGTTATTAAGTAGAACTACACAGCAGTTTGTCCATGAACTATTCAGATACTTTCAGGGAAGATGAGCCTGGGTGTTTCTCACTAGGGAAACACATCTGCCATTAGGGTTTTCACGGGGCCAAAACAAGGTCTGGCACACACCTGCTGTGGGTCCTGTTCTCCTTCAGAAGAAAACGTGTGTAGTCTGCCTGGTTTTCCAAACCAGGTCAAACCCCGATTGTCTTGCTTCAGGAGCTTATGGTAGCCCCTCCCCATCTGTTCCTGTCTCTTAGCCCCACAGAAGCATAGCCCCTCCTTACACACACAGGCACTGGCAATGGCCTTCAGATATGACTTCACAGCTGATTAGAAGCTTCCCCCTCAGAGGCTGGAAATCCCACTCTGAGAGGGAGTTTCCCAGGGGGTCTTAGGCTGGGGATGAACTACACTTGTGCCTCAAGGGCACTGGTTACCATTTATGTAAATCAGTGGCTTCTGGGCTTGAACTAGGATGAAAGTGTGATGTAACTGCTAGTAACTGCGAATCAGTAAACAGAAAGCATGTGGAAACTAAATAGCTTCAAAAAGTTAACCATTTATAGGGCTACTGAGCAATCTCTCATAGTAGAAAGGGTAGTTTTAACAAAATTATGTAGTGTCCTTTAGAAGGTACCATCTCATCATGCTGTCCAGTCCTCTTATGATAGAAATGTGATGATTGATTATCAGAAAAGTGATTTGCCTGGGGTCATGCTGCTTTGGGGGACACAGATGGCCCTAGAACTTAGGTCCTCAAAACATGAGCCAGTGCTCTTGCCCTACCCATGACAAGAAGTCAAACCCAGGGTTCTGTGAGGCCTGTTTCTTTGACACATTTTGCTCCTGAGCACCAAAGCCTGTAGGTAGATGTAGACTAAATGTAGACACACACTCCATCATCCCTCCAAAATGCAGAAATAAAGTGTTTACAGGTGCCAGCTCCTCAGCCAGTGGAAGAGCATTGCCCAGCACCAACACATTCTTACCATCTCCTTGATGATGGCTTCATAAGGTTTCATTAGGATGAAAACATATTCAGATTGCCTTTTCTTTTACTCTGTAGTGTGTACATCCAACATATTTCCATGACCTGTCCCTCTCATCTTTTAAAAAATACTTTAACAAATAATGACTGGGTGTGGTGGTGCATCCCTATAATCCAAGCACTCAGGAGGCTGAGACACAAGGATCACAAGTTTGAGTCCAGCCTGCATTACATAAAGTTCAAGACCATCTTGAACTACATAATGAGACCCTGTTTCAGAAAGAAAAAGGGGCCTGGGGATCTAGCTCAGTGGTTTCGCCACATACCTGGCAAGCGCAAGGTGCCAAGTTCAATCCCCAGTACCAAAAAAAAAAAAAAAATTATTTTCAGAAAGAAAAAGAAAGGAAGGAATCATGGAGTTCAAAGGGTTTAAGAGATCATTTAATCCAACTTGCCACCCATTGTAAAAGTTTTCTGAAAAGCTGGCCATAGTGGCACATGCCTGTAATCACAGCTACTCAGGAGACTAAGACAAGAGAATCAAAAGTTTAAGGCCAGCCTGAACAACTTTTAGCAAGGCCCTGTCTCAAAAACTAGCTCATTGGTACAGCACTTGCCTGGCATACATAAGGCCATGAGTCCAGTATCCAGTGGGGGGGTCTGTTTTAATATTTCCAGTGAGCTCATTCATGACCAGCTCTGATAACTGGAAAGTTCTTCTCTATTTGGGAGCCCAAATCTGCCTTTCTGTAGCTGATTTACCTTTTCTGCCCCTCTGCAACTCCAGAAGCAGATCAGTCCCTCCTTGCAGGTTTCAAGTGTTTGATGATAATAACATGGTACTTCCCACATCTTCTCTTTAGATGACACTACTCAGTCCCTTTAGTCATCCTGAATGACATGGTTTTCATTTTATCATCCTGTTTGACCACATCAGATATGCCCCAGATTTTTAGGGCCCTCATTTTCTTGTCCAGCAGGTGTGGCTACATCCCCAGCTCAAAGCCCTAATTAAAGTGAGCGCCCTGGTCTGAGCACACCACTGCAGAGGGTCTTGTCCTGCAGAGCACAGGGGATCCGTGACTGCCCTTTCCAGGTTGCCCTGGAAAGCAGCCTTAGCCAGCACTAGCTTTGGTCCACAGAACCACTTTACACTGTGCAGTCATTTTAAGTTTGTCAATTAAAACTTCCTTTTCTCTTTTCTTCTTTTTTCCCCCAGAAGTCAGTGTTTAGGTGCTCCTCCACTGCATCTTTCTTGAACCTGAATGCAAGATATTAGGTGTATCGGTCCCTGTTAGGTGTCATCATCCCAGGCTCTCCCTTGCTCCTGCTGTGGTCACCAGTGAAGTTAGCAGCATGACGAACAGCAGGGTGGGTGACATCAGGTTGCTCTGATTCTTACAGGCTCCCCTTAAACACTGCTGGGGTATGGGGCTCACAAGGTGTAAAGGGAGCCAGTGTGGGGCCTGTGGAGGCTGCCGTCTTGAGCCTTTGGCCAGGGTTCCATCCCAAGCCTCCTGAGTTCCCACACACACCCTCCTTCCAGGCCTGTGTTGTGCCGGAGGGTCACTAGCCTCCTTGAACTTGTTTTTGGAGCCGAGGAAGAAGAGGAGAAGATGCAGAATGGGAAAGACAGAGGTCAAGGCAGCCAGCAGGACCCTAGTGTTGGTGGGGAGCCTGAGCTCTAGAGGCGGGGCATAGTGCTTCCCTTTGTTTCTGCCCTCCTTCCTCCTGTGGCCCGCCTTCTCCAAAGCCTTCAGCATCTTCCCACCTGCTTTCCCAGCCAGCAGTTTAGGTTTCCCTAAAGTACTGATGTGGGTTGATCGACAGAAGCTTCCCTGTTTCCGATAGTGGGGTAGATGGTTGGATACACAAAGTAGACACAAACAGAACACAAAACGTGATCTCTTGCCTCAAGGAGCTCGTGATCTAATTAGGACAGCAAGACTAGATACACAAAATGGGAGATAAAATGAAGCAACAGAAAGCGTTAATAATAAAACTGGATTGCAATAAGAGTTTTTAAAAAGGAGAGTTTAGTGTAGGTTGGAAGGACCAAATGGTTTTGTGACTTCCTGGAAGAACAGAAACAAGAATGAAAGCTGTCACCAAAGGATACTAATGCTTTTCTACTACTTGTTAGGTGGGAGAGCTGTGGTAAATGGATCCTTGTATAATCTCATTTTACCCTTACCCCACTGTAAGGTACACATGGCCTTTTCAGCACTGAGGAGATTCCACACGTGGCTATTTAACAGCACCAATTGGGCTTAAAGTGGGTCTTTCTGATTCCAGACTTCATGCTGTTAATCTTCATCCTTCAATGTTAGGCTAAACAGATAACAAAATTCTCTTGGGACAGGTGAAAATTAGCTATTATTTCTCTCATACTAATATACCTGTTGGGCCGGGAATTTGGCTCAGTGGTTCCGCCACCTGCCTCGCAAGCACAGGGACCCGAGTTCAATCCCTGGTACCAAAAATATATATATATATATATATATATATATATATATATATATATACCCACACACACACCTGTTGCTATATTCCTCCAGAACATAAGCTCCTTGAGGCAGATTTTAGTCTGTTTCATTGTTTTTTCCCTGTGCCTAAAACAGTGTCCGGCACATAGTAGGATGTCAGTAAATGAACCATCTAAGGAAATCAGCAGGGAGATGGGGTAGGGAAGAGGCACGGATGGAGCAGCCAAGCAGCTTCGGAAGTGAGGGAAGCGAAGGGGGAGAGATGAGTGGCCACACCATGTGTACCGAGCAGTGACCCTGTAGCTCAGCCTTCTTGTTGACATCACAGTCCTATGAGGGGGGCGTCTAGGCAGGGCTTGGGGTGAGATCTTGGCATAGGTCCTAAGTGGCAGATCCTGGGTTCATCGGGGACTCTCCAGCTGCAACCCTCATGCTTTGGTTGGAGCAGAATGAGTAGACAAGTGAAGGAAAGCATCTCAGCCAAGGTGGAAAGCAGTCAAGTGGGAGAAACAGGCAAGCTGTGGTGGATGGGTATCCCTGGCGTGGTGGTTCTGGAGGGTGGTGTGCCCACAGGGGCTAGTGTGGATGAAAGGAGAAGGTCTTTGGAGCTCAGGGACAAAGAATTTGTCTGTAAGGGTACTGAAATTGCCAAGGAGGCAACTGAGGGAAGAAGAGAAACATCCTGCAGGTGCTGAAACCGTCTCATGAGCCAGAGCAAGGCCTCAGAGAAAGGGCACAGTGGCTGGATGAGGCCATGCGAATAGCACATTTGGTCACATGACAGACGGACAGAGGCAGAGCAGCAGGTCAGGTGCCCAGAATGCAGAGAAGACTTCCCTCCTCCTGTGGCAGGACAAGAGGGGAAGCAGGGAGATGGAGGGCTAAATTCCCCTGTAAACACAGGCCCCAAACACACTCCGACATGTCATCATCCCAGGGAAAAACTCATGCACCAAAACCCATGAGTGTTCTTGGCTGAAGCTGTAACAGCTACTGCCTTGGCCTCCCTGCTCCAGGAGTTCTTCTCAGGCCGCTCTCTCCTCAGCTTTCCTGCATGTCTCCCAAAAGAAGCCTTGGGTGAGGCCTTGCCCTGGCCATAGATGCCAGCTGTGAGTCCTGGCTCAGGTTAGAATGTAGGCCTCGTCTCCTAAGAACGAGGGTGGCTTCCCTCACCAGAAACCTCCTGGCCGAGCAGCTTTCTAAAAGTCCTTGACCTCAGGTTCCCTGATGATGTCTCTTCTGTCTCTGTGCTGCTTGCTCTTAGGCACCTCTCTTTCAGCATACATAGCAGAGTTCCTGTACATGTGAGACCTTTTGTGAGAGTGTCTGAACTTCTATTTCTGTGGCTTTTAGGTGTCATCCCTGAGAGATGGCCAGAATTGTTTTGGGGTTTTTTAAATACATTTTATTTTATCCCATTGCCCTCCTCAGCCCCCTTCCCTCCCTATGTATAAAAGCTTTGTTTCCATTTTTTTCTTCTAGTTTCACTTTTTTTTCTTATCCCTTCCTTTCTCCCTCCTCCCTTGATCCTTTCCCATTTGAATACTTTCTTCCTGTTTCCCAACATCTATTATATATTTCAGTCCTTATTTTCACTTTGGTTTCTTACACCAGAGAAACAATGCAGTATTTAAACATGTGTCTGATTTATTTCACTTAGGAGTATGGTCTCAAGATCCATCCATTTAGGGCCAGGGATGTAGCTCAGTGGTTCCACCGCCTGCCTCGCAAGCACAAGGACCTGAGTTCGATTCCCGGTACCAAAAAAAAAAAAAAAAAAAGATCCATCCATTTAGCTATAAATGTCTGAAGCTCATCCTTCTTTATGGCAGAGTACTACTCCATTGTATAAAAAAGCCACATCTTTATCCATTCATCAGTTGATGGGCATTTGGGCTCTTTCCAAGGTTTACCTATTGGAAACTGGGAAGGATTGTTTTAAATACCTGATTGTCTGATTTTCAACACTGTACTTGTCCTAAGATACACTCCTGAAGCTACAATGTAGCTCTTACGTGGATAGCACCACAGGACCACATGTTTTCATGGGTGGGCCTCCTGGTTCTCCACCACCGCCTAGGCGTGAGTTGACTGTAGACCAACACAGCACAGAAACTCCCAACCATAAAGAGCAAAGGAGGAGAGAACGTTTGCTTTCTGTGGGTTGAAATTGTGCTGACATAGGGCCGGGGATTTAGCACAGTGGTTTCACTGCCTACTGCGCAAGTGCAAGGACCCGAGTTCAATCCCCGGTACCAAAAAAAGAAAAATGAAATTGTGCTGACATAACATACAAGCACAACTTGGTCAGCACCTGTCCACACACAGTCTGCTGATATAAAAGCCCTGAGAGCTAGATGGGCTCCCGGGCTTCCCATCTGTATTCACCCCTAACTCGTGCCTCTTCCTCTTCCCTCATGGCTCTGTCTGGCTCCACACTGGAGAATGCTCCAACCCACTGGGGACCCTTCCTACTGTGCATCCCTCTGCCACCCTCACCCCAAGTGTATCTGAGATTACATGGATGAAACACAAACTAGCTTCCTTCGCCCATATCGCCTCAGCCACCCCAGAGCTGTGTTTTATGCTCCTTCGTCCCTCCCAGAACTGCCTTCCTGGGGTTCAGAGCTGCCCAATTTGCACACTGAGGGAGCCCTGGGACATTGTCCACATGGTCTGGACAGCAGTGGCCCTAGGAGGACAGGCACAGGCTCTGAGGCCCGGGCTGAGTTTGCTCTCCCCAGGTGAGCAGGAGCATGCCAGGCATCCCAGAGCAGAATGCTGCAGGAGGGAAGCCCTGTTTGCTTTCAGAACCACATACACTCCTCCCCCTTTAAGGTAGCTTTGTTCCCACATTTATCATCTTCCTTCTCCTGAAAAATGTTTGTCTCATCACTGCCTTATGTGAGGTGCAGTTGCTGGTTGTAGAAAATCGTATCTGCTCAGGGAAAGTCAACACAGGGGAGAACAAAGGAGAGAGGCGAGTCCAGAAGCCCCTGGGCTGGGGGGTCCAGAAAGCTCGCACCCAGCAGGTGAGAAGAGCTGAGCGTGACCTCGGTGTTGTTTCTGCCCCTGCTGCCACAGGTTGACAGAGGAGCCCAGCACACAGGAACTTGGGTGAGTACAGAGCATGGCCTCTGCCTTCCCACAGCCCCTCTCCCTTGTTTAGCATCTTCATTTGCCCTTCTCTTCAGCCAGAGGTCCTAGCCCAGACAGGGTGACAGCCTGAATACAATTAGGATTTTCTTGAAGAAGCCCAACTCCATCTTTCCCTCTCCCCCAGGGCTACAGTGAGCCTGCTCCACCCTACTTCCAGGCTGTGGCCTGGTATGTGCTGCGTATCCATGGATGGGCCGCAGGCATGCCCTGGGTCACTGACACATGCTGCAGTGGGCTGGCCAAACAGGTGACAGAGGGCAAGCTGAAAGCAGCTACCTCTCTGTGCTGCCTCTGCTTCTGGTGCTCGTTTCTCACAGCTACTGACCACACCACAGCCAGAGCCCCCTGGGGTCCCATCACCCTGAGAGCTGTCAACACTGTCGCTCCTGACCCACAGGCACATGCTGGAGCCATGTGAGATTACACTGACTACCAAGCACACAGAGCAGCTTCCCAGGGGCCCAGCTGAGGTGCACCTTCTCCTTCCCCACAGGCAGATACCACTGCCTTGAGGATTCTTTCTTATTTTCCATCTCACTCTGCTCTAAGACAATGTAGCTTCTGGATTTGCTGTCTAAAAGGAGGGGATGGAAATGAGGGACAGCCAGGCATAGGGTGCATACCTGTAACCTCAGCACTAAGGAGGCCGAGGTAGGAGGATCACCTCAAATTTGAGGCCAGCCTGGGCTACAAAGTTCAAGTCCAGCCTGAACCATATAGCAAGACCCTGTCTCAAAAAAAAAAACAAAAAAACACAAAAAAAGTAAGGGACAGCCAGCCTGTCCTGGGCCAAAGCCCCTTCAAGTAGAGTAGCCATGAGACTGCTTTTCATTTTTAGATTATTTCTGCCCTCCCTCCCCCATTTTTTTGTTGTTGTTGTTGTTTTGTCTGTTTGAGACGATCTCACTATGTAGTTCAGGCTGGCCTTGAACTCACTGTGAGGCCTAGGCTGGCCTCGAACTTGTGGCAATCCTCCTGCCTCAGCCTCCAGGGTGGATTACAGGCATGCACCACCACACCCGGCTCCCCCAACTTATTTTTAAAAGGCATCTTCTTCAATTATGGATCTTCAGGGCAGAAAAGCCAGGGCCATAGCTCAATGGTCCTTTCCAAGTAGCACCATGTCAGGACTGCCTCAGGCCTCTCCTTCTGGTGGCTGTGCCCTCCAGGGCAGTCTCTGCCTACACACCTGGCCAGGAGCCTCAGGTTCCCAGCGTGAGCCTCCTGTGGCCAAGTAGCAGGTGTTCTGAGACACGAGGGCCTGGAGCACACCATCTACCTACCCGGCAGTGCACATGCAGGCCCACAGCGACTGCCACAAAGGCCTGCCTGAGCCCCTCTCTCCCGGGGCACGGCGGGGGTAGGGGGAGGCACAGCCGATCTCCTGGGAGCTCGCCAGCCCATCTGTTCTGACTCCTGTTCCCTTTGACTCACATCAGGACTTGTGAGAAACCAACCACAGAGTGAGGTGAAAAGGAGAGGGCGCTAAGTCTAGGTTCCTGGCACTCCAGGCCTGTTCTTTGCTGGCCTGGGCCTGAGCTTCCTCCTCTTTTCTCAGTTCTCACGGGCAATTCTGTGGCCTCTTTGCCCTGCTCCTCTGCCACAATTCTCACCACATTACAAAATCGGCATTGCAAACCAAGTGTGTTCTTCCATGGAAATATTTCCTGACCCTGTGACATAAGCAGTGACCACAGAAGACCCTAGGCCCATCAGAAGAGGGAACACCTCTGCGCCCCACGCTGGAAGGCTGAGCCCGAGCAGCCCCTCCCAGCAGGTCCAGATCGGAGGCTCAGCAGCTGTTGGCAGCGCCTGCAGCCCTCAGAGCTGCCGTGACTAACGGTGAGCTGTCTCGCACAGGCACAGAGGACGTGGAGCAAGCTGGCACCAGCATGACACAGGCGGCGCTTCCCCGAGGCACATTCCTACCCCTCCGCTCCACACCTGGACTGGGCTTGCCGGCCGCCCAGCGTCGCTCCGCAGCCTCCAGGGAGCAGGCGGGCCTGCCTGGAAGAAGGGAGCCGCAGCAGCCTTCCCCTGCTGGCCCTGCATGTCCTAGCATCTTCATTACTCTCCTTGGGGCATGGTTTCATCTCCGAATCAGGAATTTACCAGGCGGTTGAAAAGAGAAAAGAAAAAGCACTAAGGCCAGTGTGTCTGTGACCTGCTGGGTCTCCTGGTGTCTGGCCAGTGCGTGGCACACAGCCTAGGTCGGGACCACGTGTTTCCTCCTTACCTTTGACCTTTAAAAACCAACAGGTCTTGCATTTATGCAAAGAGAGCTGCGAGCCTCGCTCACTTACTCACTTTTCTAGTCGTTTACACTCTCGCCATCACGCTAAAAATAGCCTCCTTCCTTTCCCTCGAACTGGTGAGGCTTCCGCCCGCCTGGTGCGATGCTGCCCCCGCAGCCGCAGCCAGGGACGGGGTGGGGTGGAGCAGGGCGGCCGCCAGGAGGCGCGGCCGGGCGCTGCTCTCCGGCGGCCTCGCCCCTTGGGTTTCCCCTGTGGCTCGGGCACACGTGATCAGGTCCAATTCCCCATGATTTTAATTTATTTTTTTCTGCTCCCTGGGCTCCAGGATGTTATTTTTAGAAGAGGTGCTATAAATATTTATAAAGGGCAGTGACAGGAATGAAGTGAGTAGCCCCACGGCTGGCTCTCCCATGCCCTCCACGCGCCGCTGCAGACCCTGCCCGTTTGAGGTGTGCAGAGCCACAGCCGGACACTGGGCCTCGTGTGGATGGAGTCCCTCGAGCCCTGGGAAAGGAGCAGACCAGATAGCGCAGAAGGTGGCTGTTAAGCGGCCTGCCTTCTCAAGCTGCCCCTTTTCGGTTACCCTCTTGTCTAAGGAAGGTGAATAGGGCCTGGGTGTGAGAAGCAAGTATGCCGGGGGCGGGGGGGGTGCTGCTGCTGCAGCTCTGTGAGGGCGAGGAAAGATGGCCACAGCAGCCGACCTCTGCTCTGCCTTGGAAAGGACAGCTCCCGGGCAGCTGGTGAAGCCCAGGCTGGCCCACATGCGGTGAGCAGGAAGAACTGTTACCTGGAGAGCCAGCAGGGGCTTGGGCAAAGTAAAGAAGCCCTGAGAAGGCCTCCCACGCACACCTGAAAAGGGATCACAGCTTGCCTGGGGGCGAAGGAGTTAGGGGAGTAAACAACATGAAAAGTTCTGGGGGCTCTCAGCGCCCACCTCGGGGAAATTAGGTGAAGTTAGGTATGAGGTCATGAGTCTTGGATGTCGCTTCCACACACTCACAAACCTGACCTCACGCTTTGTAACCTTTGCGGAGAACGGGGCAGAATCCTACTTCCTGATTCTCACATGAGCTGCTTGCTTCTTCCAGAACAGAAAGCGCCAACAGCTTTTTGCTCCCCAAAGCAGCCAAGTGCTTGGAGCAGCTGAGCTTTGTGTGGCATACAGGCAGCATTCCCTGGGCCCTGGGCAGCCACTCTGCATGGCCGCAGCCCCAGTGACCATTGAGCATGTTCCCATGGGCTCTGCCTGTCTCTGGGAAGGAGAGTGTTCCCCAGCAGAGAGGGCATTGATGGGGGAGTGGAGAGGGCCGCAGGGTGACTGATGCCAGCACTCAGGCATGGTGCTATCACCTAATAGTCCAAGGTGTCTCATGACTCAAGATCTGCTTTCAGAACAAGATCCAATCACATGTTTGAAACTGGGTCCTTTTCCTGAGTCCTGACCTGAACCAGGTAGTCATTCTGTAGGTACACTTTCTTCTTAAATACTGTGGCTATTTAGGGGCCCACTTCAGCCTAGGTAGAGACTCTTTCAGGAAACATGCTGTCAGCATGCCCTGACCCCTGGGGAGCAAGGCTGCCCTCAGCACTATAACCTGGATAGTTGCTGGTTGATGGGTCTGAAGACCCCTGGAGAGGAGCCAGGTGCAGCTGGCTCTTGAGGAAGCAGCAGCACCAGCCATCCTGAGCTTCCGTCTGTTTTCACAGCCACCTCATCTGGTTGTGCTTCATCCACTGGCAAACTGCTGCACTGCTTCCTCCCTGCTTCTGGTGCCCCACAGATTCAGGAAGGCCCAGTTGCCATGGCAATGCCCAGAGCCATCTGAATGCCTGCTGTACCTCCTAGAAGAGAAGAGCTCAGGAAGAGCCCCTGGTGGATTTGAAGTCTGGGCTCAGGGGTCAGATGCTTGGTTACAGCTGGAGTGTGGAGGCAGGTGGCCTGGCCACCTTGGGAAGACTAGCTCAAAACGTGCAACCTTGGACAAGTTCCCTGTGTGTGGATCAGAAACTAGATGAGGTTTCCTACCTGGGGGTCTTAGGTAATTTCCATCCCACGTGTTGTCAAACTTGAGTGTGTATCAGAGCCCCTTGGGGGCTTGTTAAAATACAGATAGCTTGGTCACACTCCAGAGTTTGAGTCAGGCAGCTCTGGGCTGGAGCTAGAGAATTTGCGCTGCTAGCAAGCTCCCAAGTGCTTGTGGTGTGAAGGCCACACTGGAGACCCACGCACTGCACTTCTGTAAGAGGGCACAGTACCACATCTGTGCAGGAAGCCATCGCCACTCAGGTAGGAAAAGGCCAGCCAGTTGTCTCTTCCAGAGAAGAAAAGGAGTGTGGCAGGCCCCTGGGCAAGTGCTCTGGGGAATGTGTGTTGGCCCTATGGCCCCTAGACTGGGTTTCTTTCTGGTCTCCAGCAAATAGAGACCTTCTCGGACATCTGAAAGCAAGGCCCTTAAGTTACACAGACCAGCACCACAGGTTCCCAGGCACTGAGAGAGACACTTAGGAGTCTGCAGTCTCAGTGTAGGGGACCTCAATGGCCCATCTCAAGGGGGATGATGGGAAGGGGGGCTTCACAGGCACCTAAACCTCAGTTGAAGCTTTTGTTCAACTTGCTTCCCCTGGAATCCAAATACTCTCTTCCATACTAAACATCATTCAGACTCCATCTCCCATGGGCATTAGAGAGAGAGAGAGAGAGAGAGAGAGAGAGAGAGAATGAATGATTAGTATAGAAACAAAGCTCTGCGGCAGGCTTACCTGATTCTACATGGGCGGGATGGGGGGGGGGCATCTGGGCCTTCCCTACACACTGAGCCCAGCCTGGGAAAGCAGGTCTGTGGTTGGTGGGCTTGGAGTCTCTTCACAAGAGCGTGTCTCCAACAGGGAGTGCACTGACACCAGCTCCCCCCACCTCTGCCTCCTACTCTAAGGGGACAGCTGGAGTAGGGGCATAGCACAAAGGACATGGATACAAATATATCTACCAGTTCCAGAAGGCACTATTAATTACCAGTTCTGTGAGGCTTTGGGTGGGTGTCTACTTTCATTCAGAGGACCAGGGAGGCTGTCGGAAGGCCCCGCTTGATGCTCCTGGGGAGCCTTTGAAGAACACAACATCCTGGTATTTCTGAGTAGAATGGGGCCTGTCGCCGCTAAAGGGAGAGGTGCACTATGTGCTGGACATCAAGTCTTCTCTTGGGTCTTCAGGCCTTCCTGAATCCAGGTTAATTGCAGCCTGGTCTGAGTCTGTATGGGAGGGGTGGGCTTATCGAAGCTAGACTGACCTCAGACTGCTGCTTTAGGAAAGGGAAGGCCATGGCCACTACTCAGCTTCTGGTCACCAAGGTGTTGGTCTTTGGGGTTATGAATAAGAGAGGAGAGCAGGCCCTGAGGTTAGAGTCCTGGCTGACAGAGACCTAACTCCCTCGGGCCTTGGCTCTCTGATTGTCTTTCATAATCATTATATCCTGAATCTGCTACAGCCCAGCAAGTGTGGTCAACCAGGTAACAGAACCCTGCCGGGTGTCACCCTCCAGGCACTGCCATACTCATTGGAGTTCATAGGCCTGTGGGGGAATGGCAGGGCAGCACATCCCACCCAGGGTCCCTCTGCTGTGAGTGTTTTGGCCATAGGTGCTATGGTTTCCCTGAGAAGAGCAAAGCATTAGACTCAGCGCCTGACCCTTGCACTGCATAGAGCATCCACCCCACCAGGCCCAAAGGCCATCTGAACACAAGGCTTTTCCTTCAGGTCCCAGCTCTTAGTCTCTCTCCTTCTGCACCGGAAGAGCCGTCCCTGCATACCAGGTACCTATTTCCTATCAGGGAAGAATCCAGTCTGGGTCCTGGGTATGAAGCCTTTAGAAGTCCTCCCTGCAGCTCCCCAAATCCCAGACTTGATGGTCACTTAAGGCCCATTCCTTGTACTTCCCTCAGAGAGCAGGGCTGGCTCCTCTGCATGTGATGGGTCCTGTGTCTCATTTCCTGGCTCACAAGCAGTGGAGAGCTGTGCCTGGTGAGGAGTCCCCTGCTCAGCCCTAGCCTTCCACCTGGCCTCCTGGGGACTGGTCCTTTGGGAAGGGGATATGCCTGTGGGGCTGCTGAGAAGGAGGCTGTGTGTCAGGGCTGGGTGACAAAGGAAAGCTCTGGGCCCAGGAACAGAGCCAGAGCCCGTGGGACCCCACCCCCTCCTCTGTGGGTCCCTCTTTCCCCCTGGCTGTTGGTTGGTGTTTGTCCTACTTTCCTCATTGCTAGGCAACCATCCTGGGTTCACCTTCTCCCCAAGCCCACCCTGGGAACCTCATCCCGGCCTGGAGGTGGGGAACAAAGGCATGGGGAATGCAGAGAACAGCAGGGTGACAGGAGGTACTGTGGGCCAAAGAACCATGGGAGAGGAAGGAAAGAGGACAAAAGGAATGTGAAGAAATGGAGCTGAAAGTGTGGGAAACGTTTACACACTTGGGCCACTGGAGACTGGACTGCAGGTGAGACCCAGGAAAGGCAGGCAGGAGGAAACAGGCTGGCCAGGAGGCAGACCTCAGGTGGTCCCTCCTGCACCCTAGGCTCATGGTATTTGTCCTTGTTGCTGCTTCAGCTCATTAGCTCTGAATTTTACCCTAATTATAATCCCAGTTGGTTTCCACCAGAGCCCCCAGATCATCCAGGCCTGGAGACACGGCTGTATCACCTCCCCAGAACCGCAGGTACGCAGGCCTTGACCCAGAGAAGCTCTTATCTGCCCAGCCCCTCCCTCTGTGCGCACCCTGCCCTCACCCAGCCCCGTCAGAGTGCTCAGCTGCACCCACAGAGGGGCTGATGGGATTCCCAAGGGGCTGGTTCAAGGAGGCCGCTTATCTTCCTGCCTCGGTCATTGCAGACAGCTGAGAGAATTAGATTGGGGTCACTGGGAGGCCTCTGGAGCCAAACTTTGCACACTCCAAGTGTAGAATGGAGTAGGGAGAGGCCATTGTTTAACATTTCTGTTTACTGAGGCCCCTACCCTGACCTGCCCATGGCCCCCACCCAGCTCCTCGCCTGTCTTCCTGTCCCATTTTATGATGCAGTTTGGATCTTTACTCCCCTGCTTGTTCTGTTGAGGGGAGACAGCTCCCAGGCAAGGTCACTCTAGCTATGTTGTGCGCACACAGCTCCCTTCAGAAAAGGCCTCCCCACTCAGCACACCTGGGCACACCCCAGGCAAGAACTCCGCACAGCAGGGACTCAGGAACTTCCAGGCTCAGAAATTGTCAGTGCCATCCAAACCTGCATGCCAAGAAAACACTGTCAGGGTGCTGTGGAGAGATACAAATGAAGAAAACAGAACTTTTCTGGGGAAGCTGGAGCACAGAGCTGTTTAAACACATCCAGGAGGGGCTGGGGTGTGGCGCAGTGGTAGAGCATTTTCCCAGCATGCACTAGCCCCACAGTTGGATCCCCAGCACCAAAATACAAAAAATAATCTAGGAGGGAGCAATGAAGGAAAACACTAGAAAAGGCAATAAGAGAATCCCATATGCAGTCAGTTGAGGCAGCTCAGAGTGCGTGTCCACTGGGCTCACTGAAATCACTGGCTGGTGAGTTTCTTTGGGGCCTTCACTAGGAAGGGTAGAGAGCTGAGCACAAGCCAAGTGCCTGTGCATGCCAGGTGTGCTTGCACACGTGACCTTATGTCCTGTCACTGCTCCACAGGTCTGCAGTGTAGGTTTATCAATTCCCAGAGGACACGGCTCAGAGCTCAAGTCCTTCAAGATGTTGCAGTCAGAAAGTCACAGCCTCCTCTGCTTGGCTCTGATGTGCCCCTGCTTCCTACAGCCTCCACCTCCAGACAGGCCCTTCTCCTATGCTTCTGGTCACTGCGAACCCAACCTGTACCTGCCACTAGCAGGTGACTGTTTTCCCCCAAATGTGAGCTCCATGAAACTAAACCCAGCAAACAGCAAAAGGAAAAAGTACCCTTCACAGGTCCACCTGGCTCTTAAACACAGGCACTGGTTTATACTGACTGCCCACAACTGCCCAGCGAGCTCCATCCAACACGCGGCCAAACAAGGTAACTGAAATTGCGCGGGGACACGAGGACAGTGCTGGGAATACAGACCAGCTGTCTCCAGGCCCATCTAACCACTGGGAGGGACACCCTTATCTCTGCATTTTCGGTTGCTCTAACAGAGCACCTAGACTGGGAAATTTATAAAGAAAGGAAGTTCATTAAGCTATGGTTTCTAAGGCTGACGTCCCGAGAGCAGGCAACTATGTTTAGGCCTCACACTGTCATAACGTGGCAGAAAGCAGAAGAGCGAGGAGGCAGGTGAAAGAGCAAAACTTGAGGGACAACCTTGCTTTAGATCAACCTGTTCTTGCTGTAATTAATCCAGTCCCATGAGGACTGCGTTACCCACCCACCCCCCCAGCAACCTAATCATCTCTTAATGTCCCCACCTCCTCCCCATGCCGTTACTCTGGAGACCACATTTTAACACGAGGCAAACTATTCAAACCAGAGCGTGCCTCAGTGACTAACAAAAGTGAGCAGGATTTCTGAGCCTGGCACTGCCCTTACTTCCTTCTACATATTAATTCCCATTAGCAGGAAAAGAAGAGGCAGCGGTTGTCCGCCTGTGGTCTCACTAGGCCACTCTGCATCCGAGAAGCCTCACTCACAGGGACCATGAGTAACTCTGGGGTCCTCATCCTCCACTCTGGCTCCACAGGGTAGGTTGTGAGCCCCTGCCCCACTGGGGGGCCACCCATTCCACCTGTCACATTTGGCCTTGACTTAGGCCTCAAACTGAAGATATTTGCCTGGATCATCAGCACCCCACCCTAGACCTGTGAGAGGATCAACAGAAGTATAATCATTAGCCCCACAAGTGCTGTGCTGTTCCCATTGCCACTTGAAGCTTGGGGTGGGTCAGAAAGTCACAGGACTTGAAAGCGTGAAAGTGCCATGGTGACAGCACAGACTGCATTCAGCCCACTCTGCCAGCCTCAGTACCCCGCAAAGCAGTCTCAGTAATGCATGTGGTGCGGCTTCTAGCCAGTTAGCAGGCCTTTCCCACCCCCTGATAGTGACGCTCCAGTCACATGGCTCACACGGAGGCCGTTCACCTTCCCAGAGGTGTGCTGTCCAGGGACTGACCTGAACTAATCTGACCAAACAGGAGGGACCTATCTGCTCTTTGCCCTTTTTAAGTCCCCTGAAAAACAGTGCTGAACAGGCACAACTGCATTGAAATGAAATAGGGGTAACTTGCTGTCCACACCAGGAGTGCCAGATCCAAGACTGGCTGTGTGCTATTATTATCCAGAGGTGGTAGCTCGAGGTGGGAGGCAGAGGGGTGTGGTTGTAAAAAGCAGTCATACAAAGTGATGCCTGCTAATTACCAAACGGGCACGGAAAAGTGTCAAGGGACAAAGAGGTCAGCAGTAAGTAAAATGGTAGCAAATTTTTATTGTTTTGAGACGGTCTCGCTATGTAGTCCAAGCTGGCCTCAAACTTGCAGTGAACCTCCTGCCTCAGCCTCCAGAGTGCTAGGTTTACAGGCATCTGCCACCATGCCTGACCCTAAAATGGTAGCAAAATATGAAACAGCCCAAACCACACTGCTAGTTCACAAACTCATCTCTCACTTGCTCACATGCAGCCTGTTCAAGGCTGTTTCCAGAGTTCCAGTGAGTTCTTTTACTGTTTCCTGCTCTCTTGCATGGTGCCTGGTCAGTTCCTTTAGTGTCTTTATTTAAAATAATAATAATAATAATAACATATACCAAAGGAGCTATTTTTGAAGCAAAACCTTCCTCCTGGGCTAGCACCTTGCTTCCCTGGCTCTTGCCTTTGAAGCTGCTCTGTCTTTCCTCAAACCCGAACCGCTCTGGGGTCCTTTTCAGGCTGGAGGCCCATGGTGATGTCAGTGCACCTCAGCTGTTTCCAGTTAAGCCCCTGGAGCTGAAGCTAAGTAAATGGCTTTACCAAGTTGATTTTCCAAAGGGTATATCTTATTTTGAACCAATGTGTCAAAACAAAATCAGCTCAACCGCAACACGTACAAAGCAAATAAACATCTCTTCACAGATTTACCTTTAAAATAACAAGGACAGAGCCGCTCAGATCCCAGCTGACTCCTTCCTTAGAGGAGGACAGGGTTCTACTTCAGCTTCCGCAGCATAGGGGACAAAGAACAGGAGCCTGACTTTGCACTGGCCAAGACGCCTTGTGCCTGTACCGGCGTGGGCCCAGAACTGGCGCCCAGTGCAAAGGCATCTCTTCATCTGCTGCCATCTGCCCCTTGTCCCACCACCACCAACATCAGGCTGGGAATGGTGTCTGGCCCCAAGGGAGTGGGCAGCAGAGCTAGGACCTCAGTGCCGAAACTACAGGGGGGTTCGCTGGTGACCCCTCGCTGACGCTGGCACTTGCTCCCAGCTCCACAGCCTGGGGAAGGAGTGTGTTGAGACCCCAGGCAGGGTTGCCACTGTCGGACTAAGGAAGTGGGTGCTGCTTGCTGTTTGGGGTCTACACCGGAGGTAGAACAGAGGTGGCCCAAAATCTTACCTTGTTTGGCCCAAGGCATTTTTTAATCTAACAGGTTGCAAATGGTGAGAGATCAAAGGTTTCACAGCAACATCCAGACTCAGTTTCTCTGGGACGGTGAGGCTCTCTGGCTCTGCTGCTCTCACCATCTGCCCGTGGCAACAAGTGTGTCCAGGATAGCTGCTCAGGGCCCACACTGTCTCTGTCCCTTGGGCATCTTTCATCCTCCAAGACCCCCCAAAGGAAGACTCCCCAGGCTGCAGCGCAGGCGCCTGCCCTGCCTGACTGGGAGAACAGGGCCAAGATGATGGAACTTCCAGGGAGCCCCACATCGCACGCCCTTAACTGGCTGCTTCCATGCAGAGCCAGAGGAGGCTGCTGCTGAGTCACAGCTGTCCCTGTGCCCCAGTCAGCTGCGCCTGTGTCACTGTGCCCTTCTGCCGCCATCATGCAGGCTGGGGAACTCCAGCAGGGAAAGTCCTCAGGCAGAGCGCCAGTTTGCTCTCTGTGAAATCTGCACAGAGGAGCCTTGGTGAGGGCAGTCGGGTGGCCTGGGGGGAAGCAGGAAAGGAGAGGTGGTTGTGGAAAAACGAGCCACCAAGGCAGCCGGCGTGGTCACAGTCTCGAGGTTAGCACATCCTGACCCCCGCCTGTCACCTTGAAACATCCCTGCCTCGGGTCCCTCATGCACATGACAGGACCTGCAGAGCCCCGATGGACAGCCTCCTCCGTCTTCCTGGACCACTTGTGGGGGCTGAAGATTCTTCAGCCTCCTCACATGGAGTACTGTGGGGACTGACACGAGTGCCTGAGGACATGGTGATTTAGTAAATAAATGCAAATATAATGTACATTAAATTTCTGCCTGTTGACACTCAGGAATGCTAAGATAGTGTCTGAAGGCAGTTAATGGTAATAATACCTTTCTTTCTTCCAGTCCTGGGAATTGGACCCAAGGCCTCTACACTGAGCTACGTCCCAAGCCCACTGCATGGACTCTCTCCTTTTATTTTTAATTTTTTTATTTATATTTATTATGTTTTTTGGGACAAGGTCTCACTATTAGTTCAGGATGGCCTTGAACTCACAGCAATCCTCCTGCTTCAACCTCCCAAGGGCAGGGATTATGGGTGTGTACCATCAGGCCTAACTCTCCCTTTCTTAAATTTTGAGACAAGGTCTCACTGGATCATAGGTCACCCAGGTTAGGCTCAGACTTGCAGTCCTCCTCTGTCAGGCTCCAAGAGTGCTACACTCTTGGCTGGGGATTTGGCTCAGTGGCACAGCACTTGCCTGGCAAGCATGAGGTCCTGAATTCGATCCCCAGAACAACAATAACAAGGAGTGAAAAGGGTGCTGCACTGCTTCACCTGCCATCACCTGTGTTCCTGGAGGTGCCCTGTCCACCCCCCAGCCCAGAGCTGAAGCCTCAGAGCTGCAGACTCTCACACAGGAGCCGCCAGGTCTGGAGCGACCCAGCTCCCGCCTTAGGGCCCTTCCTGAGGGGAAGGAAGACCTCAGGAAACAGCGACCACCTCAGAGAGCTGAAACCTTCCCAGACACACCCACAGCCCACACCTGATCCCAGCACTCATGGAGGCTGAGCCAGGAGGATTGAAAGTTTGGACTCAGCCTGGGCAACTTAGTACTTAGGCAGACCCTGTCTCAAAAAAATAAGAAAGGGGCCCCAGGGATTTAGCTCAGTGGCGCCGCACCTGCCTCGAAAGCAACAGGTCCTGAGTTTGATCCCCAGTAGCAAAAAAAAAAAAAAAGGCTGGGGATGCAGCTCAGTGTGAAACCCCTGAGCTCAACCCCCACTATCATAAATGGAAAAAAACCAAAAAACTGGAAGGAAGACCAGAGGACAGCGCTGGCAGTGCTGAGCAGGCACACTCATGTAGAGTGACCCGGCCCGGCACAGCCTGGACATGGAACTTGGACTGAGAAACTACCAGCTATGGAAACTGCTCCCAACCAACAGGGTCAAAGCCACTTCTTTTTTTTCAATTTTTTATTTTTGGCTCCAGGGATTGAACTCAGGACCTTGCACTTGTGAGCCAGGCGGTGCCACTGAGCTACATCCCCAGCCCGAAAAGCCACTTCTTAGCACAGCTAGTGGGCGTGTGGTTAGTAGGGTGCCACGGGATGCTGGGCCAGACAGCACCTTAGTGGGGGACCCAGGGCTTCTCCGTGGACCAGCTGACTGGAAAGTCAGGGTGCAGCAGGACCTGGAGTTCGTGTCCTGCTCCAGCTGTCCTCCCGGCGCACCACCTCCCGGGGCAGGGGGGGGCTCTACATGTGCCACCCTGCACCCGCCCCAGCTGGTCCCCGAGTCATCTGGCCTTGCCAGGCGCCTCACCTGGCCTGGGTTTCCCCACAACCTCCCCAGTCCTGGCAGAGATCTGCTGCCTCCCCGTCTTCCTGTGATCCTGTGCCCCACAGGGCCTTCGCTGAGACCCCCTTCCGTCCTGTCTCTGTCCCTGGTCTCGCCATGGCCTCTTCTCGGGGTCTGCCCACGCTCTCTCTGAGGCCTAGCTGGGGCCTGCTCCTGGGGGAGCCTTCCCTGGGCTCCCCGCCCTGGCCCCTGCCTTCCCGCCCAGCCCTGGGGTTCAAGGGGAAAACACTAGAGGAGTTGAGCCTGCGTTTGATTCTTGGTGCTGTGCCTTTCAAGGCAGAAGGATCAAAAGTTCAATCCCAGCATCTGAAATGAACAGACATTTCTCAAAGAAGTAAAAGCAGCAAATAAACATATGAAAAAATGTTCAACATCACTGGTCATTCAAGAGATGCAGATGAAAACAACACTGAGATTCCACCTCAACCCGGAAAGAATGGCTGCTAACAAGAAATCAACCAATAACAAATGCTGGCGGGGTTGTGGGGAGAAAGGAACCCTTCGCCATTGTTGGTGGGAGAGCAGACTGCTGCAACCACTGTGGAAATCAGTATGGAGATACCGCAAAGAACTAGGACTAGAGGTCCCATTTGACCCAGCTATTCCCCTGCTGGGGATCTTCCCCAAAGAATTAAAAGAATCATACTACAGTGATATATGCACACCCATGTTTATAGCGGCACAGTTCATAATAGCTAAAGCTCGGAAACCGTCCAAGTGCCCATCAACTGGAGACTGGATAAAGAAGATGTGTTTTGGGTTTTTTTTTAATAAAATGGAGTACTACTCAGCCATAAAGAACGAGAAACTAGAGACATTTATAGCTAAATGGATGCATATTGAGGCCATCCTCTTGAGTGAAATAAATAGGACACACGTGTAAATACCGAATAGTTTCTCTAGTGTGAGAAATTGAAAGTGTAAATAAGGATTAAAACAAATACTGATAATGTGAAATAGGAAGAAAAGGTCCAAAGGGCTAGGGGAAGTGGGAGGGGTAGCGGAAAGGAAAGAAGGGAAAGGAAAAATTATGAGAAAAGGAAAAAATGGAAACAAAGTCTTTGCAAATAGGGAAGGGTGGAAGGGGTGAAGGGAGGACAGGGAATGGGGAAAAAATAAGAACCAAGATACATCATGTACAGGGACAAGCACCCAATGATAAATGTAAATATATTGTATACCTAAAATGTACCAATAAAAGAATTTAAGGGGAAAAAAACAAAAAGTTCAAGCCCAGCCTGGGCCACTTAGGGACTTAGTGAGACCCTCTCTGTCTCAACATTTTAAAAACTAAAAGACTGGGGATGTAGCTCTGTGCGAAGGCCTCAGTTTCCATCCAGACAACAAGAGAGTGTGACCTCAGCCCCCAGCCTTACTCTCTGCACCTCTAAGAAAGACAGTTCCAAACTAGGCCGTTGTGTAAGGGTTGTGTGAAGACACGCCATGCATCTAGAACAGCACCAGACACAGAGGCCCTGTCCCTCTCCCCAGCAGCCTGACCCCACAGATCAAGGTCACCAAGCCACAGTGGCCAGACCTTTCCTGGCTCCTGGCACCTGGTGCTGCAGTGGCTCCTCGGCAGGGGCCGGGCGCAGGCAGGTGCCTTTTTCCAAGCCTCTGAAACCCTGACGTCTTGTCCCAGACTTTTCACAGGACAAAGGGGTTAGCTGGCCTTAGTCTAGAGAGGCCCTCGCCTTCACGCATCCTGGGCTGTGTGTGCCCTCAGCTTAGATCCAGGAGAGTGCTCTGCAGATCAAGAAGCATCTGCAACACTCATCTGTTTAACAAATAGCTCTTTTTGTACTTACTTATTATTTATGCAGACTGGGAATTGAACCCAGGGCCTTCACACTGAGCTACATTCTCAGCCTTTAAAAAAAATTTTTTTTTTTAAAACAAGGTTTTGCTAAGTCCCTAAATTGCCCAGGCTGGGTTTGAACTCTCAATCCTACTGCCTTAGCCTCCCAGAGTGCTGAGATTACAGATGTGTGCCATCCTGGTCCAGCTAACCTATATTCTTTTTTCCTTTTCTTTTTATTTTTTTGGTTTTTTGAGACAAGGTTTCGTTGTATAGTTCAAGCAGGCCTTTAACTCACTATGTAGCCCAGGTTGGCCTTGAACTTGCAGTGATTCTCCTGCCTCAGCCTCCCAAGTGCTGGGATTACAGGCATGTGCCACCACACCTGGCCAAATATTTTTTAAGCACCTACTATGCCAGACATATTGTAGGCCCTGAGAAAGTAGCAAAGAACACGACAAAGAACCTGTCCTCGGGAAACTGTCATCTTGTGCAGGCAATGGACGACAAGGAATGGGGTAATACCAGGAGGTGGAAATACCCTCGGGGAAGTGTGGCCAGAAAGGCAAGGGAGGAGGGAGGTGTGGGAGCTGTAGGTGTTCTTGGTCTCTCTGCCCCTGCTGTGCAATAACTGGCAACTTTTTAGGTGAAGAGAGGAAACACACAATTGCACTTGCCCAGGGCCGGGGATTTAGCTCAGTGGTTCCGCCGCTTGCCTCGCAAGCACAAGGACCCGAGTTCGATCCCCGGTACCAAAAAAAAAAAAATTTTTCCATTACACTTAGCCGGAAACGCCTCCCTCCGGGAGGAATCAGGAGTCTGGGTCCTCGCCGCCGCCCGGTCACCTCGACCAGGCTCAGGGAGCAGCTAAGCCCGCCCGCCTGCTGCGCACTCCCGCTGCCGCCCCCTGCGCCCCGGGGCCTCGGCTCGGTTTCGCACTGCAGCTCCGGGTTGTTGTTCTGCTAACCCTCCTCGGGCCACCTTCTCCAGTGACAAAGATTCTGGTCCCCCTGTCCCATTCAGCCCCAGATGTGGCTGTGCGGCGTGGCCTCCTCCACACCACCCAGGCACCCCCAGGGGAGCCCACTCCGCCTCTCCTCCCCTCCGCTGTCCCCGACGAGGGAGCCCCTGGCCACCCCGCCCCGGCGCCATGCCCATGCGGCCCCAGGCCCGCGGCCCCAGCCGCTTCTCTCTTTGCCCCCGGGTGGGAGTCTCCCGCGTCCGCCTGCGCCGCGTCCAGGAGGCCCTGGAGTGGACAGGGCCGCAGGCCGTGAGGTCCGCCCGAGGGCAGCCCGGCGCACACCCCGACGCCGGCCACCGGGAGCGGAGAGGCCGGGGCGAGGCCTGTGGACAGGCTGTATTTGTAGAAACCGGTCCCACCAAGAAATTGTCCTGTGTGTAAATTTACGACGTATGTTTTTAAAACTCTTAAAATTAGGATTGTCCCTGTGCCAGGGCATGTGCCACAAACGTTTTGTACTTTTCCCTGTCAGTCAGGCGAGCCAGGCCCTTCCCTGGTGCGCGTCGCCCTCGCACACAGACTTCCTCTCGCAGCTCAAATTCTGCGCCCGGGTCCCCTCCCCAGACCCGCCGGGAACGCGAAGAGAAAGCGGGACTGAGCACCGCCAATCAGAAGTCCCCTCTTCTCAGGTCCCGCCCTCCTCCCGGAGTGACAAGCGCGCGCTGCGCTCCCGACAGCGCCACCTGGAGGCTGGGGCGCGCAGGTGCAGCTCCTGGGCAGAAGGTCCTTTGCCTCGCTCCGCCTGGCCCACCGCTCCGGGCGCTGAGGGGTCTTCCCGGGAGGGGTCTGCAGGAGCTCACAGGGTCCCTCTTACCCCGATATTGAGGACTGAACCCACGGCCTTCGCATTAAAGTACATCACCACCCCTTTTTAAAATACATGATTTTTTTCCCTGTAGGCACATAACGTTTTTTGTTTTTTTTTGGTGTCGGGGATCGAACTAGGGACCTTGTGCTTTTGAGACAGGCGTTGGAACCACTGAGCTAAATCCCTAGCCCTACCACCCCTTTTTATTTAAGGATTTTGAGACAGGGTCTCGCTAAATTGCCCAGGTTGGGCTTGAACTTGGCGATTCTCGTGCCTCAGCCTCTCAGAGTGCTAGGTTTACAGGTGTGGGCCACCACATCCCGCTTCAACAGCGCTTCTTCACCTACCCAGATGACTTTCCCCACATCTTTCCCCTAATTAGTATTGTAAACGACCACTGCGTGACCAAAAGAATGGATTTGATGAAGAAAAATAACACAATCGAGGTTTTAAGTGCTCCCACAGCATCTCTTCAGGGCCAGTCCCATCCAACACAGCGGGTGCCTGGGGTGGGGTAGAGGTGGGGCGACGCCTTTTTCCCTGGTCCCCAGTCAGGGAGTCCTCCCACCTGCCCCAGCTAGTGGCCCAGAGGTCTGGGGAGGCCCGGACACCCCACACTGCGTGGGGACCTCCAGGGCCTGACAGCGGGTATTTTCGAGCGCCTTCTGAGCCATCCTGGCCGGGCGGCCATCAGTCCTGGCCCTACCTCAGCCAGTCAGGGTGCAGCGCTAAAGTGACCACAGTTCCCTTCAGCTCCTTGTTCCTAATGTAAAAGGTGCGAGGAGCAGGGATTTTCCCCTCGGGTCACTCAGTGGCCTACTTGGGGAAGCGAGGTGTTCTGGGGACCCCCACTATAGGAAAGGTTGAAGGGGGGATTGCCAAGAAGAAGAGTTCTTGTTTCATTAAGCCCTTGCTGTGTGCCACTTGTCACAGATTTCTAGCTGGACAGCAGTCCCCTTATGACAGGCCGAGAGATCATGTTTTTAAAGTACATTGATGAGGACTGGGGAGTACCTCAGTGGAACAGCCCTGCCTAGCACGTGTGAGGTCCTGAGTTCAATCCCCAACACCAAAAAGATAAAATAGGGCTGAGAATTTAGCTCAGTGGTTTCACAGCCTGCTGCGCAAGCTCAAGGACCCAAGTTCGATCCCTGGTACCAAAAGAAAAAAAAGATAAAATAAAAAATACATATATTGATGTAACCTTGGACTATCAGATATAATTGTACACAAAGGAGACAGTCCCTTTAGGCTCTTTTTCTTTTTTTTTCCAAGCAGGTGGCTCTGCTTCTCTTGTCTGTGACAAAAAAAAAAAAAAAAAGAGGGCCAGCCAGCATAGCTCAGAAAGGCAGAGATCTCCCCAAATCACTGGAACGGAGAAAGGCGACTTGGGCTTAGTATAGGTAGCAGAATTGGGGCTGGGAGACCACTCCCCCTCCATCTACCTGAATCCGGGCAGCACCAAGAGAAGCAGAAATGAAAATAACAATTACAAAGACCCAGGAAATCTGCTGCCTGCCTCACAAGTGAAAGGTGCTGAGTTCGATCCCTGGTACCAAAAAAAAAATCCTCAAAAGACTCAGGAAATCGCTAAAGCTCCAAGCCAAGCATGCTTGGGTTAGATTATAACCTTTACCCACTTGAACCTCTTTACAGGTTCATACGTAAGAAATGAAGCTCCTGTATGTGATTTAATCGGAGTGGATTCTGGGACAGACCTGTGTGGGCTGCCCCTGAGATGACTCAGCATCCTGCCAATCACTCCTGTCAGTCTCACCCAGAGACCCAGTGAAAGAACTGGGGGTGGGGTGCACATCTTTTAAAATCGGAAAGCCTAATTGATCTGTATGCTTTTTATTCCCCTGTTGTCCTGACACCACTTTTCCTTTTGTGCCACTTTTTTGATTCTGTCGGCAAGGACCTGCCCTGAGGACAGCTTCCCATTATCTTCCATAAATCTAGCTGCTTTTTCTTTTACTATGGGGTGTACACTTGCAATTCTTTGCTCTCCATGCACAAGGATCTGGAATCTATCTCTTGGATCCATCACATGGTATCAGTGTGATTAGTGCTGGGCATCATTAAAACTAGACTGATTCAGGCCTCTGTCCGTGTATGAGGCAGAGGAAAGACATGTGCATGAGGAAGACACTCGGCTGAAAACTCCAGGGTGTTTGTGTGGTAACGGAACCTGCGCCTGCTGGGAAATCTGCTGAGTCAGTGCTCAAGGCCATTGTGGGTAGCTGTATGGCTTATATCTAGACCTCTCTCCAGTACCTCATGCGCTTATAGATGGGGCTTTTGGGGGTGACTGGATCATGGGTGTGTGATACTGAATTAGCCCATTGATGGGTTTATAGCAGGGTGTGATGTTGGGAGGTGAAGCCTGAAAGGGTGTATAAATAGTTCCCTTCTCTTCCCTTGATGGCTCTGCTTCCTGCCTGCTCTGCCATGGACTGTTTCTCCACTGCAATTCCCCTCTGCCATGCCACCCTGCTTTGGAGCCAGCTGACTATGGACTGAAACCTCTACAGACTGTGAGCCAAAATAAACCTCTCCTGCAGTAACTTGTGGCTGTTGGGTATTTTGTCCCAGCAACTAAGACAACTGAGCATGGTGGCACATGCTTGTAATCCCAGCACTCAGGAGGCTGAACCAGGAGGATCACTGTGTTTTGTGGCCAGCCTGGGCTACATAGTGATTTCAAGGCCAGCCTGAACTACACAGCTAGGCCCTATTTTTTTTTTTTTTTTTGGTACCGGGGATTGAACTCAGGACCTTGTGCTTGAGAGGCAGGCAGAGGAACCACTGAGCTAAATCCCCGGCCCAGCTAGGCCCTATTTTAAAAAACAACAGCAAAAAAGTAACTAAGACAGCGGCTGTGGAGCAGCAGACACTCTGGACCTCTTCTTGCCACTCCCTGGGCCAGAGGCCCCAACCCCTGGCCCCCGTGGCCTGTGCTGGGGTACACTGAGGCAGGTACTGAGCAGTGGGGGCCACCCTTCCTGCTCTGGTACAGCCTAACACCTGGTCTCCACCTCCCCTTCTAGTCCCTAGTCCCCAGAACATGTACCCTGTCCTGCTCAGGAACATGGCTTCCCATGGCCCAGCTCTCCTTCCCTCCTCCCCTGTGCCTTTCTTTGCTCAGTCACTCGCCTTCCCCGATCATGTCCCCACCCCCGCCATCTCCCAGGGCTACAGGTCAATTGGCTCCTGGATCCCTTCATTGTGGTGTGAAAGGCTGGTCTCCAGTGGAGACCTCAGTTGTCTGGGTCCTGGGTGTTCCTTGAATGGGGCAGCTGGGCCATTGTGGGATAAAACCTTGGTTTTCAAGCATAATTTGTTCTGGAAATATGCTTGTAATCCAAAGCATTTGTACACCAAAGCAAATTCCCCTATAAGGAATAATGGAAACTTAGACTATTTGTTACACAACCCCAAAATATTCATATAATATGATTACAATACTGTAATATAATGCAAAATAATAAAGAAAATACAAAATATAAAGAAGAAAATACATTAACCTGACCTTACCTTTGAAAACCTTCCTGGCTGGTGTGAGGGAGACAAGAGAGAGGAGGGCTAGCCTGTTGGTCGGACAACTGTCACTGTCACTAACGAATCACAGCTGTCTATTGGGTCAATGGAATCCTTCTCTTTCTGGGCAACTTTGACAAGGAACCCATCCAATTACACTTGCTTTTGCCTCCTTTTGAGGATTTCGGGGAAATGTGACATTGCATTGTTAAACAGTCATCCCTCACACTGCTACAGCCTTATTGGAGTGTTGCTTGTCTACAAATTTTTGCACTGTTTCCCACATTTTACACATCTCCCTAGTCTCATTTGAAGGGAGGGAGTCCTCCGCCTTTTTCTCCTCCTCCTCTACCAAGGAGATCTCCTCCATAACCTCTTGCTGTTGGGAGAGATCACCCACAACCCAGTAGAGACAGAGAGAGGGAGGGAGAGGGAGCCCATTGGCTCAGTTATGGTCATGTGATGTTCGGAGTGCTGTACTACTTATATTGCAAGACATCGCTCGTTTATCAAGTTAAAATTATAAATGTTTGCTCGTCTTGTGGAACATTAGCAGAACATGTTATTCACAACCTAAGGTTTTACTGTATGTGGAGAAAAACCCAGTGTGCTCTGCCACTGAGCAGCACCCCCCCCCCGCTCTTAATTTTTTAATTTGTTTTGAGACAGGCTCTCCCTAAATTGCCCAGGTGGGAAAACTTGTGATCCTCCTACCTCAGACTACCCAAGTGCTAGGGTTACAGGTGTGCACATAGCCCGCTAGTTTACATCTTTTACCATAGGACATTCTTGTTCATAGCTGTAGCATGAACATTAAAATCCAGACAGGAGCACTGATCCAGTACTGCCTGATAACCAGCAAGAAGATCTGGTCCAGAGTCACACATTTTTTTTTTTCTTCCTGACAATCAAACTCACTGAGCTACATCCCCAGCCCTTTTTATTTTTTATCTTGAGGCAGGGTCTCCCTAAGTTAGGCTGGCTTCAAACTTGTGATTATTTGATCCTTTTACCTTGGCTTCCCAAGTAGCTGAGATTGTAGACATGTGACCCCATGCTTGCCTTAGAATCATATTTTTATTTCCTTGTTTTCATGAGTCTGTAGTTTCCTTAGATATGGAAAAGTTTCTCAATCTTCCTTTGATTTCTGTGACCTCAATACATTTGAAGAATGGAGGGAGGCCCAGCCAATTTGTTGAATATCCCTCATTTTGAGGTATTCTGTTTTGTCTGGTGGGCCCTCACATTCAGCAGGTATGCAACTTTTGAGGACAGTGGCAGAAATGATGCTTGTTTTTAGCACTGCCTGCTGGCAGGTGGCACCTTTGTGATTGGCTTGGCTCTGATGACATTAAGTTTGACTTTGATCAGCTGGTTAAAGGGATATGTTCCAAGCTTTACACTATGAAGTTACTCTTTGTAATTAATATGCATTTTGTGGGGAGGTGCCTTGAGACTACACATAAATATTGTGCTCCTCAAACTTCTGTCATGGCTGGGTCTAGCTGTCCTCCACAGCCTCATGCGGTCATAGGTGGGGACTTTCAGAGGCGGCTGGATCTGGAGTGTGAAACACTGGGATTGATTCATGGTGCAATGCTAGGCTCAAGGGCACTAGGATTAAGGGTGTGAGTGCTGCCTCCCCTAAGTAGCCTGGATAAGGGACAGAAAGAGCTATGCTCATCCCGTTGCTTTGCTACCTTCTGCCTGCCACAGTTTCTCCTCTGTGACACCACCCTGCTTTGGAGTCAGCTGATTATGGACTAAAACTTCTATGAACTGTGAGCTAAATAAACCTTTCCTCCTTTAACTTTGGGTGTTGGGTATTTTGTCTCAGCAAGAAAAGTAGCTAAGACAACTTCTAATTTATTCATTACAGTTATGGACCACATAAACATGTTTCATTCCAAGGCAGAAGTTATGTAGGACGCTGGTCCCATAAGATGCTATCACCTCTACTCTTAAGTGAAATAAATAGGACATACATGTGTAAATATGGAATAGTGTCTTTAGTGTGAGAAACTGAAAGTGTAAATAAGGACTGAAAGGTATAACAGATAATGTGAAATAGGAAGAAAAGGGGCAAAGGGGAAGGGGAAGTGGGAGGGGCAGGGGAAAAGAGAGAAGGGAATGGAATTAATATGAGAAAATGAAAAAATGGAAACAAAGTCTTTGTAAATAGGGAGGGATGGAGGGGTTGAAGGGAGGGCAGGGGAATGGGGATAAAATAAGAACCAAGAGAGATTATGTAAAGGTGCAAATTTCCAATGATGAATGTAACTGTATTGTATACCTAAAATGTACCAATAAAATTAATTTTTTTTTTTTTGGTACCGGGGATTGAACTCGGGTCCTTGTACTTGCAAGGCAGGTGTCGAAAACACTGAGCTAAATCCCCGGCCCAATAAAATTAATTTTTTTTTAAAAGATGCTATCACCTCGGAGTGGGAATGATCTCGGTTTGTGTAAATATACTCAGTGACATTCAAAGGACAGCAAATTCCTTAGAACACAACTCAGTTCCCCAACCATGCATTTCTGGATTTACTTCTATCAGTATGGACTCGGTGAGTTATAATCCGTTATTCTCCTTGTATGAGGGTTCAAATTATTCCTTATCCCACCAGTGGGAGCCCCTCTGTATCCCATCTGGGTAGTAGGTGTGCTGATTGCTATGAGGTTTCATTGCTTCTAGGTGTTCTCAGGGGACAGAACAATGGAAGAGAGAGAGAGAGAGAGACAGAGAGACAGAGACAGAGAGAGAGAGACAGAGAGAGAGAGAAGGACAAGAGAGGTACATACACATATTTTTACCGACTGATTGCAGGATGGAACCCGGGTCTCAGGCCTGCTAGTCAAGGGCTCCACCCCAGCCCTTGTCTTATTTCTGTATCTGTGCACAGGGGAGAGACTCCTGCTGGGTAAAAGCAGGGGCTGAGGTGACTAACAGGGAAGGGGCCGATCCAGCAGCTAGAAGTGAGGAGATATTCATGGAAGTTGCTGAGGGAAATCCACTATGGGGCTAACAATAAAATTGAATAAAAAGACTACATTCAGGCACATATAAAACCATACAGAATGAAGCTGGGTGTGATGGCACATGCCTGTAATCCCAGCACTTGGGAGGCTGAAGAAGGAGGAAGCCAGCCTGGGCTACATAGTCAAACTGAACTATATAGCCAGACTCTGTTTCAAAAAATAAAACAAAACCACATGAATGAATCTGTCTTTATGATTTTCTCTGTGAGTGATGAGAACAGCCTTCTGTAGGTGAGAAAAGACCTTCATGTGCACTTTTTGCTTTATGCTACCAATATCTGTGGTGTGCACAGTAACCAGTTCAGAGGCTTTGGGTTTGGGGGAGGTTGGTTACTAATCCATGATTTTCTGTTATGGTTCAGATCTAGAATGGGCCCCCAACCTCATGTCCCCAGCTTGGTGCTCAGCTAATGGTGCTATTGGGAGGTGGTGGACACTTTAAGAGGTGGGGCCAGCTGGAGGAAGTGGGTCACAGGGGCCCTGTGTGCCCCAGAAGTGATACTGGGGCCTTGGGCACTTCCTCTCTCTCTGCTTTCCAGCTGCCAGGAGGTGAGCAGCTTCTCTCATCAAGGGCTCCCCACCATGATGCTCTGCCCTGCCACAGGCCCAAAGTGACAGGACAAAGCAAGCATGAACTGAAGCCTCTGGAAGTGAGCGCCAAAATGAACATTTCCTCCTTTGAAGTTGCGTATTTCAAGTATTTTGTCACAGTGATAGAAAGCTAACATGACTTTGCAGGGAATGTAGCAATTGGAACCTGGCTGGGCCTGGCTGGGCCTGGAGGAAGTGAGGAAGTGATACGCACTCTCCAGCGCCTGCTCCGGCCCAGTCTCTGAAGGAATCCCCAGGAAGACCTGACCACACCAACAGATACCAGGTCCTCCTGAAGGGGATGCCTCTTCTTCAGTCCTTCAGGTGCAGCCATGCAGGACGAGCCAGGGAGATTCTCCTAGGCAGTCAGACCAGGATGTGATTCCACTGCCAAGAAGAGAGCCTTGGTCACCCTGCCACCAGAGCGGCGCAAGCCACGGACCAGCAGCCCAGCATTGGGAGGCAGAAAGCCCGCCTTCTGTCTCCCAAAGTTGCTCTTCATCTGGATAATCTATTTTCTCTCTGCAATTGTAAATGTGGTGTTTTGGGTGATTCAGTTTATAATTTAGCCACAGTGCGATAAGAAGTACCATAGAGCCAGGTATGTGGCACACATCTGTAATCCCAGCTGCCTGGGAGGTCAATGCTGGAAGATCACAAGTTCCTGAGACCCTGTCTCAAAATAGAAAGGGCTGGTGACATAGCTCAGGGTGAAGGCCCTGGGTTCAATCCTCAGTCCTGGAAAAAGAAAAAAGTGACATGTAGACCACATGGACAGCCATGCACAGTACTTCTGTCTCTGAGCTGGCCAGGGACTGGATTCTCCCACTGTGGGAAGCAGAGTGAGAGGATTTTTAGTTGTAAATGGGGTGGGTTCTTCACATCAGCAGGAACATTTTTAACAATATCTTTTCTTTTTTTTTTTTTTTTTTTGCTACCGGGGATTGAACTCGGGACCTTGTGCTTTTGAGGCAGGCACCAGAACCACTGAGCTAAACCCCCAGCCCTAACAATATCTTTTCTATGGACTTGAAGTTCACGTAACATTAAATTAACCACTGCAGTGTACAATTCATGGCATTTAGTGATTCACAATGTTCCGCAGCTGCTCCCTGTTAGGTAGCAGGAGCAGTTAGTTCTGAAGCGCATAGCCACCAGAGGAGAAGCCGGCACAGAGCTGTGTAGCTGAGGTGTGGGACCATGGCCCAGCACGCCTAGCTTTTGGGGAGCAACCTCAAGCTTGCTTTGTGGTGCAGGCTGGATCTGTCCATCCACTGCCACCTCTTGTTTGCTTACAGGGATAGGCAGGTGACCCTGTGCTCCTCAGGCCAGAGAACCTGGGTCAGCGTGGGCTGTGGCCAAAGCCAAGACAGTTGAAGGAAGCCACGGGATCTTTCTGCTAGGGGTGGCCTCGTGAGGGGACATTAAAAAAGAAACAAAAGCCCCAGTCAGGACCACTGTGTTTCAGGGCTGAGGGAGGGTGGGTGTTAAAGGACTCGGAGCTTTGGGTCCTGGGGACACTGGGGGCTTCCTGAAAGAAAGGAGACAGCATCCTTCTTTTGGGACCCAGAGCTCAGTCCGCTGGCCACCTCTGCTGGGCTGGGCAGAGCGCGGAGGGAAAGTGACAAAGCAGGAGCAGCAGATGAAGTGACGGAGGGAGAGACTGAGACTGGGGTGAGCACAGGCTCTGGAGCTGGCATGCGAACACCTCGGTTAACTTATTCTTGGGTCCCCAGCCCCAGGCTCCTCCATTGTCTGAACTCCGAACACCTGGGTCTCTTTGTTTCAGCCAGGTTAGGCTGGGGTGCTGTCACACTCGATGGAGCTTGGGTAACACAACTCCCCATGGTAGGGCAAGCTCAGGAGTTGGAACTGCTGAGCAGATGGAACTGTGTGCCTGGTCACACACCACCTCCAGTGCTCTCCTTGACCGGCGGCTCTTCTGCAAGGCAGGTCACTGACTACACAGCAGCACCATCCCGTCCACCTGGCTGTGGACCTTTGAGGCATGAGCGGGAACTGTGGGGCCGGAACCTGCTCCGTAAACTTCATTCATGGCTGTACTGTATGTTTGATTGTGGTAAAATATACACAACACAAAACTTACCAATTTTAAGTGTACAATTCAGTGGCATTAAGTTGTGCAACTATGACCTCCGTCTATTACCACTTTATCATCTTCCTAAGCAGGAGCTCTACCCATTAAACACTGACTCCCCCTTCCTCTCTCCCTCCAGTCCCTGAAAACCAATTTCTATTTCGTCTCCAGGAATTTGACTAGTCTAGGTACCTCATGTACGTGAAATCATACAGTGTTTGTCCTTCTGTGATGGACTTATTTCACTTCGTGTCATGTGATCCAGATCGTAGCCCATGTCAGAATTTCCTTCTTTTTAAAGGTGAGTAATATTCCATTGAATATGTACACTTTATCCATTCATCTGTTGATGGACATTCAGGTTGTTTTTACCTTTTTAGCTACTGTGAAGAGTGTTACTACTATAAACATTGGTGTACAAATATATTCAAGTCTCTGGTCTCATAGGATATATACCTAGACATGGAATAGTTGTGTCATATGGTAATTCTGTTGTTTTAAAAACTATGAATTGGGCTGGGGATTTAGCTCAGTGGTTCCAGCACCTGCCGAGCAAGCGCAAGGTCCCGAGTTCAATCCCCAGTACCAAAAAATTTTTTAAAACTACAAATTGAATCCAGGGCCTCTACACTAACTACATCTCCAGCTCCCGCCCTGTTATGTCTTGTATCTAGATGTCCCCCCAAAGCCTGATGCAGTCATAGTCATAGGTGGGGCTTTTCTGGAGTGTGTGATGCTGGGATCAAGGGTCTGTGATTACTAAATCAGTCCACTGATTGGTTTGGCATAGTCCTGGGTGTGAATGGCACCACCAAAGGGCGGGTGGCCTGAAAGGGATAAAAGGGACACGCTGGCTTCTGCTGCTTTACTAGCTTGCTGCTTGCTCCCCTGCTGCCTCCTGCCCACCATGAGCTGTTTCTCCTCTGTGTCACCCCTCTGCTCTGCCACTCTGCCTTACAGCCAGCCAACTATCAACTGAAATCTCAACAAACTGTGAGATAAACTTTTCCTCCTTTAACTCTGGGTCTTGGGTATTTTGTCCCTGCAGTCAGAAAAGTAACTAAGACAGGCCCTTTTTTATTTTTTAACTTGAACTAGGTTCTCATTAAGTCACTAAGTTGCCCAAGCTGCGTTTGAACTTCAATCTTCCTGCCTCAGCCCTCCAGAATAGAAACTTACATTTGCCCATCTCGGCTCTGAGAATTTCAGCTTGTTAAAAGCAACTATAAACTGGTCATGGTGTGAACACCTGTAATCTGAGCACTCTGGGAGGCTGAGGCAGGAAGATCACAAATTCGAGCCCAGCGTGGAAAAGTTAGCAACTTAGCAAAATCCTAAAAATTAAAAAAAAAAAAAAAAAGGATCAGGATGTAGTTCAGTGGGTTCAATCCCCAGAACTGGGAAATATAAAAGCAACTATGTTTTAAAGGTGGGGGGGTGGTGATTTCAGATTCAGATGAACTTTATGCCTTAGGGGTTTTTTTGGTACTCAGGACTTTGCGCTTGCAAAGCAGGCAGCGGCACCACTGAGCTAAATCCCCGTCCCAAGTCTTACTTTTTTCCTCTTTTCTGTGGTACTGGGACAGAACCCAGGCCTTGCACATGCATGCCAGGTGATCTACTGCTGAGCTACACCCTCAGCCCACCCTCAGTCTCCGGCCTGCAGCGTGAGCACAGCACAAACTGCCTAAAGTGGTGGTGGCCTAGGGGACAGGGCCACATCTGGTGGCTGCCACACAGCTCAGGAAATGGCTGCTGCCCTCTGGGGCAGTGTTATATAAGCCCTCCACAAAAGTAGAGGGAGGCACCTCACTGCTTTTTCCAAAACGCTCTTCCTCTTAGCCAAGCTGGGAGCGCCATTTAGTGTTTGTGGATGCTCCTCTTGACGTGGTCAGTAAAAAATGCAGGAAGCCAGCAGGTCACAAATCCATACAGCCAAGGTAAATTAAGGACCTGTTATGTGCCTGGTGCTGAGCCACAGACATGACAGACGTGGTCCTCATTCCCACGGGGCATAGCGCCCTAAAACTGGCCAGGTGGAGACCTGGCCAGCAGGACCTTACATCAAAAGCCTGGTGTGGCCACTTGAATAAGGTGACACCGGAAAAAGCCCAGGCCAGTTGCCCGGGGCCTGGGGAGTGGTCTCAGAGGTCTAGGCCTGGGAGTGGGCCAGACTGATGCGCCCCCGGGAGGCACTGGCGGCTTCCTGAGGAAAACCTCTCCCTCACCATGGCCCTAAGGAGTGAGCCTGGTGGGTGTGGGGTCACGGCCTGTGACGGGCTTCCAAGGCGGACCAGCGGGCCCACCTTCTGCCGCACCTGCCCCCGGGGTGGGGTGTGTGTAAGGTGGGAGGTGGGCTGTTGGGGGAACCAGGCTGGGGGCTGGGGGTCAGGGCGCCGGGGCCAAGACCTTCCCAGCGGTGGCGGCTGAAGGAGCTGGGTGAGCAGAGGGGCTGTCTCGGCGCCACTGGATAGAGACGCTCCAAGACCTGGGGCCCAGGGGCCGCGGGGAGAGCACCTCCCACAGCGAAGGTGAGGGCGGAGCGCAGGTATGCAGTTACTGGGGGAAGCGACCTTCAGCGTCACTTAGTTCCACCTCCCACCTCACGACATCTTTCAGTCTTCCAGCGCCCACCTGAGGGCACCCAACTCTACTTGGACACCTCAAGGTATGGGGAGCTCACTCCCTTGTAGACAGCTCATCAGACGGAGGTGCTCAGAGCCTCCGGGCGGCGGCCTGGCGCTCCGACCTTGGCCCCGAGGAGCTGGCCGGCGCTCTGGGGCGGCACCTGGCTGGGGGTTGCGGCGCGGACCCGCGGGCGCTGCTGTCCCCAGCCCCAGTGCTGAGGCGGGCAGAGTGCAGTGGGCTCTGGCGGAGGTCGGGAGAACTGCAGGGCGAAGGCCGCCGGGGGCTCCGCGGGCGGCGGGGGGAGGCACTTGACACCGGCCGGGAGAGGAGGGGCCGCTGTCCCTGCGACCAGTGCTGGATGCGGGGACCCAGCGCAGGAGCAGCGCCAGGTAGCCGGGCGCCCCGCGGGGGGAGGCTGCAGCAGGACAGGGGTGGCTCTCACCCGAGGCACCCGGAGCGCGGCCTGCCCCTGGCCTGGCACACGGCGGGGCGCCGCGGGGTTCGGGCCTCCGTCTGGCAGCGCGCGGGGACCCCCGGCGGGCCGCAGAGGCCGCGAAGTCGGACGAGGGCGCTAGGACCGGCCGCGCGCCAGGCCGCTCCCGCCGCGGCGCCCCGGGGCTCCAGCCGGCGCTGCCTCTCGGGCCGGCTCCGCATAGCCGGGGCCGGGGCCAGCGCGGCCGCGGGGGGCGAGCGCCGGGCGGAGGCCTGGGCCCGCGGGCGGCCGGAGGGAGGGAAGGAGGAAGGCGGAGAGAAGGGTGGGAGGGGGGGACCCGGCGGAGGAGGCGGAGAGAGGGAGCGCGACAGCGAGCGGAGGGAGGGAGCGAGCGAGCGAGGCAGGCAGGCGGGCCGGGAGGGAGGAGGCGCGCGGGCGGCGGCGGCGAGAGCAGAGGACGAGCCGGGACGCGGCGCCGCGGCACCAGGGCGCGCAGCCGGGCCGGCGCGACCCGAGCGGCCACACGGTAATGAGCGCCGCTGCGGCGGCCGGGAGGCCGGCCCGGGCGGGCGGGGAGCAGGGAGGCGGCTCTGGGCGCCGTGGCGGGCAGTGCCCGGCTCGGCTCGGGGCGCGCTCCCGGACCCCCTGCAACTCGGCGCCCGGCGCCCGCGGGGCCGCGGCTGCGGGCGGAGACGGCAGGCCGAGCTGGCCGGGCGGCGCGCGGATCCGAGGGTTTGTTTATGTCCCCGCGGGCTCGGCAGGCGCCCCCTCCCGTCCCGCCCGCTCCCGGCGAGGACCCCTCTCCCCGCCCCCGCCCGGCCCCGGGCTCAAGTTCAAGTCTATACAATGCTGCGGGGGCCCCTCCGCCGCCCGCCGTGCTCGGCTCAGCGTTGGCGCAGGGGCCCGGCCCGGCCGCCCTCGCCTTCCGGGCTCTGCTCCCGCCTCGGGGCCCTGTCTGGGGCCCGCGGCCGGGGCGCGGGAGGGCGCAGACCCCAACCCGGAATCTTCGGGCCCCGCCGTGGGCCTGAGGAGCGGGGAGGGGGCGGGGGCCGGGCCCCGGGCCCCGCGCAGGCTCCGCGGCGGCGGCAGAAAATGGCAGCCTGGCACGACCCGGCCCCCCGCCCCTCCCCCGGCTCCCAGCCCTCCTCGGCCCCGCGGGGCGGGGTACCCGGGAGGCCCCCGGAGGCGGGCCGAGGGGTGATCCGGGGGCCCGGCCGGGGAGCGCTGCGCAGCGATCCTCCTCCGGCCACCTGTGGCTGGGGGTGCGGGGCGCCAGCCGATCTGGGAGGGGCGGCGCGTGAGGAAGGCGCCCACTCGTGGGGCACGTCTTCCCGCGGAGGGCCGGGCAGAGGGTGGGGGGGGTGTCGTGGCCGGCTCCTCCCTGCCCCCGCGGCGGCCGTGGGAGCCCGGGCGGTGGTGGCGGTGGCGGCGCCGCAGTGTGGGGGCGGGGCGGGGGCGGGCGAAGATCCCGGGCCGTGGGGCCGGAAAACGCGGGGGTGGGAGCAGCGGGCTGGGAACGGCGCGGGTGGGGACGCCGGGGTCGTCCCCTGCAGCAGCCCCCCCCCCGCGCACACTCACGCACGCGGACACACTCACGCACACGCACCCCGCCGGGCCGGTGCAGACGTGTCCTTGAAAGCTTCGCATCTGCACAGTGAAGGACGAGGCCTCGCTGAGGCTACGGATGGGGTCTACGGCCCCACGTCCCCGCGCCCCAGGAGACCCCGAGCTTCGGAGCCGAAGGCGGCCGCAGTCCGTGTCCCGCCCTCACCCCGGATCCCCACCCCGGACCGACCTGGCCTCCCTCCCCTCCGGCGCGGACTGAGCTGGCTGGCGTCCAGGGCCCGCCCCCAGCCCCTCTTCGCTGGGGCCCGCAGGCCTCGGGCTGCCGAACTGCGTTTCGCTTTCCTGGAGCCTGCCTTCTTGGGGGCACCCTCTCCCTTTTCTCCGCCCCTCTGCTGTTTCCCCCTTTTCTCCATCCACTCCGTCCTTGCCCACTCTCTGCTGCAGGGCGAGTGGTGTTGGCACCCTGGGTGGGAATGGGGAGCGCCTGGTTCTCAGGGCCTCCCTCCTCGGGCTCCCAAGGGGAGCCCCCTGTGGCTGCACCTTGACCCAAGATGGCGTTCTGCACCCAGCTGGGCCGCTCAGGCCTGCGTCAGCCAGGGGAGGAAGGGCTGGAGCCTGGAGCTGCACAAAGTGCCCCCTCTCAAACGGCAGCCACAGGAGCCGGCAGCGAAGCGCCCTCTGCCCTGTGACCCCGCGCGCCCCTTGCTGCCTGCCTAGAGGCTGCCATCAGCATCCCTGGGGACAGTTCAGTCTTCATGTTTCACCCTGGGCTGCCAACAGCTGAGCCGCCTCCTGGGCGGGCAGGCCCTGCGGAGGGATCCTGGGATCAGGTGCTGCTGCGTGTGCCTCCTCCCGCCCAGGCAGATGTGACAGCTGCAGCATGGGGAGCTCCTCTTTGCAGTTGCTGGGTGCTATAACTGGCCTGTGGGATTTGGGGAGCCCAGCTGTTAGGCAGAGCCTCTTTGGGCTGCCCGCTGTGCTGGCAGGGCTCTGTCTAGGTAGTTTCGGAGGCCCTTGCCTTATACAGTTGGGTTGTGCGAGTCCCCGTGGGGTCTCTGGTGCAAGATGTTTCCCACCGCTGGCATCCACAGAGGCCCCAGTGGGCCCGATAGGCAGCTCTGAAAGTGCGCGCATGTGTCTGCTTGTGCTGCGGCCAGTCGGGGCCCCAGGCCAAGTTGTACAGCAAGTCTGGCACCTGCCTGCCTCCCCTGCGGGGAACATTCTCCTCTGGGCCTTGGTGTCCCCTCCAGCCTCTGCTCAGGCTCCTTGGTGCTTGTTTTCAGCTTCTGATTCAGACCACCCAGGGCTTCCCTTGTTAGTCCCTTTAGTGGGAGCTTGACCCCAGGAAAGGTGAATTCCTTCTAGACTCAAGGACTGACCTGTCCACAGTTCGAGGACTGCCCCCCCCCCCCCCCGGTGCTGGAGGAGCCTAGGAAAGGCAGCCAGTGACCTCCTGTCAGGGTGTCTTCAGACAGGATTCCTCTGAGGGGTGGGGGTTGGCCTGGAGCAGGAGGCCCATTCCAGCTTTGAAATTCTATGGCTCCGATTCTGCTCGGAGGAATTTCAGATCCGGAAGGGGAAGTTCAGACCCAGAAGGGTCTGTTTGTCACCTTAGCAGTAATCAGGGAAGGCTCCCTAGAAGAGGAGTTAGGAGGGAGAGCTGGGCCTCCCAGGGGGCTGGACCTGGAAAGGAGGGTGGTTTGAGGCTCGTGGCCCTGCAGGAGACAGGTCTGCGGCCTCTGACTGCAGAGCGGGTAAGAGCACAGCTTCTGTCCAGCCGTCTCAAGTGCGTCCTGTATGTTTATGTAGAAACCTGTGTGTGTAAATAATTTCTGAGGTTTTTCCAGAGTCCAGATCACTGTCAGCCCCTCAAACGCTTATGGATGCTCTACTGTCACCTTCATTCTGCTCTCTGTCACTGGTCCTCTCCAACAGCAAGCCCGGAAGCCAGGATATTGTTGCTTGTTCAGGGGCTGCTGGCAGGCGGAAGTGGAGTGGAGCCTGTGCCCTGGGGAAGCAGGGCTGCCCCACACTACAGCTCCATCCTGGCTGCTGCCTTGGGTCCAGCTCCCTATCTGTTTGAAGAGGCATCTGGCCTTGACGACCCCTGAGTCACCATTTAGTGAGTGTCTGGCCGCTGACCCGGAGACAGGTGTATGGCCGGCCCTCTGCCTGCTGTTTCTGTCCCTGTGGGCAAGGGCATTGCCGGCCTCGAGACCAGTTCTCAGGCCCGCTGCTCCCTGTGAGCACCATGTTCCTCCCAGGCTCCGTGGAGCTAGGCAGAAAGAGGAGTCCTATGCAGCCTTGCTGTCTTTCTAATGGGAGGGTTCACAAGAGACCCTGTCTCCCCATTCTTGGGCCAAACATGTTAGCCTAGACTCCAGGCCTTAAGATTTCAGGTTGCTAGAGAACTTTTAAACCCTGTGAGAACTTGGAGCTTGGTTGGGGGTTTGGGGGTTGCTGATGCTACCCAGAGCCTAAGGTAGAAGGGCATGTGTGCTGTCACGTGCTTCTGCCCCTCATACTTTTGCTGTGCCAGGACTTGAGTGTGTCTGGGCTCTGGCCGTTGGGACGGGGCCAGAGGTCTTAGGAATCGCTTCCACATCAGCCTGCCTGTTGAGATTAGCTTTCTTCGGGGGCTTCGCTGCTCCTGAGTGGGCTCTGATGGTAAACTAAAGGTGCAAGATTCCTTTCCATTTTGAGGCCTTGTTTGCGGTCATTTGTTTTTTTTGAGTACAGCCTTTTCCCTTAAAGTCATGACCAAAGTGTTTGTGTCCAAGTGGCCTCCAATTGGCTGAGTGTGGGACCGAGACCAGGCTCAGTGTGTGAGTGTCTGTGAATATCTGTGTGTGCATGGTGTGCAGCTGCGTGTGGGCACCTAGGACTTGCTGTGATATGAGCCAGTGGGAGGCGGCATAAGTAAGCAAGGACGCCGGAGTGCAGAGCAACTGCGTCGTGACCCTGCCTGGCTCCAGGATCTTGGGAAGCTACGTCATTTCTCTGAGCTTCACTTGTGACAGAGGTGTGAGCCCAGGCCGTGAGGATGGGGTGAGGTGCTGTGGGGTCCGGCTCTGGGAAGCCCTGCTGCCTTCTTGCCTCTTCTGCAAAATCTTGGTCAGATGAGGAAAGTGCTGAGTCTGAGTGAAAATCTTCAGCCATAGGACGCTTCTCAGAGCCACTTAGCAATCTGTTCCCAAGTTTAACAAATTGTGTTGTCAACAGGTGGTTGTTCGTCCACCTTCAGGCCCATGCACTAGCACCAGCACATCCTGACTGACCATTTCCCCAGCACTTCTATGTCCATTTGTCGGAGATTTGCTGAGCACTTCCTGTGAGCAAGGCCCTTTGCTGGTTTTGAGGGGACACCGAAACTAACAACTGCAACGAGAGGGCCCTGGCACAGGGAGACGTAAAGTCCTCCAGAAGAGTGAGGTCATGCCTAACCCAGGGGGTCTGGAAGGCTTCTTGGAGGAGGGGACATCTCAGAAGGGCCTAGGAACTCAGCAGCGGGGCAGGGAAAGGGCGGTCGGGAGGATGCCCCTAGGGAAGTGGGCTGGGTCCTGGGCTTCGGGCCAGGCGGAGGCTCTGCCTAGGTTTGAGGAGAGGCTCCCGCACTAACCCTGCCTGTGGGAGTGGCAGGGCAGTGGTGGGGGTGTGCAGCGAGCAGAGGGAAGGAGCAGAAAGGACCAGCTGGGCCACTGGGAGAGGATCTTGATTCTTTATGTCCCATAGACCAGAGCTTAAGAGCTCAGACTTGGAGAGGAACCAAGCAGGGTTTGAATTACACAACCCCAGGGGGTGGTCGCTAGAAGGGTAAGGTCTGGCATCTGTGCCGGTGTTGGCAACTGCAGTGTGGATGGGGGCAGGGGTTCTTTTTTCCGGCCTCCCAAAGGTCCTGTCCTCTGTTGCCCACCCTCGGGCTGAGACACACCAGCATCCAGAACATTCCTTCAGGGATGAGGAGGGAAGTGGGGGTGGAACATCAGGTTCCTGCCTCTGCAGCCCAACTCCGCCCTGCCTCCTCCCTCCCCTGCACTCAGGGGCTGAGCCATCAGCTCAGAAAGGAGGTGTTCAGGCAGGCGGCCAGCACCCCCAGGTGTGGGTACAGGTGCCTGGCAGCCCCCATCAAGATGGCGGGTGCCAGGCACGCCAGGCCACATCTCCCTTGCTGATCACGGCGCCAGCCACCAGCCTGTCTGGAGGACAGAGGCGGGGACCTGGTGGGGGCGCCTGGGGCTTTCCTAGCTGAGGCTCAGCACAGAGTGTATTGTTTCTAGCAGTAGCACTGCCTCTGCAGTGCCCACTCTGCCTACTATAGTCCTCCCTGACCCCTAAGGCTTCCAGCCTTATTTAGATATGTGCCCAGGTTCCTAATTTCCTTCCTTCCTTTCTTTCTCTTTTTTTTTTTTTTTTTTTTTTTTTTGAGAAAGCATCTCGCTGTGTAGTTCGGGCTGCTCTTGAACTCGCTATGTAGCCCAGACTGTTCTCCACCACACCCGGTGAACAGGTCCCTAATTTCTCTTCCTGGGGTCATCCCTGTTGATCCCACCTCTGTTTCTGTTTCAAATGTCAAGGTCATTTTTGATTGGAGCCAGTTATTAGCTGTCCCTGCCGGGTGCACAGTGGCCAAGAGGGACCCTGTTTTTTTTTTTTTGGTACCGGGGATCGAACTTGGGTCCTTGTGCTTTCGAAGCAGGCAGCGAAACCACTGAGCTAAATCCCCAGCCTGTGAGGACCCTCTTTTACAGCCAGTGACTGGCGAGCTGGGACTTGGGTCTCCCGACTCCTAGTCCAGTGCCCTTCTTGTTGTAGACAGATTCCAGACCTGACAGGTCAGCTAGGTCACAGGGCTCCAGTGACCCTTACTTGAAAGTGTTCAAAGTTACTTAGGGCCAAGATTATGCCATTGAGGATTAGATTGGTGGTTACTGAGCTCTTGGTTGGGTGTGGGTTGTTGCTGTGGCCCTGGAATGAGCTCCCTGATTCCCCAGAGGGCCCTGGCAGTGAAGGCAAGGATGCCCTCCCCAATCCTCCCACACCCAGCAACCAGAACCTTCCAGAGGAGGCCTCCTGAAAGAAGGGTCCTGTACAATTAATTTTATAAATTCTGGGGCTGGAGATTTAGCTCAGTGGTTCTGCCGCCTACCTTGAAAGCACAAGGTCCTGAATTCGATCCCCAGTACCAAAAAACAAAACAAAACTTTATAAATTCTGAAAGGATAGATACATTTATGGATAAAGGGGAATGTAAGTAGATTCTCCATAAGCCTTTGAAATGAGATAGTAAAGGTGTCTATTCTTAGATATCCATGAGTTGGTGTTGGGTTCCCCAAAAAAGCAACGTACATAGTGTAATCTCATTTTGTAAAATTCCTTAAAAATATATGCAGTTATTCACATTTATGGTCTAGTACATGCATAGAAGAAGTTGTCCTGGAAGAATATACACCAATCCATCTCCACTAAGATTTTTACCTTACTTTGTACATTTTTGTATTCTTTGAAGATATGTAAATGAACATGTGTTTGTTTCTTAATGACAACAGAATAAAACCACACCTTTTTAAAAGGTCATAAAAACTGATTTTATCCAGGAACTTTTGCTATTCAGGAACAGAGAGCTCAGTGCAGAACTGGGCTCCACTTGGAACAGACTGGAGCAGTGGGGAATCAGCCCAGGAGCAGGTCCAAGAGTCAAGGAAAGAAAAGTTACTAAGAGGAAACAGCAGGTAGGGGAGGCCAGCAAAACAGACCCAATAGGATCCTGGGAATGAGGAATCTGATGAGCTATTGAGAGTGATCAGACATCAAGGGGAAAGCCACACCTTTTGAAAGTGTTTAGATAAGGATAAGAATAAGTATGAAGTCGGGTGGGGTAATCCCAGTACTCTGGAGGCTGAGGCAAGAGGGACTCTGGGTGTTTGAGGCCAGCCTGGGGTACATAGTGTGTTCAAGACCAGCCTGAACTACATAGACCCTCTCTCAAAAAAAAAAAAAAAATTCACGTTATCCCAGGGCTGATGGGTGGACTATATTCTTTTAAATAATGGATCAAAAACTGGCTTAGAGATGTGGCAAGGTCACTTGGGTAACCTTACCCTTTGCAGGGAGAGTCTTTCCTGAAGAGCGTGCATGGTAAAGCCCTGGCCCGGCAGGGACTGGCTGAGAGCAGAGTAGGACCTGTCTGTTCCCTGACCCCCGAGAGGCAGTGGACAAAGTTTTAGAGGTTGGTGATTTGAAATTCAATTCAGGCCCAGACTGGGAAACAAATCACTGAAGGTCTTTCCAAAAGGCATCAGTATGGTGGACTGCTGTGGTCCAAATGGTTTCCCAGGAGCTGGAGACATGACTAGCCTGGCCCAGGGAGGATGTACAGGTGACCTGGCAGGGGGACAGCGGGGCTTTGGGGAGGTTGGGCCAGTGGCTAGAGAGGGAAGCTGGGGAATTCTGTGGTGTGTGGGCTCAGGTTGTGTCCAAATCTGATCCGGGGGCTCTTGAGCACGTGGCAGCAACCCAGGTGACAGCAAGTGGAGGGTGAGTGAGGAGCAAGTGCAAGTGCCACTGTCTAGTCACCTTGCTGGCCCAGGGACCTGGAGCTAGGTGCTTGGGAATAGCACCCACATCCCCTCTGCAGTTCCACTTCCCCGTGACTGCCTCTTGGAGCTCCCTTCCCCGCTGCAGCCACCTCTGTTGAACAGGACAGGAGAAAGTATCTTTGCCCCCGACTCTCGCCCCCAGAATAAGGTACAAGAACAAAAGGACCCCAGCATGGAGGCCAGCACAGGGACAGCCCTTCCGCAGATGACCAGCCCCTTAGTTCCAGGCTGGTAGTGACAGATGTCCTGGGCAAAGGGGACTGGGAAACTGGGCAGACTTCCCGTGTAGGGATTAGCACATCAGCCTTGCGGGGACTCAGTTGCTGAGAGCCCTAAACAGCTTCGAGTGGCAAGGTTTTTCTGAAAATCAGGCCCGAGCAGGTGCCCTCATCTTGCAGGTGTTGCCTGAGAATGAGACAGTGTGCAGGAACTGTCTGGCATGACAGTGTGGGGGCATGTGTCCCTTTTCCTGAAGGAGGGGTTGTTGCATGGTGGCACAGGGTGGGGACAGCCCTGAAGGCCCTGTTGCACTGTCAGACCCTACACAAGTGAGCTGTCCTTCTCATTCTCCCTGTGGTGAAGGGAAGGGAGTCATGCTGAGAATGACCCCAAGCCCACAGTGGACCTGGGCTGGGGCGGTGGCAGAGTGGTGGGGACAGAGATGTCTGAGCTCATCTTTTGCTGTCTGATCCAGGTCCCTTTTCCCGGTGCCAGCAGGGAGTTGGCCTGTCTGGGCTCCATCTTCTTCTGCAAAGCCAAGGTTTGGCTGTCAAGAGGCTCTGTTCCCATGGGCCCCGTGGTCTCTCCAGGGCCAGACGGACCAGTGGCCTCCTCTGGGTTCTGGGCCACTGGCAGGGCTGGCTGCTCCATGGCTGGAGGCTTGGGAGGATCTAGGCCAGGGCAGGCCTGGGATGCAGCAGTGGCTCCTAAGGGTTTTATTCCCAGCAGCAGTGTGGTGCTTGTTGCCATCCACTCACGGGCCTGAGGCTCCCCTCCTGTTTGATGGTGTCCTGAGGGTCCTGGCTGGTACTGAAAGCTCAGCTGGAGAACCCAGTAGGGCCCGGCAGTTGCCTGTGACTTTTCTTCTGTCATCATCCTCCCAGCAGCTTGGGATCTGAGGTCAGGCCCTGAGGTGGCAGGCTGGCAGCCCTCCTGCATCAGGCCCACCAGTGGTACCTGTCCATTCATTTATGAAAGGCCTCCCAGGTGCTAGCACTGGCTACACAAATGAGACCCAGGACACTGGCAGCTTAGTGGGAGGCTGGTGAGGGCAGACATAGTGTAGGCCCCTAGAAAGAGCTGGCAGGGAGCACCCAGGACATTACCAGGGGCCAGGGAAAGGAAGCCTGATTCAGGGAGAGGGAAGGCCCGGAAGGGCTTTCTGAAGGCTGAGCTGAGTGCAAGGCAGGAAGCAGTTAGCTAGTGAGCAAGGGCATGTTCGGCCCGATGTGGCTAGAGGCAGGGAATGATGGGATAGGAGGTCAGAGGCCAGGCCCTGGAAAGCTGGGGTATTATCCATGGGTGGGTGTTGGACTATTTTTGTATGTGAGAAAGATCATTTTGGGACACCCAGGAGGAGAAATGGGACAGGTGAGGTTGGTGGCAGGGAGCCCGGGTAGAAGGTTGGTGCAGAAGAAGTACAGGGCAGCAGTGTGGGCTCGGAGGATGGCGTGCTTTGCACAGCACTTGGAAACAGTGCGGGAAGGCTGCATGCCGAAGAGAGTGGGGGCGTTGGGCCGACCCTCTGGTTTCTGGCTCAGCCAGCTGTGTGGACGGACTCTAGGAGCGCTTCCCAGGGAGCTGGGGATGGAGAGTGGCTAGATTTCCTTAGGGGAGCCAGGCGTGCAGAAAGAGGTGAGAGCCCGAGTCAGAGGGCCTGGGGAGGCATCTGGTGGGATGGATGAGGAAGGCAGGGCATTTGGCTCCATGGCTGTGGGCAGCCCCACCTCAACATAGATGCTCGAGGGAGGCAGCTCAGGCCACATGCACTGGGGTGGCTGATGCTGGGGCCCTGGCCTGGGTTTTCTGCTGCAGTAATTCCCCCAAAACCTACCTAGCAAGAGCAGGACCCCGTCCCTCCACTCCCTGGTTGCGAGGCCTGGGTCAGCGTCCCTGACGTGAGAATTGTCTGTGGACTGAAGCTGGTGTAAGGCCGTGGGCCTTCTGGCTAGTCTTCATTCAGAGGCAGGTCTGGCTAGAGAGGAGGGGACAGGCCGGGGACAGCATTTGTGGTAAACAAAGAGAAAAAGATACAAACAAAAACTATTTTTCTCAAATCAAAATGAGTCTTTCGTGTGTCACAGGAAGTATAATCTGATGGGCGTTTCCAAAGACCTTCTGGAAAAATGCTGTGAGCCATGTCAGACACACGACACGGTGCAGACAGAGGCAGGGCAGAATGGCAGGTCAGTGCTGCCAAACTTGGCCCTGGGCAGAGAGCGGTCTCCTTGGCTTCGCTACCTCCTAGCCTTGCATCCTTGGGCAGAGTGCTTCGCCGCTCTTAGCCTCAGTGTTGCCATCTGTGAAGTGGATATAACCTCTTTTGCAGATTTGTGTTTTGTTTGTTTGCCTTGAGCACTGCATCTTGCACTAAACCTGGATATTTTATTTCACCCATCTTTTAAAAGAATCCTCCTCCAGCTGGCTTCACAGGTGTTCGAGGATTCAAATTCAACCGTGTATACTCCCTGTTTGGCACAGACAAGATGCAGCCCCACATGCCCACTCCTCCCTCCCTCTCTTACTGAGCTTCCTCTTCTGCTTTTCCTCCCAAAGAGCCTGTCCCCTCTTGTCCCTCAGACACTGTGAGCCTCCTGTTCCTGTGACTCCCTTGTTCCCAGTTCTTCTCCCAGACCCTGGGTCACCTGAGTGTGTTTGAAGTGCTGAGAATGGGAATTGGAGGTTAGTTCCTTTTCCTTTTTAATAACATGAAGGGGTGGTCTGTGTGGAGAGCAGAGGGTGAGAGGGCTGAGGAGGACAATCGTGGGGCTGGCCAGGACCACAGCTAGGACCTTGCCTTGTAGCTGGCTCAGTGTGTGCTTAGGGGTGTCTTGGCCAGGACCTGCGGGGGGCGCCTTGCTTGCAGAGCCAGACTTCGGGGGACAGTGGAGCCGGGTCTCCTGGGAGGGGCACACAGGCTGACTGGCTGTTTTGTGGCCCTGGGCCTGCAGCCACACCTGTGGGGAAACCTTTGAAGTCTGCATTCTGGAGGCCCTGGGGGAGGCCGGGCTCTCTGTGAGGGTTCCCTGCTGGTAAGGCTGGCCTGGCAAGCATCAGGCAGTCTCCAGCCAGAGATGGGCCTGGGTGGGGGCTGCTGTTGATCTGAGCGTGGAACCCAAGTTTGTCTGGTGTGGCCAGGCCCCGTGCAAGGATGCAGGCCAAGGCCTGGTCTTCTGGAAGCTGGGCCTACATGAACTCAGGGTGTGGTGGTGTAACTGAGTGAACTGTACAGTGTAATTAATCCAGCATAGCCTTAATGATATGCATAATTATCCTGCATGGTAATTAGGTGTAAATGGTAAGCAGTTCACATAAAGGTTTTTGTAATTGGTATTAATTTTGCAGAGGCAAACCAAGTTTATGCGGTTTTTCTCCTCTTGCTCTGTTAGTTTTCTGGTACAGGCAATTCCCAGCTTTTGCAGGAATTCTATTGCAAATGTTTGTTTATAGGGCAATGTTTTGTATTTTCTCTCAGAACAATGTTATGAATGGTTATGAGGTTCCCAAGCTGCTTTCCAAATGCCTCTCTGGCCCATACAGTAGGTGAAATGTGTCAGTGCAAGCCTGCAGGGGGCCCAGGGCCTGCGCCTCCAGGTGGCCGTGTGCCTGGGTTGTTCTCACTGTGTACGTGTGTGTGTGTGCGCGCGCGTCTGTGTTTGTGTGTCTGTGTGTGCATGTGTGCATTCATCTCTCCATTCGGCATCTGTGTTTGTCTGTCTGTGTCTATCCCTCTGTGCATCTGTGTTCATCCCTGTGCGTGTCTCTGTGTGCTACATCTGCGTCTGTGTGCTTGTGTCTTTGTGTGTTCATTTGTAAGCGTGTCTGTATGCATCTGTGTGTTTGTGTGTCCGCCTGTGCATCTGGGCCTGTGTTTGTGTCTGTTTCTGTGGCTTCGTGTTTGTCTGTGAGTGTGCATCTCTGCGTGTGGCTCTGTGGGCATCTCTGCCTGTGTGTCTATCTCTTTCCATGCAGCTGTGTCTTCACATGTGTGTGTGTGTGTGTGCGCACGCGCGCACGCACGTATCACTGGGAGAGAACCTAACACCATAGTGGACAATGGGAAGTCATGACTGTGGCTCAGGTACAGCAGCCATTCTGGAGTAATTGCTGGCTGCTCCTGGATGAGGTCTTAAGCCAGAGTCTGGGTTTCCTAAGAACCTGTTACTGGTCTTTCATCATGAATCACATAGTGATTTTGATTTTGATTTTTTTTTTTATTTTTGGTACTGGGGATTGAACTCGGGTCCTTCCTCTTGCAGGGCAGGCGGCGTCATAGTGATTTTTAAATGAACATTTACTGAGTGCCTGCCATATGTGCTCAAATTTTTCATATCTTAAAATACACTTATGAGGAAAGGATTCTCATTCACCCCATTTTACAGATTTGGAAACTGAGGCCCACTCCTGAGGTGTGGTCTGGTTGAGCCACCTGAGGGTTGAAGGGTGGATGAGCTGCATGCAGCAGGCTGTGGAGGAGTGGCTAGTAGTTCCAGGACCTGCGGCCCAAATCCTGGGGCTCTTCCTCCTTGCCTTGATGCTCTCCATAAATGGCTTGCTTTGGGCCAGTAGGAGCAAAGACAAGGAGAAAGCAGACCAAGGCCCCATGGGAAGTTCTGAGGGCAGCAGCTCCTTTCTGCTCCAGTGGGTGGGGAGGGAGCTGAGCTTCACTAGCAAGTCCCAGGCCCTGCAGACCCTTGCTAGTTTTTTGTTTGTTTTTTTTTGGTACTGGGGATTGGACTCGGGTCCTTCCGCTTGCAGGGCAGGTGGCAAAACCACTGAGCTAAATCCCTGGCCTGGGCCTTGCTAGTTTTGACATGGGAGGGGATCAGCTGGGTGGCCAGTTAGTGTCATTTGGTCTAGGGAGAGAGTGACCCGGTGGCGGTGGGATGAGCATGTCCATGGACTCTGCGACAGGTTGGTCACAGGCAAGCCAGGGACTCCAAGGCCTGGAGGGGTGGGAGACCAGGCCCCTTCTGTTTTCTGTGGCTCACTGGGACCCTGGGACCTTCACAACCCCCTCACTTTGCCATCTAGGACAGGATGGCCTGCAAACACCTGAGCAGAGGTCAGTTCTGGCCTGGGACAGTAGACAGAAGCCTCAGAGCTTCTGATGGCCTTCCCATTGGTGCAGTGCCCTGGGGGCTCCACCAAGTGACCCCTAGAATGGGGGTTGTGGGGGGTCACTCTAGGCACTGCAGCACTGTGCTGGGGATGTTGCAGCTGCCTGGGAGTGACTTCACACAGTCCTCTCTGCCTCAAGGGTCACCCGGAACTAGGAGGGGTGGAACATGGGGGGGTGCCCAACTCTGAGCTGGGGGTGGGGCAGGAAAGCCCAAGATACGAACTCTGACCTTGTCTGTGTGGGAAAATAGACACATCCATGTAAGTGTTGACTAACCACCCACAGAAACTGATTAAAGACTCCTGGCTGGGTAGTCGAGAAAGAGATGTCAGACTGAGGGTCAGGGAGAAAGGGGGCTGGGGAGCCTTTAGGAGGGAGCCTTCCTTTTGGAGGACAGAGTGGTGTGAGTAGAAACTGTGGGAACAGGAGATGTCAGCCGGGGATTCTTACCGAACCCAGGATGAAGGGATCAGCTGGGAGAGATGGGGGTGGGTTAGACCAGAGGCCAAGGTCAATCTGTACCCAGCCATTGGTGTAAGGCCAGAACAGAATTTAGATGGTGTGAAAATCACTGGCATCACAGAGTCTAGATAGATAGATAGATTGATTGATGGACTGATTGATTGGCATACAACTCGCGTAGGTATACAAGTTGAAGGTGTATAGTACATTCACACAGTTGTACACGCATGAGCACATCAATTTCAGAATCTTCTCACACTTCAGGGTTTTGGCTGAGGAAGCTGTGTATGGAAAGTCTCTGCTGAGAAGCTGGGGTAGAGGTACAGATGTCAGAGTAGGAAGGCCCACTACTGGATAACCACTAAGGTCATTGTACCAGTGGTACAAGGGCCTGCAGGGAATTGGGGGACAAGAGAAGCTTGAGGCTCAGTGCCTATTGGACATTGCATCTGAGTGGGAAAGTGGGACCTGAGTTCTTCCAGGGTTTAGGCAGCTGAGAGGCAGGGGAAACCACTTCTATCTTGAAAGAGAAGCTAGAAAATAGAGCTCGCTCTGCGGGAAGCATGGGGTGGCTAGGAAGCATGGCTCTAGAAGAGCGAGATTTTAGGTGACTAACAGCCATTAGGTAGGGATATATGGAAAATAAAGAAAACTGGAGCCTTGTAGGAGGAGGTCTGCATTCTTTTAAGCTCAGATGGTTTACAAAAAGAGACTTTAGAGAAAGGCAAGAGACCCTTTGGAGCACCCCTGAGCAACAGTGGGAGCAAGACTCCGTCAGCCCTGGACACAAAGCTGCAGAGTCCAAGGGCGGGAAAACCAGGAACATGAACCCATGAGGCACAGGGTGCCAGAAACCATCTGGCCTGTGAACTTTCAGAAGCAGGGGCCTCGTGTTCACTTCAGGGCCCAGCTCAGCAGGAGCATCCAGTACGTGATTGTTGAGTGAGTGCTTAAAGCAGGGAGTGATGAGCTGACAGTGCTGCTGAACTGAGCTCAAGGACCATGAGGATGGAAAAGGGCCTTTTGAGGCCATGGGTGCCTGTGTCAGTCAGGTTCATTTAGGGGAGAGAAACCACATGGTGTTTTGAACAAGGAAAATCTAGCAAAAAGAATTTTAACTATAACGGTAGAATAGAATAATGAGGGATTGGCTAGTAGAAAGGACTCCAAAGAATACAGAAATGGCAGATATGAAAACAGTTACCACCCCTGTGGTTGCCGGGTGCCCAAGGAAGAGGGCCCCAGGGCTGAGAGCCCGACCTCAATGGAGAAGACATGGCTATGGCTCCTTGGATGACAAAGGAATCACTGTACCATGCTGGGGAGCCTGCTGAAAATTTGCACTCTGGAACTTCCTGGAAATCCAGACATTTGGGTCCCAAGGAAAGTTGTTCATGGGAAGGTGTCTTGCTGGATGCACCCTGCTCCTAAACTCCCCAATGGGATCCTGGGGTATAGCTGCTGGCTGTTGGGCGCTGTGGACAGTCATGTACAACTAGAGGCAGGTGCTCGGGAAGCTGTCTGCATTGTAGGAGACTGGTGCACCTACAGGAGCTGGGGACTGGGAAGTTGCACTATGAGAACCAGGTTCTGGAGAAGCTGCAACAGTACAGCAGCTGGGGCCTGGGAAGCTTCACCTCCTGCAAGAACCTGACCCTGGAGAGTACCCAGACTGTGGATCTGGCTGCTGGAGAAGCTGTACATTGTGTGGGAGCCCTGTGAGACAGCATCAGATCTGGAAAGGAGACCTCTATCTTGCTTCAGTGTCTCTCCAGTGTTCTCCACTGACAATGTTTAATGCTGTGCCAGCTAGCAAAGGAAAAATACTAAAGGTCTCACTTACATTTTCACACAGCCTGCAATAAAGTGTGAATAAACTGATAACTGGCACAGCCCATCCCTTTTGTACACAGCTTCCATTTGCACCCTTTAGACCCATCTGTATTTCTGTACAACAGCAAAATAACTAGATGTCTGCCTGTCAAGACAGTTATCCTAGGGGCCAGGGATTTAGCTCAGTGGCATCTCGCCTGCCTCACAAGCCCAAGGTCCTGAGTTTGATCTCTGGTACCAAAAAAAAAGACAGAGTCATCCTTCTGGTGAATTTCTCATCCTTTTGCCCAGATGAGGAGTTCCAATAATCGGTGTATCAGTCCCTGGCTACGTTATTAACTTGTCCCTGGGCATGGTGGCATATACCTGTGGTCCAGGCTACTGTATTTGAGATGCTGAGGCAGGAGGATTGCAAGTTTGAGCTCCACTTGGACAATTTGGTGAGAGCTTGACTCAAAACAAATTTTTTAAAAGGGCTGGGGAAATAATATACTCACCAGCCCTGGGTTCAATCCCCCATACCGCAAACAAAAAAGAAACAATAAGGGGACCAGGGATTTAGCTCAGTGGTTTCGCAGCCTGCTACACAAGTGCAAGGACCCAAGTTCGAGCCCCAGTACCAAAAAAAAAAAAAAAAGAATAAAAACTTCTCAGAGTCCCACTGAACATTCTGTTATCTAAATACTAAATTATAAAGCTAACTGCCAACAATTTGTATAGAAAACAATAGGAAGGAGAAAAATGGAAGACAGTTGTAACATATATGCAAATAAACATATATCAAGTAAATAGAAAATATGCAAAAAAAGGCCGGGGATTTAGCTCAGTGGTGCCTCCACCTGCCTCACAAGGACAAGGTCCCAAGTTTGATCCCTGGTACCAAAAAACAAAGAAAAAGAAAAGAAAATATGCAGAACTAGTCCTCACTTCTGCATTTGTTCACAAGGCCACGTTCAAGGCCACGTTTGCTATCTGGTTTCTTTCTCCCATTACTCACTGTATTTCCTCTGGATTCCGCCAGTCTCAGCAGGTCATGCTTCACCGACTTGGTGGGGTGACCCAAACCTTCATTCCTGAGGGATCTGAATCCTCAGCTACCCTGCTTTTGCTACTGTTTTCCATTAACACTTACTTTGGGGCATGGAAGCTCTAAGAGACACCCGAGAGAATCCCCTGGATTCAAGATCTAGTCTCCTTCATTCTGTTGTGTGTCAGCATCCAATTTCTTCTTGTAAGTAGGACCAGCTACTCCGAACAATGGAGTAACTCCTTTATCTGTTGATTCAGTGGCCAAGGGATGATGTCTGGCCACGGCAGATGTCTTACCTTCCAGGGGAGCTATTTTGGGGTTCCCTGATGGAAGTGTTCTTCCTCTGTGGAATAAGACATTCTTGTCTCCAGAGGGGTTCAGAGGTATAGGGTGGGGAGCAAGAACCAAACCAAAGGGGCTACAAAGAGAGTTAGTGAAGAGGCTCTGGAGTTGGCAAGTGTGGAACATTCTCTGAAGAAGGGTTGAGAGAGTAGAGAAGGACACAGGTGTGGCTTATGGGCCATTTTCTAGGGAAGACAGGATCAGGCTCGTGCCCATGGCCGCCACAGAACCTGTCAGGAACCGCGTGACTGATTCTCACATAGACTTTCAGCCTGACCACCCTGTGTCCCTGACTCCCAGGTCATGGGAAGTCCATCTGACCACCACAGTCCACACAGTCCCAGATGGAGCTCTGTGTACAACACTTGGCAATGAATGCTCCCTTATGGAAGTCTGTGATGGCTCATTTTGGCTCCAGAAAACAACTTCAGTTCCTTAACATTGTCTATTTTGGGTATAAATCTTTTTCCCCTTGCGTTTGGGCCTGTGTCATGGTAACCATTAGCGTGCGCAGAGGAGTCTATGACTCACACTCATTCCCACCCCTGTGGCTGTCATAGTGGCAGCAGGTGTGGAATAATCATAAATGCTCCTGCTGGCAGTGCCTCTGATGGCAGTGTCATGGCCTCCCAGAGGGTACGAGAGCCTCAAATTGTTTCATGGTGTCTCCTGAGCCAGACAATTGGGCTCCAAAATGGGAACAAGATGGCAGGATTGTTGGCCTGTCTCCAGGGGCTTTTGATATTCTGTGGGCAGCTCGTAGGGTGGGTGCAAGTGATGTTTCTGAAAGTCAAAGCAATGGGATGATGATACCGTCTCACCCAAAAGTGGTACCAAGACCTCTCACCGTGCACTTCTCCCTTTACCTAGCCTCTGTCTTGTGACCCAGAGAGAGCAAAGACTTGGCCATTAGACATCTCCCTCCAGAAGGTTACTGGTGTCTTTCCCGGGCTTCTGGCGGCTCCCAGCTTGCACCAGGCCAGAAGCTTGTCACCAGCCACCGTGGCAAATGATGTCTTTTTGGTACTGGGGACTGAACTCAGGACCTTGCGCTTACAAGGCAGGCTTAGTGCCACTGAGCTAAATCCCCAGCCCAGTTATGTTGTAGGGAGGGAGGCACAAGATTCTTTCCTGCCTTCTTTCACCCACAGGACTCATTTGTACCTCTTCCGCAGCTCAAATTGGAAATTCAGCCATGAGGTTGTTAATGGGAATGGGGCCACCTCAGGCACAGATCACAGATTGTGGAACTGCCTCTGGGGTCCATGCTTAGCCTGCTTATCTGAGTGCCACAGTGTTTGCAAGGGCTCTAGAGTTAGAAAGGCCTGGGTTCATAATTCTGCCTTGGAACTTTCTAGCTCTGCTACCTTGGAGAAGTAATAAACTCCTCTAAGCCTCTGTTTCTTCTATGAAATGGGGACATCAATAGAACCTAATATATACACTTCTAGAACAGTTATTGGGTATCAGGACAATGCACATGGGAGATGCTCACTAGTTATATGAATAAATCAGTAACTCCTGCATTGCACTGGACATTGAATACTGATTAGAAGGTTGCAATGCCCCACCACCCTCTCCCCTGTCCTACTGGAGAGAAGCCTTACAGGAAAGGGAGACCAACGGGGGACTGTTTTCTGATCAGACTGTACCCCAAATTAACATACCTGTGATACACTTCACATGCTAGTTATGAGAGCTCATGGTGGAGTAGGAAACTGGCGACACAGATCTGGATTTGTATCTGGCTCCACCTCTTACACGTCGGGCAGTTTTAGTAACTTCTCTATACCTTATTTTTCTCATCTGGAAAATGGGGATTAAAAATAGTACCCACTTCAAAGAGGAGGTGTGAGGATTAATGAGATGTTGACATTGGAAAGCTCTACTCATAGGAGCTGGCGTGTTGCAGTAGCTTAATAAGTACAAGCTTTTGCCTGAGTGGTGTCCACTTATGGGCACTCCAGGGATTTCAAGAAAGAGAAATCTGTGGGTGGATGTGTCAAGGATTAATAATCGTTAAGGTTTATTGAGTGATTTCTCTATGCCAGACACTCTTGTAAGCATTTTTTATGCTTTCCATTTTAATTTTCACAACACCCCTTCAAGGCAAGTAATACAATTTACTCCCATTTTACAGCGGAGAAAACGGAGGCACGGTTTTGCGGCAGGTCACAGAACTGATGAGAAGGCTGGGGTTTGAGCCCATGCTGCCGGCCTCCCCCGAGGGTTTTTTTCTTAGTTTTTCTGTCTTTACTAATATCCCCTCCTCGAGATTAGCGCATGACTCAAGCCAGTGTAAGCAGTGACTCAGCCTCGCTCACAACAGAAGTAGTAAAAGCTCACAATCCCGGAAGTTTAAAGATCTGCTCTTCAGGTATAGCCAGATATGGAGGCTCAGACAACTGCCATGTTTGATCCCTCTCTCTTCACCTCTTGGCTTTATTGTCGGCCCAGCACGCTCCACGTGGCCACACGAGGGCACCTCACTGCCTTGACCCTATTAACATCCTTTCGACAAAAAAAAAGTTCCAGGGAGGCCTCTGATTGGCTCTCCCCAGTCACGTGCTCGCAGCGGGTGGGGGTGGGGTGAGGTCAGCGAGCACAGCCCGAGGCTGCCGTCCCTGCTTTTCACTTCCCCGACTGAAGTTAGAGTCCTGGCCCTGGTGGGAATGGGGTCACTGGGTCTTTACGCGCGGATTGTTCTGGTGGCTCAAGGGTTTAGGTCTGCGGACATTGATGGATTTGATGGACATTGGCGGACAAGGATAATGATAATTCTGGGCCTTGCGAGGAGCTGGTGGTCAGCAGGGCGGGTGCCGGGGAGGCTGGGGCTGGAGAGGAAGGAGGCGATGCTTGGGGAAGCCGGCTCTGGTTGGGATGCTCCGCGAGCCCCAGAGAAGGCCGAACCTTTGGTCCTTGCCTGAGGTGGAACTCATGAGGGAGCCGGCTCTGGCTGGGAGGTGGCAACAGGATCCCCGCGATTGAGCTTATGGGGACTAGAAGGAGAGGAGGCACCGTGCGTGGTGGTGTGGATTTGGAGAAATGTTGAGTTTGGAGGACTGAAGATTTCATGAGCGGGTGGAGCGGGAGGCGGTTTTCTCAGCTGGTGATGGAACCCGGTGGGTGTGAGGAGGCGGTGGTGGTTACTCAGTGGGACTGGATGGTTTCACCGAAAGAGGGAATGGCCACAACGACTTTCATATTCACAGAGGAGGAAGTGGAGGCCAGACGCCGCCAGGGGCTGAAGAGGGATGTAAGCCCCTTCTCCTATCCCCATTCCTTCTCAAAACTTTTATTTACAGTAGCACGTACATTTAAGCAGTGAAATAGTATGAAAATCTAACAAAATGCAGTTGTTCCTTGCCTATTCTTCGTACAGAAAACTTTCAATCCTTTTAGCTGTTTCTTCTGGCAGTGTCACATCGCATATTTCTGAGTGAGGGCCACATTTTTTTTTATTTATGTGGCCACTTTTTTTGGAGTCTCTTATATGGCTAACCTTTCTCCTCGCCAGTCATTTTTCCAAGTAGATTGTGTGGTAGGTTTCCTATTACCAATGCCCTTTCAGAAATGTTTATGTGTACATTAGTGTTTGTGTATATGTGCATGTAATAGAGTAGTAGCCTCTTAAAGATGGCCCTGTTCTAACTCCTGAGCCTGTGACTGTGTTACATAGCCAACAGGACTTCGATTAAATTCAGGACCTTGTGGTGAGGGAGATTATCCTGGACTGTCTGGATGGGTCAGTGTAACCACAAGAGTCTTTAGAAGTAAAAAAGGAAGGCAGGAAAATTAGAGAACAGGAGATAGAAGCAGAGTCAGAGTAACAGTGGGAGAGACATTGGCATTACTGGTTTTGGAGCTGAAAGAGGTCAGAAGCCCAGGAGCAGCCTCTTGAAGCTGGGGAAGGCAAGAACACAGATTCTTCTTACAGCCCTGTTGAAACTTTGAAGTTAGCCTGGTGTAAAGAGCCGTTGGGATGGCCAACTGGCAGAAGAGCTCTTAATACATGTGTGTTGTTTTAAGCCATTAATGTTGTGGTACATATGAAATGAATGTACGTGCATATATGTACATGCATATAATTTGTTAAATCCATGTGCAGTGCTTACGTTATTATGTCAATGTAACTATTGTCCACAGCTGAGCCTTCTAGTATACTATAATAGTTTTTTTTCTAAAGTGAGTAATTATTGTGGTTTTTTAAAAACTCCTTTTGTTTCCTTTGTACCTGTTGCTGCTTCCTACCACACCTTGCAGTAGTCATCAGTGTGGCTTTCTGTAGGAGCAGTCACAACAGGTAAAAAACTTTGCAGTCCCATTTTTTCAGTCATCTGTTCTCTGACTCTGGGCATATGGCATGTTTTAGCTGATGTTCTGTGACTTCCGTTTGTACTCATCCTTGGAAGTCCCTTTACTATGTGATTGCAGACCCTATTTTCTGGCTTTTGTGTCTTCCTCTTGCTCAGTTCATCCTCCTAGTTGGAACAAATCCTCCAGGACCAATATCTGTCCATATTCAGATCTGTTCAGTCAGATAGCAAATGGTGATGAGCCATTCTATAATTTCATCAGGTTCAGCAGCAAGAGGGGATGGTGATGGCTCCTCTTGTGTCTTGAGTTACGTTGATTAGGTGGCAATGGTGGCCCTCTACGGCTCATGCCAGGTGATTGTCATGCAACCTCCTTTCACCATCATCACAGAGACCTCTTTTCCTTTTCTGCTGTGCGAGATGTCTTGTGGCTTAGAGGACCTCTTCCTCGGCTTCCTGAGAGAATGGCATAAGACAAGAAGTGTGATAAAAATTATGGTGAATGTTCCTCACAAGCGCAAGGTCCCGAGCTCGCTCTCCGGTACCAAAAAAAAATTTATGGTGAATGTTTAAGTTGAAAGTAAAAGATTGTATTACTATAAAATCTACATTGTATTGGGCCAGGGATTTAGCTCAGTGGTTTCGCCGCCTGCTGCGCAAGCACAAGGGCCCGAGTTCGATCCCCGGTACCAAAAAAAAAAATGCTACATTGCATTAACCTTTCTGTAAATACCACCCCCCACATGCATGTGCCTGCATGCGCTCTTCAGACTTACTTAGTCCATTGTTCTTGTGAAGCAGTTCTGGAAGTTTTCTCTTATGAGTGCCTTTTTGTGGCTCCCTCACTGTCCTGAATCAATTCAAAATGTTTATGGCAATTTCTGTCAAATACAAATGTTATGGTGTGTCCTCATCCACCTTGTTGACTGGATCTGACATTGTGAAACTTCTGGTTCTTCCCCAAAGTCAAAATGAGGTGAGTGTTTTTAGTTGTTTAGGACATCGAGGCAGCCACAACAGCACAATTAGACACACGAAAGAGGACTCCAGAACTGCTTCAGAAAGTGAGAAGGATAAGTGTGTTTGAAGTGAAGAGGAATATTTTGAGGGGAATTGATGGCAGTATATCTTTTACTTTAATAGATTTTAAAAAATTTAAACATTTACCATATTTTTTGAGCACACCTCATACATGTCTAAAAATGTCTTTGTACTACCTCACACTGCATGATAATTTTCAAGGGGAAAAATTCTAATCAGAATTAAGATTTGTTTAGGGGCTGGGGATTTAGCACAGTGGTTCTGCCACCTGCCTTGTAAACGTAAGGTCCCGAGTTGGATCCCCAGTACCAAAAAAAAAGAATTAAGATTTGTTTAAATTTTTAAGAATTTTGAGGGAGATGGGTGTGGTGGCCCATGACTCTAGTCCCAGCAACCAGGAGGCTGAGGCAGGAGGATTGCCGTGAATTTGAGGCCAGCCTGAGCTACATAGCAAGACTTTGACTCAAAAAAACAATGAAAAAAAAAAGAAAGAAATTTGAGAGTATTGGTCTTTTGTCTCCTTGCGTTCAAAATTGGTGTTGAGGGCTGGGTATTTAGCTCAGCGGTTCTGCCGCCTGCCTCCCAAACACAAGGACCTGAGTTCAATCCCAGGTACGAAAAAAAAGCAAAACAAAAAACCCAAAAATTGGTGTTGAGCAGTCTGAAGCCATTCTGACTCCTGGTCCATTTTATGTCACTTTTTCTTCCTTTCTGTAAATAGGTAGCTCTTATCTTTGTCTCACAGGGGTGTACCCAGTGTGGGGCTGTTTTTATTTGTATCCTGAATGAGGGACCCCAATAGGTTTTACTAGGTCAGGCAACTCTTGTCTCACTTCTGGAAAATTCTTTTTCTTTTTTGTTTGAGATATGATCTCACTATGTTGCCCAGGCTGGCCTTGAACTCCTGGGCTCAGCCACTCCTGTCTCAGCCTCTTGAGTAGCTGGGACTACAGTTTTGTACCACCATGCCTGTTTTTTTTTTCTTCTTAGTGAACTCATTCTATTAAGTTTTAAATTTTCAAGCATTTTATATAACAATAATTGTACATATTTATGTGGTACGGTGAGTATTTTAGTATTTGTTTTGTAGGATATAATGAACAGATCGGTTAATTGGCATATTCATCAGATCACTTCTAATTTCTTTGTGTTGGAACATTTAAAATCCTCGTATTGCTGGGTGTGGTGGTGCAGGCCTGTAATCCCAGTGCTTGGGAGGCTGAGGCAGGAGGATTGCTGTGAGTTCAAGGCCAGTTTGAGCTACATAGTGAGTTCAAGGCTGGCCTGAACTAATAGCTAAACTCAAAAACAAATAAAACAATCCTCTTACAATTCTGAAATGTACAGTTAATTGTTGTCAACCATAGTTACCTTACTGTGCTGTACAACATTAAAAGTGATCTGGGCCGGGGATTTAGCTCAGTGGTTCCGCTGCCTGCCTCGCAAGCGCAGGGACCTGAGTTCGATCCCCGGTACCAAAAAAAAAGAAAAAAGTGATTCCTCCTGTCCAACTTCAGCCCTGTACCCATAAGCATCCTCTGACTCCCCCTCCCCCACTCCCTCCTACTCTCTGATAACTACTAGTTTACTCTTTACTTCTGTGAGGCCAACAATTTAGCCCCATATATACAAGTGAGAATGTGGACTTTCACTTAACGTTCTCCACACTCTTCCATGTTACTGCAAATGGTAGTTCTTTGTTCTTTATGGATGAATAACATTCTATTGTGTACATATACCACATTTTCTTTATCCATTCATTTGTTGACGGGCACCGAGGTTTATTTCCTGTCTTGGTTACTGAGAACAGTGCTGTAACAAACATAGGGGTGTAGATGTCTCTTTGACATACTGATTTGTTTCCTTTGAATATACACCCAATACTAGAATTGCTGGATTATATAGTAGTTCTATTTCCAGTCATCTATTGAGTTTTGCATTCTGCTATCATGATTTTTATTTCTAGTTCTTTTTTGCTCTGGTTTTTGGTTTTGGTTTTTTTTGGCACTGGGGATCGAACTTGGGACCTTGTGCTTGTGAGGGAGGCGGCAGAACCACTGAGCTACATCCCCAGCCCTGCTCGGTATTTTTTTAATGCATCACATTCTTGTTTCATGGATGTAATATCTTCTCTGTGCACAACTTGGTCTGTTTCTCCAAGTATTTTTGTTGTTATGTTTCATTCAGGTTTGGTTTTGACTTACTTGTTTTGGTTTCTGTCTTCCAAGTTAGAGGCTTCCCTTGAATGCCTGGTGGTTCTTTCTGGGCTAAGAACAGGGGACTAAAATGCTGATTGGAAGCTCTGAGCATGATGGTGGGGCTTGTCAACGTTCAGGTCCACACTGGTTGACTTGAACAAGTTGTTTTATCCCCATTTTGGTATTGATGGAAGCATTGGCATTCTTAGGCCTCTTAGACTGATAAGATTCTAAAGAGAAGGTCAAGCTCTGGCTCTCACTGGTTTCCAGCTCACGGGAGGAACAGCCTTTTACCTTGTCCTTGTCTTCATATATCACCTTTCCTCTCAGCTGGGCCAGGCAACTCTTTGTGCAGTGACCCCTTATTTTAGGCACCCTCTGGAGAATGTGAATTAACCTTCAAAGTTCTGGGGGAGGTAGGAGAAGGGATTTTATTTCTTTCCTTCAACCTCTTTTATTTTTCACACATGCAACTTCTTCACCCTGGTCCCAGAGTACCTGGTGCTATCGTAAAGCGTCTGCTAAGGACTGTTTTGTAAATCGGCTTTTACACTCCTGTCTCACGTTAGGCTGTCACAGGTCTGCTTTCCAGAGCTCAAAAATGTGTTAGTAGTGTTTCGTCTCTTGTTCACCTCAGTCTTGTGATTTTACATCTTCTTTTAAAATCTTTTTACTAGGTTAGATTGAAGAAGGTAATGAAATATGTTTATAGTCAAAATCCCTGTTATTTTTCCACAATAGTTTGGCTGACTGAAGTGGTGATGGCGGAGACCATATTAGTGATGATCCCAAGACATTTTCGTGATGGGATTCCTTAAACATTTTTTTGACTCTTTATTTCACATTATTCACAGTCCTTGTGGACATGAAATGTATCAAGGGGAGAATGAAAGGTGCTAGTCAGGTAGTAGGGCCCTTGGTGAGAACTTTTCATGGCGCCATCCTTGGCCTGGGTGAGAGAGATGGTCCTAGTGCTGGAGCAGCAGGGCCATGGCGCGGTGGACACATATGCCTGGACAGGGCCCGTGGCCCAGGGGCAGGGCCCTCCCACTGCCAGGCTGCGGCTCACAAAGGAGGTGGCCAGTGCTGTCAAGCCCTGGGACCTTGGCCGCTGAGTGGGACTCCTAGAGTTGTGTTGTGGAGGACATGCCTTGCCTGGCCACATACTGGATGATTTTAGATGACCCTGAGTGATTTGGGGGCCACCCTTGGATGCAACTGGGCCATTGAGCAACACAAAGGGACCTAGAATTGAGCCAGGTCAGCTGCATTTTCTGGGAGGTCAGCTATGTAGCTCAGAGGTCAGGGACTTGGGTGGAGGAGGAGGAGGAAGAAACATTTCCTTTCCTTTCGGGGTGTCTGTCATCGTGTTCAGAATGCTATGATGTTCTGCTTTTCCTGCTAGCTTCATTCCTGTCCCTTCTGGGGTCAGAAATTCTCCAAAAGGCTCCTGTCTCAGCACCTCTGGTCACTCGGGTGCCCCTTTGGTGTCTGTAGGGTTCCACAGCACTGAGACTAACTCTTGTTTCTTAATTTGTGCCTGGAGGAAAGTGAGGGCCAAAGAAGCCCCATTCGGATCAGAACTTTCCTCTGCCAACTCTGGGTTCAATGTTCTTTCCAACCAGACTGCCTCTCATAGCTTCTGCCTCCTGTGAAGGTTTTGATTTGGGGGTATTTAGAGTCAAGAGATCTGGGTTCAGGCTTTGGGGAAGCCTTAACTGTTCTGAAGTTTAGATTCAGCTGTAAACTAGGAAAAGTACTATTAGCAGTATTAGGAAAAATACTCTTATAGGAACGTGAGTGTCACGTGTCTAGCACAGGGTCAGAAGTGGAGTCGCTGTCACTGTTGCTGTCCGTGCTCTCAGGTATTTGAGCAGCTAACATTCGCTGAGCTAGCACCGTGCGGAGCTTGAGGGTGTGGGAAATAAGATGCATCACAATGGGTCCCCCTTAGGATGCAGCTGTGGGCCGCAGAGTCTTTCCAGCCGGTCTGGGTTCTAAGTTATGGGGCCCTTGGGGCTGGGATTTAGCTCAGTGGTTCTCCTGCTTTGCAAGTGCAAGGTCCTGAGTTCGATCCCCAGCACCAAAAAAAAACCAAAACTAAGTTATGGGGCCCTTCCTGTCCTGGGCCCTAAGAGGGCTACTCCAAGCTCCTGCTTCCTCTTCCAGCTGTGGTGCAGAACCTGGGCTACTCCTGGGCAGTCACCCACCTCTGGAGAAGGGCCCAGGGAAGAGCCAGGCCTGTGCTGTCTCCAGTTCTGGTTTTCCAGGGAGCCCTGCCTGGGGGTCGGGGTGGGGGGGCTCCCAAGCGGGAGGGGAGTGGAGGAAGCAGAGCAGCAACTGGAAGGGAAGGGTGTGGGTGGCCCGGATCCAGCCTGCCTCCTCCTTTCCCGCTGCTGCCAGCCCCCTCCCTGTCGCTCCTCTCCTCTCATCTCATGGGAGGCAGGGGCTTGGCACAGTGGCCTGGGGTGGGAGCTGGAGAACTCTACTCCTCTCCCTCCAACCGGATCGACTCGGCAACACCCCGACCCCAGCTGTGGCCTGAGGCTCTGGCTTTGTTACTTCACTGTCTTGAGGCCCACACCTGGAGCAGGGAGGAAAAACCCCTAAAATTCAGCTGTGTGGGTTTGGAGGGCCAGCTTTAACTCCCCCATTCTGAAGGCAAATGGGGCCAGTTGTGGGGTGTGGAAGAGAGCTCCTCGCGCCCTCTCCGAGTGGCCTTGACCGTGGCTGTGGCCTCTCCCCACCCTGCCAGCCCCTAGAGAGCAGAGCAGACCAGCCCTCCAGCCTGGCTCAGCCTCTGTTGAGGCTCAAGTCCTAGTCCTGAAGTGAGGTGACATTCATTTCACTACATCCTGCCCTCACTTCCTCCACGCGGAGGGAGCAGTGTGGGGGTGGGGGGTCGGGTGAGGACAGATTAGAAGGAAAATGTAGCCTGGTTGGGGGGCCTCTGGGGGAGGCTGGGGTTTCCCAGGGGCTGCTTGGGGTGGGAGGCAGGGTGCAGGAAGCCTTCAAAGGGAAGAACTGATATGCATGAAGAGAAGGGAGGAGCAGGAGGCAGCTAAGTCCCAGAAGTGGCACCCGCAGCACACAGTGACTCAGAGGCTCTGGGGAGACTGCTGCTGCCCCCCGGCTCTCAGGTGGCTCCAAGTGGCAAGAGGCACCCTGAGGGAAGCCTGCCGGTGCCTCTGGCTGGGCCTGCCTCAGTTTCCCTCTCAGGGATGCTGGTAAGGATGGCAGGGGGCCTCACAGACCAGGCTGGCCCTGGGCTGTGGCCTAACCCTAGGGCGAGGCTGAGGGCCCAGTGGGACCCAGGTCCTGGTCTTCCATCCTGCTGACCTGCTTCTCTTCCCCCACAGGTGGAGCCATCAGAAGCCCAAACCCACAGGACAGCCGAGGCAGATCTCAGGAGAGGGCTCAACACCAAGATCTATGTTTAAGTTTTAACTCCTGCTTACTAAGAGCACGATAATTCCTTCTCCAAAGCCCAGCAGCCCCCCAGGCCCACGCAGCCCCAGCCTGCCGCCCACTGCCCAGCTGCCCACAATGCCCTCCAGCGGCCCCGGGGATACCAACAGCTCCGCTCCAGAGCGGGAGGAGGACCGAAAGGTGAGCAGCTGGCCCTGGGCCGGGGGTGCCCTGTGGCTGATACCCAGGGAGGGGCAGGGCCCTTGCCCCACACAGTCGCAGCTACAGTGTGCTGAGTGGAGCCACCATGTAGTCACGTGTGTGGCTTAGTCTTCACATCAAGCTGGTGGGGCCGTCAACATCCCTGTTTTGGTGGTGGGGAAACTGAGGCCTAGAGAGTTTAGATTCTGGTGGTGGGACAGGAACTTAATCCCAGGGAGTCGGGTTCTCGAACCCCAGCTTTCCACTACCAGGGTCTTGGGGCACAGGCTCAAACCCCAGGCCTGTGCAGCTGGGAGGGGTCAGCTGTGCAGGCCATCCCAACGCCCGGGTACCTCTTTGGATCCACCACTTACTAGCTTGAGTCCTCAAGTAAGTTCCTGTACTGCTCTGTTCTAGCTGCTTCTGGGTCCCATGGTGTTCGGTAGCTTCCTGGAGGCACTGTAGACATGAGGCACTCTGCCCACACAGACACACAAGCACTGCTGTGTTCCAGTGCTCGGCAGCCACTGATATCATGGGCCTTGGAAATGGCAGTGAGCATCCACCACCCCAGCCTCGGAGTGACCATCACTGGGTAATCCTTGATGTGGCTTTGGGCCGTGGGGCTAGTGGTCCTGTATCTTCAGAGCTCTGTGAGAAGTGACCTCTTCACTCTTCTGCTGAACTCCAGTTTGGGCTTAATTCAGCCAAAGAGGACTTCATCAGACTGATGGGACCCCCAAGCTGTGAGCATCCATAGGAAAAGCTACCTCTAACCCCAACACTTGGGACTCTGTCTTCCCCTATGTCAGTGAAGTTGTGTCCTGGCATGTCCCCACAGTTCCCGTGCCTGTCTCCCTTGCTCTGAGCCAGTGTGAGGATTCTTGATCCTTGGTGGTGTCCAAGAGTAGCAGCCTGTTTTGGAGCAAGGGTGGACTCTTAGGAGTCTGGGACCAGGTGTGGGGCCTCTGAACACCCTGGGCGAGAGGTATCTGGGTGCCCCTCATCCCAAGGATGTCAGTTCTGCTGCTTTCCTTATGGGGTGACTGTGAGACCTTCCTCACACACACTCAGCTCCTTCCTGGGCTCACTCGGTCTAGGAATGCTGATGTTTTGTAGGTGGTTTCCATCCATTGTTCCATCTCCCTTGGGGACAGCCCTTGACAAGTGGGGCAAGACAGATGGCCCTGGTTGACAGTGGTGGGTCCAGATGAGAGCCTTGCCCCAGCCTCCTGGATCTGAGCCCTTGCCATGGACACATGTGTAGGGTTTGCTGTGGAAACACAGACAGACACACACAGACACACAGACACACACACACACACACACAGACACACACACACACACACACACAGACACACACACACACACACACACACACACAGTGCTCAGAAAGCTGGAAGCCCAGGGACCTTCCCAGCCTAGCACTCTGGAGAGTGCCCTGTCAGGCAGAGTGAGCTGGGGCAGCAGTATGTGCTATGGGTCCTGCACAGGGCTTCCGCCCCTTCTTTCTGAGCCCAAGGGCCTTGTGGGCTCCTCTTGTTCAGGCCTCAGGCCACATGCCAATCCGGACCCTACAGCCTCCTGTGCTCTCCAGCTGTGGGCCTGGCTTTGTTTTCCCGTTGGATTGGGTGACCCTGGGCTTCTCCCTACCCCGAATCCCATGTTGTGACAGATGCTGACACCTTCATGTTGATGTACTTTGCATCCACTCCTATGCCTGGGCTATGGAGCCCTCCCTCCCCCAGCAGCAGCTCAGGCTTGGAATTAGGATGGAAAAGGAGTTCTGCACACGGAGATGGAAGTCCCAGGCTCCAGTCCTGCATGTGTCACTTACTGGGGATGTGGAGCTGTGACTTCAGGCCATCTTGTGTTTGCTCAGCTGGAAAATGGGGACAGTAACTCTAGCCTTGGCTGTTTTACTGGGCAGTTGTGGAAGTCAGATGAGGTCATGAGCATGGAAGTGCCCTGCAGACAGCAAAGTCTGGTCCAATGATGAGGGATTACGATTGCTATTATTATCTACCCATAGTAACTGCTCTGGCTCAAGCGGAAACAAACACATACCCAGCCCTGGACCCTGGTCCTGACCGCGTGCACACTTGCACATTGGCGAGCCGGTGGTCATTGCAGAAGATGGCAGTGATCCGGTCAGACCAAGCCCAGGGCACAGCAGGGCCTCCTCTCTAGCCACCCACGCCCACAGTGCGCATGCTGGCCTACCTGTCACACCTCCCTGGCCCCTTGGCCTGGCTCCAGCAGTGCCGGGGAGCTGCCCCAGGAGGGTGCACAGTGACACAGCAGTCTAGGAAACCCAGGCCTGGGGCAGGGGTGCTGCATTTCGGCACATGGAGAGACACAGGCTTGGTCTGGAGCCCAAGGAGCCTGGCAGAGGTGCTGGGGATCTGGCACAAAGAGCTGTTTGGCAAGCCAGAGGGAAAGGGCGGGGCCACCCACTGGCCCCTTTGCCGCCTGGCCCCACCTGCCTCACTTGTTCCTGCCACGCCTCCAGGCACCATTTGAGTGCTTCTGGGCTGCCAGGCCTTTGTTTAGGCTGTCCCCTAGGCTGGGGGGCCCTGTCCCTGCTCTTCTCCCCTCCTCTCTCTTGGTTCAGTCCACCCTGGACTACAGTTTTCAGTGGGCAAGTGGTTCTCAGCGTGACCCCAGAACCGGCCACATCAGGATCCCCTGGGAAAGTGTCGGAAATGCAGGGCTCAGGCCCCACCTGCTGAGCCAGGAACGTGGGCTGGGCCCCAGCAATCTACTTCTTAAGCAACATTCCAGGGGGTTCTGTTGCCCACAGACATCTGAGGTGGTCTGGATAGATAGTGTCCACTGCCTAGAAGGTGGTCTTGGCCCTTTCCCTGTGATTACCCAGGGCCCACAGTAGCACAGAGTAGATGCCCAGGACATAGTCTGTGGATAGGATGCAAAGGAAAATGAGAGTGGAGGAGACCTCTCTACAGGAGAGTGGTGACAGAGCCCAGAGTCGGCCAGGCGGGGCACAGAACCTGGGGTGATGGGCTGAGTGGCTGCCCTGTGGCTGGGAGCACGCAGGGGTCTGTGGGTGTGAGTGTCCCCTGGTGCCTCCTGCCAGCTCCTTCTGCCATCCACATGGGCAGGAGGCGCCGTCTGGAGAGGCTGGGAGGACCCACGGTTTGGGGGGCTGAATTGGGGGGCTGTGGTCGGGTAGTCAGTTGGCAAACGTGGCTGCAGCAGGGAGGGAGAACCCCAGGGGAACGGGTGGGAGGCCAAGAGCTTAGAAGGATCCCAGGTGGGGGCCACCCTGTGTGTGTGGGGGGGGAACAAGGGTACTCCGGGGCCTCCTCGGACCCCCACACGCAAATCCAGGTCCCCGGCTCACTTCCCATCCTCTGTGTCCCCTTTCTTCTGGCCTCAGAAACATAATGGCCAAGATGTTTTGAGCACTGATTGCCAGGCACTCTTCACGCACTCATTTTGGGGGGGTTTTTTGGTACTGGGGATGGAACTCGGGACCTTGTGCTTTCGAGGCAGATGGCGGCACCACTGAGCTAAACCCCCAGCCCCACACACTGTCATTTTTAATTCTTACAACTGCCCAGTAAGGTAGCCACTAGTATTTTCATTATCTTTTGTTTCTTTCTTTCGTTTTTTTTTGCAGGTTAGGGATCAAACTGGAGAGCACATTATCGCTGAGCTATATCACCGGCCCTTTTTATTTATTTTGAGACGAAATCTCCATAAGTTGCCCAGGATAGCCTCACACTTGGGATCCTTCTGCCTCAGCCTCCTGAGTAGCTGGGATTACAAGTGTGTGCTATCATGTCCAGCTTCATTGTCTTTCTTATTAAGACTGAACCAGGGCCAGGGATTTAGCTCAGTGGTTCTGCCGCCTGCCCGGAAGGCACAAGGACCCGAGTTCGATCCCCCATACCAAAAAAAAAGACTGAACCAAAGCTCAGAGAGGTTAAGTCATTTGCCAAAAGTCACACAGTAGTAGGTGGTAGGACAGAAGTTGGAGCCTAGGCCGCCTGGCATGTGAGGGGGATCCTGCTCCAGTTCTTCCTGCTGCAGGCTGAGGGGTGCTTATTCAGACTGAAAGTCAGGATGGTGCGAGAGGCCCAGCCCTGTGCAGCAGCGCTCTTGCCCTGGGGTGGATGTCGAGGGCTTTCATCTCCAGCTGGAACACACGAGTTCAGGCCCGTGGGGGTGATTGTGCGCATGTGCACACATAAACTGCACTTAGGTCTTGATGGAAGACACCAGAGTGGACGCTTGCCTCTTACTGCTCCCTCCTTCCCTCTCATTTTTCTGACTCAGTTGCCTTTCCAGGTGTCTGCTGCAGAGTAGGGCTCCACAGCCGGTTGGGTGGACTGATTAACATTCCTGAGGAGCTAGGGAAGGACAGGGGACAGCAGGGGACAGCAAGTACAGCAAGGCTGTGGGAGTGCTCCGAGGAGGCGTACCGCTCGTGGCCTCTCCTGCACGAGTAGGGGTGCAGCAGGGGTGCATGGCGAGTGTGGTCTGTGTGTGCGTCTGGACCTGTGTCCATGTGTGTGTAGGGCCAGAGTGGGAGCTCTTCCCTTTCCCCTCAGAGTCCAGCCCAGAGCCAGGCAGGTCTTGATTTCCCTTGGGCTCTGAGTACTTCCTCTGCTCTGGTACCCAAGCTCAAGCGCACCTCGGGTGAGGGCCCTGGCACCCCCAGTCTCCAGAGTTCTCGCAGGTCCACAGTCTGCAGGGACAGCATTCTGGGGCGTGCGCTGCCTTTGCTGCAGCCGGCTGTCCCCACGTGATCACTTGAGGTTGGCTGGTCACTATAGGGCTCCTTCAAGAGTTTAAATGGTTACAGAAAAGCCACTTTCTCCCTCCCCCTTCAGGGACGCAGCACGAGACAGGGACAGGAACATTTCTACTTAGTGGGATTGTTAGATGCTCAGGCCTGTTCAGTAGGGGTGTGCTGTAATGGACCCTTGACATGAGTGCCGAGCAGGGAAACAGCTCCTCATCAGCTTGAGATGTTTAAATGAGATGGTGAGTGTAAGCAGATAACCCAGGAACCTGGTGCACAGAAGTTGGTCATATCATTATTTTGGGTAACTATCCTTTATCCATCTGTCCATCTGTCTGCCTGCTCTCTACCCTATCTATACACCTACCTACCTGCACCATTATGGTTCAGGGCTGCCACAGCCCCACACTTTGCAGGGAGCCCAGCTGGGGTGCGGGGGGTAGGTTTCCAGTCTGCTTAAGGCTGGGGCATGTGGAGGGAAGCTCCTTTCTCCAAGTCTGCAGGCAGGAGAGGCCTGAGGCCCCTTCACCCACTAAACAGAAGCCAATCCAATGCTAGTAGCTCTGAAGGCTACCTCCTGATGGCAGCTGTGGATACGGCTGAGCCCACATTCACTTGGATCCCTTCTGCTCTGTATGGTCAGACTAGGGTCAGAGCCTAGCCCTGCTGAGAAAGTGAGTCCCTCAAGAGCAGGGCAAGAAGGGCTGGGCTCAGCTGCGGAGAGCGGAAGTGGGAAGCTGAGCTGCAGCGGGTGCCCCGGGACTGTTAGGAAATGGGCCCTTCTCTGGCACCTGGCTGGGCTCGCAAGTCCTGGTCACAGCCTCTAGTTGACTCTGTGGAGAGCTGCAGGCAATTAGGGGTATTACCATAATTGTACCACTTAATAGGGAGCAGTGTGGAAAGGCTTATAAAGGAGGATGCTTTGCACAGCAGTCAACTCATTCAGTGTTCACAGTAACGCTGGAGGCATCTCCTGTCATTATCCCCATTTTACAGATGATGAAACAAGGCTTAGAGAGGGTAAGGAACTTGGCAAGGGCCACAAGGCTACAAAGTAGATCGACCTGGATGCTTTCCCTCTGTAAGGCGAGGGCTGTGTGGATCCGGTGGGCTGCCACCGGAGGGGATGTGAGTGGGCGTGGTGCCCGCAGAGCTGGCTGCCAGCAGAGCAGCAGGCACGCTCCACCCTGGGCCTGGGCACTGCACGGGCTGCAGACTTGCTTACGTCATCTCTGCCTCTAGCTGGAACTCGCTTACCTCCGTATCCAGTACGCAGGAGGTACTCTGTCCAGTTTTTGAGCACCCCTGTGTCTGGTCTTGTGATGGAGGGGGGCATGGGCCACTCTCCATTCGTGTTCAATCCAGAACTCTTCAAGATCCCGGCAAGGGGACAGCTTGGGAGGAAGGTAGAGGCCTTGGGAAACCAGCAGGCACAGCCACTGAGCATTACAATACACAGCATCTGCTGTGTGCAGGTATCCAGGACCATGGAAAACGGGCCGGTGAGATGTGGCCCTTGTCCTCTAGGAGAGGAGGAACAGCTTCCATCAGTAGTTTATCGTTCAGAAGCCAGCGAATGTTTGTTGCATATCGTTGAATAGTTGAAATAGAGGGCTGAAGAGCTTTAGGGGATGCTGAGGTCGGAAAAAAATAGCGGGCCCTGGAGGGCCCTGGCAGTGTGTCCAACAATTGATAGCACTCATGAGTCCTCAGCCCTCTGGCCCCTTGGCCTCTCTAGCCAGAGCGACCCCTGCAGGAGACGCTGGGCACGTCCCTGCGTGCGAGTACGTGCGTTCGTGCGTACAAGCGTGCTACGTGCTTCCTGTGAGCTGACTCCTGCCGCCCGGTTCTCGGGCGGCCCCTGGAAGGGCTCTGCTTGCTGCAGAAGCCAGTTCGTTTCACTGAATTCCACGATCACAGACAGTCCCTGGGAGACCAGCCAGCCAGCTGGCAAAAGCTGTATGTGCTCCTTGTCCCAGGGGGCCCGGGCCAGTGGCTGGCCAGATCCAGCAAGTTCGCCTCCTCGACTCAAACACCAACTTGAGACATATGCTCTGCGGATGCTGGGTCAGTAGCATCCAGTTTAAGTACCGAGGGGAACACGTAGGTGTCTTTGGCTGCCTCTGGAGGAGGGCCCTGGGGACACATATCTCGTGGGAGAAGGAACCTGTGTCTAGCATGGCGAGCCAGGAGGTTATGTCTGTGCACGTGAATGCCAGAGTGGTCTTACCCTGCACTGCCTGCATGTCTACGTTTGTGTTACGCGTGCATAGGTGCACGAGTGTGTGTGTGTGTGTAGAACATGGCTTTGGAGGTTATAGTAGCATTTGTAGTTTTCAGGACCTATGGGCAGGGAATCAAAAGATTTACATTTTGTTTCTGATGGCCTCCCTGGCTCACTGATCTTTGTGAGTCAGACAGCCTCTCTGAACTTTAGATTTCCCGCCTGTGTAATGGAAAAGGAAAAATAATAGCAGCTCTACTTTCTGTAAAGCACAAGAATAAACTGAAATAACATATGTGAGTATGCTTTGTTAATTACCCTGTACTATACAAATGTGAGAGATTATTATCATCACAGCCCAGCTCATCAGAATGAGAAGTTGTATGTGGCTTAAAATAATCCATCTAGTGAGCTTTGCTAAAATGTAGGTCAAATCATAGCCTCAGAAGTTTAGAGAGAGACTGATGGGAGCCACCTAATCTAACAAGCCTCCAAATGTGAAGGTGCTTTGAAAGCCATAAAACATTACATAAATGTAAAGTGACAATTATATTTAAGGCCAGAGTGTAGGTTTTAGTCATCCTGTTTCCTGATTCTAGAGACAAAAGATCCAAATAGCATAAGAGCCTCATGAGCTGTTATATTTCTGTGGTTGTAGATTTGCACGGGTGCCTCATCTGTGTGTACAGACGCACTATTGAGCACCTACTATGCGACAGTTACTTAAAAGTATTTTCAAGTGTTTATACCTTGTGCCTCAGTCTAGGCATTATGGATGTACCTGCTGTGGTCTGTTGGTCCCATGTGGAAATAGACCCTGGTGGCCCAGCAGCTCCTGGGATCCTTCTGCACAAGGACTAGGGAGCTGGGCTTGATCCTCCAGGACCTGGGTACCTCCTCAGGGAAGGTTTAAGGCCTGAAGAGTGACATAATGAGCCTTGCATTTTGGAAGGATCGGGGAGGCCCAGGGTCCTGCACATCTTACTGCAGCAGCCCTGGTCAGATGTTAGGCTCTGTCTGTGCTGTGAGTGATAGCTGCACATGGAGGGCAGCAAGCTGGGATTGCAGGAGGCAGCGAGGGGCCTGGGGAGGAAGCCTGGGAGTGCAACCCTTCGGTGAGCCTTCTAATCAGGATGTGTGCAGCTGGGAGGAAGTGACAGTCACATGGGAACTTTTGATCTGTTATCTCACTTAATTCTTATGCCTGGCTGTAAAATAGATATTATTATTCCCATTTTGTGGCTGAGGAAAGCAAGGCACAGGATGTTAAGAGCTTGAAGTAACTAGTAAGGACAGGGCAGAGCTGAAATCCCCGCCCAGCTCTGCCCTCCAAAGCCTACCTACCTCTGATTTCTGCCTCTCCCGTCACTGCTGGAAGGGCTGACTCCTTCAGTCTCCTTACTTGACAGGTGAGGAAACCAGCCTGGCCCAAATCTGTTCTCGCTGGATATGATACTGCTTCCCAGCTGCTCAGGTCACTATGGATCGGATTCTCCTATTTCAGAGTCTCAGTGATGCTTCCTAATTCAGTGCTACTTGCAGATTGGATAAGCATATTTTACATTCTTTTGCTTAACCCATCAGCAAAGATCTTGAGTAAAATAGGCCCCATGACAGACGCAGGAATGAACCACTTGATAAACCTCCTTGGAGTCATGGAGGGCACAGCCCCAGCCATCTGTTCACCCTGCTCAGGGGATCCCCCACTTCCCTGACAGCCTGAGCTATACGCGGCTCCCGAGCAGAAAGCATCGCCTTCCGCTTTGCCCTGCACTTGGGCTTCTTCATGAAAAAGTGATATATTGGGAGAGAACCTGCGTGTGAAGCCAGACCTGGGCTCCCATGGAGTCTTGGTCTCCTTAGCTCCAAGCTAGGGGTGCGCAAGGCTGGAGGACACAAGGTACAGGTTGAGTGCACAGCACCCTTGACAGCTTTCCACATCTCAGGACACAAGGTGACCACCCTTTCCTCCTGGGCTGGCTAACCCTAAATTGAATCCAACAGGGGAAAAACATGCTGAGTACCTGCAACATGCCTGGGGTACTGCAAGGATCACAGCAAGTCTGCATATGGTGTAGAGGTTGCCTGTCAGAAGCCAAAGGTTTTTCATGTGCCCAATAGGAGCCAGGACTCCCCATGCAGAAAGGTCAAGTGTCTTTGTTTTTTGGGTCATTGCCATGTGGTGGCCAAGGTTTGTTTTTGTCAATCAGGCACCCTGATTGGCTTTCACATCTCTGGTTAGTTCAGGGTAGAAGTTAGAAAATCAAATAAAGATCTTTGTAATAAATGCAGTTTGTCAAAGAAATAGTTCAAAGCCCAGAATTTCTGGGCAGCAGGAGTCCTTCCAGAACTGGGAATTTGGCTGTGAACAAGACAGATAAGGAGACAAGGCATTTGAGAAGCAGGTGGAATGGACTCCTCCAATCCCCCATTTTCTGGATGAGGAAATTGAGGCTCAGAAAGGATGAGCCTACAGCTAGGAAGTGGGTATAATGGACTCACTTTGGTTTGCTTCAAGCCCTGTGCCCTTCCCATGACCTCAGCTGACCCTGATAGTTTTGTAAAGATGCTGACCACTTAGTGGCAGTATGAGAGCAAAAGCACCACCTCATCTTGAAATTCATGGTAGTCATTTAGGTCCAGTTGAAACCTTTGCACATACTGAGCTGCACGGATAATACTTCTCTCTGTGTGATGCAGATGATCCTTTCGTAGAGGGGGTGTGAGTGGGATTTCAGGAGAGAGCTCGGACACAGGCACTGGCCTCAGGCCACCTGTGGCTGGGCCTTCCAGACCCTCAAGAGCTCCCCTCCAGCTGGCTGCTTCTCTGCCGTGCTTTCCTGAAAAGAGCCCCTCCGGGATCTCTGCTCCCTGACCAGCCTCTGCCTCCACACTGGAGTCTGCCCCATCGCCTGGTTTCTCTTCCAGACCCGTTCTGGGCTGGGCTCCTCAAATGGTCTTCTTCATCCCTTCTCCAGGTCCTTGGTCCTCGCCACTTTGTCATTGTGCACAGGTTAGTGACAGTGCTGTCATAGACCAGTCATTACAACACGTAGCCAAATCTGTGTCCTCAACAGCATTTCTGTCAGATGACCCTGGTCTCTTGGGTGACAGTGGTCTCCTCCCTTGCTCCCACAATGTACCAATGTCGTCTTCTGCACCTCTGACCATTCTCCTTTCCTTGATGGATGCAGCCCTCTCCAGTGTGACAGTGCCACTTGCGAGGGCTCAGGCTGGCATCTGTCATCATCCCTCGCATCTCTGGTGGACTCTCTGAACGTGAGCTCCAATGGTGTTTCTCAGATAGGTAAATGGACAGAGAGGGCCCAGTGATGCTTTTCCTGTGGGTCTGATGTCTGCCATTGGTTATGGTAGGCTTTCACTTGTGTCCCACTGTCACTTGAAAATTAATATGGCAAACCACATGCTATTTTGAAGTCACAGAAAATGAAAGTTGATTGGAACACGGAGGGCCATCTCAATGAAATCTCCAGGAAATCTGGCCACTCTCCTTCTCCCTCCATGGTACCAGCGTCATCCTGGGTTGGTGCCACCCTTGGGAAGGGCCGGGAAGCCATCTTCGGCTCCCGGCATCACATGAAGAGCACCCTGTAGTCCTGCTGGGTCAGGGTCCCTCTGTCCTTCCCAGCATTGTTTCTGCCAGTGATTAGTCATGCCAGAGCTTGGCTGAGTCAGAAGGGACTTGTGGGTGGTTTGTGGCCAGGCTGGAGCAGTGAGGCAGGACTTTCTAGGTTTATGTCTTTGTGCCCCAGGAGACAAGCACAGAGGGCCCAGCCCTGCACAGGTCCTGTGTGAGGGACAGATGACAAAACAGGCTCCTGGTCCAGGACTCAGCACGTGAGAGGGATCAAAGGAGCCAAGATGTGGTCCCTGCGACATTCCTGTGGGGTGACAGGCACATGCAGTGCCAGGGCCATATGGCCAGGGTCCAGGGCAGGGATTTTACAGAAGCTGTAAAAGTCATACACTGTATACAATAGTCCTCCTTTCAAGCACTGCATGTATTTCAAACATAGATGAGCCTACATTTTAACTTTCCTTTTCTTGTGATTTTATTCTTTCCAGTAAAGATTCACTAAATAGATTGCTCATTGAACTTTTGTGCTTTTACAGATTTTTTTAAAATATAAATTCCTAACTGAGAAACAGCTCCTTTATCAGAACACGTTTTATGATCTTGTGGTCGAAAAATGTGGTCACCAGAGGGAGCAGTGCTTTCTGCTGGGCAGTGGGGCCTCACAGAAGCCCTCTAGAATGTGTTTAAACGGAGCCCTAAGGGCGGCTCCAGCTTCGCCAGGCAGGAGGGGGTGACAGTCGCCTTGTTGATGGGACAGCATGGCACAGCCCTGGAAGTGTTGCTGTTGTGGGGGTGGAACAGGAGGAGACCAAGGCCAGCCAGGCCTGGAACAAGGTGCCTCTCGGATCAGCTCTGGCTCACAGAGTGTGTGTGTACCCACAGGAAGGAGAGGAGCAGGAGGAGCCTCGTAGCAAGGAGGAGCGCCAGGAGCCCAGTGCCACAGCCCGGAAGGTGGGGAGGCCTGGCCGGAAGCGCAAGCACCCCCCGGTGAGTGTCCCGTCCCACACGACCCCCATACATGGGTGTGTACTCTGGACAGCAGTGATGTACGTCTCCCAGAGATGTGAGGGTGCTAAGATCAGCCACACAGCTTGCTCGGATTCCCCATTCTGTGAAGCCCACGGACACCTCACATCCTCCGTTTTCTACACTGAGAACTGGGGGCCCAGGGAGGCCAGGGGACATGGCTGGAGGATTTCAATCAGGCCCCTGCCTCCCGGCCCAGCTGGAAGGTCAGTAAAAGAGCCTGCCAGACTCCCTGGGCTGGACTAAGACTTCCTGGCCTGGCTGCATAGGCCCCTCCCTGCCGACGCACATGCCCAGCCTAGGTCTCAGCACCCCCAAGAGAACTGCAGGGCTGGAGCTGTGCAGGCTGAGGGGAGCAGCAGTGTGCTGTTGGAGTTCTGCAGGGGGGACCCATGGCTGCTGCAGTCTGAGGGAGCTTTAGGTTGCCCAAGCTGAGAAGAGGTAGAGGGCATGTCCGGGGGCTGGAGGGCCTGCCTTTGTATGCCTTAAGCTCAGAGGTGGAGAATTCATCCCCCACACCAAAGACAGCTGGTTCCTTCCTTTTAGCCCCCTCCAGCTGAGAATGATAAACTTTGAGCAAGAAGGTGAGGTGGAGCCAGAGGCTCTGAATTTATAACTCAGCGGTCGATGAAATGTTCTCAGCAGGGCAGGGAGCCCAGGACTTGTGCACAGCATGGGTAGGGGGTGGGTTCTTGCCGGGGGGGGGGGGGGGCGGCGTTGGGAACCTGCTGGGTATGACAGTGCACCTCTGCCAATTAACTTGAAGATGGAGGTGAGGGCTAAAGGCGACAAGCTTAACTGGTGAGTAATTTTAAACATTTTAATATTAAAGCTAACATGGATATTTTATGGCCTGGAATAAAAAGTTCATGCAGGCTGGGGATTTAGCTCAGTGCTTCCGATGCCTGCCTCGAAACCACAAGGTCCTGAGTTCAATCCCCGGTACCAAAAAAAAGTTCATGTGACAATGAAAAATAGAATGGATTCCAGAAGAATTTCCAGTTTGCAGCCAGCCCCACTATCAGATTCCCAGGATGCCCTTGCACTTTTCTACCAAAGGGCCCCTGAGGGGGAAGGGCAGCTGGGGAGCCACATGGGCACCCTGATCCCCTGACCTGATGGTCTGTAGAGCAAGCTCCCCTGTTCCTGGGGACAAGAGCCACCACCTGTGTCAAGCCAGGAGCCAGCAACCCTTGAAGTCCCATCGTCACTGGGCGGGGGCTGGGATCAGGGCATGAGGGAAGGACACGCAGGTGGACAGTGAGAGGGGAGGGCAGGTCATATGTCCCCACCTGGAGCAGGTGCAGTACAAAGGAAAAGCAGTGTTTTTGGAGTCCATTTGAGCTGGATTTGAATCCCAGCTCAGCTTATCAGCGTGATGTTGAACAAGTCACTCTGCCTGAACCTCTGGTTCCTTCTGCAAGACAGAAGCAGTAAGATTCATTCCTTGGGGCAGGGGATTTAGCTCAGTGGTTCTGCTGCCTGCCTCGAAAGCACAAGGTCCTGAGTTTGATCCCTGGTACCAAAAAAGAAAGATTCATTCCTTGTAGACTGCTGTGACGCTGACGTGGATTCCCGCACCAACCAGCTGATCCTCGGCAAAGACTGGGCCTGCTCTTGCCTGGCCAACCTTTTCCACTTAGGAAGCTGTGGCAGCCACAGTTTGACAGAAGAAACTGGATTTACTGCTTCCCAGCTGTGTAATCTTGAGCAAGTTACTTAGCCTCTCTGAGCTGCTTCCTCATTGATAAAATAGGACTGTCAGTAATACCTGCCCTGGCTGGCCATGATGGTACACTCCTGTAATCCCCCCACTTAGCAGGCTGAAGCAGGAGGATTGCTCCACGTTCAAGGCTACATAGTGAATTCAAGGCCAGCCTGAACTGCATGGCGAGACTGTCCCCCCTCCCCCCAAAAAAAGTATTTTTTTTTGGTACCGGGGTTCGAACTCAGGACCTTGGGCTTGCCAGGCAGGCACAGTACCACTGAGCTAAATCTCTGGCCTTTTTTCTTTTCCCGGTACTGGGGATCAAACTTGGGTCCTTGTGCTTGTGAGGCAGGTGGCGAAACCACTGAGCTAAATCCCTGGCCCTGGATAGGGAATTTTAAAAATCCAGAACTAAAGCTCGGCTTTTTAAATTTTATTTATTTATATTTTTTGGTACTAGAGATCGAACTCAGGTCCTTGCACTTGCGTAAACAGGCGGCGAAACCACTGAGCTAAATCCCCGGCCCAAGCTTGGCTTTTTACCCCACATAGTTTGCAAAGCAGGTGGGGAGAGCTTGTTTCCTAGTCTTGACCTTTGGTGCCACCCCCCAGGCGTGGTCACTGAGGGAAGCTGCACTATATTTGTCCACTGCCCACTGAGGACACAGACCATGAAAAAGTGCTTAGAGTTGGGTAGCACTCGATTGCCCACGAAGGCCTTTACCATGACTACCTCTTTTGGTGTTGAAGACACAAGCGTGCAGGTGGAGACATGGGTTGTTATCAATCCCACATGCAGACGAGTAGCCCGAGTTCAGGGAGGATTCGGGACTTGGATTCCACACCATCCATGCACACAGCCTGTGGTGTTCTTCCCTCACCATTGCAGCCGTGCGGTCTGGCCCGCTGGGTACCAAGAGGCTCTTGCTTAAGTTAAATGTGAGTGCAGGCTATTGGAAAACGTACATAGAATGGTGTAAAAAGCAGACAAAGAAAGTGTAAGCTGGGACGGCTACTGGCCAAGTGTCAGTGGGGAAGGCTGCGGTGGTCTGGGGACCAAGAGGTGCCTGCCTTAAAGCCAGGCAGTGAGTGGCCTGGTTGGCCTGTGGCTCTGGCTGGAGCCAGGATGCTGCCGGCAACAGGAAACAGGAAGCCAGCTACAGGACTGGGCGGGGCTTAGGAAGGGTGCGGGCACCTGGGCCAGGGCCTGCAGGCTGGCCAGTGCTCAGGGCGGGAAGGAGGGGCCTGATGTGTGGGGCGAGGCTGTGTGTGTCAGGGCAGGGAAGAATAGGCATCCTCTGTGCACCAGCTCCCGAGGATGTTGTAGGCTGACAAGTGAGGCTGTCTGAGGCTGGTTCCTGCCTGGTCACAAGCCCAGACAGCGCCTTGAAGGCATTTGTCCTGGGCAGGTGGTTCCGTCTGGGATAGTTTCTGTACTTGGCCACTAGACCCTGGTGGGTGACCTGCCCTGCAGGGCTCTATACCCTGTTTACTAGCTGTATGAATTTGTTCATTGAAGATTTATACCCACCAACTTCCGCCAGGGTTATTTTTGCTTAGAGGGAGCATTCTGAGGTCACCTCTTGCTAAGAATAACCCAGAAAGGGCGGGAGAAGAAGAAGGAGGGGCAGGGAGCTGGCACTGGGCTTAGCTGAGCCAGGCCAGCGTCCCTTATTCCACCTCTGACTCTCATAACAGTGCAGGAGGGACAGAGTTCAAGAGGGCAAGATTGCCCCACTTCCAGGCAAAAGACTTAGGGTTAAACTCTGGGAGCTTCGGTAGCTGGTTTCCCTGCAGCATAAGTCGGTGGGTAGTTTCCCAGCTCTTAGCAGTATGGGCTCATTTTCCAGACCCCTCCTTGTTTCCAGATCAGAACTGCTGCTGTGCTAACCACTGAACTGTGACTCAGTGATTTGGGTCACCGTGTTTTAGCCACAAGACTTCTTGAGACAGTACCTCCTATTCCTGGGCTTCAGCCCGTAGTCGTCCTCACTGTGGTGACTTTTCTTTCTGTGAACTGCATCAGCCATCGAGCTGCCCTTCCTGTCTTCTCTTGTTTTGGAAGGTGTGAGGGACATGGGCGCTCGAGAAGCTCATGAGGTTTGAGACTTAACTCTCCCTGCAGATTCCCCTACCTGAGCGGCAAATCATTACACACACACACACACCCCCAGTGGAATTCAGGACTGAAGGGCGGAGCTGTGGACCTCAGGGGTGGGGCTCCTAAGGGTGTTGGGGAAGCCAGGGGGCACATGATGGAGGATGTGGGCCTTAAAAGAAGTGACGGACACTTGCTGAGCAAGGTGTCGGGAGGAATGCATACGGTGGGTGTACTGTGGGGGACAGGGGCAGGGGCAGGATCAGGGGAGGGCCTTGAGGGCCCTTGACTAGAGTTTCATTTAGAAATGTGTCCAACTTGGGTCCAGAAGGTAGTTTGCAGGCAGCCTGCGGGGTCTTCCTCCTTGTGCTTTCAGAAACACTTGCAGATCTGGAGGCTTGGAGGAGGAGGGTGTCTAGGGAGGCCTTGCTGGCATCTGTGCCCTGACAGTGCTCACTCCGGCAGAGCCCTGCTGCTGAAAGTGGGAGGTGGGCCCTGAACACAGGCTCAGGCGTGGTGGGTGCAGAAAGGGCAGGGCCCATGCTCCGGCAGTGGGGCTAGAGAGAGGGGCAAAGGGGATGCTACAGGCCCCAGTGACTGGCCCAACAGGGTAGCATCAGAGCTGCTGTCAGAGACCAAGGCTTCTGGAAGGGAGCAGATGGAGGCCACCGCAGGGAGGAGGAGCATTCAAATGAAATCTCAGAAATTGTTTCGTTTTTTAAAAAAAAAAAATCCCTCTTGCTGGGGTGTGGTGCTCATGCCTGTAATCCTGGCACTTTGGGAAGCTGAGGCAGGAGGAGCACAACCAGCCTGGGCAACTCAGCGTCACTTAGTGAGACCCTGTCTCAAAATAAAAAGTTTAAAAAGGGCTGGAGATTAGCTCAATCCAGCAGCCCTCAGTTCAAACCCCAGTGCCACCAAAAAAAAAGTCCCTCTCTTTGTGTCCCTCCCTCACTCCTTCCTCAGAGCCACACATTCCAGGACCTCCTCCACCAAGTCCTCCATTGGCCTTGGCCACTGTGTCCTATGAGGCCCCTGGGAGTGCCTGCACCTGTCCCATTGCACCCCTGGCCCGACACACCCTGCCTGGGGGAGAGTTGTGGACACTGGTTCTTTCCTCGTCCACACTCGAGAGTCTGCATCGGGCTCTCTCTCCTCAGGGAGGACATCAGAGAGCTGGGAAAGCGCCAGAGAATGGCAGCTAGGTTAGTCAAGGGGCAGGGGAGGCTGCCGGGCAAGGGGCAAGCACAGACCGAAGACATTGTGGCTCTCCCTTCCGGAGGGACGGAGGCTGAGCGTCGGGGGTGTGATGGGGTGTGATGGAGGCGTGATCGAGGCACTGAAGCCTAAGTCACATCCGGTGGGGCAGGCTGAGTGCAGCCTGGGGGTGGGGGTGACCTGGAGACGCTTCAGAAGAAGGTGCCATTTTCTGCGGGGGTTGCCTTCTTCCCACACCTGTAGAGGTGGGATGGTAGAGACGGGAAATGGAAATTGCTTGTAAAGAGATTTATGTGAAATTCATGGGTCTGTACATCATGGGTCTTTCAAGGGAGCTTCCAGCTCATCCCAAAATCCTTTGAGGTTGATTTCACAGAGCATGGCCAGGCCCTCTTCCAGGTGGACAGGTGTCCCTGCTGTAACCAGAACATCAGTGGGCCGACCACGCGCTGGGCATGCTTGCTTTTGCATCCGTTTGCCAGGGCCCGTGACAACCTGGCAGGGCCTCACTGCGCCCCAGAGTTCTCTCCTTGGATGCACACACGTGGGGAGCTCTCTGGGGAGCAGGGGGGAGGCTCCCAGTGAAAGTGGCAGGGGAACATGGGGGGAGCCCAGCAGAGGCCAGCGTTTCCAGAGTGGCCCTCTTTGGCAGCTGGTTCCTGACCCCACTGGTGGCCCTTTTAGCTGTTACACTAGGGAAAAAAGAAACTGGAAGAGTCAGAGTCCTAGTTCCCGAGTTTTGGAGCCTGACTCCATTAACTCCAAGAAGGCTGAGCAGGAGGCCTTTGGGAACCTCTCTCAGGAGGGTCCAAGGATGGGGCTCTGCCTCTGCCTGCTGTCACGGCCACTTCCGGCTGCAAGCAGATCTGGGGGAGGGCTGCCAGGGGAAGGGAGCTGCAGGAAGGGCCGGGGGCAGGCAGCAGTGGCGCTGTGCCAGTGCTTTGGGGCCAGGGCTATCCTGCTCACTCAGACATGTGGCTGTTTCCTGAAACTAGAGTCAATCTGGAAAAGGCCAGGAGGGGTTGGGGCTGATGGGCTGCAGGGAGGGAACCTGACCGGAGGGAACACGGAGTGGCAGTGTGGGTCCAGGGAGTCATGTTGGTGTTTTTGTTTACATTGCTCCTGGCATTGTGGGCACCTCTGCCCTACTGAGGCAGTGGGGTGCCTGTTGGCACCTTGGGGCGAACCCGTCATGTGTCTGCACATGTGTGACTGTGTGTCAGGATCCCACCGCTGGCCAGATGCCAGGGTTCCCTGATGGCTGAACCCTGCCAAGCCCTTTAAGGCACAGGAGCAGGCGGGAGATGGCAGGTTTGGATCCCACAGGCCCCTGCAGAAGACTCCTCCTCGTCTTGCGCTGGCATTTCCTGGAGATGGCTGTGGCCCCCTGCACTGCAGAGCTGTGCTTCCTCCTTAGCCCTCCTGGGATCTGTTTGGGCTCCTGAGATTGACCCAGAGGGAGAGTGAGTCTCGAAGGCCGCCCCTGTCCCAGGGTCACCCTGGAAGCTTTTCCACAAGGAGCTGTGCCCCAAGGTGAGCCTTGGAGCCTCCCCCCGCCCCAAAAGCTTGAGGACAATGCCAGCTACCTCAGGATGGTCGTGATAGTTATATTTATCAACTTTATCAGCATATGGCGCCTGGGTCCTGTTCTTGGAGCTCAGAGCTATAGATGGAGAGAAATACAAAGATGAATAAGGCAACGCAAACAGTCTAGGAGAGAGATAATTAGGTGCACCATGATAAACAGTGTAATGTGATAGGGTGAGAAAGCACTTTGTAAACAAATGTGGCCCACTGTGAGCTGGCCTGAGTGCTGCCGAGGACTTTACCACAACATGCAGGGCAAGACTTCGACCAGCAGCTGTCCACACCTGCCTGCTACACCGTGGGCGCTCTGGGAGCAGGGTAGGGCTGAGGCTGGGGGCTCCCATGGCCTGGGCCCAGCACAGACCCCACAGCTGGGCTGTGTTTTTCTTTTAAGACAAAAGATGTTAATGTAGAGTGATTTTTTCTAAACTAAAACCTCAGTATTCAGGTTTAATTGCAGTGTTGGCACTTTGGGATAAATAAGTGGGTTTTAGGTTGCAGTTTGGGCACTTGTCTCTAAAAGGTTTGCCATCACTGGTTTAAAATGTTCCTCGGGCCCAGTGGGGCGGCACACACCTATAATCCCAGCACTTGGGAGGCTGAGGCAGGAGGATCACACGAGTTCAAGGCCAGCCTGAACTGCATAGAGAGACTCTGACTCAAAGTCCCCCTCCCTTCCACTTCCTCAGAACAGTGGGATAGTGGTTACTGAGAGAGAGAGGAACAGGGAGTTACTGTTTAATGGAGACAGAATTTCCAGAGAAAGGTTCTGGAGATAGATGGTGATGGGAGTGTAGTAATGTGAATGTGGCCCAGGGTTCAGCTCTGTGGCTCCGCTGCCTGCCTTGAAAGCACAAGGTCCCGAGTTCGATCCCTGGTACTGGGGAAAAAATGAATATATGGGCTGGTGATGTAGTTCCGTGGCACTGTGGCTGCCTTGTAAGCACAGGGTCTTGAGTTCGATCCCTGGTACTGAAAAAAGTAATGTGAAGGTACTCAGTGTATACTTGAAATGGTTAAAATGATACATTTATGCATACTTTACCACAGTTTGTTTTTCAGTGCTGGGGAAAAAATACAGGGCCTCACGCACAGTAGTAGGCAAGCATTGTACCACAATGTACACTCCTAGCCCTACTACAGTTTTGTTTGTTTTTTTAAATTCCTTATGCTGGGTGTGATAATGTGTGCCTGTAATCCCAGCTATTTGGGGGGCTGAGAAGGGAGGATTGTGTGTTCAAGGTCAGCCTGTGCAGTTTAGCAAGAACCCATCTCAGAAAGAAAAAAACGTTCCTTAGAAAAAGGCTGTCCCTGGTCATGGCTCCTCACCCCTCCACTCAGGTTAGAGTATTTCAGAGACGTTATTGGCAGTGGGGTGGAATAATTCTTTGCTGTGAAAGCTGTCCTGTGTCTGTAGGCCACATAGCAGCGCCCCTGGCCACTGTCAGCCAGATGCCAGCACCCCCCACCCCTGGAAGGAGTCTCCAGACTCACTGCCAGATGTCCTGGGGGTGGAGGAGTGGCAGAATCTTCCCCAGCTGAGAGCCTCTGACTTTGTCTGCTCAGAAGGGGGTTCTCACTGCAGAAGCCTGAGGTGCAGTGGTGGGCAACAGAGGAGCCGGAGGCAGTTGTCCCAGGGCAGGGGTGGGGGCTTCCCAGCAGGAAGGCAAAGGTCAGCGAACCCTGAGGGCCCCCTGGAAGCGGTGGGCAGGGTTGAATACTCAGAACAGAACTTCTGGGTTTGGGGGCTGTGGGCTACAGCACCATGCTCTCCTCAAATCTGAGAGATGCTCTTTATGACTGCCAGTGGCCCCAACTGGGCCCCCCACTAGAGAAAGAAAAAGGGGTGTGCTCACCACTGCTGTTCCCATTCTGAAGCTGTCATCTGCGGTTGCAGCTGCTGTTGCTGCCTTGTGAGATGTCAGGAGGACGTGTGTCCCAGGCATGTGCTGTGTCTCCTTGTGAAGCACTATCAAAAGCAAACAAAAACAGCCAGCCCAGCACATCCGTCTGACGTCTGATGTGGCAGCAGGGCTGAAGCTCCTCCCAGCTCAGAGTGGGGTGTTCGAACTTCTCCCCAGGTCTTGTGGTTAATGAATCAATTATGGATAGATATTGAGCACCTGTCACTGCCCTGCTCTGACTAAGTCTAGCTGGATTAGCCAAGTCCCTGTGCTCTCGAAGTCGACAGGCTAATAGGGTTGGGGAGGGGAGAGAGAAGGGAGCTTAGGGCGGGCTGGGAGGTGCTGTGCCAGAGTCCAGGCCCGGCTGGAGCCTGCACCCTGTTCTTACCAGAGGTATCCCTTTTCGTGAGTCCCCAGATCCTCCCCGGAGATTTGGAGAGCTGTTCCAGGCCTTGGCCTGTGGATCCCCTTCCTTCCTTCCTTCCTTTCCATGGTCTCCTGTAGGTGGATTTGCCCTGACTGGTTACCTGGATCCTAGGGAGACCCAGTGAGGGGTCACACAGCCCAGGGGGTGGGTTCTTGACAGGTGAGATGGATCCTGGCCTGACTGTGGCGGGAGTCATCAGCTCACCTGAATCCAGAGCTCAGCAGAAGCAGAAAAGTGGACGTGCCTGGATGCAGATGGCCTGGAAGAAAAGCCAGTTTGCACAGGGGGATAGGGCATGGCTGTCCTGAAAGGGCTTGGTGGGCCGGGCTTCTGGGCTGGGGCGGGTCTCAGAGCTGGCTCTCTTGGGTCCGTAGGCTGTGAAGCTGGCAGTGGACAGAAGTGGGTCCCACATTGCAGAGAGGCCATGTGGTCCCCAGGTGGGGCGCGAGTGGCAGTGGTGTGGTCTCGAGCAGCTCTGGCAGGCAGCAAGTGGCCATGGTGAGAAATTAGCTCTGAGCAGGCAGCACCTGCACCACCTCCCCTGAGTGAGGGCCTTGTGGCGCCTGACACAGCTGCAGTCCAAAAGGTGGCCACCAGGGAGTGTGTGCACCCCTTTCTCAGCTCCTGCAAACCTGACTTTCTCACACAGAGGCCAGAGCCTTGGCATTGTGGTGCCCACTTGTGATCCCAACACTTTGGGAGACTGAGGCAGGTGGATTCCAAGTCTGAGCATAGCCTGGGCAATTTAGCAACTTAATGAGACCCTGGCTTTTTAAAAAAAAAAAAAAAAAAAGGCCTGAGCCTTGCAGAGTGACAGGATTACAGCAGAGAGGTCATTCTAGGCCAGAGATGTCTCGTTTGCTTAAGCCGTTAGGTGAGAGAATCCTGGGGAGGAGGGCTGGACATACAGGTGGAGGCTGAGGATCTGCTTGCTCCACTTTTGTTCCTGTCCCTGGCTGCCCTGACTGCTGGCCTGAGCCCTGGAGGCCTTCTCCCTCCAGGTGCTGAGGAGCACACAGCTCCTCCCACAGGAGCTGCACAGCCTGGAAAGTAGGGAGGTGGCTGCTAGGCTCCCCCTGCTTGCCCTCAGGTGGGAACCACATGGAGGAGGGGCTGGTTTTGCTCTGCTTTGTTCCAAGACCCACATCCCTGTTTGCCAGCAGACAGCAGTGGGCTTGCTAGACCTGCGGAGAAGAAGCCGCCGTGGAAATCCCGCTGTGCAAGAGAGAAGCTAGGAGTCCACTTCCTCTCAGGCTGTGCACACTGTGCTCGAGAGCGTCGCAGTGGTCTCCAGGGAACTTGGCATTCTCTCCACTCCTGGGCAGGTCCTTAAACCACCAGTCCATGCCTGGGATTGTGTCCTCCCAATACACACAGGTGTAGGGCGCTGCCAGTGCCAGGGTGCTCGCTGCAGCAGGAAGCAAATGGGCCTGAATGCTCCCTGTTTGTGGAAGTCCCAGAGCACTCATTAAGCAAGCAGAAAGAGGCAGGTCCATGTGCACTTGTATGGGGAGAAGCCTGCTTTGCTTGTTAGGGGAGACGTTTAGAAGTAGCATGATTCCCTTCTATAGAAACAGTTCTGGGATCTGGATGCACGTGTGAATATGTATGGGTAAAGCATGTAACTTACACATGACTGTAAAAAGTCCAAAATGGGAAACTCGGAGCAGTGGTGCGTGCTTGTAATCCCAGCTGTTTGGGGAGGCTAAGGCAGGAGGATTTCAAATTTGAGGCCAGCTTGGGAAACTTAGCAAGGCCTTGTCAATACACAGACAAGCAAACAAAGACTGGGGGTGTAGCTCAGTGGTAAAGCACCCCTATGTTCGATCCCCAGTTCTGGGAAAAAACCCTGAGTGGGAACTTGTCTGATAATAACAGCGTGCTGGGGGAGGGGTGATCTTGAGGGTAGAGAGTTAAAATGGGAACTTTAACCTTCAACACAAGGATTTTCATGCAGTTTGAATTTTTATAATATGTTTGATTTTTATTACTCATTAAAATTTTAATACATAAGAACAAAGTGTACATTTTAATGGATTGCTATGTGACATTTCAGTTATGTTTATGTTGTACAGTGTATAAATCAGGTCAAACATATGTATTTCCTTAAGCATTTATGGTGAAAACATTCAAAATCTGTTCTTCTAGCTTATTTGTTTTATTTATTTATTTTTTTGGTACCGGGGATCAAACCCAGGACCTTGCACTTGCACAGCAGGTGCGGTGCTGCTGAGCCACATCCCCGGCTCTTCCAGCTTTCTGATATACAAGGTGTGATAAAAAATACAGTGCATGTTTAATTCTTTAAACAAAATTTATTACAGTAAAAAACAGATTGCTGTTAATCCCCCTTGCTTCAAACACACTTAGCCCATCGTTCTTGCCACTTTCCAAAGCAGTTTGGAAGTCCTCTTTTATGTGTTTAGTTGCGCTGTCATGGCTGCCTCGATGTCCTGAATGGATTTGAAGTTTACCTGTCCTGGTCATTTTGACTTTGGGAAGAGCCAGGAGTCACATGGTGCCAGACCCAGTACTGAATAAGGTGGATGAGGATGTGCATAATGTGTTTATGAGCCTGCCTTTCTGTTGGATGGCAAGAAAGCATCCACTGTATTTTTATCACACCTCGAAAACACTTTTTCTTTTTTTTTGGCAACAAGGTCTCGCTATATAGTTTGGGCTGGCTTTGAACTCAGTATGCAGCCCAGGCTGGCCTTGAACTCATAATGACCCTCCTGCCTCAGCCTCCCAAGCGCTGGGATTATAGGCATACATCACCACACCTGGCTAGGACACTCTTGAAAGAGAATTTAAGGAACTGCTTCAGAAAGTAGCAAGAAGCCAGGCATAGTGGTGCGTGCCTGTAATCCCAGCACCTGGGAGGCTGAAGCAGGAAGATTGCCATGAGTTCAGGCCAGCCTAGAATATGTACCGAGACCCTGTCTCTAGACAAACTGGCAAAAATAATGTGATGTGTTTGAAGCAAGCAGGAGTGTTTGAGTGGGATTAATGGCAATGTATCTTTTTTTTTTTTTTTTTTTGGTACCGGAGATCGAACTCGGGTCCTTGTGCTTGCATGGCAGGCTCCAGTGCAATGTATCTTTTACTGTTACAGGTTTAAAATTTCAGCAGTGTGTTTTGCGGCCCCCTTGTGTACAGTTTGTAACCGTTACCTGTCCTCTTCCTACCCCACAGCGACACCTTGGTGTGTCCCACCCCTCACCCTAACTTCGTACCCTTTGATCACCCCTTCTCCATCTCTCCCTCCCCTGACTTTCATTATAGAAAAACTAGTATTTGAGAGACTAAGTGTTCATTGGTCAAGCTTGCTCACCCCACCTCTTCCTTCCCTGAGCTGAACACCTCCCTTCTCCCTGAGAAGTCCCGGCTACTTTGCTCTAGATGGACAGGGACAGGCGTGCATCGTTGGAGCGCAAAGGGCATAGGCTATCCTTACAAAGCAGGTGACCCTGAGCAAATCACAGAATTCTCCAAGAGCCTCAGATTCCTCACCTGGTTCCCAGGGAGACAGAGAGACCCTGAGGGCAAAAGACAGTTAGGATGATGCTGTGACTTAGCTGAGGGCAGTGAGCTTGGTCCTCAGGCCTCAGGATGAAGCCTGTGGGCGCCTGCATGCAGTGGGGTGCTGCAGAGGGGGGCTGTGGATCGGCCAAGACCCTGGCTGTCCCGGGCCTGAGCACTTTCAGGGTCTGAGCTGTGGGGCTTTGCTAGGCTTGGATCCAGAGAGTGCTTTTTCTGGAGGCCCCCTGGGCCTCCCATGCCTGGAGGGTTATTTTGAAGAGGGAATGCTTGGAAGTCCTAGGAGCCTCAGCGAGCAGAGTGTGATGGGGTGTCCCTGGAGCACGGCACCAGGCTGGCCAACCTGCTGGGCCTCTGACCCTGGGGTTATGCTGGCCTGTGGACTCTCTGACCAAAGGCAGACTTGTAAATAGATCCATTTGCACAAAGGTTTCTGGAGAATTTCAGAGGATTTGTGATCCAAAGGTAGTGTGGAGGGCCGGGGATTCCAGAGCCTGCCTTGCAAGCGCAAGGTCCTGAGTTCGATCCCCTGTACCAAAAACAAACAAACAAACAAACAAAACAAAGGTAGTGTGGACAGCCATCTCATCGTCCCTCATCTGTCTTCCCTTTGCAGGTGGAAAGCAGTGACACACCCAAGGAGCCCGCAGCGACCTCCAGGTCCCCATCCATGGCCCAGGACTCGGGCTCCTCAGAGCTGTTACCCAACGGGGACCTGGAGAAGCGGACTGAGCCCCAGCCAGAGGAAGGGAGCCCCGCTGGGGGGCAGAAGGCCGGGGCCCCAGCTGAGGGAGAGGGTGCAGCTGAGACCCCGCCAGAAGCCTCCAGAGCAGTGGAGAACGGCTGCTGTGCACCCAAGGAGGGCCGAGGCGCCCCTGCAGGAGAGGGTGAGTCCCTGGCACAGGGCAGCCTCTTCTGGCCAGGCGAGCCCTGAGGCCCCGAGGCTTGGGTCTCTGGCAGGTCCCAGGAGGAGGCTGGGGTGGGTGCTGAAGGTCTGGCGGCCGTGGCTGACTGCAGTCTGCACACATGGCTTATTTGGCTTATTATTCATGGTGCTTTAAACATTTAAAAAACTACTTGCCAGAATTTGAAAATCAGGAAATTTCACATAAAAATCTGGAGCTTTGGCTTTCTGTGGGAAAAAAAAGAGCTAGATCTGGCAATAGTGGGTTTGCATAACGCTCAGGGCTGCTACACTAGGAAAATGGTGTCCCCTCTTCCTCCTCGGCTGGTTGGTGCCTCAGTTCCCCCTCCAGCTCTACCTGGCCTGCTTTCTTTCCCACATGGTCTGCAGCGCCCAGGCCCACGGCATGCGTGGTCCCTGGAGTGGGTGTGCCAGGGCACAGATGCCCTGTTGGGCTCCCCAGGGCAGAGGCCTTGGGGCCAATGTAACTTGGTCAGCTGCACTGGAAATGTGGTTGCGCATTGGCATCCGAGGGGGGAGGAGAGAAGCAGGCTGTGCACTGCCTGGCCCTGGCCTTTGTGTGCGGACTTTTCGGCCCAGCCCTGTGGTCCTGGAAAGGTGCCCACTTTTCTCTTTCAGGTTAAGCCAGAGATTTCAGGGCCAACCAAGCTGTAAACAAGTCAGTAATGAGGACAACTAGCATTTGTACAGGGCGTCACAGTTTACACAGCACTTCCTCATACATTATCACATTTGATCCTCTCAGGGCCCTGCCAGGTTGCTTTGCATATGTGCATTTTAATTTCAAAAAGCCTTCCTTCCAAGTGTGTATGATAGAATGGGGAAATTGATTAATTGGCATAACTTATGTCGCATGGATCCAAACCTAATATTTATGCAGAATAGAGAACATTTCCAGAAAAGAAATTTCCAAACTTATTTTAAAATATCTTTCATTCATTATTCAACAAATATTTACATCGCTCCACCATGTGCAAAGCACTTTCTGAGGCACTTTGCATTTGTTGTTTTATTTACTCCTCCAACAGTCATGTTCAAGTAGTTCTATTATCAGCCGGGCGTGATGGCTCATGCCTGTAATGCCAGCACTCTGGGAGGCCGAGGCAGGAGGCTCCCAGGTCTGAGCCCATTCTGGGCAACATAGTGACTTAGTGAGATCCTATCTCAAAATAAAAAGGAACTTGAGTTGTAGCTCAATGCAAAGGCCCTGGGTTCAACCCCCAGTACCCCCACAGATATTATCATCATCGTCTTAAAGGAAGAAAAACGCATCTTACAGAGATAAGGTAACTTGTTTGTGACCCCCAAACCGGCAAGTGGCAGAACCAGGATTCATTAACTCTTGCTTCCTTGCGTCCCACTCTTCCTTTCTGGGACGGGGCTCGTTGTGGTGGTTCCTAAACTGTCCAGGCCTCCTGGTGTCTTATCTCACTTTGTGGGAGTGTTGGAATCTCCTAGAAGGAGCGAAACAGGAAAGGGAGTGACACCCTCCCTCTGCCAATGCTGAGCATGCAGGAAGAGAGCTGGGTGCCCAGTAGCCCTTCCCAGCTAGACGAGTGCTCCCCACCGGCCACTCAGCTGCCCAGGGCTGGTCCAGGCCCTCCCACCTGGCAGGATGGAGCCAGGGCTCCAAGGCTACTCTTTAGCCTTAAGGGCTTAAGTTTGGGGTTTCCCTATCTGCATTTCCAGTTGGGCTTAGGAGTTCTTCACTCAGCCAGCAGATGTTCACTAAACACCTGTTTGGTATGTGCCAGGCCCTGTGCCGATCTGGGGAAACTATCATGAACGGAACCCAGTTCTTGTCCTACAGAACTTACAGCTGGCTAGAGAGACTCTGCACTTTAAAATGTGATCGTGCATGGACATGAGTGATCTAAGGGTAAGGGACTGGGCCGCGAGGAGCATAACAGGAACCTGAGCTGGTCCAGGCTGTTGTGCCTGAGCCAAAGGATGATCGGGAACATCCCTGTTCCCAGATGTGTTCTGGGGTGGGAGGCAGCAGGGCATCTAGAAGCTACCAGGCAAGAGTGAAGAGAGCCAGGGAGAAGGGTATGAGGGGTAGTGGGTGGCAGATGGCCAGACCAGGCCTTCAAGGCTGCTGTCTTGGGCATGACCTGTTAGGCTCTGCAGCGTGGGAAGTCCACTTTGCTGTCCAGACCAGGAATGGATGAGAGGGGCTGGGAAGTGCGATGAGAGGTTAGGGAGCTGCCACAGGTATGGAGGGACAGCCAGTGGCTCTGATGAGAGAGGCAGAAGCAGAGATGGAAGGGAGTGACAGAAGCCAGGAAATGGAAGTAAGATGGTGTAAAGGGCAATTCCTGGGTTAGGGGCATTCAGACAGGAAGGTGGATCTTCCTCAGAATCTTAGTGCTGAGCACAGTGGCACAAATGCTTGAATTTGGCTTTGGGCACTCCTAAGTGGCCCAGCTATCCAGGAAGTGGAGATGTGGGTAGCAGTCAGAGCTGCTGGGGTCCCTGGAGGCCACTGTGCCGTGTCAGGGGGCCGAGACTGTGAGGCGTTACTAGGAGCAGGCCGAGGCCTGCTGGAGGCTGAGCGAGGGTGGGAGGGTGGGAGGCCGGCCACTGCTCTGGCAGTCCGCTGACTCGGAGATCATGCTCAGCTGGTGTGTTCAGATGAGGAAGGAGCCTAAAGCCACAGGGAGGAAGTGACTTGGCCTTTGTCTTTTTTCAGTTTCCTTCATTCGGGCTCTTTTCAGGTAGATAGTCCCATTACTTCCTGTACAGAAAAATGGGGAACCTTAAGATAGCATCCTGTAGCCTGGGCACCCTCTTTGTGCGTCCTCAGAGTACAGCCAGGAGACAGGATCAGAAAGAGGAAAGTATGATAAGCAGTAAGAGCAAATGCCAGCACCCCGCTCAGCATGGTGGCACACACCTGTCATCCCAGCTACTTGGGAGGCTAAAGCAGGAAGATCACAAATTTGCAAGACCCTGTCTTAAAATTTAAAAAGGCTGGGTTGAATTTTTAAGCACCCCACCCCCACCCCAGCACACACACAAAGCCAGCGCCTGGACAGGCAGGTGTTGACTTGGGGCCATTAGTGCTACATCCTGGTCATGGCAACTTTGGGGACATGCGGTGTCTGAACACTGACGATGCCTATTCAGTGACGTGCTGTGTCCTCACTCCTCACAGTGGTCCCCGGACAGCAGCAGCTGCCTCACCCAGGAAGTTCAAAGGCCGGATCCAAAGCTCCCCCCAGACCCACTGAAACAGCGTGTGCCTTAAGGAGACCCTTGTGATTGCTATACGCATTGCAGTCTGAGAAGCCCTGGCCTCTTATTTCATTCTTGTTTTCATATAAGGAAGGCTTATCCTTATGTTCTAGATGGGGATGTTGAGGGTTCAGAAAGGTTAAATGAATTACCTGGGACTGTATAACTTCTAAAGGACCACATAGGGTCAGCACAGATCTGCTCTTTGCTCAGTACTAAACTAGGGATGGCCTCAGCCCTGTTGGGAATATTTGGGTTCATTTCAAAGAGGACTTGGAATGGCTCCTGGAGTCAGACCAACAGATAAGTGTTAGATGTCCCGGCCTCGCCTTCCCTGCACCTGCCCAGCCCTAGGACTAGAGATGACCTGGAGTTGTGTTCCTGCCTGGAACCCTGGGCGTGGGCCAGGAGCAGATGGGCTGCAGAGGGAGCAGTGAGCAAGGCTGACTGCGGCCTCGCGACAAGTGCCACATTCTGAGGCAGCCAGATATGTTGTTTGCTGGGCCAGGCTGGAGGTGTGTGCGATATCACTCAAGTGGGCATGCGCAGAGTCTGTCACGGAGAACATTCCAGAAAAAAGGCAGTTGGAAACTGCATTAGGAAGTCATCTGTTTTGGGGGATCCCAGGGACCGAGGAATCGGGATGGGAGAACGTCTAGGAATAATGTTGGTGCATAGGAAAAGGAGCTGGCTTGAGAGACAGGAATCCTGAAATCTGATCCGATCTGAGATCTGGCAGTAAGTTGCTCCACTCCCCCAGCCTCAGTTTCCTCTTTAGAAAAACTGAGGGGCTACACAAGTCTTCAGTCGTCTCTGGAGTTCCTTTTAGCCCCGATTTTCTTCCAGTCTCATGAATAAGTGACTCCTGTAAATGCAGTCACGTGCCAATGGCGGGTGGGAGTCGCAAGTAGGAAACCTTTAGGTCCAAAGGAGGCCGGAGCGAGAATGCAGCCCAGAGTCCCGACCTCTGCGGCTCCAGCTGGGCCCCCGTGTAGCCCGATCCCCCGGGCCGAGGACAGGCGCCCCCTCCTGGCGGCCCGGGGCCTAGCAAGACAAGCACAGAGGTCGGAACGGGGAGGGCCTGGGCCCGAGAGGGGGCCCGCTGGGGGTGCCCAGCTAGGAGCTGGGGCGCTGGTTGTGGTGGGAGAGGAGACGTAAAGGAAACGGTGAGGAAGAGACCCAGACGCAACGGGCGAGGCGCGCCTTAAAAGGCTGGTCATGTACCCAGCGTCTGCGAGTACACGCGCTCGGCCACCCACGCGTGTGTGCCTCGAGTGACACCGCTCCCACCCACGTGCAGCCCCCAGCCTGCGAGTGACGCGGCCCCGGGGCCCCCGCCAGTGGGGGCGCCAGGGGCTGGACCTGTCCCTTCTTCCTGCCCCACCACCTCTGCTGTCTCCCAGGGCGGAGCCGTGGTGGGCGCCCCCGGCAGGTGCAGAGAGGAGCCCGGATCGCCTCTTGGCGAGAGGGAGGAACACAGCCTTGGGGCTGAGGATTCAGACCCCAGGCGTAAAAGCTGCGGGTAGTTTCCGCCCCCAGCCGGGAGATGAAGCAGGGGCTGTTTTTTCCGTTCTGGGCTCTTTGTCTCCCCCCACTGCAAGCTACGTGAGCCAGCCTTAGTGACCTGCGGCTCTGGCCCGAACTCTTTGCTCTCGAGGCTTCGGCTTCTTCGGAGGAGGAGTTCCGGGCCCAGGTGAACAGAGGGCGGAGGGCGTGCTTCTACCCGCCCGGAGGAAGGGAGGAAGGGAGGGAGGGCGTCAGCCAGAGCCAGAGAGGCAGGTGTTCTGGAGGCCGGGCCGGAGAAGCCCCGGAGAAGGAGGGGCCTGCTAAGGCAGCCTGTGGAGGCTTCTGCCCCAGCTCAGATGTCCCTTCTAGGAATCAGGGCCCAGCCGAGGAGAAAGCCTGGGCAAGGGGAGCAGAGAAGCTGTGGGCCTTGGAGACCCTTAAGGAAGAGCAACCCTGGCATGTATTGGGCACCTACCGTGTGGCAAACCCTGCTCCAGGCTCTTGGGGATCACAGTAGCAGAATTTTAGAACACTTATCCACTTTGTTTCCGTGAGGACACTGGCTGGGGCGGTCGCCCTGAGACCATGGGACTCCAACCCAGGCCCTCTGGCTTTCCGGCTGAGCTCGGGGACCTGAGAATGGGCGGGAATGGGGGACAGAGGTAGATAACAATAGGACCGGGAGAGGTAGAACTGCAGCGGGACCCAGAAACCATCCCCAGCATCTTTCTGCTCCAGAGGAGGAGACTTGTGATCCAGACAGGTGAAGCTGCTTCACCAGGTCTTGTTCCTGGTGGCTGGGTGTCTACCTTTCCTACCTCTGCACAGATACAAATGCTCCCTGCCTGGGCCTTGGAAGGCATTGAAGTTTGCCACCCTCGAGTTCACGCATGCTGTGCCCCTATGGTATCCTGCCTCCTGCTCTGGAGAGGTGCCCAGCTGACTGAGTGGCAGAGGGGGGATAGTTTCAGGCTCCTTCTGTGTACCTCAGTCAGAGCCAGTGGGCCAGGAGCCTCAGCCCTGACTTTGCTCTTGTTCTTGTATACTTGGGCCTTGAATCCAGCCCCCGTTCTCTCTCTGCTCAGGCACTGGTCTGAGTCTGTGGGGCCAGTGCAGTGTCCAGCGTGGGCAGGCCATTGTGACTGACCCACACCCTACCAGAGGCTGGGAGGACCCTGTGCCCTTGGCAGGGACCTAGGTCCCAGGGGCAGCTTCTGAGCCAGCCCCAGAACTCTGCCAACAGTCCCCTCGTTCTTTTCTCCACAGGCAAAGACCAGAAGGAGACCAACATCGAATCTGTGAAAACGGAGGCAAGTGTTTTCCTCACCCCCAGGGGCTCTGTGGATCCTGATTCTAGAAGAAAGCCACTGCTCTGACCGACTGGCGAGTGTGTGAGGGGGCCGGAGGGTGGGCCCTGCCCCTGCCCCTTCTTTGACACCCCTGTATGAGGAGGAGAGGAAGTGGGGGTGGAGGTTGGAAGTCCCCAGCCAGGCAGCCAGCGCTCCTCCCTCTGGAGAGAAGCACTCTGCATGGCCTTGTCCGTGTGCCCGCACCCGCATGCGTGCGCACACACACACACACACACACACACACACGTCCCGCACTTCCCTGGCCCAGTCAAGGCTTCCCCAGCACTCCCAGGTCACCCCTCTGGCCAAGAGCCCTAATCCCCGTATTCTTGAGGAGGTGAGTTCCCAGTTTCCCCTCCAGGAGGGGCACCCCGGCAGGGGGCCAATGCCCACCTTAATGCCTGTATGTCTCTCTGCCATCTCTCTGTCCTAGGGCTCCCGGGGCCGGCTGCGGGGTGGCTTGGGCTGGGAGTCCAGCCTCCGCCAGCGGCCCATGCCGCGGCTCACCTTCCAGGCCGGGGACCCCTACTACATCAGCAAGCGCAAGCGGGATGAGTGGCTGGCACGCTGGAAAAGGGAGGTGAGGTGCCATCTGGCCTGGGTTCTGTCTGTCCTTGGGAACCAGAAACCTGAAGTCAGTTCGGCCACTCTCTGTTGTCAGACTCTGGCTGGGCCTCAGTTTCCCCCTCAGGTGGACCCCTAGAATTAACAGGGGACTGGGTGATCCCTAGGGAGTCTTGGTTCATTTATTCTTTCAACAAGTGTCCATTGAGCACTTATTGTATATCGGCCGGCGTACTGGGCTCTGCATATGTGGCTCCTGCCCTCATGGAGTTGACATTCTGACAGGGGAACAGGCAGAAAACAAATGAGGTACAGAAACAATATAACAGAGGCCTGCTCTAGGTGCGTGGTCAGTAGAAGCTTCTTGGGAGAGATGCATTCAGTTAAGACCTGAAGAGACTGCTGGGCTGGCTGTGAGGAATTGGCGTTCTAGGCGGTGGAGACAGTGTGAGCAGGGTCCTGACTTGTAATACTTTTTTTTTTTTGGTACTGGGGATCGAACTCAGGATCTTTCGCTTGTGAAGCAGGTGGCGGAACCACTGAGCTAAATCCCCAGCCCAAGGTCCGACTTGTTTACCAAACTGTATGCCTAGAGTGAATCTAGCAGGAGGGAAGCGGGTCCAGATGAGGCCGGAGCAGCAAGCCAGGTCCTCGAGGGCCTGCTAAAGCCAGCTGGCTATTCTGAGTGTACTGGGGAGCCACAGATGAGGTAAGAGGACTACTGGTGTGGACTCACGTGGCAGCATGGAGGTTGTACTGGGAGATGGAATCAGTAGGGCCTGCTGATGGGTGGGAGGGGTGAATGACAGACAGTGCCTGCGATGCGCTGGGGTGCTGGCCCAGGCAGGGTGATGGTTGCATCCACACTGTTGGGAGCAAAGAGACATGAGTGGGCAGGAAGCAAGGGTTCAGTGTGAGTGCCCAGGAGCCTGGAGGCCGAGCTTAAGAAAGTGCAGGCTGCCCATGTCGAGGTGGGGCCTAGGGATCTGGCGTTTCAGTCCATGGGAACCAAGGCGCTCACCTAGCAGAGAGGAGAAGGGCTCAGAACACAGGTGCTGGCATTTATGGGTCACAGAGAGAAGGGGAGCTATGGGTGGCGGGCCCTGAGAGGGCCAGTGGGGCCCAGAAGTGGTGTCTCAAAAAGCAGAAGCCTTCCCCAGAGGAAGGGGCTGCCCAGCCTGGGAAAGCTGAACTCATGGAGATGCGCCTGCACGTTGGACAGACCCGAGGGACTGGGGACTCCTCTCAGTGGAGCTTTTTAGGGGTCGGGAAGGGGTAGAAGCAGCCCATGGATGGATTCAGCAGGACAGGAGGCAAGGAAGTGGAGACTGAGAGACCTGGGAGGGAAGTCAGTCCTCTAAGCACTTTGTTGAGCCGCCCTCTAGAGCATTTGCTGAGAAGAGAAATCACAAAGGGGAGGGGTGTGAGCCTGGCCCTGGGGCCTTCACCCAGCCCCTCAGCGTGCTCTCCTTCGTCTAGGCCCCAGCCATCGCCATGACACTGTGGGCCGAGAGCTGGCTCTAGAGAAAGTTCCAGCCCTGGGGGAGGGGAGTGCTTCTGGCTCCTTGATTGTTTCCAGTTCCTTCCCTATCAAGGAAGGCAGAAATTCCTCTCTTGGAAGAGTCTGGAAGAAGGGCAGCCTGTCCAAAGTCTGCAGAGAGGCACTTGGCCATGGGCGCTGAGCCTTGTCCTGGACTGGGAATTCAGGGGAGGGGGCTGTTCTCTTGGCCCGTCTCCATGCTGAGACCCTGGAACTCAGACGAGGGCTCTGCTTCTTCACCCTGTTGTGTGTGGGGTTTTTGCTTTTGCTAAAGCCTGAGGCAGGAAGCATAGAGATGACTTTTAGGCCTCTGAAGAGCTTCTAGAATGTTTTTTGATTCTCCAACTATGCCCCCTTGAAGTCACAGTTGGAGGCCTGCCCTAGATCCCAGTGAAAAGGGGTCTTTTCTCAACTCATGGGAAATGAAGATAGGTACTATCTTTAGAAAATGATAGATTTTTCTAGTAAAATTTTAAAACTTTTTTTTTTTCTGTGATACTAAGGATTAAACCCAGGGGCATTCTGCTACTGAGCTACATCCCTTGCCCTTTTTATTTTTCATTTCAAGACAGCATTTTGCTAAGTTGCCCAGGCTGGGCCTGAAATCACCACCTTCTGCCTCAGCTTCAACCTCCTGAGTACTAGCTAGGATTACAGGTGTGCACCTCCACACCCAGCAAAAAAACTTCTTTTAAGAACATTTGTTGGATTGAAAGTGTAGGTCAGTGGTAGGGTGCTTGCCTAGTGAGCCCCAACACTGCAAAAAAACAAAGCAAAACAAATTGCTAAGCGATACAGAAGTAGAGAGAGTACTATAAAGAACCCCAGGTCTATCATCCACTTCTACAGTCATCAAAAGCTAGATTTTATCTGCTTCTCCACCCCAACCAATAAAGATAACAGTGAGCTTTAACAGAAAAATAAGAAACAAAACATAAACTGACTTAATTAAAAATATTATAAGTACCTAAGACTTACAGTGTAGAAATGTCCAAACAAAATATATTTTTTCTGCCAGTACGATTGTTTACTTCCATAGTTTCTAGTACAAGTTCTAGAACTATAGATGCCCTCATTTTCAAGACTAGGGCACTTGTGCAGAGAGTTATGGTACTACCATGGAATAAGAATTTAGGTTTTCTACTCCTGTCGAGGCCCGGCTCCAAATACCACACTCTGACAGGGAAGCTGTAGGTAATCAGAAAGTTGTGGCTGTATCTCAAGCATGTACTAGTGAAAAATAAATAAAATTCAAAAGACTGGCTGAATGTGATGGGACATGCCTATAATCCCAGCATTCAGATGGCTGAGGCAGGAGGATCGTTCAAGACCAGCCTGGGTTACATAGTGAGTTCAAGGCCAGCCTGAACTGCATAGTGAGACTCAGTCTCAAAAAAACAAAAAAAGAAAAAGAGAATAATTCAAAAGTCTGAAAAAAAAATGTTGGGGAAACAAGTAGCTTTCAAGACGCGCCCTGAACAGCAGTAACTGTTGCTGCGGGGCCTGTTGTCCAAGTTTTGTAATTAGGGTGCAGATCCATCCTTTCTAGTCTCAGCTCTTTGACTTTTGACCCTTTCTTCAGAAACTGCCTCCCTGGCCATTCCCAACCTCCTTGCAGGTCCCTCTGCAGTTATTGTTGGCAGAATCCCCAGATCTGCACCTCAGCCTCAACGGTCCTGCCCCACCTACCCCTTATCTGCTCTTATGGATGTAGTCACCCATCTCCTCCAGAAAGAGACGCCACTCCTGACAAGGCCTCCAGGCTTCAGCTATTACCTGGGCCTACTCCTCAGGCACTTTCACTTGGAGGTCCACCCAGCACTTTCTAACCTGAATGCAAAGCCTGTCCTTAGAATTTCCTTCAGGCACCTTCTGCGCCTACTGCCAGAACTGTCCATGTCTGTGCAGCTTGTAAGATACTGGAAGCATAATGTGCAGGTTCATGACATGTACAGAAAGTGCATTCTCCTGAGTATAGGCTTAGGGTAATTTTGCTGGGGATCACACAGGAGCAAGAGGCAGCTTTTGGCTTTAAAGAGGAGAAGAAAGGCATTCTAGAAGGAGGTATATATAGCATGTGCAGAGGTCCTGAGACACAAAAGGGTGTGGCCTTTCCGGGAATGGATATTTATTCAGGGGCAGTGGGCAGAAAGCAGTCGGAAGTGCTGCTGGGGAGGTGGGAGGCCAGGTCAGGCCTACAGGGATTGTATCCCCTGAACCCTGGACGCCATCCTCCCTCAGAACACAGCCCGCACTAGTTTCCTTTTCCCTTCAATCAGATCATAATTACTGAGTGAGGCTTACTCTACTTTTTTATCTAAAACTACCTACCTCCTGAGGTTCCCCCATACCTTCCAAAATTTCCAAAGATGTAAAGTATCACAAGATGACTGAAATTTAAAATAAAAGGATGAGAAGAAGTGGGACATGTTGTCCATCCCTAAGGTCAGCGAATTCCTGCTGGCGTGGGAAAGCTGTCACCTTCTGTCTCTTCCTGTTCCCTTCACCTGCTTACTAATCCTCTGCCTTAATCACAATCGGATCTTGCTGTAGTGGCTCCCCATTATCTCCCTATCACGTCAGAGGTCTTCTGGCCCTTTCCCAAGACTTCAACCCTCTGACCCCCACCATTTACCCAGCTGTTTTAGGACTCCATAAACCCCCACTGCTGCTGCACCTCTTTGCCCCGACCAGATTTAACTTACTTCAAGGCAGGGTACTGTGTCCTACTGCTGTAGGATCTGGTCTCCTTGCTCGCAACCTGTAGTTCAGGACCCTGGGGCTCCTGCGTGCTCACTTACTACACAGTCATAAACAGTCACATGATGGTGAGTGACCTGATAAGGAGTGAGCGACAGTGCTCCCTTCACAAACAGCCCATCCCCATCCTGGGCTGTCCAGCAAGGAGCAAAGCCTTCAGACCCCCGAAGGGCAGGGTGCTGTTCACTGTGGCCTTTAGAGGCAAGTTCAACTCTGCCATCAGGAAACAAGTCCCACCTCCAGGACATGGGACCTTAGGCACCACGTAACCTCGCCAGCAAGCTAAGGTTCCCCTCTGTGGATGGACCTGGCTATGCTGTGCTCTTCTGTGTGTGTCTCACCTTCAGGGAGCAGCAGTCACCAGTTTGTTTTTTGCCTTTATCCAACCTGAGCTAGTTAAGTGTAGGCCCTCTGGGGCTGGCAGGGAGGGTGTATGAGGAAAGGTGTGCCGCAGGGATAGGTAATCCTGATCTCAGAGGTGTGGGTTCAAAAGGTAACACACACCTTTAGTGATGCAGGCACAGAGCTAGCATATACTGAAGCCTGACCATTTAGAAAAGTTATTTTAAATTATACTAAGTATTACACAAGTACATTCTGGTTATTAAAAAAATCCACCCTCACAGTTTTAATTCCTTCATCAGAGGTATTTGACGCTATCATATAGGTAGATAGGTAGGTATGTAGGTAGGTCAGTCTCAGTTTTTCCTATTCATCTATTTGTGTGTGTAAATAATTTTTCTTCACAGTTTTTTTTTCCCCCTTTTACATAAATGGACCACATTGTAGTTTCATTTCACAGCTTGGCTTTTCATTTACACTAAGTCTGGCCAGTTGAGCTATAGCCTTACTGTTTTTCCTACATGTGGATTGCCATGACTTGATGTATTGGTAGCCTTTATGTTGTTGATGTTTTGCTGCCCAGGCATTGCAGCAGTGAATATCTGTGGTCATCATCTCTGTGTATCTCCATTTCTGAAAGACCAGATACCTAGAAAGAAAAATTCTGGCTAAAGGGAATGTGCATTTTGCATTCTATAAAACCTGGCAAATTGCCCTCTGAAAAGGGCAATGCCAGTTTATGCTTGATGAACAGGATGTGAGATGACTTCCACCTCTGCCAGCATCAATATTTTGCTAATCGAATGGGTGGGAGAATGGTGTCTTGCTATGATTGTCGTTGGCATTTCCCAGATAATAAGTGAGGTTGCACATCTTTTCATATGCTTACTGGCCATTTGTGCTGCCTCCCTGCTTCTGTGAGCTTAGCAAATGTTGCTTTCCCTCTCTTTACAACCTGCGGTCTCAACAGACTGCTTCCTGTCTGCCTGAGAGGAACAGCCTGTGAATGTCCAGAGGGCTGCTTCCCGCTGTGCCATATTCCATTTAATAAGCAGTCACTCAGCACCTCCTACGTTGGGACCTTATTCCAGGGGCTTTGGGAAGACTGAGATGAATAAGGTGTGATCTGGGCTTTCTGCAAAGCAGACCAATAAAGGTTGAACGTAAATCAGGAGTGTGTGGTATACAATACAGACATTCCTCACTCGTCTGCCATCCCTGAACTTGTTTGTTCACGGGGCCTCAGCACTCCCATCACCCGAGGAGGAGGTGGTAGCATTTGGAGCAGCCACAGCAAGCACACTTCACCAAAAGGCGGAGTGCATGTTAAAGGGGCTCCTGTGGCTGCCTGTCATCAGGAGTCACTCCAGGGCGCACCTGGGCGCCGAGCTGTGAAAACTGTCCGGAAGCAACTCCTCAGTGTCCCTTAAGTGGATGAATTTCCTTCTCCTGGGGCCACTGAGGAAGTAATAGCTCTCGGGACAGCGCCCACTTTTTAGCAGTGAGAAATGTGTCCAGGGCCCAACTGCTGGCTAGGACTAGGGAGAAGGGAGGAGGGCTGGACTTTGCTGAGCACCCAAAGACACATCAGGCACTGTGCCAAGCCTAGCTTTCACCATGATCCTGAGGCACAGTCCCTCATTTACTGTAAGCTTGTTTTGTTTTTTGGTGCTAGGGACTGAACCAGGGCCTTGTGCCTCATGGCTGCCTAGCACATGCTCTAACAGTAGGTTATTCTCTGTCTCACAAGAAATATTGTCAACCCTGTTTTGGTACTGGGAAAGGAAGGTTTCCCAAGGAAAGTAGGAAAGAGCCACATGGATGAAATTCAAGCACGGGTTTAGAGGAGAGGCTGTCTAGCTGTCCAGCCAGGCGTTGTGGTGCATGCCTGTAATTCTCACCTTGGGAGGCTGAGGCAGGAGGATTGCAAGTTCCAGGCCAACCTGGGCAACTTAGTGAGACCATCTCTCAAAATAAATAAAAAGGTACGTAGCTCCATGCGAAGGCCCTAGGTTCAATCCCCTGAGCTGCCTAAAAAAAAGAAAAGAGAGATGTCCAAGCAGCTGCCCCTTACTGGTTCCTAGCCACTGTTGTCCTGGCTGACTCTCATGCCCTCTGTGAGACTCAGATCCTTTTCACCCTCATGACCTTGACTGGTTAATGACTTTGACCTGGCCCTCCCAGCTACATTCACTTGGTCCCTTGCCCTTCCCCTGACTTGCTGTTTTCTCATGCCCATATGTCTGACATTATGAAATTGGATTAGGAGAATGCTGGAATGAGATTCAGGAGGCCTGATTTCCAGTCTCAGCTTCTGTCCCTGATTAGGTGATTAATTTGAGGAGCTCTTTCTCCTCTCTGTGCTTTAGGTTTTTTTGCTTATAATGTGACAGAAATAGACTAGATGGCGCCAGGGATCCTAAAATTTTATCATAGCAGGGAGGACTCGAATCTGTGGCTCCCTCTGTCACCTTTACTGCTTGTACGTAAATTCTTAGATAAAGGTCTGGGGTGAATTCTCAGACCTCACATACATGTTCCCCCTGCAGGCACATATACAAAGCAGCCAGGCAGGGTTACAAACCTGTAAGCCTGGCTCCTTGGGAGGCTGAGGAGGGAGGATCATGAGTTCAAGGCCTGCCTGGGCAACTTAGCAAGACCCTGCTCCAAAACCAAACAAAACCCAAGAACTGTTACAAACAGCTTTCAGAAAATTTACCCTTGGGCTGGGGATTTAGCTCAGTGGTTTGGCCGGCTACTGTGCAAGCACAAGGACCCAAGTTCAATCCCTGGTACCAAAAAAAAAAGAAAGAAAAGAAAATTTACTCTTTGGTGCCATGGTATTGCTTTCCTTTTTTCTTCGCTATTGTCTCTACTTCCTCCTCTATCTTTTCACGCCTGGATCAGAGAGGCAGAATAGGTCTAGGGATATAGCTCAGTGGTAGAGCACTTGTCTAGCATGCATCAGGCCCTGGGTTCAATCCCCAGCCAGGAAAAATAAAGCAGAAAAAGGGAGGGCATTAGAGCAGGCTGTGTTAGGCACCTAGGCCCAGGCACAAAATAGCCTTGGCTTCTCACGAGGAAGATGCAGTTATAAAACACACGCACTGTCTGACACACAAATCTTCCCCAGCCATCTCCTCGATTTAGGTTCTCCCATATCTGTATCTGGCTCTGGCTGCCATCTACCAAGATCTACCATAAATCATAATTGCTCATCTGTTATTCCAAAGAGTTGTAGAGCTCTTACTGAGCAGGTATTGTGTGCTCAATCCTTAAGACACTCTCCTATGTGTCTGGGTATCTGCCACGTTCTAAACCTGTCTAGACACTAATGAAATGAATATGAAGGCTGGGAGCCCACTGCCCCCTGAAGGGGTGGGCAGGTAAATGAATGAATCATGCTGTGACCTGGTATAACTAGAGAGTGAGTAGAGGCTGGCAAGGTGGCGCATGCACATAGTCACAGCTGCTCAGGACACAGGAACAGAAGCTGAAGGCCAGCCTGGGGAATTTAATGAGATGCTGCCTCAGAAATAAAATTTTAAAAGGGATGGGGGTATAGCTCAGAAGTAGAGTGCTTGCCCAGCATGTGTGAGGCCCTGGGTTCAACCCTAGAACCCAAAAAAAAGTGAGCCTGCATGTAGTGGTACACAAACCTGTGATAGCTGGCACTTTGGGAGGCCGAGGAAGGAGAGTCATAAGTTCCAACCCAGTCTGGGCAATTTAGCGACTTAGTAAGATCCCAAAATTAACAAATGAAAAAGAGCCAAGAGGCTGTGGGGTCCCCTCCCAAGCCCACTTGGCACCCCCTGGGAAGGCTGTGCCCCAGCAGACACTGTGTGGCCATGTCTGAAATGGAGAGTTTGCCTGCCTCGGCGGTGGAAGGAGGGTGTGGAGAAATCCTGGGGTGTTGGCAGGGGTCACAGAATTCCTGTGGGATTTGGAACCTTGCATCTCTCAGGGAGATTTCTCTCGCATCGGGTCAGCATTGGAAGATCCCTGTGGCACTTTCTGTGGGGCTCACAATGGAGACAAATGGCCAGTGTTCTCTTGCAGTTGGGCCCACTGGTCCGGGACCACTAGGGATGACCAGGCCGGGCCCGGACTGCTGGATTCTGTGACTCTAAAAGGAGCCCAGACATGAACTGAGGGAGCTAATGGCCCTTGCCTTGGTATTAACTAAATACACCCGGAGGGTGACGCCCAGGACACGGTCCCAGGCTGAGGCACACTGCCCAGCACAGGGGGCACCTGGCACCCAGACAGAACACAGGCACAGAGGAGGGCGCGGCTTCCTGTGGGCCTGGGGAAGCTTCGTGGAGGAGGCACCCTGAAGAGGGGCAGTAGGCATGAGGAGGAAGGCAGTTCAGGAAGAGCAAAGTGAGGGAGAGAGGTGGCCTGAAGCTTCTGGCCTGACTGGGGAACAGGAGGGGACCTGGTGACCACCGGGTACAGCACATGTGAGGTGGGCAGATCATCGAGGGGCTTCCCGCCATGATGAGAGGTTCAGGCTTCCATCTGCAGCAGGGAGCGGATGTGTACACTAGGGCACTAACCCTGGCAGCATTATAGGCTCACAGAGGGCAGCGTAGGAGCAGGGCCAGTGAGGAGGGCAGCATGTTTGGCCTTGACTGAGGGTCAGGTATGGGAAATAACTTCAAAGAACCATTAGAACTTGTTCCCGTTGGAGGGAAGGGAGAAACTTGCCTGGGATTTGGGGCCTGAGGTGGGGACTCCTGGAGGAACAGCAGGTTTGAGATGTGGAGCTTGGAGACAGGGTCTCCACTTGTAGTCCAGGCTGGCCTCAAATTAGCAGAGATCCTCCTGCCTCAGCCTCTCAAATGTTGGGATTACAGGTGTGCACCACTAGGCCTGGCTCATTTTAAGTGTGTTTTGATGAACAGAAGCTTTTTAGTAAAGTCCTACTTAGCCAGTTTTTCTTTCGGTGGGGAACGGTACATGTGCACCTGTAAGAATTCCCTGCCTAGCCCAGGGTCATGAAGATTTTCTCTTAGGTGGAGGGGACACCAAGTTGGGTGCTTTTTTTGTTTTGTTTTGTACCAGGAATTGAACTCAGGACCTTGCATTTGCCAGGCAGGCTTGGTGCCACTGAGCTACATCCCCGGTCTTGTGTTAGGTTTTGGACAGGCTGCTCTTGAGAACTCAGCCTGGACACTGGGTGTCCCTGGGGAGAGTATCTGACTCAGACTCGAACCCCTTCCAAGCTAAGCAGGGAGGGTAGGGCCCAAAAGGCCCAGAAAGCAGGACCAGAACGGGGAGGGACATGAGCATGGGCTTCTGGGAGTAGGTGGCCACTGGTCAGCATCCGGAACGACTTCCTGGACCAGCTGAAGGCCGAGCCTCTTGTCACCACCTGCGGCTCCCTGACTTCCGCCCCTCACCCTCCCTCCCAGGTCAAGCTCCTCCAGCGCCAGGCGCATGCTACGGCCTCACTGTTCTTCAGTGACACCACTTCCCCACGCCATTAGGCTCCCCTCATCCTCTTTATCAGTGAGCAGTGGGCAGTAAAGATACTTCCATTTTGAGCTGGGCGTGGTGGCACACACCTGTAGTCCCAGCACTCTGGAGGCTGAGGCAGAAGGATCACTGGGAGTTCATGGCCAGCCTGAACTACATAGTCCTTGTCTCAATAAACCAAGAAACAAAAAAATCTGAAAATGAAGATTGAAGGTTCCGTGTTTCCTGAAGGGTGGGTTTGCCCATGGCCCCCTCAAAAACACCCGTGCAGTGCATCCAGAGGGTCCTGAGCCAGGACCTGGGGCAGCCCCCGTCCCGCCCCAGGGTTCACTGAAGCTTAGGAGCCACCAAGCTTCCCATGATGAGAAGTGGGCCAGACCTGGTCCAGGAGATTCCCCCAAGTGGCACATCGCCTGGGTCGGGGCCCTCACTGCACATCGCGGTCACCCAGGAGTGTTGTTTTGTATAAACATCACTGGGCAGATGAACCACACCGGGCATGACGTGCCACCTACGCAGGTCCTTGCTAAGGGTCTCGGTGATTCCGAGGGGCGCTGAGGAAGAAGGCCAGGCTGTGAGGTGGGCAGGTGCGGAGAACAGTTTCCGAGCCTGGGGGCGGGAGACCGGAAAGGACTCAGTGCAGGAATTCAAATTTTTCCTTTTCGGATGGAGATGGAAGGCGTTCCTGGTGTTTTCAGCAATAGCCACACTGGTTTGCCGAGCTCCTCCCGTCTTCTCTTCGGGGGCCCTGAAACTTGAGAGGGCCTGCATGCCTGAATCTGAATGGCGGTCCCTGCCGCCGGCCTGGAGGGTGGGGGAGGGGCTGCTTTCTCCTGGCCCACACCTTCCCTTGGTGTAGACCTGACGCCGCCTTCCAGGGCCTGCTTTCTAAAACAGTTTCAACATCCTAAAGCACACTTGTCATAAGGTTCCTCCTGCCTCTCAAGTGTTACCCTCTCCTGACTTCCTTTGATCTTATCTGTAATATTGAGCAGATATTTGTAGTCCATTAGGCTGATTAGGCAACTGAGCTCCAGAGAAGCCATCACTGTAACACCCCGCAGGTCAGGACCCATGATCTGCCTGGTGTGGGCTGAGTCCTAGGGTCAGAGCAGCCACCCCTGTGGTATCATCTCTGCTCCCTCCCCAGCCCCCCAGACTCACCTGCAGGTGCAGCCTCAGCAGTTAGGGGTCGGTGGAAGAAAGGGATGGGGAACGATTTTCGAGCAGTTCTAGAGCTCAGGAGAGGGAAGGCAGCGGGGCGAGTGGAAAGGGGGTCGCTGGAGCCTGCCGTGGACCAAGGCTGCCAAGTGTACATGCCCTACTATTAGGGCAGCAGGGCTGACCGGGAGAGGGCTGCCGGGAGTGAGGGGGCCCATGAGGTGGCGGCAGTGAGTCCGTGAAGCAGGAAGGACTGGCCTTCTAGCAGGTTCCTCTCCAGCGTGTGTGCAGAGGCCATGCCACTGGCCCTCCCTAGCAGATGTGCCTGTGGCCTTCCCAACGCTTCTCATCTCTTCCCTTCATCTGTGGGGAGCTAATGCAGTGATAAGTGACCTCCACATCCGGCCCTTCCTGCCTGGAGGTCGAGCCCACTCCTGGTACACCCTTGTTCACCTCCCTTTGAATCTTCCTGTCTTACTGATCCGAGCCGCCTCTGATTTCCCTCAGCACTTGTAGGAAGCATCGCTACCACATAATTTACCATCTAATTGCATGCTGTCTTGAATGAGGGCTGTGGTTTATGTGTGGTGGGTCTTGGGTACACAGTTCGGCTGTGAGTAACCGAGGCACAGACACCCATCTCTTCCACCTTCTCTTGCTCCCCGAAGTCCTCTCCCAGCTGGCCCGGCCATGGCAGCTGCTCAGGACTTACATCCTGGGGGCCTGGGGGTGGGTGTGTTGTGGGCAGGCTTACAGGTAGGCTCCAGGAAACTAACCTGGCCAGTGGGGGTGGGGCGCCTCCACACCAGGGCAGTCCCCCAAATGCTTCCCCTCGCCCCAGCCTAGGGAGGCAGCGGCCACGTGTTGCAGGGCCCAGGTTTGGGCTGGTGGCACAGAGCCTGACTAGACCACACACTGCGGTTGCCATGGTGACCCTTTTGCTCCACTTTGGGCAGAGGATGGATTCCTCTTTCAGCCCAATTCATCTGCCTGGGCTGCCTCGTTGCATGCTGGGAACCAGACTCCCCAGCCCCCTGGCTTCCTCTTTCTGCCATAGGGGACAGCTTGTCCAGTGCTTCGGTTTTAAGTCATGACCCAGTATCAGACAACAGCATGTACTGACTTGAAAGGAGAACAGGAGGGACAGGCCCAGGAGGTGGGGCAGTTGGCCTGGCACATGTGTACTGACGTGAGGAAGCGCACCTCCGGATGTCCTCCTCTTCACCCCTCCTCCTCTCCAGACCACTTCCTCTGCCGCTAGTGGCTCTAACCCTTTGGGATAGCAGTCCTCTAGGCCTCACTTGCCTCATCTGTAACAACCACCCAGGGTGCCCACACCTGGCTGGCATCGGAGTTACCTAGGGAATCCTAGACCCCAACCCTGAGTCTGCTGATCCATGTAGGTAGGGCCCAGGAATCTGTAGTTTTTAAATGCTCTTTGGGTGGTCTTGATGCATTCAAATCTTGGGAAGTTTGAGGTTCTCCTGACACAAGGGCTTGTAGAGCCCCATGGAAAGAAAACAATCTACCTGGTGCTGAGGATCGATTGGCCTTTCTGGGCTTCCAGGAGCTGCTGGAGCCCAGCAGGTTAGTCTTGTCAGGAAGTGGGTGTTTTCTGGTCATGCTGGCTAAGACAAGCCCTGGCCCCCCTTCCCTCAGGAGGAGCCAGGAGTGAGAGAATGACTGGAAAGGGGGATGTTACCATAACAACCAGCTCCAGGCAGAGGCTCCCTTCCAGGGGCTGGTACTTTACCCTAGTCATGATGGTTTCCATGGAGATGAGGTTGAGGGACAGGGGAACATTTGCCCCACTTAGAACATCAGTGAGGAGCTGCCAGAAGGTAGCACACATCTCGGTGGGAGTCTTGGACCCGTCCACTTAAGAGTCTCCAGCTTGGCCTCTGCGCTCCGGTGTACGTCTGACACCTTCCCCTGCTCAGTTGCTCTCTCTCTGGCTGTCTCCTTAGCAACAAGTCCTGCAAACTCCATGCTGTTGGCTCCAGGGCTATTTTTAGCTTTGCTGCCAGCAGCCCAGTCCTGGTCATTTGCTTACCTTCATTTGGATGGCAGAGGAATAGGAAAATGAAGATCCCTGGCTGCTTTGAGGAGACCTGGACCCAGGTCTCTTGACAACCATTAGAATGTCTGCTGTAGAAAGTATCCATGCCCGGCCTGGAGCTTGGGTGGTAGATTTGGGATGGGGTTTTTGAGACCATTCAGTTCAGCAAATACTGCTTTCATCCTCCATTATGTGCAAAGTGCTCGGTCCAAGCTTCCATATGTGAGGCTAAGTAAGGCCAGTCCTGGCCCTCCAGGAATTTTTAATCTCGTGGAGATGATGAATACACGATCCCCTTCCCACAGGTAAAGAAGACTCGCAGGTCTAGAAGAAGACTGAGGGAGGGAGGGAAGAGACAGGGTGCAAGGTAAGAGATAGCATGAGGGGAGTAAGGGTGAGAGGGACCAGAGCAGCCCTGTCCAAACGACATTCTGTAATGATGGAACTGGCCTATAATCTGTGATGTGCAGCCCCAGCCACATGTGGCTTTCAGATACTTGGAATATGGCTAATACAACTGAACTGGACTCTAATTTTTATTTTATTTTAGTGTTTTGAGAAAAGATCTCGCTATTCGTTCAGGCTGGCCTTGAACTCACATCGATCCTCCTGCCTCAGCCTCCCGAGTGCCGGGATTACAGGTGTGCACCACCATGCCCGGCAAATTTTAATTAATTAATTTATTTATTTATTTATTTTTATGGTACCAGGGGATCGAACTCGGGTCCTTGCACTTGCGAGGCAGGCGGCGGAACCACTGAGCTAAATCCCCGGCCCAAATTTTAATTAATTTAAATAGCCACATGCAGGGTTGAGGATTTAGCTCAGTGGCACTGCGCCTGCCTTGCAAGTGCAAGGTCCTGAGTTCAATCCCTGGTACCTAAAAAAAAAAAAAAAGAAGAAAAATAGCCACATGCAGCCTAGCAGCTACCTCAGTGGACAGGGCAGGGCTAGAGAAACTTTCTTGGGGGAAGTAATTGGTGAACTGATGTAGCAGGACGGGTAGGATGGGGGCTGGTGGAAGTTGAGGGAACGGCATGAGGAACAGCAGGTGGGTTGCTGAGCACGGGCTGTGCATGTATCCCCGAGGCTTCCAGGTTTGTGGGAGCCCTGGATGAAACACAGATACTCAGTTGGCACTGAGGCTTCTGAGCTGTAGGCGGAAGGAGGACAGGCTCAGAGTAGACACCCCCACTGACTGTGTGGCCTTTTGTCTGGACTGATCTCCCTGGTGGGAGGCCGGTGATGTGTGCAGCAGATGCCTTGATTTGCAGGTGGCTTCACAGGGCTGTGGCTTCTCTGCCTTTGAGTGAGGGGACTTGGGTGGTAATGGGTGGCAGCACTCACCCTGCCAGGATGGCATTATATGAGAAGACACGCTAGAGTGCTGAACTTGTAGTTAAAACTAGTCAAGCAGGCATGACTGTTGCCCCCAGACCTTTAGGTGTTACCGCTTTTTGGTGGGGTCTGGGGCCTAGGGTCTCACCTCAGTTCTGTAGGACTGGAAAGCCAAGTCTGCACACTTGTGATTACGCTCGTAGTTAAGAAGGGTGAAGTACACCAGAGGGTGAAGCGACCAACTTCTAACAGGACGAGTCCTTTTTAGAAGGGTCGATCACAACACTTGCTGTGTTGTTTTCTGGCAACTCACTGGTTGGAGAGTAACTGGAGAATGTAATCAGAATTAGACATGTGCTTGAGGAGTATGGGGTTGGGGCTGGGTCAGGTGACCCCAGAGGCGTCTTGATCAGCGTTGATGGCCTGTTGAGTTACTGCCGGCTGCCTGCCAGACAGAAATGCACCCTGCCTGTGAGGTTACCCTCTGTTGGGCCACGCTGGCCCCTTCTCTCCAGCACCTCTTGTAGGCTCTTGACATTCCCATCTTCTTTTCATCCAGGAGTTCCTCCTTTTAGCATCCTCTGAAAGCAACTCCAAGAACAGAGCTTGTTTTACACAGGGCTTCAGTTTTTAAGTTGACTATCTTTATCCCAGTCAAAAAACCTACCCCAGGAACTACCCAGGGGAGGTTACTTAGCAAGGCCAAACCCATCTGTAACCTGAGGGTTGTTGAAGTTTACCGTTTTATCTGCCCTGCATTTTTACTAAAGTCACTTATTTATCCTAGATCTTGGAACCTCTTCTGCTTTGGGGTCTGTGTCCACTGACCAGAAAAAGACACATCACTGGTTACATGCCTCATAATCTGTGAAAGGGTAGTGTTTCCTGTCTGCCTGGCCATGGGACAGGCAAGATGCCCTAGGTTGGTTAGATGACACCTTTGAGTCTGGACTTTCTTCTGCTTAAGTCAGGAAGTTGTGCAGAGAAGAAAACAAATAATAGTAATACTTCTTTTTTCAGTACTGGGGATTGAGCTACAGCCCTGGCCCACCACACTCCTACCCTTACATTTTTGGGGCTTTTTTTGAGATAGGGTCTGTGTAGTCCAGGCTGCCCTCATACTCACAGCAGTCCTCCTGCCTCAGCCTCCTGAGTGTGGGGTTACAGGTGTGTGCCACCACACTCTGGCCTGAGAAACTTCCTCTGGAGAGGCGGCCTGGGGTGTGGTGCAAGCTAGCCTGTGACAGGGCCTGGGTGCTGGGGAGACGGCGCGGTGGGGCAAGAGCTAAGCAAGCCATTGACGCTTCTTACCGCTCTGCGGCAGCCAAGGTGCAAATTCAGGGTTCCCTGTCCCCCGCCCCAGCCCCAGAGATGGAATCCAGGACTTTGCAAATGCTAGCCACATTCCCTGCCTTGCATCTACACTCCAGCCCCACGTTCAGAGCTGCTCTGCCCAGCTCAGGGGTCTCCTGAAAAGCTACCCCAAGCAGTTACCTTGACTGATCTGCAAGATGAGTTGGGGCGGAAGCCAGCCTGTGTTTTTTCAGGATGGCTCCTTCTTGTGTGTGCATCCAGGGTTGGCAGGGACGTTTATGTCTTGTCTGCCAGTTCTCTCCGGAGAAGGCCACCGGATTTGGATTCCTCTCCTCTCAGGGGCTCTCCTGCTCTGATGTCCCAGCTGCCTGTGGAGTTGGTTCTCTGGTTGTCCCCAGGGCGCTGGTCTGCAGGGAGCTGATGTCATCGCTGATTTGCAGAAGAGAACAGATTTCTTGGGGTTAAGAGGCTGTGTCAAGGTCATGGTGGTGGACTCAGAACTCAAGTCCAGATCTTCTGACAAGAGGGCCAAACAGCCTTCTCCTGCTGAGAGCATTCACCTTCAGTTCCCGCTGTCCTTTCTAATTCATCAGGCTTACTCGAGCCGGCCATTCTCTCTAAAATACCCATTCATCTTGTCAGAAGAGCCCCGCCCTTGTTCTTCACTGCTAGAGAATATATCCCTTGGCACTCTGACCCCTTCCCCTCGTCCAGTCTTTTCTCTGTGCTCTTTAGTTTCAGTCAAATGGTGCAAAGGTGGAGGTGAGGGATTCCTCCTCCTCTCTCCTAGTATCTTACCTAACTGAACTCCTTCCAAATCCCATTCATCATCTGACCTCTTTAACCTCATTTATCACTCACACCACTGCCATCTTCATGGTATTTGTGCTACAGTGGTGGCTTCAGTTTTGTTGTTTTTGTCGGTACTGGGGATTGAACCCAGGGCCTTTGCTACATCCCTGCCCTTATCTTTTTATTTATTATTTTATTTTGGGATAGGGTCTCCCCAAGTGGCTGAGTTGCCCAGGCCAGGCTGGAACTTGTGATTCTCCTGCCTCAGCCTCCGAGAGTGCTGGGATTACAGGCGTGGGACACCATGCCGGCTTTCCGAGGTCTTCATATCTCTCCAAATCCAGTGGAGTCTGTCTACTCCCTGAGGGCAGGGCCCAGAATGTGTTCGGTGTCTGATGCCTCCACCCACCTAAGGGACAGCGGTGGAAGGGGACTGTCCGCCGCGGGGACCGAGCCTGCTTCTGGAGGCCTCAGGAGCCGTAAAGTCGTCCTGAGCCGCCCGGACCGCGCTGGGCACGAAGGCACTGCTGTCCCCGTGAAGAAGCGTCCTCATCCCCAGCCTTGCACCCTGAACGTGAGATCCTGTGCTCCACAGGAGCCAGCGTGACCGGCCCCCGGCCCCGACGTGGCCAGAGAGGGCTCCGCAGCGTCTCAGTCGGCCTTGGCGAGGCCCAGCTCCCTGTCCACCTGGGCCAGATCGGCCCTCGTTTGGGAGCTGGCGGTTTCCGTCGGGCGCCTTCTGTCCGCCTCCGCCTATACGCTCTGCGTTTCCCTAAACTCCTGGCCCGCGCCTCTTATCTGTAAGGTTTCTCTCTTCCTTGCTTTGGTCGTGCTTCTGCGGAACTCACTTTCTCCAACTTTCTCCTGACTCTCCCAGACTCTCCGGAAGGCTCCGCTCCCGCCCCCCGGGGACGCTGGGGTCCCCGGGGCCCGCAGCCGCACCCCGGCCCGGCGCCCTCCTCCCCGACGCCCGCGGGCTCCCCGCCTCGCTCGGGGCCCGCGCTAATCGCCTCCGGAGTCGCGGAGAGGGGGCAGGGCGAGCCGGCCGGGGCGGGGCGCTGGGAACGGGCGCAGGCCGGCCTCACCCCCGGGCCTCCGCGCCCCTCGGACCCGGAGAGGGGCTGGCCCGCCGCCAGCGTCGGAGGCCGGCCCCCTCCCCCGGCCCGTGCGCAGCCAACCAGGCCCTCCAGCGGGGCCCACGTGACCTGGAGTTCTAGACAAAGAACTGTTCCCTCCCCCCCACCGCCCCCTCCCCCTCTCTGGCCCCCTCCGCCCCCAGCCCCATCGCCCCCTTCCCCTCCCCCAGCCGGGCAGCTACTTACAGAGCTTCAGGGCCGGGGCTCACACCTGAGCCGGACCGCAGAGGGGCTGCACCTGGCCTTATGGGTAGGTTCCTGGACGGAGCCCTGGGGAGACTGGGGGCGGGGAGGCGGCCGGGCCGGTGGGAGGATCCCGGCAGCCCTCAGTGTTTGAAAAGAGTCAAGTATGCCTCCCCGGCCCGCAGCAGCTGCAGCCGCCCCGGCCCGCCTGAGTTCTGAAGATGCTGATTTAGTGCCATCCTACCCACTGCTGCTCAGGAGCCCAGGCCCCACTCCTCACCGAGCTCCAGTGGCACCCGGCGCCCTCCGGGGACAGGAAGAGCAGTCCCGGCAGTGGTAACTGCAGGCTGGGGAGCAGGCGGCCTGCTGAGGGCAGCTGGCGACCCGGAGTCGGGTTTGAAGCAGTGTGGGCCGAGCTGCTGGCAGATGGGCGCTTGGCAGTTAGTTCCCCGTTGACCTGCGCGCCTGGCTGGGAGACCGTGCTGCCCTCAGGGCCCTGCCTGCCCGCGCCTCTTGAGAGGGACAGCTTTCTCTCTTGCGAGTTCCTGGGAGCCACTGGGCAAGCAGCCAGAAAGAAGTGTTAGGGGTGCGAGGGAGCAGTGTGGCCCCGACAGGGCCGCGGGAGCAGCTCGATGCCCTGTGACACCCCGGCAGCCCAAGGCCGCGTGGGCTCGGGGCGGTGGCGCTCTGACCTCTGACCTTTGGGGTGGGAGTTGCAGGGGGACGGGAGGCGGGCCGCTGCCCGAGGAGGTGGAACTGGATGGGGAGGCTGTCTCAGTGGAGTGAGCAGTGGCTTTCCCTGCCAAGTGGCTCCCTTGAGCTGGCGGTAGTGGGCAGAGTATGAAGGCCCAGGTGGACCCTGCCCCGTCTCTCATCCCCTCTAGGGGAGAGGAGCCTTCAGCCCAACTACGGGAGTCCCGAGTTTAACCCTTCCCTGGCCTATTGTTCGCCTGGGAAGAAGGGTAGGAATGGTGCAGGGGAAGGGCACCTCCCCCACGGGCTGCCCCCTGCCGCTCACCCCCTCTTGCGGCCCCGTCCAGGTGGGGGCCCCATCCTCTGCCAGCCCAGACCATGCTGGGCGCGCGTTCCGCGCCAAGCAGGGTGGGGATGCGGAGCAGCAATCAGCAGCGGCATCTGACAAGCAGGGGGAAGTTGTGGGAGAAGAAGAATTTCAGGAACTGCCGAGGAGGGGGTGAAGAGAGAGACAAAGGGCCTGTGGGGGAGTAATGAAGGTGGTAGCAGGCACGACTCCTTTCTAGACCTGGGGGCTGGTGAGCAGCCCGCGCCCACCGGCTGCTGCTTGCTGTGGAAGTGGTAGCAGGCGTGCCCTCCTGCCCTGTGTCTCCTGCACGCCTTGTCAGGCCTGCATGCAGGGTCTTTGGGGCATCCACGGCAGCGGCCTCATCTGAGTCGTTTACCCCTGCCTGGAGTTGGAAGCAGGCATGGTGGAAGTAAGCAGACAGCTAGGCAGGGATTTATCTGCGCATGTAACTGGTGCTGTTAATGATCCCAGGAGAGGAGCTGGCTTCCGGGAGAAGGGAGCCCCCAGCCCTGATGCGGAGCCTGGAGCACCTACTTGGGGGCGGGGATGATGGCTGATTGATGGGAGTAAGGAAAGGCCAAAGGCCTGGCCAGGTGAGGGTGGGGTGGGGGAAGGTTGAGCAGTTCTGTGAGGTTGAGCTTATTTTTCCAGCTGTTGGTAGGCGGGGTGCAAAGGATACTTTATCCGATTTTAGAATTTGTTGAGTCAGAGAAAGAGCTAGGATAATCGCCACAGGAAACAAATTCGGTTTTGTGCCAGGAGGGAAAGTCTTGAAGACTGAGTGAATTAAACTATCTACCAATCAGTACGTTAGCTGGAACCCTTGGGCTTGGGATCATTGACACACAGGGTTTGGGAGAATCCTTGGAATCCTTGAGATTTGTATGTCAGGTTCTGAAATGGGCTGGGAAGGAGGACCAGAAATACGCAATTCAAATGCCCTTTTAGGCTGGAGCAACTCCAGAGAGAATGCACACGACCAGTCAGCCACCTCTTTTGGCCCAGCTGAACCAACCAGGGCCATGGATGTTCTATGTTCTGGTTTGGAGCTCTTTCTTACACTACCAGTTGCTTTCTGATTTTTTTTTTTTTTTTAATACTGAGGATTTGCTTTGTAGCTCAAAATTCTTATGGAAAGCTGTCTATGAGAAGGCATAGTGAATGGGATTTGGGGGAGCTGAGGATGTATCTCAGGGATAGAGCGTCTGCTTAGCCTGTGGAGGCCCTGGGTTCCATTCCTAAAACCAAAAAGCTTTTTTCTGAATCTGTCATGGTGGAAATGGGAACAGAGCCTTGAAATTTGAGGGCCATGCATCCTAGATTCAGTGTTGGGGGTTAAGTTGAATGAGTCTCAGAACTAAGTATCAGGGGTTTCATTCTCCTTTATAGGGATCCTGGAGCAGGTTTTGAGGAGAAATGGGCACATGGATCATAGTCTCAAAGACAAGTGTGATGGGTGAAAGTGGAAGAACGGGGGTTTGGATTACTGACTTCCTGGTGCCATGGCAGAGAGAGTGCCTGGCCTTTGTGTACAGATCTGAAAGGTGCATGCAGAAGGTGACAGCACATTGGCTGGAACCCTGAGCACTCTGGAATGGCGGGAGCAGGCAGGCTCTTGTGGAACTTTCTGTGATGTTGGAGCAGATGTGGGAGCTGTGCATATTAAATCAGACATCACAGAACTGGAAACTAGGAAGGGATTGACTGGCCAAGAAAATGGTGAAGGAAAAGATGAGCCCTCCCTTTCTTGATTGAGAAGAATGGGGGGGCAATATCTATGGCTGGACAATGGTGCGTGATTAATATTTGAATGGAATTCTCGTTTTCAGATCGGAGGGCAGGCACCTGCTGTCTCCAGCAGGCTGAGAAGATCAGGCGGGGGAAGAGGGTGCTCTGAGAGGCAGGAAAGGTGGCTGAAGTGGAGCCAGGTGTTCTTCGTTCACCTGTCGCCCTCAGCTGTTCCCTTTTCCAAGGCAGGCCAGTCTGATCTCCCTGGCCCCTTTACCTCCCCACATCACCACCTCCAGACCACACAGGGTGGGGCACAGCCCCTGAGCCCTGCCAGTGTCCAGAGGGGTCAAGGTGGTGGTTGTTTCTTGTCTCCTCAGGCTGAGAAGAAAGCCAAGGTAATTGCAGTAATGAACGCTGTGGAAGAAAACCAGGGCTCTGGGGAGTCACAGAAGGTGGAGGAGGCCAGCCCTCCCGCTGTGCAGCAGCCCACTGACCCTGCCTCCCCCACTGTGGCCACCACCCCTGAGCCTGTGGGGGCTGATGCTGGGGACAAGAATGCCACCAAAGCAGCTGATGATGAGCCAGAGTATGAGGTGAGCGGCTTGCTTCTTCACCGGCCTTGTCCGGCCCTTCCCGGGGCCTGCATTGCCAGCTCCTCCAGTCCTGCTCTCCACCTCCCCCTGGCCGCTCGCTCTCTCCACCTGACCCTGGGCCTCTTCATCTCCCCAACTTTGCTGTCCCCCTCCGTTCACGTGGAGCTCTCTCGGCTGTCTGCCCCCAGAGGCTCAGGGCTGGGGTTCCCATGGGGGGCCCAGGGAGGCAGGGCCTCATGACCATCATGTAATGATTTCTGCTCCTTGGGGCTCCAGGACGGCCGGGGCTTTGGCATTGGGGAGCTGGTGTGGGGGAAACTGCGGGGCTTCTCCTGGTGGCCAGGCCGTATTGTGTCCTGGTGGATGACGGGCCGGAGCCGAGCAGCTGAAGGCACCCGCTGGGTCATGTGGTTCGGAGACGGCAAGTTTTCGGTGGTAAGTTGTGGCTTTGCCTGCAGGTGTGGAGGGGCGTCCTTGGGGCACCTGGACTTGGGTGGTAGATGTGGCAGCTGTGGGCTCGGCTCACGCTCCTGCGTGTGCGGAGTGGAGAAAGCCCCGGATGGTTAGCTTGTAGCCCCAGCTCGGAGAGCCGCCCCCTTCCTGCTCTTGGTCTGGGCCCCTCCCTCACCCTGCCCGTATTGGTGCTTCTGGTCCTGTAAGAGCCCAGGTGGACTCCCAGTGTTCCCAACCCCTGACAGTTGGGAGGTAGGGGGTGTGAGAGTGCGAGGAGCAAAGGAGACTGCTCATCCCCCAGGTGTGTGTGGAGAAGCTGATGCCGCTGAGCTCCTTCTGCAGTGCGTTCCACCAGGCTACCTACAACAAGCAGCCCATGTATCGGAAGGCCATCTACGAAGTGCTGCAGGTGAGCCGTCCCCTACCTGCCGCAGCTCGGAGGAGAGGGCCAAGCCCTGGGCCGCTGGGAGGCCTGGAGGCCGGAGTCTTCAGGGAGAGAGTTCTTTCCTCCCAGCTTTCGTCACCCTTTCTGCGCCGTGGCTCCTGACGATCTCTTCTCACTCCCTGCCCCTCCCTGCCTTGGCTGTTCTCAGTCGGGCCTCTCGTTCGATCCAGCCTGCCCTGACTCCTGCTCCTGCGTGTTGCCCCCAGGTGGCCAGCAGCCGTGCAGGGAAGCTGTTCCCAGCCTGCCATGACAATGACGAGAGCGACACTGCTAAGGCCGTGGAGGTGCAGAACAAGCAGATGATCGAATGGGCCCTCGGAGGGTTCCAGCCCTCTGGCCCCAAGGGCCTGGAGCCACCAGAAGGTAAATGCAGATTCCAGCCAAGTCTCCTGGAATCCCTACTGTCCGGGGCTGGGAAAGCCATGCTTGGGAAGGGCTGCTGAGGTTCCACAGAGGGCTCCCCATGGGCTCAGCGTGGTGCTGCTCTGGGCCTCCAGAATGACCTGTTCTGTAGCTTCCTGGGACCCAGGAATTGGGAGGTAGGAGCCCGTAGGGGACTAAGTGTACCCCACTGTAGGTGGCACAGAAGGGGAGCCGGGGTTCTGTGTCTGCCTGCAACTGACCTGGTCACCTGCCTTCTGGTGCAGAGGAGAAGAATCCCTACAAGGAAGTTTATACAGACATGTGGGTTGAGCCTGAGGCGGCTGCTTATGCACCACCTCCTCCAGCCAAAAAGCCACGGAAGAGCACAACTGAGAAGCCCAAAGTTAAGGAGATTATTGATGAACGCACAAGAGGTAGGTGGCCTGCTCTGGAGAGTGACATTGGACCTCCCAGGGGGTAGGCATGGCCTGGGCAGCCTCCTGATGCACATGTTCCTCCTGCTGCAGAGCGGCTGGTGTACGAGGTGCGGCAGAAGTGCCGGAACATCGAAGGTGAGTCTGTCGCCTGAGAGCCAGGGTGCTCCTAGCATAGGCAGGAGAACCTGGCTCCCTGAGTAGCAAAAGCATGGTGTGTCCTTGGCACAGGGTCTTAGGAAAGTTGGAATACCATAGGCCCAGGGGCCCTCAGCGCTCCGTGTGGGACCTTTTTGCACGGCCCTCTGTCAGCCTGTTTCACACACCATCTGTCTTCCCAGTGCCACGGCTTTGCTTTCCCATCAGTGCCAAGCCCTGGCCTTTGGGGGTGGGGACTGTTCCAGGGATACCTGCAGAGCCCAGCTCGGGGCCCTGTTCTCACAAGTGGGCTCTTGTCATTGGGTTGTCTGTTTCTGGATGGTGGCATTGCTAATCTGAGAGACAGATGGGCTTTTGAGGCTGGGGGCATGTTGTACCCACCCAGGCTTACTGCCTGCCTCTTTGGCTGCCGCCCTGATGCCCCCTTTCCGGAACTTCTGTGGGGCTCTGGTAATGCTCACTGCAGTCATGCTGCTTTGCAGACATTTGTATATCGTGTGGGAGCCTCAACGTCACCCTGGAGCACCCTCTCTTCATTGGTGGAATGTGCCAGAACTGCAAGGTAAGGGGACCACCCCCCCGCCGCCCCAGCTCAGAGGAGGATACCTGGCAGGAGTGCAGCTGGACCTCCTGCTTACTTTAGAAGGAGTCCAGGCTGAGTGGCCCCCAGGCCCCAAGCTTTTGGCTTGCTGTTTGTGTCCTAGAAGATCCTCCCCAGCTCTTTGTAGGCCCAGCTGTGGGCAAGGGGCAGGGCTTATAACTGCACAGCCTACGTGTGAGGGTGGGGATCAAAGAGGAGGGTCAGGACCAGCTCACTGATAGGTGAGCCGCTGCGCCCCAGGACCCCTAGGAGGAAACTTGGTGGAGGGCAGCTCCCTTCTCAGATCTGGGTTTGGGCCTGAGCCTGGATGCCGAGGCCTTTCTCCAGGGCTGTGTCAGGGTACCACCAGGCTGCTCCAGAGCCACCTCTCTTTGGCGTGCTGGGCCATGCCCTGGCGGTCTCTGACCCTCTGCCCTTGCCTAGAACTGCTTCCTGGAGTGTGCATACCAATACGATGACGATGGCTACCAGTCCTACTGCACCATCTGCTGTGGGGGACGTGAGGTGCTCATGTGCGGGAACAACAACTGCTGCAGGTGAGGGCTCTGGCCCGGGCCCCTGGCACCTGCCCTGCTCTGTGCCCTGGGCTGTGCACCGCCGCTCCAGGTTGCACTGTGGGCCTCGCGCACCGGCCTGGGATGTCTCCGCTCACTGGGCCTCCTCCCAGGTGCTTCTGTGTGGAGTGCGTGGATCTCTTGGTGGGGCCCGGGGCCGCCCAGGCAGCCATAAAGGAAGACCCTTGGAACTGCTACATGTGCGGGCACAGAGGCACCTACGGGCTGCTGCGCCGGCGGGAAGACTGGCCCTCCCGGCTCCAGATGTTCTTCGCCAATAACCACGACCAGGAGTTTGTGAGTGCTGGGCCTTAGGGCACGTCCTCCCGTGCTCGCTCCTCCGTGAGGCGAGACTTAGTCCGAGAGAGGGCGTCTCGGCATCATGGGGCCTGCGCAGAGAGCAGGGGTGCTCCAGTCCTGTGTGGGGTTGTGCTGACCAAGAAGGGAGGGCCAGTCCAGGGCAGCATCTGGACAACGCCCCTGCACATTGCCTGACTGGCTGTGCTCCCTGCTTAGGACCCTCCAAAGGTTTATCCGCCTGTCCCAGCCGAGAAGAGGAAGCCCATCCGGGTGCTATCTCTCTTTGATGGAATCGCTACTGGTGAGTGCCATGGGTCCCAAGAGTGCTGGCCTCTTTGTCCTAGACAGGGGAGCTCTGTGTGGGCACGTGCAACTCTGGCAAAACAAAATGACTGTGGGCATCACAATAAAATATACTCTAAAGAGGAAGTTTTTATAGCTAGGTGGGGTTGCTACATCTGTAATCCCAGCAACTCAGAAGGCTGAGGCAGGAGGATCACAAGTTCAAACCGGCCTGGGCAACTTAGTGAGACCCTGTGTCAGAGTAAAAATAAAAAGGTAGGGCTGGGCATGGTGGTGTACACCTGTAGTCCCAGCACAGAGGAGGTTAGGCAGGACTACATAGTGAGTTCAGGCCCAGGCTCAATTACATAGCAAGACCCTGTCTCATAAAAACCAAAAAAAGGGGAGGAGGCTAGGGATGTGGGTTAGTGGTAGAGTGCATGCTTAGCATACACAAGGCCCTGAGTTCAATCCCCAGTGCTAAAGAAAAAGAAACTTACGCGTTCCTTGAAAAGTTATGCAGTCTGTAGGCATGGGATTTGGCCAAAAAAAAAAAAGTAAAGCAAGACAGGTAAACCCGTCTTTCTAGTGGGCATGTTCCATAAGGGAGATTCTGTGGCAGAGAACAGCAAGCAAGATTTTCACAAGCTTCATAGGACAGACTTGGTGACTAAAACATACACAGTTGTGTTTTGATTATAAACCATATAATCTGAAGAAGACTAAGTCTAGTGATCCTATAATTAACATTTTGGTGAATGTCCTTTTAGGGTTTTTTTTCTATGTGCTTGTGCATGTTTAAATCATGGTATGTCTGTTTAAACAAGATAGTAAATGCATATACTGTTTTGTAATTTGCCTTGTCATTTATTTTGAGTACTTTTCTTGGTACTGGGGTTCAAACTCAGGACTTTGCGCTTTCAAGTCAGGCACAGTGCTACTGAGCTGCATCGCCAGCCCTATTATGAGTACTTTTCGTGTCAACCAGTACAGAGCTGCATTCATTTGTAAGTGCCACATAGGATGATTCCCTGAGTGAGAATGTCATAATTTAACCTCCGGTGAAGTTATTTCCTGTTTCTTCATTATTGTAAGCAGTCCCGCAACAAGCATCCTTCTAAATACATCTTTATATATTTACTGCATATGAGGCCCTGGGTTCAGAGGTATAATTACATCTATATATACTTGAACTGTTACCTCCTTAGGAAAAGCTCTTTGGAAATGCTCGGTCACTGTAGGCTCTGTGTGGCTCTTGATGCTGTCAGAAAGCCTTCCTCACAGGTTGTACTGACTCGTGTATATGTAGCTACTCTTCTGCCATCTCCCCAGGCTGAGAGCCTCTTGGGTCTCCAGAGCAGAATTGCTGTCATAAACCTTGGGTCTTCCTGTGACCAGAGAGCAGTACTGGCAGTCTGAGTCCAGGGACCTTGGCCCAAGGGTGAGGTGTGGCCATCACCCCAGCTAGATGTTTGTCTTCTGTTCTTGGCCCCTGCTGGTGGCCTGTAAATCTAGAGAGTTTGTGTGCAGCTTTGGTTTCCCATGCTGCCTCTGAGCCTTCTGAAATCACTTCACACCCACGAGGGTGTAAAAGTTCCTTGCCAGGGATACCTGTTGGGACCCTAGAAATGGTACCACTGCCCCTCATTCTCCTAAAGTCCCCCAGTTTCTCTTCCAGTCCTGCTTCCTTGCCTGAGGCAGCACCACTAATCACTAATAGAGGGGTCATGGTAAGGAAGTCAGCTCAGAGGATGTATACTTGTCTCGAGGACACTTGCAATCTGAGAGGAGCTGAATTAGGAAGATAAACTGTTCTGAGATTGAGATGCGAAGTACTGCAGACCTCCAGAGGAAGGGGAGATGTTTCCAGAGAGCTGCAGGCAGGGTGGGGGAGCATCCTTAGAGCAGATGGCCCTCGGTTGGGGCTTGAAGGTTGGGTGGAATTGCAGCAGGAGCTGTAGAGGGGTGAGGAGGGACCAAGAGGCAAGAATAGAAGCTATACAGAGAGGCTGGCCCAAAGGCAACAGCTGTTCTTCCCCAAACTGCCTACTGTGGTCGGTCTCCTGGCTCTGACCACTTTCCTTGCATTAGTACTCTTTATTTTATTTTTTATTGATTGATGTTTTTGGTACCAGGGATTGAACCTCAGGTCCTTTAGCCCCCATCTGGAGAGCAGGTGTGAACATCTCTTTCCCCTCCCACTTACACAGAGGCCAAAGGTCAGCTGCTGTTTAGCACTGTTGAGAAGAGGGAACTACTTTTTTTTTGGACTGGGGATCGAACTCAGGACCTTTCGGTTGTGAGGCAGGCAGCAGAACCACTGAGCTAAATCCTCGGCCCTCTCTGACCACTTTCTAACTAGGCCAAGCTGGGTCTGAACCAGAACCACGGAGCTCTCTGGCCATTGATGTTCCAGTTTGGGCAACAAAGAATTTCCGGCCCCTTCATGGGTACAGTAGGGCTTCGACTGCAGCTGAGCCCCTACGTCCACCTGGCCAGAGGGCTCGCCTGCTAAGACCAGGTGCCAGGGCCCCAGTGGCCCCAGTTGACAGTGCTCTCTGCTGGCTGGCACAGGGCTCCTGGTGCTGAAGGACCTGGGCATCCAGGTGGACCGCTACATTGCCTCAGAGGTGTGTGAAGACTCCATTACAGTGGGCATGGTGCGGCACCAGGGGAAGATCATGTACGTCGGGGACGTCCGCAGCGTCACGCAGAAGCACGTATGTCAATGCTGTGGGATGCACCTTGCCTTCTCTTCCCCTGCACACAGCTCCTGAGGCCGCCCATGCTCCTTTCCATTCTGTTTGTCTGCCCTTCTACTCATCCCCTGCCCTCAGGTTCTCTCTCCTTACCTTCCATCTATTTTTCTTCTTTGGCTTGGGAGGGTCGTGGGCAGATTAAAAATGGGAATCCCATTTTCCCAGCCACTTGGGAGACTGAGACAGGGAGATTGCTGCTACTTTAAGGCCAGCCTGGGCAATTTAGCAAGATCCTCTCAAGAACAACTGGGGATATAGCTCAGTGATAGAGTCCCCTTGGGCTTGAGCCCTGGTGCCATGAAGGGGCTGGGGGGGTACCTTAGCAGTGGAGCACTTACATTGCAGTTGTGAGGCCATGGTTTTGATCCCCAGTACTGCCAAAAGAGATTAGGGGAATTGCATTTTGGCTCTCCATCTGCTCTCTGGGCTGGTTTCAGTGCCCTTTATGACACAGTGCTTTGGATTGGAAAGGTTCCTGTACTCCTGACGCTCCTAATACTTCCGGCAAATGGCTTTATGGCTTACCCGCCACTGTTTAGGGGCCTCCAGCAGCATCTTCCTCAGGCCCTCTGCCCTTCTTGAGTCCTGAGGACACTCACATGGCCCAGATGCCCCGCCCGTAGTGCTCAGTGTGAGGACCCACCTGGAGCACTTCCCACCCAGTCCCTGCTGCTCCTGCTTGGCTCACCCTGGGCTCCCTGCTGGCCTCAGGCACGGTCTAGTTTGTGCTTCCTCCCTGTCCAGGACCTGGGTCCAGAGAGCCTCCATGGCTTTGCCACGTTCACAGCTCAGTTCTTCCTCTCTGCCTCTGTCCCTGGACAGCAGGCCTGTCATAGTACCTTTATCCTCCCAGATCCAGGAGTGGGGCCCATTCGATCTGGTGATTGGGGGCAGTCCCTGCAATGACCTCTCCATCGTCAACCCTGCCCGAAAGGGACTCTACGGTAGGTCCTGTCCTCACCCTCTGCCCCTTGCAATGGTGCTTCAGCACTTAGGTTTTCTCCTTGGGTGTCATTCTGCCCTGGGACAGCTGCTCTCGTGACCTTACCTTCCCCCATACCACTGTCTGATGCAGACAGCCCCAGCTGATGATTTCCTCTTCTGACCTCTCAGAGGGCACTGGCCGGCTGTTCTTTGAGTTCTACCGCCTCCTGCATGATGCGCGGCCCAAGGAGGGAGATGACCGCCCCTTCTTCTGGCTCTTTGAGAATGTGGTGGCCATGGGCGTTAGTGACAAGAGGGACATCTCACGATTTCTCGAGGTATAGCCAGCAACCTTGGATTGCCCAGCCAGCTCACTAATGGCTTCTATCTTGGATTTCTGCTTCCTTCCTGTCTCATCCGCATTGTGGAGCTGGGGACTGGGAACTTCTGCTTTGAAAGGAGACTGTGGGCTGCTCAGGGCTTCCTAAGTACAACAGGAGGAGCTAGTGTTAGAGGCCGCCAGAAGGAGCATGTGTTGTCCTCTGATGTAGTACTGAGTGTTGACCTCATGATGAAGGACCCAACTGTCTTTAATTAGTGTGAGGTAGCAGGCGCTTTGGGAGGGGGATTCTCAGCTGTTATACTGGGCGCACCTTTAGGATACCACATTCAATTTTCTCTGACCCGACCGCCCGTCATCATTCCCTGGCTTTATGGCTGGCACCTGGAAGCAGACACCCTTATCACAATTTATACCCTGTGACTATCCTGTGACCTGAGTCCCGGTTCACTTCTTAGTCGTTTGTGAGGCATGCTGCCAGAGTCATTCTTGGATGGGCCACTGGCTCTTAGGCTGAATAACACCTCAGGCTTGTCGTGTGACTTTAAATGTGAATGGGCATCTGTTTGGCTTATAATCTGGACACCATGCACACACCCAGGCTTGTGGGCGCCTGCTCTGTCTGAAGAGTCTGGATGGTCTGAGACACCTTGTCCAGTATGGTAGCCATTGGCCACGTGTGTCTATTAACATGAAAAATCCCATTCCTCAGTCCCACTGGCCTTGTTTCAAATACAGACTGGTAGACTAGTGGCTATAGCAAGGAGCAGTGCCCACGGGCAAGAATTCCGAAGCTGATTGGGACAAGCTGGTCTGGAATGTTCTGGTGAGAGCATCCAGAATGTGGCAAGGTTTGGGGTTTGTGTGTGAGGCTAGGGTTAATTCCAGCTTTTCCCAGGGGCTTCAGGCTACCACGGTTTGTGACTACTTGAGAAAGAAATGTGAGCCTTTGAGGGCTTTGGGCTCTCATGCAGCAGAATCACCCAGCACTAGTTAATGTTCATCTTTAAACTCTCCTGTTTCACAGTCCAACCCTGTGATGATTGATGCCAAAGAAGTGTCAGCTGCACACAGGGCCCGCTACTTCTGGGGTAACCTTCCCGGTATGAACAGGTTGGTGAGAGCGCCAGGGCCAGGGGGTGGGTGCCGTGGTGGTGTCTACAGACGGGATGGCCCAGGGAGGGGGACACTGAGGGCACCCTCCGGGCTGGCCTCCTTTGCTCGGTGCCTGCTGCTCTGCTGTGTTTTTTTATTCCTTGAGAAGGGAGAGTCGGTATAGAAAATATTTGCCTCAAGAAGCCAGTGATTGGTGGTCTAAACAGGACTTTGAACGTTGCATTCTTAGCTGGGCACAGAGGTGCACACAGGTAATCCCAGCTTCGTGGGAGGCTGAAGTGGGAAGAGCGCAGGTTTGAGGCCTGCAGGGCACCTTAGTGAGTGCTGGAGCGCTGACCTATGCAGGAGGCCCGGGGTTCATCTCTAGAAACACAGAAAAGCAAAGTGCATTTTTTTTTTTTTTTTTTTTCCGCGAAAGAAGCCTGTGCTCTGGAGTTAGACCTTTCTCCCCGCCTCACTCAGTGTGTCCAGGGCCAGCCTGTCCTTAGGCGCTCTTGAGAGAATGCCTGTGGGAAGGGATGGCGAGGGGAGGATGTGGCACCCAGGAGAGGGAATCTGAAGCGGCAGCATCTAAGTTTGAGGGTTCTGCTGGTTTTCTTTCACACTGCTGGCTTTGTGTCCTCTGTTGGAAGGGAAGGATTTTCCTCATTCAGATTATACGGGTAAAGGTCTTAATATCCAGGACTAAGGAAAATTTCATTCCTTTGGGTGTAATAATTGCATCATAGAAAGGCCTTTGGAGACAGGAATTGTTCTGGAGTTGCAGTTAGAAAGCAGAGAGAGTGCCACCTGGTCTGGAGACTCATTATGGAGCATTGTGTTTCCCAACACATATTGAGTCATAGATTTTAAACCTCCTTGGCATACCTGTAAATGGAAAGCCCCACTTAACTTGTTTTCAGTCAGCTCCTCCCTGCTGCTCACGAGAGCTTGGAGGGCCTTTCCCATCACATACCTTTTGGCAGAGACCTGTCTTTTACAAGAGCTTGGTGGTGGGAAGGAGATGCTGCTGCTTGGTCCCATGTTTCTGTGGAACTACTGGTTTCCTGTCCCCGACAGACCGCGGTCCAGTAGGATTATTGCCACCCACTTCTTCCAACCCTAGAATATAAGGGTTCTGAAGTTCTAGAAATAGCAGAGGGACCATGTGGCGCCAACCAGGCTGTGCGTGCAAGTAGACAGCAGACAAGGAGGCTGGCCCCGGTCCCCACGCTGAGATCAAGAGTGCCTTAGGGACCCTCATTCAGCACTCCTAATGTCACAGCAGGCCGATGGGCGTTGCTTGTCTGGCTGCCCCAAGGAGTGTCGCAGAATTTTAGTCGTTGGGGACTTTGCAGAACTTGTCTTTGACTGTATGTTTAAAGTGTGCACACCATGAACCATCAGTATCCATCAGGATTCAGCCATGTGTGGTGGCACACGCCTCTGATCCCACCACTCACTGAGGCAGGAGGATTGCCGAGAGTTCCAAGCCAGCCTCAGAATAACTCAAGACAGAGAACATTCTCTCACCCCTAAAGCTTGCTTTATTGTGAGACAAAACAGCATATCTAAAAATAATCAATTTTAAAAAAATTGTGCTCTTGCCTGGTGTGGGGTTCCCAGCACTGGGGGCAGGACAGGAGGGTTGTGAGTTCCAGGCCAGCTGGACTAGATAATGAGACCTTGTCCCAGAGTTTACAGACAGAATGGGGCTTTTTCTCCCCATTCGGGGCAGCCTGTCTGCCTCTTGGTAGTTTGAGACCACTTTTGGGTTGTAACCTCTGCTGTCCTCGTGAGTCGGGGCTGCTGCAGGTGAGCACCCTTGCCGGGGACCTTCCTGCTGTCCCCCGGGTTTCTGCTGTCATGACCTCTCCTCTACCTTTTAGGCCACTGGCATCCACTGTGAACGATAAGCTGGAGCTGCAGGAGTGTCTGGAACATGGCAGAATAGCCAAGGTCAGCCCCACACTAGGACCTTTGCTGGGGCGGGATGAGGTGGAGCGATGCCAGGGCGTCGTCCTGGTCCTGCCTGCACCTCGGGGCCTCGGGCGGAGACAGGTGGCCAGTTGGCTGGGGTGGTCCAGGGCCTTCAGGGCTTCCTCCCTCCCTCGGGAGGTAGGTGCAGAGGAGTCTTTAACACAGTTCTGGGTCGTGCTGTGGCCTTTAAAACATGTTTTTGACCAAGGCTCACTGTAGGGGTCATCAGAGCAGGGGGTCTCCTAGAATGTGGGTTTCTCTCTGGAGAAATCTGCTGTGAGTGCAAAGGGCGTTAGGCTCTGCCCACAGGCGCCAGGACTCGGGACCGTGGACCTGCAGTGCATCTGGGAGCCTCAGAGGACTTAGGAAGGGTAGTGGCCAGAGCTGCCGCCTCAAGTCTGGCTAGCTGGACTGGGCCGAGGGGGGCCGGGTGGCCTCGGTGGGGAAGGAGAAGCAGGACTGCAGGGACGGGGCTCACGCCTGTGAACCCACTCTGCCCCACCCCGCCCCGCCAGGTGTGTGCTCATCCCCCTTTTCTCCTCTACATCTTCTAGTTCAGCAAAGTGAGGACCATTACTACCAGGTCAAACTCCATAAAGCAGGGCAAAGACCAGCATTTCCCCGTCTTCATGAATGAGAAAGAGGACATCTTATGGTGCACTGAAATGGAAAGGTACCCGCATCTCCTCGGGTCATCTGTGCCCTGTGTTCTGACTGCTGTGCTTTCCAGGGGTGTGGTCAGGCTTCCTTTCTTGCCCGCCAGGCTTGTTTTCTACAAGTCCTGTGAGGGGCTTTTCCCGAGCCTTGCCCAGCATGGCAGGGCTGGGGGAGGATTGTTGCACATGTTACAGCTGGTCCTAAATCGAGGGTGTAGGAACACTTTTCTGGTGCCTGGGCTCCCAAGGCTTCCCTGACGGGTGCTGCAGTGTTTAGGAGATGGGGCAGTGCAGCGCCCAGGGTGTGGGTGGACCACTCAGCCCCTGAACCCTCATTTGGTGCAAGTTGGACTCAGGGCTGGTTCAGCTCCTGGTTCTTCTAGAACTAGGGTTTAGCAGACAAAAAGACCATTTACACAAGCAACCAGAGCAAACAGGAAATCCTTGAACTTGGAGCTCCTCTCCTCCAAATGTGCACGTTTTGTATTCGGACTCAAGCTGTCCATCGTGGATGTGGACCTCGCTTGCAGGAGAATTGTAGAGCTTGCCAGGGAGGCATTTTAGGCCTTTTTACAAATGCTGGCTTTGTTTCTGCCCTGTGTGAGTCTTGGGGCAGGAATGATGTTAACTACCTTTGGGTCCACAGAGGCCAGCAGACAGCCTGGACGCCAGCAGTGGTCCAGGCGAGTGCGGAGTGTGGAGGGCAGAGGCCTTGGATGGAGCGGGGCCTCAGGGGTGCGGGTGTGAGAGGTGCTTGACGCCCCGGTCGCCCGCTCCTGCCCTGTGATCAGCAGGCTTCCGGGCACCTGCACTCACCCTGGCCTCTCCGCTCTTCTCCCCAGGGTGTTTGGCTTCCCTGTCCACTATACCGACGTCTCCAACATGAGCCGCTTGGCGAGGCAGAGACTGCTGGGCCGGTCCTGGAGCGTGCCAGTCATCCGTCACCTCTTCGCTCCGCTGAAGGAATATTTTGCTTGTGTGTAAGGGACATGGGGGCAAACTGAGGTAGTGACACAAAGTTAAACAAAAAACACAAACACAATAAAACACCAAGAACATGAGGATGAAGAGAAGTATCAGCACCCAGAAGAGAAAAAGGAATTTAAAACAAAAACCACAGAGGCGGAAATACCGGAGGGCTTTGCCTTGTGAAAAGGGTTGGACGTCATCTCCTGATTTTTCAATGTCAATCTTCAGTCCTATTTAAAAAACAAAACCAAGCCCCCTCCCTACTCCCCCCCTTTTTGGGTCAAACCTTTTGTTTTCTACTCTTTCAGAGGGGTTTTCTGTTTGTTTGGGTTTTTGTTTCTTGCTGTGACTGAAACAAGAGTTAATGCAGCAAAAATCAGTAACAAACAATAGTGATACCTAGCAGAGGAGAGGCCAGAGAGATGGAAAAGGAAACTCTATAGAAATCTATATATTGGGTATTTTTCTTTTTACTATATATCTTTTTGTTGTTGTTGTCTCTAGCCTGATCAGATAGGAGCACAAGCAGGGGCAGAAAGTCAGACACTCGCTCGGTGGCCGCCCCCCACCCCGCCCAGCCTCCGAGCCGTCTTACCAGCACCATTCCTGGTCATACAGACAGAGCCCAACTAGCAGCAGGGAGGCGAGCTTTCCACACAGATACTTTTCTACAGCATTTCAGGTGCCTACCACACAGGAAACCTTGAAGAAAACCAGTTTCTAGAAGCCGCTGTTACCTCTTGTTTACAGTTTATATATATATATGATAGATATGAGATATATATATAAAAGGTACTGTTAACTACTGTACAACCTGACTTCATAATGGTGCTTTAAAACAGCGAGATGAGTAAAAACATCAGCTTCCACCTGGCCTTATGTGCAAAGGGTTTTAACCAAGGATGGGAAAAGGGATTCAGCTCGGAGATGCCGTGCTGTCTGGTGGGGTTTCCCCCTTGGTTCTTAATAAGCTGCAAGAGGGGAGCTGGGGAGCTGAGCGTGGAGCTCATCTGGGTTCATGCAGTAACCTTTGAAATCTCTTGAAAACGGAGACTCCCTTGGCAAGATGCAGGGTAAGGAGACTTCATTCCCGATCTCTCCTGTTAGCAGAGTCGAGGGCTCCTTGTGGTGGGATCAGAAATAATCCAGAGTGTGGGAAAGTGACAGTTACAAACCCCACCTGGAGCAAATAAAAAAACATACAAAACGTACTGGTGCTTTCCTGTCTAAGTCGCCTTTTGTGTGTTCTTTTATGAGGCCCCACGATCCTCCCCTCTGTGCACAAGGCGGCTCTGGGCCCCTGGAATGTGATGTTTTTGGTCATCTCCAAAGGCTGCAGTTTTATACTGGGAGGCTGATGACACCTTTTATTATCATTATTCGTAGGGTTCTGGTTATAATTGTTTGTTTTGAGATTTTCTTTCAGAAAACAAAAGCCCTTTAGGTTTCAAACCAAGGTGCGGAGAGCAGGGTGCTTCTAAGGCAGCAGTGGCTCTGGTGCCCTGGCTTCTCCCCTCGGGCCAGGTGGGCCACTGGGTGGCGCAGAGACAAGTTGGGTGGCCAGGGAGCCCCTCTTCTCTTCTTCTTCCCCTCCTCGTGATCAGGTGTGTCAGGGCCGGGGAGGGGCTGGGGCAGCCCCTCTCCTTGTGTGTGTGGCTGGAGTGCTGTGTGTCTATTTTCTAGTGTTCGGTCTGATGATAGCTGTGCTCTTCCTCGAGTCGGCAGCACCTAGGCCCCACGTGCTCGCACTTTGTTCTGCCTCCCACCAGGGCTGGCAGCCCGGCAGCCCTGCACTGGCGGTGAGGTGATGGCACTGTTGGCTCGGGGCTGAGAGCCCGACGGGCAGAGCTTGCCCGGGTGGATGGGGTGTAGATATGTGGCATATAGAGATATATATTTTATAATGGGAGGGGGGGCGGCACCTCCTGGGACCGGCAGAACTGGGAGGTGTGCCATCAAGCACATGGTCCCAAGTCCGCATCCCTAGAAAGATGGGGCCTACGATAGGCGCTATATAAATCCGTAGTTAGGGTCATGTATAAGAAATATTACACGGTGGGCTGGGGGGGGCCGGGCTCAGTGCTGAGCCCGGGTCCCCGCCGCAGACAGAGCCCCACACCAGTCAGTTCTCACATGCACAGAAACCCGCTTCTGTTTGGACGCATAGCGAGTGCACTCACACACCAGGGAGCCCCGGCTCCTCTCCCCAGATTCAGGACTTTGTGGAGTCAGCCCGAGCAGCTCTTTACCTCTGTTGCCCTGATTGCAGGCAGGCTGTCGATCTCAGAAGTTGCTAGGTGCTGAAGGCAGGACGAGGAGGTTTGATGGAGCAGGTGCTTCCTCTAGCAGGTCGTGTTCTAAGCCCCTTTCCCCCTGGTGATGTCAAAGATTCTTCTGTTAGCAACCTGTGATTCCGACCTGCAACTTTAGGCACCAGTAAAGTCAGCCCTCCGCTCCCCCTACCTATTCACCCAACCAAAATCAAATTGACATCTCTGTCTGTCTTGGTTATGGGGCTTCCATTGGGAAAGAAAAAAGGCAAAACTGGGACTAAAGCTAACCTTTTGAATAAAGCAAATCAGTAATTAGTAACAAAACTAAACCGAGGCTTTGAACCCCTTGCTCATTGCTCAGAAGTAAGTGCACAGCTGGTGGCTTGTCTTGTTCCTTTTTGGGGCGTGTAGTCCTGGCCCCACTCTGCCGGCTTCCTTCATGGGCGGAGTTGAAGGTCACACCCGCTTGCTCCCTGGCACTTTCCTGATGTGGCAGGTGGTGGCTAGATGCCCGGGACTGGAGCAACTAGAAGAGGGGAGACCCCACCCCCACCCCCATGCTAAATGTGTTGGCCCGTCCCCTCCTTGCCCGAGCAGAGCTTTATTCTCGCCTGGAGTCCACCAGCACCGGTCCAGGAGGGCTGCGGGGAGGACGGCTGCTTCTGGCAGTCCAAGGTGCTCCCTCCCCCGCTGGCCAGCGCCGAGGTCTTCCCGGCTCGCAGCCGCAGGACAGTCTGGGCCACCACCTCCTAGTACTATGGCTCTCCCAAGCTCTGTCCCCGGCTTATGTGAAGGAGTTAGCTTTTCCCGATGGCCCTAGCACCACCTTAGCTGGGCCTGGTGCTTCCCCCAGGGCTTGGTGCAGGGCCTGGGGAAGGCCTGTGGTTGCCAAGGGTGTGACAAGCCCAGCGCAGGCTGGCCAGCTTGCTCCGAGAGTGGATGCTGGGCCCAGAGGCGGCCTTGTGGCTGGCTACCTAGCACCTGTTCCCCTCACTGTGGTGACCCCCAGAATGGGTCCCATATAGGGACAGAAGCTAATCACCAGCTTTTCTTCAGGCCGACCTGTGGGCTTGCTCTCACAGTTAAACTTGCTAGGATGTAGAGGACTCTAGGGCTGCTGCGCCATCTTGGCCAAGCTGGGTTGCTCTTCCTCCACCTCCACCGCTGTGGGGCGACTCCTGGGGACAGGTCTGGGGTGCCTTCTAAAGGGGAGCTCTGCCTCATTAGCTGAGGTAAGGTCATGGGAGCAGTAGGCAGGGATTGCTGGGCTTGCTATAGATGAGGCCAACAGTAGAGGCAGTGGAGTGGGGAAAACCAAGAAAGTCAGTAGAGTCCTGGAGCATTCCCTGTGGGTTTCCTTTCCAGAGAGGAGGTCTGTTTTGCCCTGGGGACCAAGGGTGACATTTCCCTCCTGCAGGTGCCAAGTGGAACATGGTGCCAAAGAGACCCACGGTCCTTGCCTGGGGGAGGCAGCTGGTGCTAGTGCCAGGGTCCCAGAGCCCCAGAGCCTTGGCCTCCTGCCGGAGGTGCTCACTCGATCCCAGCAGGGTGTCAGGCTGGCTGGTGCTAACCCCTTCCCCGTGGGACCAACTGGCAAACTGTGCTTGGGGCCAGCAGGTGAGGGTCAGGGGTCTTACATCTGCTGTCTGTCTTTCTAGACCCCAGAGCCTCCCTGCTAGTGAACATCCTATCAGAAAGCAGACTTCCCCAAAAAGCTCCTAGGACTTCTTAGCTTTCCGACAGGCCTGGGCGTGCTCGGCAGGCAGAGGCCCGTGTAGTTTTCTTGAGTGGCCGGCCAGGGTGTGGCCCAGACAGGCAAGCTCGGTGTGAAGGAGGGCAAGGCTGCCCAGCCTGCAGCCCAGGATGCTCCAGTCACTCACTGCCTCCAGCAGCTGTGGAAGCAATGAAGCTGAGCCATCTGGGAGATGCTCTTCCAGGAAAAGCAGTCACTAGTTTTCCTGTTGTTGATTGTAGAAGTGTGCGCAGAGTGGGTCTTGACTTCCTGTTGCCGTTGTGCATGGTGCAGCGTTGTGCTGCTAGTATCTTTCGGAGCTGACCTTTCCTGGGAGCCTGCTAGCTGGGGCGTGCCCTGAAGAGGGCTGCTGGCTCGGTTTAGTCAGGGGACAGCAGAGCCACCCTGCCAGGGAGCTGAGTTTGTCATCAGATCTTGCTCTAGTCTGCCTGTGCCCAGTGCCATGTCTAGAGCCCCCAGTTGTCCCCCTGGCAGGAAGCGCTGAACCCCCTGCCCCCAGCCTAGAGAAGGTATTACAAAGAGATGCCTCGAAGGGGCAGTGGCCCTTCTGGCCACTCAGGCGGCCAGGGGTTAACTTCAAGTCGCAGCAGCCTCCTGGCCAGGCCTTGTGCTGGGGTCGGGAAGGGCATAGGTGGATTGGAAGGATGAACTCCACTGTTGCAGGGTGTGCTTTCGACCTTTATGTTTTGGTAAAGGAAGGCTTTGGTCTTTGGAGGTGAGGAGCTCATACCTGCTGCATTCAGAGACCCAGATTAAGGTGGCCCTCTGGTTGGGGACCTGTCTCTGGCCCCAGGCAGTGGTGTCGTGGCCGGTGAACGCAGGGAGGAGAACGGTGGAAGGCCCTGCGCTCGTGGGGACTTGCTAACTTCCGGAGGGGCCCCTGGACTCAAACTCCGGTAACTGGAAAACTCCCAGATTTGCTCCTCCAAACCCCAGCTGGCAGCCTCAGCCTGTGCCTGACGACATGAGCAGCGGTCTAAAGCGTCACTGTAGTCCCATTTCATTTACAGACCGATTTGGTTGCAAAGCCCTAGAATTCAACAGACAACAAAAATGCTGAAATTCCTTAGAATACGCAGAGGGAGGAGGTGACTCAACAAGGTGCTAAAACATTTTATTAAAAATATATATTGTTAAATTAAGTCTGCTGTCTGGACAATGACTGTTTGTTTTGTTTTCTTGTAGTGGAGTTTAAAAGAGACTATTATTTTACTCTGATATATTATTATTAAAAAGGCATTTTAACTTTGTACTTGAAAACTAAGTGAGCGATTTCACGTGTTTTAGCTGAGGCATTGAAGTAGCGGGTGCTTACTTATTTGTGGGAAATCATGTATTCATACTGAAGAATAAACTCCGTAGCTGATTTGGTAATAACTTTACTGTTACAGACGATTTCGCTTTGACCCGGGTGGCAGAGCACTTTTACTCCACATTCCACGCAGCTAAACGCAGGACCTCCCGGACTTCCCTCCCCAGCCCTTTTTCCTTTCTCTTAAGTTCCTGTTGCCTTTTTTTTTTCTTCTTCTTCTTCTTCTTCTTCTCCTCCTCCTCCTTTTTGTTTGTTTTTCCTGGTTCCAGCATCCTTTCACCACTGTATTTTTTTTTTTAGGGTTGCTTCTCTATTTATTGACAATAATAATGTACATTTCACAGTCTGGTTTCGGGGACACCCAGGACCGTGCGTGGGGCTCCACATGGCCCTGCCATGCCCGCCTGGTGTTCTTTTGTATCTCTGTGTACGTGATGCTCGTGACATAGCTGTTTATGAAATAATTAAAGAGGTCAATGCATACAGCAGATGTAGAAAGTCTGTCAGTTCCGCCTTCATCACATTTTTTTTTGTGCCCAGAAGAATATAATAAAGCTCCTTTCTAATGTACTTGTGCTGGAGAACACTTGAATAAATGGACTGTTTTTGTGCAAAAAGAAAAACGGAAAAAGCACCTTAATAATGTCCTTTTGTCTTGCGTCTCATTTGCCCTGACACGACTGTTCGCAGCCCTTCTGCAGAAGGCTGAAGTACCTCGGTGGGGAGGAGCTGGGCTCAGGCTCGGGCTCGGGCTTGGGCTCAGGCTCCGGCTCGACAGGGCTGCCTGTCAGCCGTCAGCCCTGTGGTTGCCCAGCAGAGAGATTCTGGCTGACAGTGAGTCCAGGTCGATGGGCAGACAAGTGTGGCGCCAGTTGGAGCAGTAAAGCCGCCCTGCAGTGGGACTGGCCAGGGAGGACGCACGGTCTGGGGGGAGCGACCCGGAGGAACCAAGCCAAGTGTGCTATGGGAAGCTAGAGTCGGGAGGAGATCCTTGCAGATGCTGCCGAGCACCTGAAGGGCCTGGACCGTCCCGGGTGAGTCGTGGGGAGGCTGCTGGCCACTTCCTACCCCCGGCCGAGGCAGGGCCCGAGGTGGGGCCCGCGCAGTCTACGGTCCTCGATCTCAGTCTGCTCGGTCATCCCGGTGGGTCGGGCCTCACGCACCTCTGACCCTTTGTTCTCGTGACTGCTTAACAGTCCCCGACTTCCTGTCCCTACCCATGTAGATGCCACACTCCTGAGGCCCTCGGCTTCTGCTCCTAGAGCAGGGTTGCTTGAGGGTTCTTTCCTACCCAGCCTGGCCTGGAGGTTTAGGACGTCACTACCCGTGGCAGTGTTCAAAAATGTGATAAAGGGGTGTGGAGGTGCACCCCTGTAATCTCAGCACTGGGAGGCTGAGCCGGGAGGAGACATGCAAGTTCAAGGCCAGCCTGGGCTACACTGCGAGACTCTTGTCTCAAAACACAAAAAAAAGTGATAAAGGGAAAGTTGGAGAGAAAGGGGAAAACATAACTAGATTAAGACTTCTTCGTGGATGCTTTTTCTTTCCTTCTCCTTTTCTTTTTTCTCCCCCTCAAAGTTGTAAGTATATGTTTAACTTTTACCCTGCCTTTTTCTCAGTATTTTTCACTGTTGATGTAGAATCTTTTTTTTTCAAATAGCTGCATGACATTTTCTTGTTGAATGTTTGTTACTATATATACATTTATTTCAGCTATAAATGGAGCTTCAATAAACATTTTTATGTTTTTGGCTTTTCCCCCTACATTTTTTTTTTTCTTGAAATAGATTCACGGAAATGAGACTAATTGTTGGAAAATAGATGGCTGTGGAGTTGGTTCCTGCCATTGGCCTGATCTCTTCCCCGAAACTGACAGGCAGGTAATGCACCTTCCACGCTGGGCTTCTCCGCTCAGAAAGAAGGAGCCTCGGGCTGGGGATTTAGCTCAGTGGTTCCGCCATCTGCCTCGAAAGCGCAAGGACCTGAGTTCGATCCCCAGTACCAAAAAAAAAACCACACAAAGAAAGAAGGAGCCCTGTCCTGAGCTTCCCGCCCAGGAACGCTCTGAGGCTGACGACCAGGGTCAACAGCTGCTGAGAGCCTCACACCGCCCTCACAGCCACGGACAGGGGCAGCAGAAAGGGCCTGCCACAGGACGTGTCACTCTTCCCAGCGACCTCGGCACCTCTCAGGGCCCCATGCAGGTTTCTCATGTGTCCCAGAGGGGACAGACCATACGCAACTGGCCGCACATGTGCTGGCCCCACGGGGAGGACTCAGAAGCTCCAAGCAAGGCGTAGAAGGATTAGTTGGTCCCCTGAGTGTGCAGATGTGTTTGCCTGCAGGAATTCTGGGAGGGACCGAATCTCAGAGATTGGCTCCAAGGTTGAAGAGAGGTGGGAAGGCAGGAGGGCTCTTAGCTCTGAAAGCCATGCCTGAGCACCCAGGCACTGGAGAACTGGCAGGAGGGAAGGAGCTGCCCGGCCATTTGGCTAAGAAAAACCATCCTGTAAAGAAAACATTTATATACAGTGGAGTGCTACTCTGCCATGAAGAAGGTTAAACTTGGGTCATTTGTAGGAAAACGGATGTACCTCGAGACCACAATCTTAAGTGAAATAAATGAGATGCACAAGTTTAAATACTGCATTGTTTCTCAGTGGAGGATAGATATTGGGAAATAGGAAAACATGTTCAAGTGAAAAAGGAAACAAGGGAGGCGGAGAGAAAGCGAAGGAAGGGAAAAGGAAAAAAAAAAGTGCTTGTAAATGGAGAGGGGAAGAAGGGTTGAAGAGAGGGGAGGGGAATGGGAAGAAAATTAAGATCTGTACAGCTACAAATTCCCTATGATGAATGTGATCAATGTGTATGACAAATATGTAGTAATAAAAAATAAATTTAAAATAAATAACCATCCTGGGTCTGGGAGGCTGAGGCAGGAGGATCAGAAGTTTGAGCCCAGCCTAGCAACTTCGTCCCTGTCTCAAAAACTGAAAAGAGCTGGGGGATGTAGCTTAGTGCAAAGGGCCTGGGTTCCCTCCCCAGGTCCTCAAACAAACAAATCACCCTCCCTGAAAACCAACCTGAGAAACTTGTTTAACTGGGGTGCCCGTGCTCTCGGGACAGCCTCAACATTGAGGACAGTGAACTCCGAGCTTCAAAAGACTAAATCAATGTAACAGGCCTTTTTTTTTGAGGTACTGGGGAGTTAACCCAGGGCCTTCACAGCCCTGTTTATTATTTGTTTAGAGACAATGTCTTGCTAAGCTGTCCAGGTGGGACTTGAACTTCCAATCCTCCTGTCTCAGCCTCCCAGGGTGCTGGGATTACAGGTGTGCACCACCACGCTGGGTACACAACTTTTTTTCCTTAGCCTAAAATTATTAAAATTAGCCTTGCCTTTTTTCTTCTCTCTTTTTTTAAGAGATGGGGTCTCACTATGTTGCTCAGGCTTATCTCATATGTCTGGGCTCAATAGTTACACCAATTGTTAAATTACACACACACACACACACAAATTACATACACACACACGGAAAAAGTAAAGTTCATAATCCTACTTCCCAAAGATAATGACTGTTGGAATTTCTCTATTTTTATTTTCACATTAAATACCTGAGTGTATGAAAAATAAAAAAACTAAAATCATATTATTCATTAATATTTTGTTCTTCAATAATGATTACTAACATTTATTGAACACTCACTGTGGGCCAGATATTTTTTTGTGAATATTTTATTGTGAACACTTACTCCATTACTAAATCTTCTTTGACTACATCTTTTAATACATATTTTTTCCCCAGTAAAAGATTTTTAGGAAGTCCAGTGAAACGTTTTTATTTTTGTAGTACTGGGGATTGAAACTGAGCCTTTGAACTGAACCTGACTCTTTTTTATTTTAAGACAGAGTTGGCAGGCTGTGGTGATGTGTGCCTATAGTCCTAGCATTCAGGAGGCAGAGGCAGGAAGACAGCCATGAGTTTGAGGCCAGCTTGGGCTACATAGTGAGACCCTGTCTCAAAAAAAAAGAAAGAAAAGGGCAGGGTCTCACTAGGTTGCCAAGTTGACCGGGCTAAGTTGGACTGAATTTGGAATTCTCCTGCCTCATCTTCCCAGAGTGCTGGAATTATAGGCATGCACCACGACACCCAGCTAAAAGTCTTTTTTTGTTTGTTTTTGGTACCAGGGATTGAATTCGGGACCTTGCGCTTGAGAGGCAGGTGGCAGAACCACTGAGCTAAAATCATTTGTTTGTTGTTTTTTGTTTGTTTTTTGTTTTTTGTTTTTGGTATTAGGGATTGAACATGGGACCTTGCGCTTGCAAGGCAGGCACCGTTAAAAGTCATTTTTAATGGCTGCATACTAACTCCACCCTGTATTCATACTACGGTATAATTTATTTAGTCCATTCTCTGGCTTTGGACATTTTCATTTTCTTGTCTTTTCCTGGAGGGTGCCATCATCAACACTGCTGAAGGGAACACTCTAGCAAGTTCCTTCACTAATCACCATGTATTTTCATAAAAACCAAAATCCCCAGCAGAGGAGAAAGGCCGCAGAGCGGCGCTGTTGGGCCTCGGTGTGGGGCGGGACGGGACGGCCTGGGCCGAAGACGCAGGGCCCGCCGCCACCGCCGCCGCCGCCGCCGCCGCCGGCTGCCCCGCGCACGCGCCGTCCTCCTCGCGATGGTGTCCGCTGGGCGCCGGCCTGGTCCTTCCGGCAGCTCAGGTGTCACCTCAGGTCAGGGCTCGGGAGCCGCGTTAAGAAAGGACAGGTTAGGGGCCGGGGATTTGGCTCAGTGGTTTCGCCACCTGCTGCGCAAGCGCAAGGACCCGAGTTTGATCCCCGGTACCAAAAACAAATAAATAAATAATAAAAAAACAAAAAAAATAAAAAACAAAAAAAAATTTCTTAAAAACCAAAATGGACAGGTCGCCAAGGCCGCGTGCCCTGGTGTACTGGGCCTGGGCGGGACGCGGAGAGGGCGACTTGGGAGGCGCCCGGGCTAGCACGAGAGCTCGCGTGGCCGAAGCCGCAGAGGCCTGGGGACTCAGAGCTGCGGGTGGGGTCTTCATTAAGGCAGGGAGGCAGTGCATCCAAGCAGGACAGAAAGACTGAGTTCGGATCCTAGCTCTTTACTAGCTGTGTGCCAGTCAACCTTGTCCAGGAGTCAGTTTTGCCATCTGTGAAAGGGGAGCAATCAACAACCTTCTTCCCAGGGTTGTTGTCAGAATTCAGATCTCCAAATGAGATGTTCAAAACAATTATAGAAGTACTCAATAGATGGGAGCCTGTAGTCCGGGGGATTGAGTGCCGAGCTTTCGCCCAGAGCTACATCCCCAGGCTTTTTCCCTAGTTTTTATTTTGAGACAGAGTCTCGGTAAGTCACTAAATTGCCCAGGCTGGGCTCAAGGTTGTGACCCTCCTGCCTCAGCCTCCCAGAGTGCTGGGATGACAGGCGTGCACCATTACTCCCGGCTGTGGTGTTAGCCTTTGAGCCAACTGCTGCCACCAGTGCAGGTGCTATACCCCAGGCCCAGCTCTTCCCTCTCCTCGGGCTCCTTGCTCTGCAGAAGCCACCCCATGCCTCCCCTGAGCCCCAGCATGGAGGGTGGGCGGCCCTGGAGGGAAGCAGGTGTGAAGCCTGCTCGGGAGTCTTCTGGCTTCCTGAGCCTGACCTGTGAGGCCCCAAGACCACTCCAGCCACCCGAGTCCCGGGAACTCAGAGCGACTACAGGCGCCTCGCGGATCCCAGGGCTGGCCCGGCCCTGCCCTCCTGCGCTTCTGCGGCGTGTCTCCACCTCTGCTCATCGTCTCTCCGCGCCCCCTGCTGGCAGACTGAGCCGTCGGCACCCACCTTTCCAGGGCCTCCGTACACCGGGGAGACCCTCTTTCCAAACAGGTCACTCTCACAGGCACAGGGCTTTGGCCCGTCGTTTGCAAGGACACAGTTCGACCCATAGCAAGTGTTCACGAAGAAAATGAGATGGAAACAGCCCTGCGCATTCCAGGGCTTGTAAAGGAGACTACACAAAGTACGGTAGTTAGAAAGGGTTTGCCATTCCTGCCTTAAATACCGGCTAGGCCGTTCACAGGACAGGGAAGGACAAGCGTGCGCCGGCCGGGATGGGGGCAGCAAAGAGCGGGTCCTCGGGGCGCCCTCAAAGGAGTCTTTTCAGGAACTAGGATGAAATAGCAAGCGCCCTATTTGGAACACCCTTGGAAACATGCCTCAGTTTCCCCCTGGTGAAGCGGACACGTTGGGGACCGACGTCCTTTGACCCAAGCACCCCACTGCTTCTGAGGAAGGAGAGGCCTGCCAGGAGCCCAGGACGGCGGCGGAGCAACCCCTTGGCCTGACTTGGGCGAGGGTCCCGCAGGGAAACCTGTCATGGTCTCTCCAGGCCGGCCGGGCAGGCCCAGGGGTACTGTTTTATTTGCTCCACGGGGCTTGGGGGTGACGGTTCCTTTCTACAGGCCAGCCTCTCCCGCTCCCGCTTGCTCTCGCTGGGGGTCTGGGCAGCCTCTCCCTTCTCCCTGCTGGGAGATCCTGGTGGCGGTAGCAGCTGGTCCCTCCGCGGGCTGGTGAGTTGTTCTGTGCTCAGGGCCCGAGGACTTGTCTGGATTTGGCAAAAATGACCTGTGTTAAGCACAGATGGCCCCCACTGGACTGGCGAAGAACTGCAGGGGTGGGGGCCGTCCTAGTTGGCCTAAGGTTGCGCAGCCAGGCCTGGTGTGGCAGCTCGGCTCTGCCACCCTGACCCAGGGCTCCCTCCTCCCTTCCACTGTGGCTCAGCCTTTTCTCTCTTTTAATTGATAATATAGCAACATCAGAGAAACATTTCCCAAAAGACCTTTCAAATCTCACCTTCCTGACCTATATATGCAGGTGTGCTTTTTAAAAACAATTCTGGGTTCAGGATGTAGCTCAGTGGTACAAGGCCCTGGGTCTGACCCTTAACACCACCAAAAACTCCCCAAAACCCCATGTGATAAAAATGGTATAGAACCACACCCACACATATCCCAGTTGTAATATGTCACCACTGAGGACACTGAGAGGAGGTCGGATTTTCCTGGTTTTTTGTTTTTTGTGGTGCCGGTGATGGAACCCAGGGCCTTAACATGCTAGGCAAGTGCTCTTCCACTGAACTGTACCCTCAGCCCTGAATTATTTCTTTCTTTCTTTTTTTTTGGTACCAGGGATTGAACTTGGGTCCTTGCTCTTTCGAGGCAGGCGACAGAACCACTGAGCTAAATCCCCAGCCCAGCCCTGAATGATTTCTTTTTTTTTTCTGAATGATTTCTTATAACTGCATGTTATAAGGGAAAATCTCAGTGAGAAGAGCAGGCGTTCTGTGGCCGCACAACACTCGTCCTGTGGGTGTCAAAGGGTTTCCTTAATTATTCCTCTTTTGGAAGGTGTTTCCAGTTTTTAGCTACTGCCAGCAATGCCCTATTATTTGAACTATTGCATTAGGATGAATTCCAAGGAGTGGGGTTCCTGTATTCTGCACCATTAATATTAGGGTCCCTTTAGGGCTGACTTTTCTAGGGACAGATTGGCTTTTCCCTAAGAGAGCAAAGGTTCTCTGCCAGTGGCTTTTAGCATTTAGATTTGTAGGGAAAATCAAGGACCCCCCCCCCATTTCTACCCACACAGTAGAAACGCTCTGGGATTTGAGTGGCAGAATGACAGCAGCAGCCACACCGCTGGAGGAGCTGTCATGGTGTCACCTTCCCCCAGCCCTGGCAGGTGACTCAGGCCTCCAGGACATGGTTCAGGTTCAGTGCGGGGATCAGGGGCTTCTAGGGCAGCCAGGGGCCCCCTTGCATGCGCGATGCCCTCCTCTCCTGCTCGGGAGCCAGTTCTAAACCCACCACACTGGGCTGACGGGCAGCTGAGAGACCTCTGTGATGTCCTCTGTTGGTCCCCAGGTAGGAGTGCTGGGTGACAGCCCGACCGCCCACTGGGGACACAGCCCCTGGGGGTCACAGCCAGGCAAGGGGCGGGCCTGGGCCTCCGGAAAGCTCTGGAGCCCGGGCACTGGTGGGAGCTGCAGCAGGAGTCTATTACTTTTTATTTAGTTTAATCTTATTTTAAAATGCATTCTATTTCATTCAATTATTTTATTAAAGTCAGTGTAATTTTAAAAAATTTTAAATTGTTTTATATTTCATTTTTAAAATTTAATTTCAGTTTTAGTTTTTTGCAGTTTGGATTGCCAGATAAAACACAGATAAAATAACAGGATGCCCTGTTACATTTGGATTTCAGATAAGCAGAGACACTTTTAAGTATGTGTACTCTGTTTAGTTATGTCCTATTTCATATATGGTGGTCATACTGTTGGTTTTGATTGTTCATTTTTGTTTGGTTTTTGGCTTGAACCTTGGGCCTTTGCACTGAGCTATATCTCCAGACCTCTTTTAAAAAATTCTTACATTTTGAGACAAGGTCTTGCTGAGTTGCCTGGGCTCAGCTGGAACTTGCAGTGCTCCTGAGTCAGCCTCCCAGAAGGCTGGGACCATGCAGTATTTCCGTTTGCTAAATCTGACAGCCCAGTGTGCGGGGGAGCATCTGTCTGGAGGAAACCTGGCTCCACCTTTGACAGCCAGCGGTCTTTGTGAGTGTGGGGTGCAGTTTGGGGGTGCAAGAGGCCGGGTGTCCCCTAGAGTCACCAAACAAAAGCAGCCGGCCTCCCTGGGGGCAAGGTGGTGCAGCCCCAGCCGGTGGACAGACATCAGCGCGCTGGGCTCCGAAGCCTGTGACTGGTGGCGAACCTATGGCACACATGCAGCGGGCCGAGTCGCCCCAGCAGCCAGACATCCAGGTTTGCGATAAATAAGTGGGTTTGGGGTGGCAGTCGGGCACTGGGCTCTAAAAGGTTCACCGTCCCTGTCCTATGAGCAAAGAGTGCTGAAGAAGGGGCCAGCTCTGCCAGTGTGAGATCTGGACTTGTTGCTGGCCTCAGTTTCTCCATCTGGAAACAATCTAGAACATTCCAGAAGCCGGATGCCCCTCCCCCAGCCCCACCAGGCCTCAGTCCCACCCCGTGAGAAGCTCACTGGGCCCTGAATGCTCCCAGGCACCCACATCCTCCTGTTTTCCTTTTTTGTCTGGAAGAAGCTCCTTCCTCACACTTCACGGGCCTCCTCTGAGAAGCCACCCTCATTTTCCCTGGCAGCTCTGGGACCAGTCTGTGTCCTGCTCCTTGGCCTTGGGGCCCGCAGGTGCTGAGGGGCCGAGGGCGGCAGAGGTGGTGTGGAGGGGAGGCCGGGCTCACTCGCTGGCACCAGGGGATGCAGAGGACAGGAGAAGCTGAGCCCTGGGAGTCAAGCCGCCTGCAGGGCAGGGAAGCCTGGGAGTGTGCATGGGGTGTGGGCCTCTGAACTGGGGAGAAGCTGAGCTGTTCCAGGTCCAAGGTTCCATTCTAGTGCTCCCCACCCAGCAAGTGCCAGGTGGGCTCTGGCCTGGGGCTGAGGCTGTGCCTGAGGGGCTCACCTCCCACCAGCACATTCATCTGCCCGTGAGTGCAGCACCCCAGGGTCCACCACCTTCCAAGACCCCCACCCCTGAGCACATAAGGTTTTGGGGTGACATAAGTTGCCTTGGGAGCACAGAATGTTGCCATTCTTGCATCTTCCCCGGTCATGCCTGGGTGGCCACGGGCCTCTTTGCTGATGTCCCCTGGGGCAGTCTGTGTGATCTCAGAACACTCACAGCAGCAACGACGTGTTCTATGAAAGGGCAGATACTCTCATAGTAAAAATTCAAATAGTAGTGAGAGTAGTAGCGGAAGCCAGAGATCAGGCCTTTCCTTGTCCCAGGCTCCAAGCCTCCTGCCCAGAGGGAGCCTGCGTGTGGAAGTGATTGCATAGAGGCGTGTAACTACCGGTGTGTGGCCTCAACGAAGCAGCCCAGCTTCTGTGCCTTGCGCTTTTCACCTGCAAGTGCACAGTGGATACCATTACTCCCGTGAATCGCCGCACGAGTTCCTGGCATTTTGCTCTTAAAATTGTGCCCCAGATACGAAGCACTGGCGGCAGAATTGCTGGCCTAACAGCCACGTGCAATTAAAATGTTGATTACTTTTGCCAAATTGCATCTCATAATGGCTTTCCCGATTTCCATTTCCATAAATAATCGGATGCTTTTCCTCACCTTTCTCAACACGTCTGCGTATCTTTGTCAGTCGTTTGACACTTCCATGGAAAAATGTATCTTATTTTAATTTGTGTCTGTTACCCAAACGAATCTTTTTCTTCTCTGTTGTCTTGCATACAAGTCTTTTTGCCATTAGGTTCTTCGTATGTAGCTTATTGATTTGTAGCCATACTTTGTTTTTAAGGAAATTGACACATTGTTTCTCATACTGTTGCAAATATTTCCCCCAATTTATTTATTATCTTTTTATGTCATGAAAAAATAAAACAAAATTTCAGGACAAAATAATAAGAGAATAACAGTAGTTAATACACTGTGTATCATTATTGTCAGAGTACTTACTCCAGTTCAAGACATAGTCGAAAAGGATTCTCTCTTACAAAGAAGAAGCAAACAAGTAATAGCATGAAACTTTCCTTTCAACGAACTAAAAGAAACTAGTAGTATAAATGAAACAAATTAGCATATATGTTAAAATCTTTTTGAAACAATGGAATAGGTAATTTGGGGAATTATTTGAACTTCTTCCTACTTCCTGTTTATCTGACTTCTATTTTGCTCTTTATTTGTGTATATCTATATATAATATATATTATATATATAAATATATATATTTCTTGTACGAGAGACCATATGATATTTAATCTTCTGTATCTGATTTATTTCACTTGACATTATGTTCTCAAGTTGCATCCATTTACCTATGAATGCCTCAAGTTTATCTTTCTTGATGGCAGCATAGTACTCCATGGTGTATAAATGCTGCATTTCCTTATCCACTCATCTGTTGATGGACATATACACTTTCCAAGATCTAGCTGTTATAAATTGTACTGCTATAAACATGGGTGTGCATGTATCCCTGTAATATGCTGATTTTAACTTTTGGGAAGATACCTAGGAGGGCAACAGCTGAGTCAAATGAAATTTCTACTTTTAGTATTTTGAGGAATCTCCACAGAGGTTGTACTAGCTTACATTCCCACCAACAATGTAGACGAGTTCCTTCTTCCCCATATCTTTGCCAGCATTTGTTATTGTTAGATTTTTTTTTTTCCAGTACCAGGGATCAAACTTGGGACCTTGCGCTTTCTAGGCAGGCGCATTGCCACTGAGCTACATCCCTGGCCCTGTTAGATTTTTTTTTTTTTGGTACTGGGGATCGAACTCGGGTCCGTGTGCTTGTGCAGCAGGCGGCAAAACCACTGAGCTGGATCCCTGGCCCCCTGTTAGATTTTTTTGATGATAGCCATTCTCTCTGGGGGAAAATGGTATCTAATTTGCATTTTTCTAAAAGCCAGAGATGTTGATGATTTCTTCATGTATTTACTGGTGATTTGTACTTCTGAGACGTGTCTATTCATTTTGGCTGCCCAATTTTTGATTCATGCTTTTTTCCCCATGCCTTATGGTTCAGTTTTTTACATTTTTGATCTGTCTGCAGTTTATTTTGATGGAAAGAAGAAAAGGTATGGATCCACATTCAATTGTTTTCTAAATGACTACCCTTTCCCAAAAGTATCAACTGAAACCATTTCCCCCATGGATTCAGTGCCACTTTTATCTTAATTCTAAATTTCCACATGTATTTGATCTATTTCTGGTCTGTTTATTGTGTTCCGGTTGGTTGCTCACAATAGAATTGTGAACTTGTATATATGCCAAGTTGCTTTATTTGCTCCAGCTTTATATTTTTACTACTGGGTAAGGTTATTTTTTTAGAGATTTACAGGCTATTTTCGCTTATGTATTTTCCAGATGATGTTTAGTGTTACTTAATCAGTCAAGTGGGGGTGATACAAAATACATAATTACAAAAACAATCACACTGTCATATGTGCTGTAAAGGGGAAGTGCTGGATCTTGGGAAAGGGGAAGGCAGGAACCCTATGATTCATATATATATGAATATACAGATACACACACACATGGCAAATATACAGGGAAACCTAATGTTTTCACATCCAACCTTTTGTTCCAGACAAAAGGTAGTCTTTCTGTTTATTTGAGTCTTCTTGTATGTCCCTCAGCACATTCACAACTTTCCCTTAGTTAAGTATTATATATTCTGTGATAAGCCAATGTCTACACATTGTTCTTTGTCTGCCCTTATGAATGGACTCTTTTCCCCCGGATGTCTTCTGACTTATGTTTGTTACCGGGGAATCTTTCCAAACAGTCTGCCTGTGGTGGCCTCCATGTTGGGCTCCAGGTGTCCACACTGGGCTGTCCCCACCTCTCCCAATGCCACCCTTGGCTTCTCACCTCCTGGGGCAGTGGGTGTGGGGGAAGTTGGGCTCCTGCTGGAGGCTTTCACAGACGCCCATGTGATGAGGATTTTGTGACTCTGTCACCCCCAACTGTGTCCCAGGACACCCAGCAGGGGCGGCTGCCAATTCAAGGTGTTCGGCTCCAGGATTTTGGGGGCCCAAGAATAGAGAATGTCCCAGCCACAGGTGAGAGCACAACACAGTGGCTTTTGCTCTGCTCCAGCAAACCTTGTCCTGGACAAGGTAAGTGCTCTGTAAATACTTCATGGAGTGAAGGAACTGGGTATGAACCAGATTGGAAGTTCCAATAGCACCGGGATGATGGTGATGATGATGATGATGATAAAAAGTTATTATCATTATTATTTGCAGTTCTGGGGATTGAGCCCCGGACTTTCACATTGAGTTAAATCTTCAATCCTTTTTTTTTTTTTGGTTTTTTTGAGGCAGGGTCTCCGTATGTAGCTCAGATTGGCTTTGAACTCTCTATGTAACCCAGGTTGGCCTTGAACTCATGGCAGTCCTCCTGCCTCCGCCTCCCGAGTGCTGGGATTAGACATGCGCCACCATGCCTGACCCTTCTTAAATTTGTTATGTATTTTTTATTTTGAGATAGGATCTTGGTAAGTCACTAAGTTCCCGAGCTTGAACTTGGGATCCTCCTGCCTCAGCTTCCGAGAGTGGTGGGGTGTGCCACAAGACCCAGCTGCATCTGGATTAAGGGGATGGGATTTTTATTCCCTTATGTTTTCCAACATGTCTGTAAGGGAGTGCGGTAGAATGAAAAACCTTTTGCCGTAAAGCAGCCTTGTGATGGGACTTCTCGCAGCGGCCACCAGAGGGCAGGGCTGCCCTCCGTCGAGCTTGATCCAGCCTCTAGGTCAAACTCTAAATGGAGCCTCTGAGCAATGCGAAGGTTTCTTCAGAGGTCAGGGAACCGCCTGGTGGCGACTGTCATGATCACAAGAATCAATCCTGTTTCTCAGGCCCTCAAGCCTGGGCTCCCCAGAGCAGGGGCCGAACCATCTCTTTCTGGCTCTGCTGTGAGGAACACAACCTCTCAATCCGCTGTTCTCCAGGGCTGAGCCTTCCCTGGGCTCCCTGGTACCCGCGGTGACAGGACAGGTCCCTGCCTTCAGAGAGACCCGTCCTGGCTTGCTGACCTCGGGGTTCTCACCGGAGAGCTCAGTCCTGGAGTCTGGTCAGCTTTCCGTCCCTGTGATGAAATACCTGAGAAAGACACCTTACAGCAAGAAAGGTTTTTTGTTTGGTTTTTTTTTGGTACTGGGGATTGAACTCCGGACCTTGTGCTTGTGAGGAAGGTGCTGGAACCACTGAGCTAAATCCCTGGCCTAGGAAAGGTTTTCTTGTCCTGTGGTTTCAGAGGGTTCAGTTCATGGTCACCTGGCCCCCTCATTTCTGGGCCTGTGGGGAGGCAGAGCAGCACGGGGAAGGGCACAGGAGACAGAGCTGCTCACCTTATGGGGCAGGGGACCGGCCAAGGACAACAGTCCCCAGCTCCTGCCCCAGGACCCACTACTCCACCTCCTAAGTCTCATCCCTGCCCACAAGGCCATCCTGTCACGAATCTGCCAGAGGGTCCATCCACCGAGGAGGTCGGAGCCGCCTCCCAAAGCCCGTCTGTGGACATCACTGCACAGCAGAGCTGTCGACACACGAGCCTGGGGGTTCCAGACCCTAACTGACTCGTGGATAAAGGCCAAGCCCGAGCAGAGGCCGAGAGTGTCATCTGGGAGCCCAGATTTTATTCCCTGAACCCTGCGGTGGGCTTGGCAAGGATTCATTCCTTCTCCCCTTGGAGTCCCAAACTCCTGCCCTGTGCAGGCCCTGTCGGCATGACGCTCTCAGCTTGGTGGAGGTGAGGGGCGTGGGCAAAACCCAAATCAGCAGACAGTGAAAGCGGCAGCAGTGCCCGGAAGAAAGTCCAGCAGGAGAGTGCATGAGAGCAACCAGCTGGGTGTGCTAGCTTGTGTAGAGAAGTGGGGGAAGTCTCCAGTGAGGTTCATCGTGAACGGAAACCCTAAGGAAATCAGGGATCAAGACTAGCAAGCGATGGCACAGGGGACGGGATGTACAAGGGCTCTGAGGCAGCAGATTCTACTTCACGTGGAAGTGCAGATTCTACAGGGGTGCCATACCTCACAGATCCCTGTGGATAGTCGGAGGCGTTCCTTTTTGCTCCTTTTGCTTGGAGTGGGTTTTTTTGGAGACAGGGTCTCACTATGTAGCCCAGGCTGGCCTCGGACTCCCGGTGAGCCTCCCGCCTCAGCCTCCCGAGTGCTGGGATTACAGGTGTGCGGCACCATGGCCGGTTTGAAGAGGGCTCTGATTGCAGAGGCGCAGATGGCGGGAAGGAGACAGGCCCGGAAGCTGCCATAACGGCCCGGGGAAAGGGAAGGGTGGTGGGCCGGGCCCAGGGCCCTCGGGGAGCGCTTCCCGAACCGACCCGAGCTGCCTCGGTCCTGGCCCCTTCCGGTGACGGACGGAGAAACGAGCCCCGGAGCAAAACCTCCGCGGGAAAATCCGTCTCCGCTTTGATGGTGGCGACTGGAGGGAAGGCCAGACCCGCGCGGGCAGAGGCGGCCGGGCGTGCGGTGACGCGGGCCGGCCACACGGGGGCGCGGCGGCCCGGGCGGGTCCCCAGAGCAGCGCGGTGCCCTGGCGCCCGCCCGCTGTCTTCCCGGGGCGCTCAGGGCAGCGGGCCGCCTCAGCCCTCCCTGGTCCGGCCCCTCTGCACCCACTTTTTCCTCCCCGTCTCCGCGCCCCACGAGCGTGCTCTCAGGCCCCTCCTTACTGTCCCCCTTCGAGAGTCTGAGCTCCGGTGTGGGGCCGACTCCTTTCCTCTGTCCCCTCAGCCCCCTCACGGTTTCCTCCTGCATTTAGTTCAACTTCTCTGAATGACTCGCAACTGCTGCAGCCGTGCATTTACCCACGTCAAACATCTTCCGGCTTCTTAGACTCCTGCCACCTTTCTGTCACCCCGTCTGGTAGCCTACATTGAGTTAAAGCATGAGGACCGTGTAAATATTGTTCACTGCAAATGTGTGCTCTGGTTACATTTCCTTCCTTACATAGCTCTGTCTCTCTCCCTCCCTCCCTGGAGCTGTAATTGCTTGTTTCATTCCCTGCAAAGTTTATTACTAGTATTATAATTCTGATAATTTTCCAATGTTGCACCATTTAGACTCCTAGGAATTCCCCCTCCACACACACACAGTTTGCAATTATGCATTTATTTGCTTGTTTACTTTCTTAAATGTCGGCCTCTTTCATTGGAACACAGAATACAAAGTCTTGGATTCTGAGGGAGCTCCTGGCACTCCGACCTCTCTGCCTGCCTCAAGGGGGGGGGGGTCCTCGATCCTTGTTTCTTGAATAAATGAACAGAAGAGATGTAGTCAGCCACCGGTGTGTGACTGGTTGGAAAGCCATGGGATGTCTCTACAGTGGAATCGGATCCAGCATTTGAAGCTCTGCGAACTGACTGGGTGAGGTGCACACCTCTAATTCCAGCACTTTGGGAGGCTGAAGCAGGAGGATTGCGTGTCTGAGTCCCTCGTGGGCAATGTGCTGAGACTGTCTCAAAACAAGGAGTAAAAAAGGGCTGGGGGGGCCGGGGATTTAGCTCACTGGTTCTGCCGCTTGCCTTGCAAATGCAAGGTCCGGGTTCGATCCCCTGTGCCAAAAATAAAAAAAGAAAGAAAAAGAGTAAAAGAAACTGAGTACCCAGGTAGAATATTCCCTATCATCACTATTTAGGTTACTGTTGCTGCCAATATCCCCAAATTCAACAGCTTCAGGAGACTATGGGCCAGGGGGTTTATCTGCACGTTACTTTTTAAAAACATTAGCGGGGCAGCCAGGTGTGGGGGCGTGGTGTCCCACGCCTGTCATCCCAGCACTGTAGGAGGCTGAGGCAGGCGGATCACAAGTTTGGACAAAGCCTGGGCAGCTTAGTGACTTGGCAAGACCCTGTCTCAAAATAAAAAAATGAGGGCCGGGGATGTAGCTCAGTGGTTCTGCCGCCTGCCTCACAAGCGCAAGGACCTGAGTTCGATCCCCAGTACCAAAAAAAAAAAAGAAAAAGGGTCTAGGAGTGCAGTTGAGTAGTGGATTCAATCCCTTGTATGGAAAAAAAATTAACTTTGTGTTTTTTTGCTCAGCAACTTACCGCGGCTGTGTTTCCTTACCGGTAGTGCTGGAGCTCAGTTCTGTCTGTCTGTCGGTCGGTCGGTCTGTCTGTCGGTCTGTCTGTCTCTCTCTCATTGAACCCAGGGCCTTGCCAATCTCAGCCAAGTAGTCTGCTAACCTCTGTGCTACACCTCAGCACTCCGCATCCTTCTTTTAATGTTTAACGTTGCTTTTCTCTCTGGTCATGTGCTCCTAACTTCTTTGAACAAATGCCAAACGTGCCAGACCCTGTCCTCTGTGTGACGTGCACTGTGTTGATGACATACAGTGCCAACACCTGCTGGGCTTTCCCGCCATGTGGACGTACCCAACTCACTCGATCTCAGGCCAGCCGCGGTGAGCTTGGCACCTGTGGCCATCCCTTCAGACGTGAGCAGTGCGGAGGTGCCTGCGGGGGACAGTGGTGGCGGGGGACAGTCCCCTCCCTGTGGCAGGCTCCTTTCACCCCATGCCATTCCCCAGCCCTGGCTGTCATCAGCGCCTGAAGCATCTGAGGGCCCAGAGTCCTCGGGCTTCGGGCCTTTGTTTCTGCCCACTTCTCCTGAGTGCAGTGGGTTGAAGGCCACCATGGCACAATGGCAAATGGCTCCGCTCCCGAGCTTTCCTGAAAGCCGGCCCCTCCCGAGCCCTGCTCCCCACCAGCTCCATCAGGGAATCTACTCTTCAACCAGGCCCGGCAAGCTGCTTCCCTCCCAGGTCCGCAGGCTTTTAAAAGCAGGGAGAAGCTGGAGATGTGACTGGCCCTTTGTCTGGCCCTCCCTCCCTGTCCCCTCTTGCAGGCCGGCTTTGTCTGGAAGCAGAGGGCCCGGGCCTCCACTGCTCCTTGCTCCCTCTCAGCCATCAAGGTTGGGGCCTCTTCTGCCTACCTCAGGCCAGTGTCCTCGAGACCGAGGCGAGGCTGCTGGCTGCTGTGGGAACGTCACGGGGTGGCTGAGCTACAGGGGAAGCTCTGTCCTCTGAAGAATTCACAGCTCTGGAGGGCACCGTGTTAGCCATTTGCATCTATAAGATTAGGGTATCGTTAACCTACAGCGAGTGTACACAGGGTAACTGCCTTCCTGTGCAAACCACACTGCTGTCAGGATGTGGGACATCTCTCTGACTCCAGAAAGTTCCCTCACATCTCTTCCCAGTCCACCCTCCCATTCTCCTGAGGTGACTTCTCCCTTCATTTTCTTTGGTACCGGGGATTGAACTCATGGCCTTGTGCTTGCAAGGCAGGCGGCAGAACCACTGAGTGAAATCCCAGGCCCTTCACTTCATTTTCTTCACCACAGATGAATCATGGAACCATGCAGTGGACCTCTCCTGACTTCTTTCACTCAATGTCATGTTTTTGAGATTTATCCATGTCGTGCCATTGTATCGGCAGCTTGTTCCTTTCTCTCTCCAATTTTGTTGTTTTTGTGTTTTTGAGACAGGGTCTCTACATGGCCTAGACTAGCCTCAAACTTGAGATCCTCCTGCTTCAACCTCCCCAGTGTCGGGGATTAGAGGCCTGCACCACCACACCCTGATACAGTAATTTGTTTCTTCTTACTTGTTATATAAGTACACCACAGCATCTTTTAAATGTTTTTTATTATACTACATCTTATCTGTTCATGTGTTGACAGACATGTTTCCAGATCATAAGTATTAAGAATGAAGTTGCTATAAACATTCCTATATTATAATCATTATGTACTGCAAACATACACTAACTTTTTTTAAAAAAAAAGTAAAATTGAAAAAAATTCTTGTACTGTATAAGACTTTTTGTGAACATGCGGGTTTCATTTCCCTCGGATAAATGCCTAGGAGTAGATACCAGGTCATATGATAAAAGCATGTTCGCATTTTTTAAGAAACTGCCAACTGGGCCGGGGATTTAGCTCAGTGGTTTTGATGCCTGCTCCACAAGCACAAGGACCTGAGTTTGATGCCCGGTACCCCAAAAAAATACAAAAACAGAAACTGCCAACTATTTCCCCAGCCCTGGACCATTTAACCCATCTACCAGGAGTGTATGAGGTTCCACTTTTTCCACATCCTGGGCAACACTTGCTTTCTGTTTTTGTTGTTGTTGTTTTAAATTAACTTTACTGGTACACTCTAGATAAACATAATGATCACATTCATCATGGGGAATTTGTCTGAGCTCGGTCTGGACATGAGGCGGCATGAAGGGCTTGCTGACTGTGGAGTTCAAATGGTGCTGCTGTTTTTCCTTCCGTGTTAGCAACACATGCGAGGTGGCCTGGCACACGTCAGTGGCTTGTATTGGTGAGTAGCATTCCTTTTATGAAAACAGCACCATCTGTCCACTTTCCTCCAAAATTACAGCTTTTGAAATAAGCTTCATTGAGATATAATTCATATACCATAAAATTCACCTATTTATTTGTTTGTTTATTTATTTATTTTTGTGAAGGGCTTTTGTTTAATACATCTGAAAAGAATGCATATATGAAGATTGAGACGTGAGAAAGCATTGGTTCAACACTAATGTAATCTACAAGTATTAGGATTTTTGGGAAGGTGAAAAAAATTACCTAAACATTTTTATTTATTTATTTATTTTATTTTATTTTATTTTTTTGGTACCGGGGATCGAAATTGGGTCCTTGTGCTTGCGCAGCAGGCGCCGGAACCACTGAGCTAAATCCCTGGCCCCTGACCTAAACATTTTTAAAACCTGGAATATGCAACAAAAATAAACTGATAAAATCCTTATTAACACTTACTAAAACAGTCTCGGACTCCTTGTATGATCTTTATTAAACTAGAGAGCCTCAACTAGTTGCTATAGGGTTCCTCATATGCAAAACAGAAATAAGGGGATTTCCCTAGCTGGTCCCCATGTTGGTAAGTGTTCTTCCCTGCCCCCACCCACCCCCAGCTTCTTAATGAAGCAGGCCTGCATCCTCATAACCTGAAAGAGGATGCCAGTTATCCCCCAGGCATCTGTCTTGTAGCACCACCCCTAATATTTCCTCTGTAAGATCTTCAGCTGGGTTCTGTTCTAGGAACACCA